>CM062520.1:19287559-20537559 GCA_031439585.1 Pterocarpus macrocarpus
GATTCCACTGAGGAGGAAGAAGAACAAGAAGGTATTATTCTTTCTTCGATCAATTCTTCTTCTTGTTCTTGTTTCTTCTCTGTAACCGGTTGTTGTGCGTTGTTTTTTTCAGAGGACAATATTAGCGTTCGTACGAGGTTGTCGGTTACGGATTGGTCGGCGGGATGAGGGGGGAGGGTGGAGGACGCGTGGCACCATTTGGATATGGCAGATTTTAAGGCGAGGTTGGGGATTACGGTGGAGAGATCGGGGGTGGTACCGTCGGAGAGGTGAGGGGTAAAGTTGAGATTTTTGCATGATTGTACGGAGGATCGCTCGAAGGAGTGGCCGGAGGAGACTATGACGGGGTCAGCCATTAGGGTACCGGAAATGGGACATATGAACTCTTCTGGTGGTTGTGGGGTTTGGGTTTTGGTGGGTTTTGATGATGGTGGTGATTTTTGGAGGAAGAAGATGTTCCTCCATTTGAGCCTTGGAGTGGTGGCGGTTGTTGTGGTGGTGATGGGGTCAGAGAGCTTCTGTTGTGATTGTTTGTTGGTGGTGCCTTTGTTGTTGTCGTAGACGCGTTTCTTGTGGGAGCTTCGGTGGACCATGAGCTTCACGCTTTGCTGAATCTCCATGGGGAGGTGAGAGTGGGTTTTAACTTTAGCACCACTTGGAGCTTTGAATTAAAGTTGGTCACTTTAGAGGGCAAGTGTGAGGGTGAAGTTGTTGTTGTTGTCGAGTTGAGGAGATTGAGGTGAAGATTGATTCCATGGTTTTGAACTTTTTGAGAATTAGGGAGATGAGATGATTAAGGGGATAACATCAACAGAGCTTCAATAGCAGCGGGTTTTCGTGGAGTTTTGTCGATGGGGTTCCTGAGATTCAGGGGAAGTAAGAAAGGATTGAGTTGGGTGTTGTTGAAGGGAGCTGAGAAAAGAAAGGGAGAGAAAGAGAGAATGTGAGAATGGTGGTGGTGCTTTGTGACGAGAATAGAATGGTGATTTGGTGCTTGAAGAGAGGGTGTGATGTGAGGTTGGCTTTGAGTTTTGATTCTTTTGCTTTTTGAAAATGAGACCAACGGGAAAGGTAAAGCTGAGGTGAGATGATGAATGTTCTAAAGAAAAACATTGGGCGTGTTTGTTTGCGTTTCTGATATAAAATGAAATATTTTTTTTAAAAATTTTTTTAAAATTATTTATAAAATTTTTAATATCTTTTATTTTTGTTTTTTAAAAAGATAAGAGTAAAAAATAAAATTTTTTTTGCTATTTTTGAGAAATAAATAAAGAATTATTTTTAAAAAAAATAAAAATAATAAAAAAAAAATATTATTTTTTAAAATTTATAATCACTTTTTTTTAATTTAATTATAATTTTATTTTTAAAATTTTTAAAAATTATTACCCTTTTTTCACTTTTTTCTTTTTTATTTATATTTTTAGTTATAATTTTATTAAATAAAATATTTTTATATTTATCACATTTAAATAATTTAATAATTTTTAATTTTGATAAAAAATATTTATATAATTATATCTAAATATAAAATAATTTTTATTTTTATTTTTACTTCTATTTTTTAAAAAGTACTTACCCTAAAATCTTAACCAAACGCCCATTACCCACTAGTCACTATAACTCCAAATCTAATTATTGAATTCTTCATTTCCATTTTTCTCCCCAAACTGATAGTTATGTGCCTCTTTAAACTTCTCTCTCAATTTTATTTGCGCATTTTCTCAAAAAAAAGAAAAAAAAAATCTCAGCTACAGAATTCGTTTCGATAACTCAATGACTAATTGACTATGATAACATTTTATCGATTTCTTTTACCTAACGCTTCATGTGATTCACTCATCATTAGAAGTCACTTAATGTGCAAAAGATTATGGTTGATAAGTTGACATTTGAATTTTTGATTTTATGAAATTACATGATATTTTTATAAAATTTTGTATATTTAAAGTTTTAATTTTTGCCTTTTTGTCTAAATTAATTCTTGTTCAATCATATGAAAGTGATGCAGTTTTATTATATTTCAACTTATATTTTTGTTTTAAAAGATTAAAATTACTTATTATATTAATTATCCTTTTATGAATTCATATTTTAAATTTTAATCAGCATACTATGAAGCATGTAGGTATATGTGCTGCTATACAACTCTCACTAAAGACTTGAATTGGTTTTGGATTTGCTAAAATTACTTTACATTAAGTTATGTATTACAATATTAATGAGTGCCAATGAATGAAAAATGATTACAAGATTAGTAAATTAAAATCAAGTCTTAAACATATCGTGATAAATGTAATTTAATATTTTAAATTTATTAAAATATTTTTGAAAAAATAGCCATATTGTCGTGATCGTGATTGTCTGTATATGTACTTTTCCGCGTTTGCATTCATACTTTCTTCAGTTTATCATAATTCTTAATTGAAAAATTGTGAAATATATATATATATATATATATATGCAAATATTATAGTATTAAAATATCTACAAGTTAACCCAATTAGAAATATTATTTAAATTCATATTTTCTTGATCTATATATTTACTGACTCTCATTTATCATTGGATGAGATATGAAATATATATGTAAATATTATAATATTATAATATCTACTAGTTAACTCAAAGAAAAATATTATTTGAATTCATACTTTTTAGACCTCCTTGTTGATTTACTCCCATTCACTATTAGATGGAGTGTGGACTTCACTTGATTTAGGTGTCACACCTCATCTAATGATAAATAAAAGTGAGTAATATAAGTTCAAATAACATAACTCTAACTCAAAATAATTGGTTTCAGAGAAATGGGTTATATACAACTTAAGATAAATTTTTGGTGCATTGAATTAAGTTTATTTTAATGGGAAAATGATTTTTTTTACTAAATAAAATACTTTGATAGAAGTTACAAATTTTTGTAAAAAAAAAAAAAAAATTTAAAACAAACACATCCTTTATCTAGCATTTCAAGAGTTTAAATGTTGAAATTATCGTATTAGAGAGAAATTATATATATATATATAATGAGACATATCACATTAGAGGAGTAATTTATTATAAGAATAAAATGAACAAACTTATTATGAGAATGAGAAGTACAAATTTGAGCTGTATAATCATATATGGATGATCAAGATTTAAACTTTTTTAAATATCACATGATTACTTAAAAATATCACATGATTTTATATTTTAATTTTGATTATTCATGTAAAATTCAGTAGTTAAGATTTGCTTCTCTCACTCTCATAATTAATCACTCATCGCATTTGATCCCCTCCTCTCTCTCTCTCTCTCTCTCTCTCTCTCTCTCTCTCAATATATATATATATATATATATATATATATATATATATATAAATATAAGTAATTGTTAAAAGAAGTGTGAACATTACCCATTCGTGTAAATCAGTAGTAATTGTATGTTATCATTGCGCTGTTCAAGTCCAGAGAATTACATGGAGATAATAATAATAGAAACCCAAAAAATAAATGTGGCTTCCATCTGGCTTTTTTTCCCTTCATGGTCTGCTCTTTCAATTTGGTCCCCAGCATCTGATGGAAACGTTTAGAATAGATGCGTCCAACAATCACAAGTGTGAAGTGAGACATTCATTCCTTCTCCTACGGTCCTACCTATACAAAATGATCACCATTGCATGTTGCCAGCTTTTTTAGGTTGGAACAAGTTTGGCCTTTTACGCCATAAGCTTTAAACCAAGCAATGCCTCCATCATTTGTAAGGCCAATAATCATAATCGTAAGATAGTTTAATTACCGTTTGCTTTGAGTTATAAACATAATATAAGCTATATAACATACTGTTTCTAAATTCAATTAATGTAAGGATCATGATTAATGAGACATACTTTTATTTCTCAGTTGTACCAAACGGAAGAGAAATAGAAACACACTAATTATTAATGATTTGGAAGGACCATAATTTTTCCTTGTTTTAAGTGGCAGAAACAGTGAATAAATTTTGGCCAAATAGGTTTTACTATGGGGAGGAAGCTCTACCAAACTGAGGCACAATTTTTGTGAGGACAATGCCACATTTACCTTTGAGGCAAGCTCGCAATCATCACGAAAAGTTGTAAGAAAAGGGTGTTTCTTTGTCTTACCGAGGCCCCACCTCTACACTTTGCAACTATTGCTTTATTTTTCGTTAACAAAAATGCTAAACTGGTATCTTAATTAATTAGCACAGTGCTTTGCATGGGAGAATGTTGTTTTTTTCCAACCAAGTCACCCACTGAACCCACAATTTCGTATCATTAATTATTGCAATCTTAAGAGCTAAGTTTCTGTAGCACCAAGCACCCTGTCATGTACCTTTATGAGTGTTCTAGGCTGGACCTATCTTGCTCTCCCTTTGCCAAAAGTGATTGAATCCTTTTGCGTTTTCCTGGGCCTACCCCATACACGCCCAGAGACCATACACAACGCTCTTTCCTTTCTCTTTACATTACATTATAAATTCTTAACAACAAAGATAATAACAATTTTTTATTAATTAAGTGGGGTCGGGTCGGCTTTGATCCATGTTATGAAGATTGAACAAAGTGTTACGTCTATTAACGATTGTCTCATAACACAAGCTTTCTTTTTTATTCAAATATTTATAATCGATTATGCAAAGATTTATAACAAAGTATAACATAAACAACGAAGGAATATGCAAAAAAAATGAACAACGAAGGAAAAAAAAAAACGTATAACGCAAACAAAGTTATTACATTATACATCCCTATTGTAGCTAAATTTTCAACATGTTAATTCCAAACATCGAGTTTTGCATTCTCCCATACGTAGATTCATGAGTGTGTTCCAGATTGCCTTGAGCTTCTATCTTCACATTCACAATTTACAAAGCAATATAAGGAGACTTTTTATTGGGCGGATCCACAAGCCACGTGATAAAACGATTAATCTAGGGGAAATCTAGATATTCATTTGGTGTAGGTGTTGAATACGAGTCCTAGGTCGTAGAAGCATGTCCTAGGCTGCTTTTTCTGTCGTTTATTTATTATTTTATTTTATTTTTGTATGGAGTTGTTCGTGAACTTTTCACTCGTGTGGGTCAGTAACATTAATATATATGTTGAAACAACACTCCTTTTTCGTCCACTTTTTAATATCGTTTACGTTTTGTGATTCACAAAAAATTAAAAAAACGTATTATTAGTGTAAATTTTTCTGTAATATTATCTGAGTATGCATTATGAAAATATTTTATTCTCATAATATTTATTTTAAAATTTATATATAAAATAAAGCAGAATTAATTGATAATATAAAATATTTATACTAATAAAAATGTTTAATAGATTATTGTGACTGTAAGTATATGGAAAGTAAAAGGAAAAAAAAAAAAGGGGGTGGTCCTATCAGATTCATTCCCAGGATCAAGCATTTTTGGAAAAAAAAAATTATACAAAGGCTTTTACAATACTTCCAACAACATTTTTTAGTACTCATGTTTATAAATTTTTTCATCAATATATATACCTGTTATTGGGAAATTATGTGTTAGAAATTTAGAATTCTAATTAAATCACTAGAGAATCTGGATGTTATTTCACATTTATAGGTAACTCAGAAGTTCTTAATTGGACACTCCAAATCTATATATATTGGACGAGTATTCATCCGTGTCCTTCAACAAAGTCTCCAACGTGGGATTTTAGAATTATAGAATGACATTTACATTTTTAAGTGATTTAATTAGAATCCTTAATTTTTCATACAAGACTTTAATATACCAAAAAACCAAAAAAAATGGATCTCAAACATATTTTTATTTTGGAAGCATGTGAAACTTCTCCAAATTATATAATTTTTAATCGGATCACTAATTTTCTTTTAAGTTGTGTTCTTTGTAATATGTGGCTGGCATAATTATCAATGGTTTTTTTTTTTTGTCAGCTCCCAATGGGGCGGGGGCTCCCGGCGGGGACTGCGAGGGGCTCTGCCCCAAGTGGGAGTTGAACACGCTCCCTAAAGGGGTCGCAAGTGCACCTGCTTTAGAGGCATAAGCAAGACCATCTGTGCAGGCCTCCGGTTGCAATTAGCAATGGTTTGTGCCATACTCTTTCGTGAATGTGGGCCTACTGCTGGCAATCAAGATGGGCTTGCATAGACACTAACAAATTTGACTTATTTTTACATGCTGTTTATTATATGCCTCTAATCGTGTTGAACTTTACATAGAAGAAAAAGAAAGCTCTACTTCCAACATTTTCAATTTGTTATGAACCTTTTTTGTGTAGTGACAGTCAACATTACGCGTATGATTCTTCGCCGTTGTGAATTGGGGTCCAATGCGTCTCTAGCTAGAGATATGCTCATAAAGAATGTTATTGCTTGGCTTCAGATGTTGCACTAGCGATATGAAGAAGCAGAAGCCACCTTTTGTTGTGCATTGAAATAGATAGCAAGATCCGTGAGCATTAGCTCATATGCTACATTTTTGTTGTCTTAAAAGATTTTGGGGGCTATTATTGGGCGGAAAGCTCCGTCCCTTGTCCCATTTTCTCATTTCTCTTTAAACTCTAATAGGAGTCAGTCTATTTAAAAAAAAAAATACAAAAATAAAAATAAAAAGAGAGAGATGGCGGAGGAGAAGGGAGGTGTTACCATAGAGAGGTTTATTTTTGCTTATATAAATATTAAAAATATTAAAACAGGTTCTTTTTTCCATTGTGTATGGAAATAAAAATAAGCTTTTAATTTAATTAATTTGAAGTACTATAGGTATAAAATTTCTTTGCATAATTATTTAATCATGTATGGCAGTTAGAGCTAGTTATACTGTTTGTGGGTTAGTTTGTTAAACGCACAATTTGTGTGGACTAGAACCATGTGATTTGCTAGCCATTTTAATCACCAATTTATTGGCCTAATTTGCTTAACTCAAACGAGTTTGTGAGCCAACTCGCTACCCCCTTTTTATGTTTTTCTTTCATCCCAACCCAACTCTAAACTAAGACACAACATAAGACAACATGGCACAACATAATCCCTAGTTTTATTACCCTTTTTTTGGCACTACCACTTCAAAGAGGAGACCTATCCAGCCTTATATCTTGTCCTTCGCTCTTCATATCCAATAGACAACATGCTCACATTGTCTCATCCTCATTTTACACAACACTTTCTCACTGTTGAGCATAGTCTCCCTCGTTCGTGGTTCATCATGCCTCTGTCCTCGTCACTGGCCATCGATGTTGTTGCTATTGCAGCCTGTCTGTTGGTTAATGTCAACCTCTTTGTTGTTGTAGTGCGGACAAGCCCACAAACCCGCAAATTTTTTACTGAACCATTTAGATTGCAGACCAACCCAGTTCAACCCATTTATTCTTAGTCTATTATGGACTAGGCTAGCGCAGATCGAATTACGGAGATGGTTGGCTTTTAAAATGACTGTTGGATTCCACACGTTTAGAAGTGATGGGAGAGCTTGACGATAACCTTTTAAGCCAAACATTGGTGGACTATGTAACAATAGATGGCTAGCAGGATTGGTATAAATTGGGTCAAGTCCTCAATCTTGATTGGCTTAAACTTTTTTAAGTCTTAAAAGCTCCAAAAGAGCGGTTGGCAGAAGATTACGTTGCATGGCTCCTTAGTCTTCGAGTGGATTTTCATGCAAGACAGCTTATGCAGTTTGTAATAGAGGTCCCAAGAAAAGAGTTATAAACTCTACAAGGTTGTGTGGAAATTACGTGCCCTAGAAAGACTTCTAGTTTTTCTCTAGTTGATAGCTAACGAAGCGCTCTTGACCAACACTACTAGGGTTAGGAGACACTTAACCTTAAATGCAAGGTGTAGTATTTGTGAAGCAATGGAAGAGATGGTGCTCCACATTCTTTGTGATTGTCCGACTGCAAATTCATTGCGAGAAAGCATCAGAGTTTAGTCAATCTCATGAGCTTTTCTTTTAAAGGTTGTTACGCTTATAGATAGAAGATAATCTCTTACAGTAGACGTAGCTTATTCATGGGGTCCTATGGATCCTTCTTTCTACAACCACTTGTCGTACCTTATGGTATAGAAGGAACAAGGTGGTTTTTGAAGGTGAAGGTGATGCTTTTGCAAGGTTTCTCTTTTAGAGCTCTCTAATTGACGAAAGACTATGCTTTAGCGTTAGAAGTTTCTCATGTGCCTCATTGAAGGGTGGCAGACTTCATTGTGAAACAAATATCCTAGGCTTCTCCATCATTCCTGGATCAAACTTATAATACAGATCGCTCAGTGCTCAAGCGTTTGTCATCTATAGCTTGTGGAGGCATCATAAGGGGTACAGATGGTGAGTTCCTTGTGCAATTTTGTGCTAAAATAGGGGTATGCATGATCACTTTTGAAGAATTTTTTCACCAATTTAGAAAATCAACTCCATATCGGACCATAAGTAATAAAGAATGAATGAGTAAATTGTTCCCATGAGAATTGTTTAACTAAGTGCGTATTCTTTCAAAACAATTGCTATTTGGGCGATGATAAATATGAATGTTAGGAATAAAAGTAAATAATAAACAAAATCAAATAAAATAATGTATGCAAGGGATTGAAAATAATCATTAAAAATGTTAGGTGTTAGGGTCTTGACTTCACTTGATTTTACAAATTATGCATTACACGATTATAATCTAATTCTTAACTCAAGTAAATTGATGGTCATTCTTAACTCAAGTAAATTGATGGTCAAATTACTCAAAACTAATAATCATAATTCAATTCTTTGATATTGTGATCCTCTTGAGAAAAATTGAATAAATTAATACCTAAATCTTATTCTAATTTATCCTAAGGTTAAGGGACAATAATTCCTATAAAATGTTTTACAATCGACAATATAAGACCAAAAATTAACTAGTGATCAAGCTAACGACAATATTTAGAATACTAATAATCATTTAATTGATTGAAAAATAAATTTCAGATAAAAAATAAAGAATACATAATCTATTTCATTAGGCTATATCACCCTAACACTTGAAAAAAACTAATAAACCATAGAAAAAGGAAAGAACATGAACAAATGAAAAGTCAAACTAACTAATTAAACCAAGTGACACTTTGGAGAATGGATCTTAATTTCTCAAGTAGTCAATCCCCGTAGCTACACAATAATATCTGAAAATACAATTATCTTGTCGATTTCACCCCCTTGGTGTAGGTATAAATCCTCCAAGGAAAAGAATTACAACAAATTTATAACAAAATGTGTTGACGCAAGTGTTATACTGCTACCAAGTAAGCATAATCTTCTTCTTATTTTCTTCTTATCGCCTTTTTAAATGTTTATCTTCTTTTCAAATCTTTATTTTTTTTTTCAAATATTCTCCAAATCTTTTCTAATTCTTCTTTTCAAATTGTTTTCCATTTATCTTCTCTTTGTCTCCCAATTCATTGGCCCTATATTTATCTTGTATCAAATAAATCAAGTGAAAATTTTTATCCATTAAACAACAAAAATTATATTTCTCCCTGTTAGCATTCATAAATTCAATTTATTGAAATTAACTAAGAGAACTGGCTATCTGAGGATAAAACTTGAGCAATTAAAGTATAAATATGAGATGCAAATATATTATTCTTCACAAGTTATCAAAATTATGGGATGCCTTTTTTTTTTTTAGATTATTGGAGAAAAAGCTCAACCCCTAAGTGCATGGGAGAGCAGAAGAGCAGTACACAAAAGCAAGATAAGCTAACCACAAAGCAACAAATTACTATTGTAATTAAAACCAAAGTCCTATATCTCCTGAATATGCTATCGAATAGCCTCCACATTGATTATAGAGCCACTGATCGATTCAAGAAGTTGCCCCCTCCATGACTCCACCTGTTTGTGCCTTAACGACACTTGTATCTGCAACAAAATAACCAGACTATAGCGATCACCTCTTAATAGCGGCAATCGAATATCTACCTCTTTCTAGCACCAGATTAATAAACGGCTCCAGTGGCATAATCTCGTTGTGGAACATTATTCTGTTCCTCCACTCCCATATTGACCATACAATGACAAAGAACCAAGTAATCCATTGTTTCTTAATTGTTCTAGTATATTGAACACCCATCCACATATCAAAAGCCAACATTGGGTCATTTGGAAAGACGAATGATGCAACCCATTGATCAATTGCCACATTCCAGACTCTCCAAGAAAAAATGCATGAGAGGAATAGATGATTAACAGTCTCAGCATGATTATGGCATAACACACATTTGTCAGCACTAAAATTAAAAATATTCAACTTGATTAAGCGGTCCTTTGTGTTGAGTCTCCCCAAAAGAACAAACTATGTTAAAAGCTTAACTCTAGGAGGAGCTAAGCCTTGCCACACCTTGCTAATCACATTATAAGAACCAGCAGTCACCAAATCCGAATTAGGCAAAGACTGCAGAAGAGATTTCACAGGGAAACAACCAGAATTATCTTGCAGCCATATTGATTTATCCACAACATTATGCTTTAGAATCACCCCAGCCAACATGGTATGCAACTCAATAAAAATTTCAACCTCCCACTCGAAGAGCTCCCTCTGCCATACTAAGTTCCAGTGCTAAATTAAACCGTCCCAAAAGCCACACGCTTCAATGAGGGAATTTTGCTGCTCTGAAATGGAATAAAGCCTAGTAAATTTATCCATAAGCGTAGAATCATGGGTTGCCTGTTTTGGTCTTCGACTAGCACATGCAAAGGGATTTAGAAAAGTTCTTTTGGAAATAATCTCTACATGTATAGTCCAGTTTGTTTTAGTGTTATCTTCTTTTATTTCTATTCCTTTCATGGTTGATTTATTGGGAACACCTTTCCCTAGGACAATAACATGTTAGTTTCTCTTAGGGTGGTTAGCCCTGTTGTTTATAAAATTAAAAAAAAAAAAAGAACAAAGGTTTGATTATCACATAAAATTTAAAACATTAGCTTTTATATGAACTAAATTGAAATCAGTTTGGTTTGGCAAGGCAAATCACACTTAAGGATCGAAGAAGTTGGCAACTTGGCAAAGTTGTATTAGGAAGCTTTTAAGTCTGCTAGAGCAGCTAGCCACTCTAAATAGGATAAGTTTTTCATTAAATTCTCAATGGTTTCCTCCTAAAGCTAACTTGTGTAAATTTAACTTTGATGCAAAAATTTCCATGGAGCTTTCATCTACAGGTTTAGGATTGGTGATTTGCGATAGTTTAGGGAATTTTCTAGTAGTAAAGGCGATGACTATACTAAGTTGCATAGATCCTTATAAGTAGAACTAGGTAAGTGGGCCAACCCAGCTTGCTTAACCCGGTCTGTGACAAACTACTTTTAAGCGGGCTAGACTAGGTTGGTCGGTACAATAAATGGGCTCCTAAAATGCTGGCCTGCATCCACACTGCATACCTCTTTTTTTTTTTTTGCCTTTATTCTTTTTGGGCCTTCTTACCCCTATTTTGCTTTTTTTTCCCCCCTTTTTCATTCTTTTTGGTGCTAATTGTAGAACACTAGACAGTCCAATTTTCTTTCAATTTTGCAATCACATACTCAGAGAAACAATAGAAATAATAATAATTAAAAAAATGGGAAATCAATCGAGAAAGTGGGGTAAGGACCATAGAGCCAAATTTCTAGAAAGGAGATGAAGATTTCAGAGATCTATAAATATCTAAAGAGGAACAATTACAAAAATGATAATACTCAATGCCCATACACTAGAATAAATCCATAAGAATATAACACATACTACATGCAGTAACGGTGGTGACGTCGATCTTCTTTGAGGTAACAACAACAGTGGTGGCAATAGTGGTGGGGGTCATGGTGGTGGCATCGATCTTCTTCGTAACAATGACGACGATGTTGGTGCAGTAGTGCTCATCAATTTGAGATCTGACTCGTGAGTGAGTGAGTGAGTGAGAGTGGGTTTGAGACTCTGGTGGTGGCTGAGTGTTCGGCTGGAGGGTGGTGGCTATGAGCCTATATAGTTGTGATGTAAGATGAGATCCGAGAGAGTGGTGGCTGTGAGAAAATTAGATGAATTTTTAGGGTTTGAAAGGGCCAAAGGGTGAAAATTGAAAGGGGGAAACTGGAAAGGAAGGCAATGTTGTGGTAAGTGTGGATCGTGTAGTCTATGGTGGGTGGGTCATGTGGGTGAGTTGTCTTGTGTAAGTGTAAGTGAAAGTGTAATGAATTGGGTGCAAGGTGCCAAAATTAGGGTATTCAGTTGGGTGTATAATGTGTTATGGACATATAGTGGGCTTTCTTTAGCATTTGTATAAAAAAACAAATAATATATATGTTAAACGAGCTAGCGGGTTGGTTCGTAAATCCATGTGCAGTGTGGGCTAAAAGCTTGCAAAAAAAAATGAAATAATAAATGGATTGATAAAGCGGAGTGAACTGCAGATTAAACAAACTAACTCACGAATCACGGTTCATATACCTAGCTCTACTTATAAGGTTGAACTACTACTGGGTAAAAAGGGACTTTAGTTTGCTTAGGAATTAGCAATTCATAGGATCCACCTTGAAGGGGACTCCCAGTAGGTTATAAACTATGTAACAAATCTGGATGAAGATTTTTCCTATAATGGTTCAATAATTAGAGACATATGATTTTATGCATCATGATTTAGTTGCTTTGAATGTGGCTTTGTAGCTAGGTCTAGTAAGTGTTGCTAATTGCTTGGCAAATAAAGTAAAGCTTGAGACTTCAAGATTGTGGATTCAGTCCCCGCCTGATTTTTTGCTCCCATTCCTTGTACATGATTTTGTTGTTCAACAAAGATGTCATTTAGATTAAAAAAAAAAATCTCAATTCAAATTGGAATTAGGTTAAAAATTAGTATAATCAAACTATCAAATCAAGTTAACCAAATATCTAAGTATAAAAGATTCAAGTTTTAGTCAAATTATATCCAGTAAATATTAAAATTTTTTAAACTTAATTTTCATCTAAACTAATTTTAAGTTTAAACTAGTTCTAAAAAAAATCAATTTTACATCCTACTTGAAAATTTTTAAAAAATAAATATCTAAGTACGGTGGATCAAGTTTTAAATAAACATTGTTTGAATAATAAAATTGTTTAAAGCTAGTTTTTTTTTTAAAAAAAAATAAATTTGTACCTAAACTAGTTCTAAAAGGAACAATTGATTTGAAAAACAAGTTCTAAACTAATCTCCTAAACCAGTTTTTAAAACTAGTTCTAATCAAATAATTTTAATTAAGTTTTTTCTAACCTTATTTTTCCTCTCCCTATCTTATTACCTTATCTTCTCTTAACAATTTGAAAAACTAAAAAACTATTTTCAAGTTAGTTTTAAAAGTTTGAAAAAAAAACCAACAATTTAAAAAACTAATTAAATTTTTTTATTTATTATTAAGATTTTTGTTGGTAAAATTCATATTTTTGTCTCAACTATATGTATTTACTTACGGAAAAAACAAATGGCATTAAAAAACATTATACGAAAGTGGCATGTCATGATTTTAGTGGCTGTCATTGTCTAAATTTGACCCTTTTTGAAGGGTCATTTATACCCTCCGCTGGTGTTATTCTTTTTCTTCAATTTTCGTTTCATGCCATAGAGAAGCATATTTTACTTATTTTTATAAAAATCTTGATTGAAAAACAAAAAGAGTATAATATTTTTTCCCCTCTTAAAAGCATTATTTAATGTCTCGGAATTGATATATTCCGATTTTGTACGCTAGTTTCTCAAATATTGGAGTAGGCAATGCTTTAATGAACAAATCTACCAAATTATCATTTGAACAAATTTGTTAAACATCTATATCATCGTTCTTTTAAAGATCATGTGTGTAGAAGATCTTTGGTAAAATATGCTTTTTTTTGTCCTCTTTAATATATCCTTCCTTCAGCTGACCTATGCACGCGGATTTGTCTTTCATACACGATTGTTGGTATTTTCTTTTCTGTGGGCAAGCCACACATTCCCTTGATGTATTGGGTGATCAATCTAAGCTAGATATATTATCGATTTGTTTTATGAATTGTTAATATCTTTGCATGATTTGATAAAGTAGCGGCTATATAATTTGTTTTGTTGAGCACCATAATAAAGTTATATCTCCACTTTGAATAAATACTTTTTTTGGGATTTATATTTATGTGGATCAGATAGAAAGCTTGCATCTACATACCCAATTAGTTGAGGTCTGGATTTATTCAAATAAAATAAATCCTTGAAGATATTGCAATACATGCTTAACACCATTTCAGTGTCCTTTTGTTGGATAAGAGTCAAATCTCGCCAACAAACTTTTAGAAAAATGTATATCTATTTGTGTTTTCTTAGCAAGATACAATAGTGTTCTAATAGCACTAAGATACGGTACTTTAGGACTGAGAAGTTATTTGTCATTTTCATGAGGGTGGAATGGATCTTTATTTATATCAAGTGATCTCACAATCATAGGGGTACTCGATGGATGTTCCTTATCTATGTAAATTATTTCAAAATTTTCTTAGTAGGAGTTGATTGATGGACAAATATTCCATTTGTCAAATGCTCAATTTGTAAGCCAATATCTTATATTTCAAATCCTTCTTTTAAATAATCCACAATTTTTGGAATCTTTTCAAGAGATCCAATAATGCTTAAATCATCAAGATACATTGTGATTATAACAAATTTAGATGCAAACCTTTTTATGAAGACACGTGGGGGCAAATAGGATTATTTTCATACCCATCTTTCAATAAATATTGGCTAAGGTGATTGTATCAGATACGTCCTCGTTGTTTTAATCCATAATTCCATATAAGTGTTTCTAAAGCCTTATTGAACAAATTTTCTAGGAATTCCTATATGCTTCAGGCATTTTAAATCCTTCAAGAATTTTTATATAAATTTCATTATCTAGTGAGCCATATAAATAGGCTATAATAATATCCATTAGACGCATGTCTAGTTTTTCATTTATTGCCAGACTAACAAGCCCACCATAGGAGAATATATATGTTTAGATATAGTTAATTCCAGGTTTTGTGAAACCCATGTACTACAAGTCATACTTTATATATTTCTATTTCATTTTTGCATGAAAAGGCAATTGTACCCCCACGGGCTTTACACTCTCAAGTGTTTGATTATAGGTCCAAAAACTTCACATTTTCCAAGTGAAGTTAATTCAACTTGAATTTTGTCTTATCACTTTGGCCAATCATTTCTCTATCTACACACTTTGACAGATT
This sequence comes from Pterocarpus macrocarpus, assembly GCA_031439585.1. NCBI lineage: Eukaryota > Viridiplantae > Streptophyta > Magnoliopsida > Fabales > Fabaceae > Pterocarpus > Pterocarpus macrocarpus. The sequence continues at coordinate 19,302,775 of CM062520.1, forward strand.
TTGGTTCAAGATCCTCATTTTGCTTTATTATTTCAATAGCAACATTATATGCAAAAATGTTGTCGACAACAATATGTTTTTGGTTCCATAATTTCTTGTAATAACATAACTTATCAACATCTCTTTATGTCCGTCATTTTCAGGTATCTAAACCTCTTCTAGGGTTTCATCAATAGTTATGTCTTTAAACTCTTTTTGAGCACTTGCCTCCATATTATGACTATCTTGATCAATTGTTCCTTTACTTTTTGAAAATGTTTATCTTCGGAATCGACTAGTCTACACGCTTCAAGCATGGCTTATTTTCATTTGCACTAAAAGATTGTCCTATTAGGACATCAATTCAAATTGGAACATTTTGTAATTGATAAATGAGATTTTGTAACTCCCTTTGGGTCAGTAAATACATCTAGCAATTGATTTGCGATATTTTGCAAATGAGTTATCTTTTATACTTTTAATTCACATTGCCTTATATGAAGATCTAACTAAGATAATGACAATATATTTTATGTAATTTTCTTTTTTAGCTACTTATTTTCCCCCCTAATATTAGGAAAATTATTTCATCATAATGGCACTTAGAAACTCTATTGCAAATAAATCTCTAGTCATTGGTTTGGGATATCTTTAATAGAAGGGGATTCATAACCAACATATATTCCTAATTTTCTTCGAGGTCCCATCTGTGCATTGTGGTGGAGCAATTGGAACTCATAAATTGCACATCCAAAAATTCTAAGGTGGAAAATATTTGGCTCCTGACCAAAAACTAATTCTAATGGGGAGAATTTATGATAACTTATTGGTTTGATTCGTCCAAGTGCTGCTGCATGTAAGATAACATGTCCTCATGCCAAAACATGAAGTGTCATTCTCATAAATAGTGGTCTAGCAATCAATTGGTGGCATTTAATAACTAATTCTACGAGACCATTTTGTGTATGAATATAAGCAACAAGCTCTTCAACTATTATTCTAGTTGACAGACAGTAATCATTAAAAGCTTAATATTTAAACTCACCAGTATTATTAGGACGAATTGTCTTAATGCAATAATCTGGAAATTGTGTGCTTAATTTTATTATTTGATCAAGTAATCTCGCAAACGTCAGGTTACGAGTTGATAATAAACACACATGTGACGAACTTATTGATGCATATATTAAAATCATATAATATCTAAATGGTCCACATGATGGGTGAGTAGGCCCACATATATCACCCTAAATACATTCCAAAAATGCAGTAATTAGTAATGTCTCTCCTTGAGAACAAGAAGCACATGAGAATTCCATAAATTGAAGAATCTTCTAGTTCTTTAGTGAATATCTACGTGGATTCTCAATAATTCTTTACATCATAATTGAACTAGGATGGCTTAATCGGTCATGCCAAATGGTAAAAGTACTAATTTCGGTCAGTAAACTTCTGGTTTACTGCAGCATAAAATTTAACTATGCCAATATTTGTGTAGTATAAATCGGAGGGAAAAACAGGCAGCTTTTCTAATACACATTTCTTGCCCAATATAATAGTTGTGATATAGAGATATTCAATGTTCTAATTTATAATCTCAACATGATATCCATCTCAGTGAATATCTTTAAAACTTAACAAGTTTATTCAGGAAACAAGATAATAACTCTTTTGGAGCTTTCAATCATCTTGATACTTTCAATAATGATATTAAAATTTACTTATCCCATCATCAAATGAGTAAAATATCATAATATGTCATATCATGTGATTTAAAACTTGTCATATATAATCATTTTACGAGAATAAATAATTAATAATATAGTACTGATACACATATATGTATCAAAAGTGTCATGAAAGTGTCAATATTATTTTGTGATATATTGATCATAAAAGCAAACAAGATTACTTCATGATATGTCATTATTTTGGGATATATTGAATTAATAAAATAAATGATATATTGAATCTTAATAATATCATGTAAAAATAACACAGTAAATAATTATGGAATATGCCACAAATAGTATAATTATTTTATTTGATATTGACATTAACTACTAAATGTTCCCAAACAAAATAAAATAGTATCCTTAAAAAAAAATCATAGACTCAAATTTTATGAAAAAAAAAGTAAAGTTAATACAATTAGTAAAAGTATTTATAATTAATCAAGTGACCAATATTCCATTAGGATCTTAAAATAAAATTAGATAAATCCAAATGATTCATATTAACTATCTAAAATACCTTCAGAAATCAAATTCATTTTTGCCTTTTACTCATTTTCTTTAGTGATGCTTGATAAAGATTGTGTAAAGGGTCTCAACATACAATAGATACATGATCAATATACTTTGATGCCGCAACAATAATATTTATTTTCTTCATACATCAATCATATATTTTTATTGGAACCATGACCTTGTCACTTTTGTGGTTATAATTTGTTACATTCGCTTCAGAGAATAGAGCAGAGCTAACTGGATGAGTTTTATGATTTTCCATGAGCAACTAATCATTTTGTTCAGCCATAAGATAACATGAAATTAATTCAAAATATTTGTAAAATTGTTTTCTCGATATTGCTACTACGGGAGCACATTTGAGGCGTGAAAAGCCAAACACACATGATAAATAGTTCTTACCTATAATATTGAATGCATAAATAATTAGAAGTAAATTCAATAAATAATAAAATAGTGAAATAAAAGAGAAATAATTTAAAGATTAAGTTGACCAATTTGCTTTTAAAAATTGGTAAATAATAAATCAATTATATTATCCTCTTCAAGAAAATATGTGTACTAAATTATAAATACTTAGAATAACAAAAATTAATAAACTACAAATACTAAAAATTGTCCTTAGAGGTACATTCACTTTAGGGAATGTAAAATTGAAACTATTCATTCCAAATAATGTATAAACTTATTTTAGATTATAATGACACATTTCATGTAAAAATAATAGCACATACTTCACGTAAAGTATATATAATAAGATTCATTCACTTCAAAGAATAATCTTTTGATATATTTACTACTGAAAATATGTAAATCTTCTTAAATAGAAAAATTGTACTTTTTTATTTTTGAATAAGTTTGGATAATAAAGATACACTCGCCTCACTATCATTTATTTTTAGGTATAATTATTGTTCACTTTAGAAAGTGATTATCATTCATTTCTGTGAATGATTTTATTTTTTTTCTTATAGATACAATTATCACTCACTTTAAGGAATAGTATTGAAAGAAAAGAAATATAATAATATAAAAGAGTATGTGTTGATAAGGCAAAATAATAATAAAAACTTAAATAAAGATTTAAATCATAAAGTAATAAATCATGGGTATATTCTAATCCCATGTATACATTAATTGATAAACCATGTTATTTGATGTGATAATAGGACCAACTATAAATAGTCAAAATCAATAAACCATAAACATAATAAAATTAATTGATATAAGTAATCGGTAAATAAGAAATCTAATCATGCCAAAACAAAATAAAATAAAAAGATGAATTTTATTTTAGAAACGCAAGTTAACAGTGATTGGAAAATATATATCAATAGAACATAATATATGAAAAATATATTAAAGGAGAAAACGTAACAATGTAGAAACTAATGCCAATGAGAAAGAAATGTACATATAGCAATAAAACATATATTAATGGGAAGAAAAAAAACTTACCTTTGAAACTCTTTTAAACAAAAGTTGATCCTTTAAACCTCTTACTCTTTACTTCAAGAGCAAAATTGCGCTGATAACATATTGTGAAAACAATACTAAAGAGAATAGAGAAAGAGATAAGAAAGAGAGATATTGGAGATTCGATTATTAATACTCTTAAAGATGTTATATATGAAATATCTAAAGGACTATTTATATCCAAAAGGTGAGAAACATAAGATATGATCAAACAATAGATTTTATCTAATCAAATATTAACTGAATCAAGGAAAAGATATGGACATCTATATTTAAATTCAAATAATATTTTATAACAATTTGTTTATTATAAAGATTTTAGTTGGTAAAATTCATATTTTTGTCTCAACCATATGTTTTTACTTATGGAAAAAGCTAATGGCATGAAAAAACATTATACGAAAGTGGCATGCCATGAATTTAGTGGTTGTCATGATCTAACTTTGACCCAATTTGAATGGTCATTTATACCCTCTACTAGTGTTATTCTTTTTCTTCATTTTTCGTTTCATGCCATAGAGAAGTATTTTTTACTTATTTTTGATAAAAAATTTATTTCAACTTTCTCGGTTGAAAATTTTTTTATTTTTATTAATTTTATATCAGAAAATATATATTAAATTAATTTTAAGTTAATTTCAAATCAAATACTGTTATATAAAATAACATAACTAGTTTTATTTTATTTTATTTTTGCCAAACAAGCCTACTGCATGCTAAATGGGCTAAATTCTTTTCTTTTTTTGGTCGTGGGCTGTTTTGTCCTTTACATATGAAGTTGAGCTATTATTAGTTGCACTAGCCCATGTTTTTGGGTCAATCTTTAGCCCATTTTAAAAGTCTGATTTTTTAAGCATGCTCCCAGGCCCATTCTTGGGAACCCATTGCCTATGTTGACATTTTCACGCCATATATTAAGATATTTCAATATCACCGATACCCATGTCTAGAAAGTAATGTGCATTCTTGGATATATATATATATATATATTTGACTATCAAAGTATTTTTCATGGTGCATCGGCAATAGTTCTTCAGTAAGTGTATCAAATCATTTAAGTAGTAATCATGAGAAGTAGGTATCGTCTGATAAAAATTAACGTTGCCAATTAATATTTCATTAATTAAATTTCTATTTAGACTATATCAAATTATTTTGGATTGAAGAAAACTCTTAACAAAAAAATAGCAAAAATAACTTGCAAAAAGTAAAGTACAAAAATTAACAAAATATGTAACAACTCAAACAAGGATACTCTCAAAGTTTTAAGACACTAGAGGATTGGGGTGGTATGATTTTCTCTTAAATTTCTATGAGTTCACAAATCACTTGGGTTGGAGATTATTAGGCTAATGAAAGGATTTTAAGTAGTCGATACTAATTCCTTAATTAATCAACTCTCTTTTTTTTATTAAAACATATTAATTCTTTAACTATGCTTCAACAAAAAAAAAAAGGGATTTGGTATGAAAATCAATCCACAATTCATACCAAATTCAAAATAAATTCTTAAACCTTGAAAATTATGAGGGTTATCACTAGAGTTAGCTCATACACAAATTTTCCAAATTATGTAAGAACTCTAAATCAATTCATGAACAACAATTCATAAAATTGCATAATAAAATAAGAGATAAATCATTAATCCAATAATTTCATATCAAGAGTTCAAGAATTCAAAACCAATACATCCATCTTAGACCAAACCCCTACCCCCTAGCTATGGATTCTAGCAACTCATATCAAAATAGAAAACAAATGAAAAGATAAGAAAAGAATCTATGTCAAAATTCGAATAATTGGAATGAAAGAGTCTTCAATCTCCCATCTTCTTATTGTCCTCCACCTTTTCTCCAGAGCTAAGGGTGTTATTTTGTGTTTTTCTTTGACTTAGAACTCTCCAATGAGTGGCTTATTCCTTTTTTTTTTAAAGACAGCGAAAAGACACCAGGTTATACGTCGTTGGTGCTTGAGAGTCAAACCTTCAAAAACAAAATTCTTCTGTGCTAGCGCTTGAGCACTAGCTTTTGGGCATTCGAACACCAAGTTGTCTGAAAGTTTCTCCTTTACTCTATTATACTGCTTGAGCGCTGAGACTATAGCGCTTGAGCACTATATACTTGACGAGCACTTTAATTGTCACTTTCCAATTAGCTTTAATAAACTCATAATATGAAATGTAACCAAAACACATGCTTAAACCATAGCAAATCCTCAAACGAGCTAGAAAATATAAGAAAAGAAAAACTTAAACTTCTAGAAATTCAAATAAAGTCACATATCAAATACTCAAAACAAAAGGGATTTTACAACTTAAAAGTTCTTAGAAACTTAATTACTTAATGGAACATCCATCGATATCAAATCAAAAGTATTTGATACTAAATACAACCTTTAGCATTTTTTTTTTTGGTACATGAGAAATTTTATTTTTGTCATATATATTTTTGGTTTATTTCTACTGATTAAATTTATATTTTATCTTTATATTGACCATTTACTATTTTATTCTCTCAAATTTTTTTAAATCATTATAAGGCAATTGGCACTATGCCAAGAAAAATATATAAATATATAAATTACTATTAATTAAAATCAGAATGACAAAACAAATTTACGATTTTTTGAGTAAAAATTTAAATTAAGAGAAGGATTCATTTTAATTTAAAATTAGGACATGTGTCTAATGAACACTTATAAACATAAGTCATAATAATATATAAATAGAAGGCTGATCAAATAATTAGCTAATTTCATTTATGTGCAACAGGGATAATGGGGATATTGTCATAACCCAATAAATATCCATAAAAAAAATTCACTCATGCGGCTGGAATAATGGGAAACGGTCATATATCCAATATCCATAATAATAATAATAATAATAATAACAAAAAAGTAGAAGAGAAAAAAAAAAAACTCGAAAAAAAATAAATATCAATAATCTTGTAAAATATATATACCGCGTAGCCGCCCAATTGGAACTCAGAAATTGGGAAGTGCCGCTAGAATCTTCTGTTGGGCTGTTTCACCCGCGTTGTCCTGTAGCCTCCCAAAGGCTGGCTTGGGCCCCAAGCCATTACCAAAACTATAAATACACGTTTCCTTTTTATTCTCTTCTTCCTTATTCAGTTCATAAACTAATATCATCATCTCAATTTTCTCTTCCTCCCAATCATTTTTCACAAAGTCACAGACCTTCCATCTCTATCAATGGCAGCAGGTGGCACGGAAGCTTTTCCAGATTTGGGGAAACACTGCCAGCACCCCGATTGCAACCAGCTCGATTTCCTCCCTTTCACCTGCGACGGCTGCAAACAGGTATCTCATATTTTCCTTAACAACTCCTGTTATTTTCCCTTTACATGTGAATTGGATCACCTTTCCTATGTTTTTAACTTTTGTTATTCCTAGGTTTTTTTCCATCTCCTTATAATGGGTCTGTTTTTGTTGGACTCTTCTTACAAGCGGACTCATGGTCTTTGTCCCTTTTACCTTGGATATATATATATATATATATATCACCTTATAGTTACAATAAATGTTTCATCTGAATTATATTTATTGGCTCAGTTATTGGTTTACAAAATACAAAGTCTAAATAACATTGTGATGATGTTCGAGAAATTGATCTTGTAGTAATATTTATGAAAATATTTTAACTAAACTATAAATTAATTTCTTTTTGATGGGAATTAAACTATAAATTAATCAATAGATTAATAACTTATACTTACGTAATGTAATTTATAGTTTTCAATTATAGTTGCATTTGTCTTAAGATTGTTATGATTTTAAGAAATTGCAGACAATGGGATTGATGCATTTGCAATTGCTGTTGTGATGCAATTGCATAATCCGCTGCAACAGTAATATTATGGCCGTATTTACAGTGGCGAATTGCAATTGAAAACCATCTACTATATGAATACATATTTTTATGAATAATTGTTTGAGCATTGGTTAATTGAAAAGCGAAAAGAAATTGGGTTGTGTTGTTGATGTGAAACCAACAAAGTTGTTGTAATTTACAATGTTCGCAAATTGTGCAGGTATTCTGTCTGGAACACAGATCTTACAAGTCCCACTCTTGCCCCAAATCCGACCACAACAGCAGAAAAGTGATTGTATGCGAAACATGTTCCATGTCCATTGAGACCACCGGCCATGTGGGACAGGACGAGGAGGCCATCTTGGAGAGGCACCACAAGTCAGGAACTTGTGACCCCAACAAGAAGAAGAAGCCTATTTGCCCTGTCAAGCGTTGCAAGGAGGTTCTAACGTTTTCTAACACCAGTACATGTAAAACTTGCCACATGAAGGTGTGCCTCAAGCACCGTTTCCCTGCTGACCATGCTTGTGGTAGAGTAGCTTCGGCTTCGGCGTCAAATTCTGTTTCTGCTAGTGGACGGTGGAATAATAGGTTCTTGGCTGCTCTGGCTTCAAGGAATGGACAAGAGTGTGCCAAGAGTGGGGGACGTAGCTCTATTTCCCCTCCCAGTACTCCTTCTGTTAAGGCATGCTGAGGCCAGAGATTAAGAATTGGGTGATAATGGGTTGTTGTGTGATCATGTGATTCTTGAATTGTTTGATGGCAATGAATGGTAGTGGCGGTTTTATGTACATTCTGAATGTTGAAATACATTACATTTATATACTGCCAAATTGGAATCCATTGTGTTTGGATTTGCTTTGATTTGAATCATGCATTTCTAGTTTGCAAAATGTCCGACTTATATCACACATCAAGATCAAAGTTCCTATACAAAACAAAAGCATTAACAGACCACCCTAATAATGTACATATGAGTTTGTTAATGCATGAACACCTAAGATCTCCATGCCATTATCGGTGGTTCTCCTCGCCCTTTTTGTCCATCTTTGCACAAGATCAAATCCAAAACTTAATGAATTTGTTGGTTTTCCAGATCCTTGTGTGGTAAAGAAGATATCAAAGTGATTGAAACACAGGTGCATTTTAACATCATTAGCCAAAAACATGAACCGGTGAAGTGAATGAGATCTGTGATACAGAAATACAGTGCAACTACTCAAAAAGACCAAAAAAATAACATTACATGTGATTTTAGGTAAATACAAATATATTACCTACGTATTATTACATTCCCCCCCCCCCCCCCCCTTTTGCTTGTCTTTTAAAAGATACAGATTCTAACAAGTAACTAAATACAAAATAGCCTGTTACATATTTGCTGTCGCTTCTTTAATCTCTTCCAAGGTAATTGCCTGCGAGGCAAGAAAACGTTGCATTTTATTTAAGAGATTATATTCTAATCAAAATATGTATGTGCCAAGAAGCGAAACCACAGAAATTGAAACCAGAACATAGCATACATAGTAGGATGCAATCATGAGAAACTAAATTAAAATTAAAACAAATTGAAATAAAAGAATTACCTGTTCCTTGCCCGCAAAATCATTCTCAGGAGTGAGAAAGAGCATGCAGTGGCACTCCTTCCTGCCAAACAAAATCATAGTGATTTTAAGAAACAACATCCAGGTGGGACATTTTGTGGCTTAACTTTAAGTTTCATAAAGTAATTCTTTAATCCACATTTCTTGACAAATAACAAAAGCACAAAACATATAATGGCTTCTATAGCATAAAAGTACTCCAGTGGAGATCAGATTACTAGAGTATTGATCAAAACAGCTAAAGTTACACTGCCTCTTACCAAAATAGAAACTTCAAAAGGCAGTCGAGTTCACAAACGTGACAACAACTAACAAGAATGCCTCCACAACATTTTGAGGCAGAGTTTATTATGGCCTATCTCTTGAACATATACGTTTCAACAAAATAAATAACTGCATGGCTATCATCTATATATGTTCATTTGATCCAGTTGTTTTATAGGTAAATATGTAATTATAATTCTGTCAACATATAAAAGGAGGTAAAGCAAAAATTCGACACTGTTATAAATTATCAAAGCATACTTTCAAGAACATAGTTTTTACTGGTTTTCAATATGTATACTTCGCTAAAGGGTAGATACAAGTCTCTAACTTCCTGTATTATAACTCCTGTATGACATCGACCAAGAATGATATAAAGTGGTTTACTGTAACATACCAATACAATCCTAAATCTAACTGGTTTAAGCAAACAGACATATATGCTTCTACTAAAACTTGATCCTTGCAAAACAAATAGCTTCCAACCTGATAAGTTAAGATCATCAAAGACATGTATGTTCCGATAGTTATAAAGATATCCCTACCTCTCTCGCATAGGAACGCATGGGCAGTTCCAAAAGCCCTGTGCAGCCTCAGCAGCTTTATCATCGTAATGCCTAAAACACAATGATTTGGAGCTTAGAAAGTTAGAAGGCGTCAATACTAATATAGTTATCCATGCAGTCACAGTGCCAGAGTTATAGAATTAAGATGAAAATTCTGGCTGACAAAGAGTCAAAAAAACAAGTATCTACCGGCAAGGGCACAGCGGTGCACCCAATGAATCCTTGTGATCAGCCAGCCCCTGCTCCAGAATAGACGAAAAATGCAGAAGAAATGTTAATTACTTGAGAACATTGCTATTTTTGAAATTAGTTTTATGCATATTCGGTGACACATATATGTTTATTTTACTCTGTCATTTAATGAATTGAAATACATCTCATTACTGGAATATAATATCACCTCAACAAATTGCAATCTCGCAAAATCATTTTCAGAAATTATATAATTTCATTCAAACATGCCAATCTTGGGAGTTCAAATAATTTTCCCTTCCCTAGATTCCAGACATGATCAGCTGAGCAACTAGAAATACATAAAAGTTGCATTTTCCATATAAAAAAAAGGATGAAAATAAAACTCAAACAGCTACTCTAAAACCAGAAAAAACATTTATGACAAAGGGTGTGAATTGGAAAACATCTAAAATGAAATATTGTGAAAGATTCTTTTAAATTACTACAAAATCAAGTTTATTAACAAAATCTCAAATTGCAAATACAATGTTCAATTTATTATTATTATTATTATTATTAGCCTACTTTATAAAGAACACCCCTCCAATTATGGGCATGGAGCAATTTACCCCTATAAGCTATTATATGTTGTAATTTGCCAACTGAACTTATAACATAGCACAACATCCACAAAAATCACAATCCCTTCTCTTGTCAACCCATCGCCTCGCAACAATGAAGGTTCTAGGTTCTTGAAATTAACAGATTGCTCTTGGTCATTCACTTTCTCAGGTTTCTTTGTAACCATACTGCCTATCTCTTCAACTTTTTATAAGTGATAGGAGTTCACCACTACAGTTCTCATATGTCACACATCAGAGATCATCATCACCAATCCGCCATATTTTTCACCATAAGCCTATCATCCTTGTATGATTTCAAGATCGTTAATCAACAGTAATGGCTGCTTGATAACCTGGTCTTTGGCAGTGGTTGTGCAAATGCTTTCAACTGAATGAAGGAATTACAAAAGGCTCAAATTACAACTCAAGGGGAAGAAATGCACCTAGTCCATAGTTGAAGAAACCAATCTACTTTATGAAGTCAACCATTCTCTCTCCTTTAGTGCAATCATATTCTTTCTCTCAAAAAATTCTTCTTTTAATGAAAAAAGAGAAATATGATTATCCCTACACAATTTGCTAAGCATGTAGCCCATCATGATCCATACAGGAGTTTAAATTAGGTCCAACCATCCTGTATTCTCACATACTCTTACAAGATCTGAGAAGGCCCACTCGAAATGTACTACACCAGGAAAGCCTAGTATTTGTAACCAGCCTTTGGCCTGCCAAACAAGCTAAGATGGCCACCTTCCAGCATTATAACCTATTTATGGATCCCAACCTGAAGAGCTCAACAAGAAAATTTAGTATTCATTTTCAACTTTTTGAATTCTCAAAAATCCTAAGATGATGACCTCCTATTATTGTCATCAAACAATACTGAAAACCATAGCCCCTACAGAAGTTCCGTAGTTTTCAAATTGAGAAGGTGGCAGGCAAAGTAAAATCATGCATAGTCAATTGATAAGAGCATTATACTTTTTCTCATCAATACTATTATCAAGAAATGAATTGCTTAATAAAGTAACATAAGGAAAATTGAAAAAAAAAAAAAAAATGAACAACTGCAAAGAGTAAACTCCAGCACAATCTAGAGCACTAAATGAACTCAATAGCCAACCTTATGAAAGTAATGCAGGCGGCACCTAGTATAGATCTATATGCATAGCTGCACACTGCACTGATACACTACTAAAATGGGTGTATATCCCACAAAGAAAGCTCAAATTCAAGTACAGATAAGCCCTTTCTTAACTTATAATAATTCTATTTGATTTACACGGAGAGACAACAATGTCAACCAATGATCAACGAATCTACCACCACTCTCACTTGTTACAAAGATGCAAAACTTCTTAACATAACAAGACTTGCTGCACCTAGATTCATATCACCAACTAAAGAAGTATGAACTATGAGATTTTTATCTGACAATGGTCACTACTCAAACAATATATATATATATATATATATATATATATATATATATATATATATATATATATATCTAGAGAAAATTTAAATTCATATTTAATAAGAGAATTTATATGACACAGATAGAGAATGTATAGAGAATGTACTTTGATAACAACAGAAGTGACTCCCTTGTCCACACAAAAGTATGTTCCTGACCTACGGGCATACTGCTCCGAGAACTTCCTCATAATTTCAACAGATTTATCTGATGGCTCCACTGGAAAAACAATCAAAATATTTATATAGAAGCATGATGCTAACAAATCACCAAAATGGAACTCAAAACCATCACAAAATCAGGTCACCAAAAAAATTTTAATTAATTAATTAATTAAAAAATTAAATAAAACGGAGTCCTAGTTTCCAAAACAAAATTCTTTTGAAAGAAAAAAAAAATGAAACAAAAGCAATTTCTCATTCTTATATACATCTCCACAAACATGCAACGCATGTGCAGCAGACAACCTCTTAACTGTCCGAGGTTCAGTCAAACTCAAAAGCCGAAAAAGCATTGAAATTTGACAAAAACAGGGCTTGACATCAAAACCCACTTCAAGCATTACAAATTAATTGCTAAACATAAGAAAAAAAAAAAAAAAAAGAATTTCAAAACTCAGTTAAAAGAGAGCATTTCCACAAACAGCCTCAGGATGAAAGTAAACATAACCAAGTACAACAACACTAACACCACAGGTTCAGAACCCAATTCGGGTGTGGAAAATTGGAACCAGAATCAATGGCAGAATAAGAGACAGAGGAGCACGAGAAAAAAGCATAGGATTGAGACCTTACCTTGGGCTCGAACGACGGTGGGATTGCGGCGACGCCGGAGAAGTGACGCGGCGGTGGGAATGGCAACGGCGAAGGCGGAAGAAGAAGCTTGGGAAGTCATCGGCGACGATTTTCTTCTGCAACAAACGGAAGGGAACGGTTTCTGTTACTGTTTTTGTGTGCGTGTGTGTGTGGTTGGCTTCCAAGCTTGTGTGATAGACAAGGACAAAAACAAACGAATAAATTTGTGCCTCCTGCGTTTTATCATATGATGATGTGTTTATGGTATCTTCCTGTTGAATGGAAAAAAATGTGCGTGTCTGCTTTTTTTCCCTTAATATAACATATAAATATGGATTTAATTTTCAAGTAAAAAAATATAGATTTAATTTTGACACATCATCTAATTAAATCTTTTTATATGTATGATTTTTAAAATTATTGGTATAAAGTCAAATATATTTATTGATTAGATAGTAATATAAAATTACATCAAAATTAAACTCTATAAATATTGTATAATTACTTTTAGAATATGTTTGGAAAAGTTATAAAATTAAATGTGTATTTATTTTCACTTTTAAAAGAAAATTATAAAACTAAAATTTTTTATATAATTAAAAAAATTAAAAAAATTCTATTTTTAATATTTTGATTATTTTTAAAAATTTATCGAAATATGTCATAAATATTAATTTTAGTGAAAAAAAAAGTTTTGTGAAAAAAAAATCTCATACAAAGGCACTCTAAAATGATTTCAATATTCAATTATAAATATTTTTTTTCAATCAATTATATAAAAATTAATTTATATTTAGATATATTAACTTAAAAAATAATTTTAAAGTTGTATATTCTATTTATAATAAAAAATTTCAAAAAGTTATCTTTAGTGTGCTCATAATTAATGTCCGACCATCTCTCAAACAAAATTACTTCTGATTGGATATATTTATGAAAAATAAAAAAAAAACTTCAAAAAATTGATTATAATTTTTTATGTGAAAAAAAAAGGAAGCTTAAAATTTTTATTATAATTTATAATTTTTGCTATAATCAATTTAACATTTTAACCCAAACATAATAGACTATTTAAAAATGGCTTTAATTCAAGAAAAAGCTCTTATATGGAGTTCCCAAATATGTACTAATACTTGAATTTAAGTAGTTTAACATTTTATTATATTTAATTAAAGCCTTGAATTCGAGTTTAATAAATAAAAAAAATTAACACCAAAAAAATTTTATTATTATAATGGATTAATATAATTCAAACTAAAATCTGATTGATTTTAAATATTAATAATTTAGACAAAAATATAAATAGTTCAATAAAAAATATTGAATAAGTATTATATATTAATATAAATGCATGTAAATATTATATATGTATATTAAAACAAAATAAATCTATTATTATTATTAAAATAAAAAAATTATGAAATTTTTTGGTCGAAAAAAATGAAAGTTTGGAAGCCACACGTTGTATAAAATATCTTTTTTTAGCGAGGTTTTATAAAATATCTTGTGCTGGGCTTGGTTGGTTATTACACCTGTGCATCAGCTATGGTATTATAATATTGACGATGAAGTTTCGAGTTGCAACCATCATTCTTCGGCCTGTTGGTCCACTTCATCTCCTTATCCACATTACAAACCATCAAACCATATTCTAAATGACTTCTTTGGGCTATTAATGCAGATCCATTCTGATCCACATTACAAATGATTAGCTCGTGTTCACATCATCCATTCGATCCCAACCTAATCACATCCATTTTAAAGATGAAGAGGTGTGTTGACCCCAAAAAATAAAAAAAGAGGAAGAGGGGTGAGATAACGACGCGTACGATAAAGCAACAAACAATGGGTGAACAGCTACACAACTAAAATTAGGCATTCTCGAGACTCAAATTAGCAAGTTAGGTCGTCAGAAGATATAAAAGTTGGATGGACAAATTACGCTGACATTTTCTAAAATTTGGCAAAATTTATTATGACTCTTTTTAATTTATAAAAATATATATTAATTTTTTTAAAATTTTAAGTAATATTATATTTAATATATCTAGATTTTATAAAATATAATACTAAACCCTGATATTGTATTTTACTAAACCGTGGGGCAATCAATGTAATTTGTCCAAGTTAGACAATCAAAATTGAGTCATAATTTTGATCAACTTGGCTAAGACGAAGGTTAATTACATAATATTTTCTTTTATCCTAACCACTGGTATATGTTTGTAGTCAATTGAATTTTGATTAATTTAGTTAGAGTTAAATTGATTCATTATAGAAATAAAGCTTTCTTTAATGTTAGTTTTTTTATTTACTAGATTCAAATGCAACATTTTATTTAAAATTAAGAAAAAAGTATCAAATCATTTGAACTAACTAAATATTGATAGGTTATTGATTAACAGTTTAAATAAAACAAAAAATAAATTATAAAACTCATCAATATGATAATATTTTTATTTTGATATAACATTTTTTTAAAAAATAAATGATAAAAATGTTCCATATTTTTCATATGTAGAAATTTTAAAATAATAACGACAAAAATAATCAAGAAATTTCTACTCTTACTTCATACATTTAGTCCCAATTATGACATGCAAAATAATTATAATAATATAATATATTCTGTGTTAAAATTACCTAGAATGGTTGCAAAAGATAATGGATTGATATCCTTCCTTTTGATCTAACAAAAAAAGAAAACAGAGAGAAAACAGGTAGAGAAAGTAACTATCCCTATTCCATAGACCGTCAAAATGTGTAATTGTCTCAATATGGCAACAGAAACCTGTTATGTAGGTAGGAGCAAGGTCTCTTCCCTTGTGTTAGTAAAAGATGGGCTGAGCCTTCCCATTACAATTAGCCCATACACAAGGCCCATTCATATTTACTTACGAGTAATGCTGAGTATTCTTAAACCCAATAACATTATTAATTATGAAATTGGACTATACAATATGCTCTAAAATATTGGTATTTAATTAATTTGGTTTTAAATTAAATTCAACTTTGATTTATTTAAATCCACAAAATAATTGAACAATCTCCCATTTAGACTACATAAATCAAATTACCAAAAAATTTACAAAAACATTATTCCAGATTAATTACAGTATGTGGCTACAACAAAATGACAAAACTGAGCCAACACTCTTAATCACATGGTCCAAAATGGAATTACAACATCTCAACAATGCAAAAAATTATACTTGAACTAGTATTGACATCATACATGCAAGATATTCGTATTTTGGTGATCGTTCATAATATATATGGAGTATAAACAATGGGAAAGCACAACAAGACGGTATGCCAATATATAAACAAGTGCTATATGAGATTAAATAAATCTCATCACAACAACAAAATAAGGTTGGGTCGAAAATGTCTCCATATTATGCCATTATACAAAATTCTATATATAGATAATTTATTTGCACATATAAACAAAAATATGACAATAATAATGGCAACAATAATCATTACTAAATATCTCAAGACATCAATAAAATATAAGGCCACAATAAAGTCTCCAGAACAAACTCCTACAAACTCAAAACATCAAAAGACCTCGCTACACCGATGCAAGTTACATGATCAACAAAAACTTTAACATCTAAGCCTTGGTTAGGGGACCAGTAATCGTAAGTTGTGTAGGAATATGCTCGACACGAGCTTGGAACTCTTGAATTTTCTCCATTACAAATAGGAACTTTGTGCCAAAGTGCTTTGACCTCTTTCAAGTTTTATTATTCTAAGAAAAGCACACCACAACAGAGTTATCACTATATATAGTAAGAGGCCTAAAGATACTTTCCACAAGACCAAATTCAACGATAAAAATTTTCAACCACATTGCTTGATTCGTGGCCTCATAACAAACTATATACTTTGCTTCCATAGTTGAGATAGCTATAAGTGTCTATTTTACACTTTTCCAAGAAATAACTCCTCTTGCTAATATGAAAATACCTAATGTGTATTTGCAGTCATATGGGCAACTGCCATCATCAAAATTAGAATAACCTATCACCTCAACGTGATTTGACCTCCTGTAACTCAACACATGCTCTTTGGTACCTTGCATACATCATAAATTGTTTTGCAACCAGCCAATGAGCCATATCAGGTTTGCTCAAGTATCTATCAAGTACACTAATGACAAAATCAATACTGTGATATGTACAAATTTGAGCATACATAAAGCTGCTAATAGAGAAAGCATAAGGGACATTCTCCATTTCTATAATCTCATCTATCATTTTGAGGACATTGGGTTCTAAAGAACATCTCATCCCTTTGGATAGGTGCAGTACAAGGCTTACAAGATTCCATATTGAATCTTCTCAAAACTATTTCAGTATGGCCCTTTTGGGATAGAACAAGAATATCGGGAGCTCTATCACAGTGAATCTAAATGCCCAAAACAAAAGAGGCATTACTAAGATCCTTCATCTCAAAATATGTTGTCAAAATCTATTTACTCTCATGCAAAAATTCAATATCATTGCTAGCTAAAAGAATGTCATCAACATATAATCTGCTCCCACATTCTTAAGATAAATGCACTGATCCACTGCATTTTCATAAAAACTAAGAGAGTTAATAATGTGATCAAATTTTAGATACCACTACCTAGAAGCCTATTTTAAACCATATATGGACTTTCTCAATTTACAAACCATGTGTTCCTTACCATTCTTAGCAAAACCATCGGGTTGGTCCATGTATACATTCTCATATAAGTCACCATTAGAGAAGGTTGCTTTAACATCCATCTGGTGAAGCTCTAAATGAAAATGAGCTACAAGTGCTATCATACGAAAGGAATCTTTAGTAGAGATAGGAAAGAATGTCTATTTATAGTTTATGCCTTCCCTCTGGCTGCATCCTTTAGCAATAAGTCTGGCTTTACACCTTTTTATCTCTCCTCTAGCATCACGTTTGGTCTTAATGACCCATTTACATCCAATAGTTTTACAAAGAGCTAATAACTCTACCAAATCTCAAAGCATCATTCTTTCTCATGGAAGCCAATTCATCCTCCATAGTAGTCAACCATTGTGAATAATCAGAACTAGAAATGGCCTCATGGAAAGAAATAGGATTAGAATCCTCAACAGAATTAAATTCATGTTCTTCCAAGTATAAAACATAATCCTTGAATCTAGTAGACTCAACAGGTTTAGGGACTCGCTTAGAACTCCTTGGAGGAGGCTCAACTACATCTTGATTCTGCACATCACAATCAATTTGCTTATCAACATTAGCATCAACAGTATTAGCATGAGTCAAATTAGATGGCATAGACCCTGAAAAGGGAATAATAGGTGATGGGATAACAATACACTCTTCTCTAAAGCTCACGATTAGATTCAATAATTCTAGTAGTATGTGTAGGACAATAAAATCTAGAGTGCCTCTAGAGCCTACATAATACCCAACAAAGAAACCACTAATGGTTTTGGGATCAAGCTTCCTAATTTCTAGATTGTAAGGTCTAACTTCTGCTTTACAACCCCAAACATGAAGTGCTTCAGAGTATGTCTTTTCCCTAACATAAACTCATATGGAGTCTTCTAAACAGATTTACTAGGCACATGATTCAAAATGTAAGCAATAGTTCTCAAAGCTTCTCCCTATAAAAATTCTAGAAGAGTAGAATAACTAAGCATACACCTCACCATTTCTATAAGAGTACAATTTTTCCTTTTAGCAACTCCATTTTGCTATGGTGTACTAGGCATGGTGTATTCTGCCTTAATACCACAATCTTGTAAGAATCTAGCAAAAGGCCCTGGACTCCTGCCAGTCTCATCATACCTGCCATAAAATTCACCACCTTTATTAGAATGTATACATTTTATCTGCATGTCAAATTTCAACTCAACAGCAGCTTTGAAAGTCTTAAAAGCATCCAAAGACTTAGATTTCTCACACAACAAATCGATCCAACCATATATAGAGATATCATCGATCAAGGTGATAAAATATCTATAACCTCCTAAGGCAATAAGAGTAATAGGCCCAAAATATCTGTATGAATCAACTGTAGTATCCTTTCACTTCTGGGCCCCTTCTTCCTGGCTTTAACTATGAGTTTGTCTTTCACACAGTCAACACAAGTGTCAAAATTAGAGAAGTCCAAACTATGAAGAATAATCTCCTTAATCAACTTCTCCATTCTTTCCCTAGAGATATGGCTTAATGTTTTATGCCACAACATAGAAGAACTTTCAACAACTCTAATGGATTTATTTCTAACAATACTATTCATGTCAGATCGCCATTAGTCAATAGAAAAAGAATTAGAACTAACATTCAATATATATAAGCCATTGGACAAAATACCATAACCAACCAAAGTAAAGTCATAATATAAATAAGTGCATTTACAACCAAAGTGGAAAGCGTACCCACAACTATCCAAAGCGAAAATAGAAATCAAAATCCTTCTCATAGAAGGTACATAAACAGTGTCTTTCAAACCAAATCATGTCCACTGCATAAGTTCAAACTAATAACTCCTATGTGCTCTACTCTAACATCAACTCCTTTGCCAACTATGATTGACAAATTTGGCGTTCTCTTTATTTTGAGCTTCTACAATGAGTTTGTTACATGAATTGTTGTACCAGTGTCTAACCAGCAAGAATTACAAGGAACATCAACTAAGTTCGATTCAAAACATATTAGAGCCAAAGGTTTACCTTTCTTCTTCTATTCAAGCGAGTTCTTGAACTTATAATAATCAGTTGCTTATGACCAAACATGACACCAAACTTACACTTTCCATTAAACCTTTACTTCATTATAGAAGATTCTCCAGTTTCATGAGTTGATGGAGATCCAGCCTTTTTAGTTGCTTTCTTCTTAAATTAAGACTTGCCACTCTTCCACTTAAGATACTTCTTCTTCTTATCACTATTCTTATGGGAAGAAAGTTGAATTACATAGGCCTTGCTCTTCTTTATGGATTGCTCCTCCTAGGAAAAGATCAAGATTAACTCATCAATCAACCATTCCTCTTTCTAAGCATTGTAAGAAGTCTTTAGCATATTGAACCTAGAAGGAAGAGAATCCAGCACCTGCCAAACTAAAAAATCCTCTCCCAAGCCCCCATTCATTGACTTCAGTTTGTTGTACCAATTAGTGAGCTTCATTGCTTGCTCACATACACCACTAACTTCATCATATTTGGTCTTAGTCAATAGGTTCAGATAATAAGACTTTTTAGTCTTATCAAATTTCTTAAACTTCTTGCTAATAGACTCTAAGAACTTCTTTGCTTTGTTGGTTTCAAGAATGTTGTCCTTGATGGTCTTATCCATACTATGCTTCATAGTCATTAGGCAAACTTTATTGGAATGAGCCCATTTGTCATACTTTTCCTTTTCTTCAATAGAAGACTTATTTGTCAGCTTCTTTGGCTCATCCTTGGTGAGAGAAGCATCAACATTAGAGATGGTAAGGAACAATTTTACTAATTCAACCCAGTCCTGATAGTTAATTAGTCCTATTCAGCTTAATCAAGGAGCCTATGTGCATAGGCAAAGTTGAACTTTATACATTAATGGGAGATTTTGTCAAGCATATCAAGATATACAAAATTCAATATTCAACTAAATTGGATTTTCCTCATACAATTGCAATCCTGTCGTAGGGTCCTAAATATGCATGAGTAAATTCCCACAAATATCAAAATCATATCCCTAAAGCTAGAACTGAGAGAATATTGAAAATTCTAAGGATATAAATACAATTCAATAAGAAATATATCAATAAAGACTAATCAAAGAGTAAGTATATTATCAACACATCTCTTAATGCAACATTAGTAACAATATAGTTAACGAAATAGCACCTTAATTATCACAATTGGTCTCGTAAAGGCAAGTCATAATCATGAAAGTTGCCCAAGCAATAGCAAAATGTCTCAAATAGCATATCTTAAAACAATATTGAACAAAATTCAATAGTAGCAATATTTCATAATTATAATATGCACAATAATATACAAAGAGAGAACCAAAATTATTTCCATAAGCAAAGCATGTTATGTAACATCCCCGATTTTTGTTGCATTTACAACTCTATGTTACAAATTAAATAAATAATGCCATGTAAAATTATTTAGAAAACAACATATATTTAAAATAAGATCAACATTATTTAGAAACCATCTATTTTAAATAATGTTTAATAGAAAAGAATTATTTACCCAAAATGCAACAAATAAAAATTAAAATGGAGAAATAAAATGAGAAAATAATAGATTAAGTGCACAGTTAAATATTCTATTAGGGAGGCAAATTTAGCAAATTATTTTCTGGGTAAAAATATTTTCGAAACTCCTTAAAGCTCTTATAACTATTTAATTTAATGATTCCGGGTACCACCAAGTACCTGTGTCATGTCACAAAGTATCCATAAGTGACATAAAGTAATAACTATCACTTCAAATCTTTTATCAAAGGCTTGGATCAAGTTACAAGTTTTATCCTTGATTTAAAGGTTAGATTTCAAACACTCACTACTATTTAAAACACCCAAACACCCATTAAAACATAACTCTTTTTCTCTCTTATTCTTTCACTCACGGCACTTTCTCTCCCTCACTCTCTCATTCTCGTTACTCTCTCCCTCTCAAAACCGTCTCCATTCTTCTTCTTCCAACCCCACAAAGCTCTCAAAAATCTCTCAAAACTCAAGCACTCTTCTTCTTCTTCTTCCCATTTCCTTTTCTTCCTCTCCCTCTAAAGGCACAAAATCTGCCCACTTCGCTCCCTCAAAGTCGTGAAACTGTAGTAAGGGAGGAGCAAGGAATTTCTTCTCTTGGTTGGGTGGTTCTAGGAGGAATAGCTGAAAAATTTGGAGGAGTCTTCAAGCTAGGAGGTTGAGGTAGGGATTTCTACTCTTTCCTTGTTATGATTCTTGAGAAAAAAGTGTGGTTTATGCTTGATTCACTATTCTAGGATTCTAAGTGCTCAATATAGTGATATATTTGAGGTTTAGATTTAGTTTAGGTTAGTCTAGAAGAGTGTTCTAATATAGTTTTTGTGAGTTAAAACCCTTAGGAAGGTTATTAATCAAACTATGGCCTAAACTAGCTAAAATAGGAATATTGAGGTTAAGGCTTAAACCCCCATGATTCGATGAAGGATTAAGATTCTTATGAGTATTAAATGACTTAGTTGCACTTAAATATAAGTGTGAATATGGAGACAAACATGTTAGAATGCTTATCTTGGATTTTGTCACAAAATGGATAGTTAAAACTTAACACTAGCAACTTAGAAAAGAGGGAATTTAATTACCTCACCAATAGAATCATGCCAAACTGATTTTACCACTTGGAATACATGATATATGGAAGCCAAAATTGTCCTTTTGCAGTTGGTTTGGTGTAAGAATAAGTAGAAAAAATTTTTGGACTCAAACTAGTTATGGTAAGCCACTAGAAGGGTGTATTTCGGTTCTCATCCCCCAATAGATATCAAAACTATTTTTAGGCTTGAATATTTAAGTTATATAGACCTTAGAAACATCCTTGAATGGTTAGAATTGGTTGGAGGTGAATTATGGAAGGTTTGAGAATTAACTAGTCAAGTTCTCTAGCTTAATAAGTCATTTTCGGCCATGTGCTTGAGGGTCAACAAAACCCATGTTTTAATGGAGTATTCTAAGTTATTATGATGAATTTAAGTGCCTTGAACCATATATAATCAAGTGAGGTAAGTTTGATAAGGTTTAGAGTTGGTTTGGAGGAGTGAATGATGAGAAAAGGGCATATTACCAAGATTAGGCCAATGAGGGTAGTAGACTATTCCCTTGCATGGGCTAAAAGACTTGATATCTAAATTTAACTATGACTAAAGTATTAACAAGTTTGGATTAGGCTCCTTTAAATAAAAACTTAAATCTTGAAGCTAAGAGCTCTTGAGAAAAGTGTTATGTTATATATCTATTTTAATGTGAAATGATTGTGATGGTAGTAAGCTATTTGGTATGGAAATTATTGAATGATTGTTGTGGCCAATGAGGCCAAAGAATGAAAGCCAAGGTATGCCTTTCTATTTTTGACTCTTCGAATTTTGATGATTCTTGCCTTGAGTACTTCACTTATGCCTTATGATGATGATTGTTATATTTATGATGATGGATGTGTTGGAACTATAAGATGATGAATTCTTATTGATGTTATGACTATGACTGGGAAATTCTGGTTGTTTATTAGTGTTTTAAAATTTTTGAATTTCTCCCGATATAGTTGTTATGCTACCGAAATTTCACCAGAAAAGTTTCTTTTTATGTGTTGCATCATAATGCATAAGCACATGAGAAATAGAGAAAGTTATGTCAAGAATCATGAACTCTATTTAAAGAATACTACGTATTAAAGTAACGCACAAATTCTCTAATTAGGTCTAGGAAATGATCTTTCGATAAGGGAAGGTGATCCGCACAGACAAGATAATCGGGCGTGATCCTTTGGTAAGGGAAGGTGACCCCTAAGATACCCCTCTGGTTTGGAGGTAGC
Source organism: Pterocarpus macrocarpus (assembly GCA_031439585.1). Classification (NCBI taxonomy): domain Eukaryota; kingdom Viridiplantae; phylum Streptophyta; class Magnoliopsida; order Fabales; family Fabaceae; genus Pterocarpus; species Pterocarpus macrocarpus. The sequence goes on from CM062520.1 coordinate 19,326,356, forward strand.
GGCCGAGCACCCTTCCAATTGTAGAGGTAGGCCCCCCTGTCAGTCAAAGTCTAATTTAGATAGTATTGTATGACGACAGTCATGGAGTAAGCTTACATCCTAGGACAATCTATCCAAGGGTAGTAATAAGTAAGAGCACAGGTTAAAGATAGCCCCAAGGCTAAAGAAATAAAGATGGCCACAAGGGCCAAAGAAATAAAAAGTAGTCACAAGAACTAAATGGGTAATGAGCATAAGCATGCATCATAGGTCTTGCATAGCATTCTTTGCATATTGGCACTTGGGTTATGTTTCCATGTGCTAGTGATATTACTATGTCTTAGAGTCTCAATCCAAGTGAATGAATACAAATTAATCCACTTCAAAATTAAGTTTTCAGAAGCTATTAAAAGCAACCTTTATTCTGTCTATACTTGTCACTAGTTTTGTTAAATAAACCGAAGTGACTGAGGCGATGATGATGTCAGTCTAGTGTTCAGTTAGGAGTCCTTACTGAGAAATAATTTATTTCTTATCCCTATGTGTTCCCATGTCATCCTCAGACGAAGCAGATGGCGACCGCGATGATCTTCATGGAGGTGCCTGAGTGGTCATGGCACTATGACCTTGCGTTAGACTAGCTGGTTTTGGTAGCTCACAGTAGCTTTAGGTTGTACATTTTCTTCTGTCACCCGTTCAGCGTCCTAGTAGTTAGCTGGCACTTTGATCCTCGCTATCCATATGCTGATTTCCCCCTTTGTCTTGCTCATCCACCGTATTTTTCGGAGCCTGCTCTCTTCGCCTCTTCGATGGAGACTGACCCCTATAAGGGGAGTTCACCTTGTCCAGTTGTGCATGTTGCTGAGTCCAGCTCTTCTTTTGCGGGTATTGAGGTTTTGCTGGAGATGTAGTTAGAGGAGGATCCTAAGGAGCCCGTGTTGGAGAACGGGTTCCACATTCCGTAGGTTAGGGTTTTAGTGTAGGCTGGTCTTTTTGATATATATATATATATATATATATATATATATATATATATATATATATATATATATATATATATATCCTGAGCTAGTGAGTACATGTTTGTGTTGGAATACTCGAACTATGGCTTAAAAACTATATATTTTGGGTGCCATAGCATTTTAGGCATACTTGGTAGTGATCATGTGATTATGATAGAAACTTTTTATGCTGATTTGTACTTCCTTGAGGATGACTGTACATATTTTGTTTAGCTTGGCATAGAGCCTTGCTAAGTTGACTTACTTGGGTACTTTTGAGATACAATTGGGTAAATATGTACACCCACTATTTATTTCTATAAATATATGAATGCACAGTTATCTATGTAAATTCCATAGTTCCTTTATTATACAGTATTATGATACAAATTAAAATCACAGACTCTAGTATTGTACATCATAATAATAATATCAATTCTATGCACTATAAGGCTCAGTTTTTAAAGAGTATTATTTTGAAACAAAAAAAAAAGCTATGCTATTTTCATCAATTAACATATTTTATATATACAAATGTTCCACTAGTTTAGCTGTAACGACTAATAAATACTGCAATACGACTTAAGCGTAGTGTAGTCTTATTAGGACGTTACATGTTAACTTTGAGAGTATGCAAAATATAATGTGCCCAGTTAAGAATATGCACAAAAATTTTCTAGGACAAAATTTGGAGAGTACCATATAATTTTAAACAATTTAAATCTGGAGAAATCCAAAATAAATATTTCTAGTATCCAAAAAATAAATTCAAAATCACCAAAAATTCACATTTAATTTAAAATACAATAATATAAATTGTGTTGAAAAATTGGGTATGGGAAGGGCATGCACATGCTCCCACATGCCTAGGCCAGCAAGTGGGCCTAGTGCATGGAGTGCTGTTCATCTTTTTCCTAGAATTGGGTCCTTTGCGACCCATCATAGCCGAACCAAGTTGAGCATGATTTCTCCTCCATTTGACCACCATTTGAGGTGATTAAGGTCCCATTAGAATCACGATTCAAAGATCTACAATAGTCCTAATGAAGTTTTGTGGAAATCATTCTATAATTTCTGGGTTTGTTTGAAGAACATGGGTTTATGTTGTTTTTCAAGAAAACCTCACTCAATATTGAACCAAATTGCACGATTCTTCTCTTATTCAATTCGAAAATAAATGCTCTGTAAAACCTTTAAACTAATTTGAAGAGATTTGAAGAAAGGAATTGTTCTGGAATTTTTGAACAAAACAATAAAAAGAGGTTAGGGTTCATTGGTTCTTTTCATGAACCCACTCTCAAAACTAAACCGTTTTCATCTATTTAGGGCAACATCAATGATAAAACCCCAAATAAATTTCGAATTTAATCAATTAGAAAAATTAAAATCCTCTATTCAAATTTTTAGGGTTCATGATATGTACAACTTTGATTTTTCTCACATAAAAGAATCAAACACCTAATCTTAAAATAGATATTAGTCACAACCACAATAAAAAATTAAATAGGCTTTGATACCAATTGTAGGAATTTTAAAACAATAACATTCATACTCTTAGTTCATACATTTAATCCCAACTATGCATGTAAAATTATTATAATAATATAAGATATTAGGTGTTAAAGTTACTTGGAATGGTTGTGAAAGATAAGGGATCCATATCCTTCCTTTTGATTTGACAGAGATAGAAAATAGAGAGAAAACATGCAGAAAGAGTAACTACACCTATTCCATAAATAGTCAAAATATGTAACTGTCTCAATGAGGCAACATATACTTGTTCTATAGCTAGAAGCAGAGCCTTTTCCCTTGTGTTAGAAAAAGATGGGCTGAGCCTTTGCATTATAGCTAGTCCATACACAAGGCCCATTTGATATTCACTTATCAATAATTCTGAATGTTCTTAAGTTCAATAATATTATTAATTATAAAATTGGACCATACAATATGCTCTGAAATTTTGGCATTTAGGAAATTTGAGTTAAAATTAAATTCAATACTGATTTATGTAAATACACAAAATAATCCAACATCATATGCTTGAATGAATGTATAATTCAGGCTATTGAATTTGCATTCTCATCATAAGTACTTGTTCCATGTATTATTAGATGTCCAAAGTTAACATAGATTATGAATTAAGTTTAATGCATTATTAATATAAAACCTTTTTGAGCTATCATTCAATACTGAATTATAAAACTTTAATAGGTTTACCAACATTAACAATTATAGGGCATCAAAATTATATGCAGTGTAGATGTATGATTGCTTCAACATTAAAATTGCCCTCTAATTCTAAAATTTTATAACTTATGATCTATATACAATATCAAAATTAATATATTTTGTCTAAATATTGAATTGACCCAGTTATAGCACAATTAGTTGGGTTTGGGTTTAGAAATCTGACCTAATCAACATATTAAATTGGGTCTTGCATTATCTCATAAAGGAGTAATTTGATGTCAAAAATTAACATTGAATGATCATTTGCAGTATTTTTCATTAGAGGAAAAAAAAGAAACAAAATGAGTGTTTTGAAGAATTAGGTCTAACTTCTGTATATTTGAAGAATTAAAATCAGCGTTTTGTTAAAAAAAGGTGATTGAATCCTATTTACCCCTTTGTTGTTTTGGGGTGTTATTGATTTTTGTTTGGCCTTTAAGATGACAAAAACCTACCTATATCCATGAATTGATAATGTTCCATTTACAGAAACTAGAAAGTTCTCTTGGAGCAAAATAAATATCTTGCGTTGTTTTATTTTACATGTTAACCATTTTAGTTACATTTCAATCATATAAATTATTTTTGTTTTTGCACTTTAATTACGTTTTTAATTAAAATTTTTATACCAGTATCTTTTTTTTTTTTTTTCCCAATTCCGCAGCACAGAACTTCTCAATTTATAATGTGAATACATTACTGGGTTCATTTAGGCAAATAGCTTATGCTTGATTTGATTATGTTATTTGACAGGATGCTCCTATTTATAAAAATTATAAACTAATTTTTTTTGTAGTTTGGTAAATAAAAAAGTTGGGATATTTTTGCTCCTAACTTTTAAAAATCATGGTGTGCTTTTGAGAGCTTTTATAGGATATTTTTTAGAATTGATTTGTATTCTTTGAAATTTAAAAAATTAATTATATATATATATATATAAAATAACAGTGAAAGTAAAAATTGCTTTCTTTAATATATCTACGTTCATTATAATTATTTTAGATTTAAGAGTAATTTTATCAAATATTACTCGTGATTTTTGTTTATTGAGAATAACTTTTATATAATTTTATCAAATAATATTGTTATGACTTTCTAAGAGTAGCTTTTAGAGAGTCCAAAATAATTAACAACTCTAACAAAATCATAATACTGAGCCAAGTCTTATTTAAACCCTCGTATGAAATAAACTTTTGAAGAGTAATTTATTAATAAATTATTTTATGTTTAAATATATAATAATGAAAGTACTTATTTTGAGAGTTTTAAAAAATATTTTTTGAGAAATTAGATATTTTAATTTTTAAAAAGCACTAAAAATAATTTTTTAAAAAGTAATAAGATGTATGGTCACATGAGAGAAATAGTTAAAAATGTTATTTTTATCCAAAAAATTTAAAAATATTACAAGTAATATTATCTAAACAGACCGTAATAGAAGAGCGGATCACTAACTTTCAAGTTCGAAATTAACTATGGAGTCCAGCTGTATCAGAAGAAAATTTCGTGTACTCTTTCGAAAATTCGTGCTAATGTTGTATCTTTTTCATGTGTTTGAAATTTAAGCACTATTGAATCCCATCATTATTGGTTCCATAGTCACTAACTTCCTCTAATCTTAGAAACTTCTTTGCTAATTTCAATTTGCTGCAGGTAGCAAAGCACTGTGATTGACTTTTCGTGCTCCATACGCTCTCATACTTTTATTTTCAAATCAAGGAGGCATCTGTCTGTGTGTGTGTGTGTGTATATATATATATATATATATATACAGCGATTTGATTGTTGTTCCAACGCTGACAAAATTAACGTCTTGTAACTCTTGTTGCATCTGGTTAATTCCAAATATTAGTGCATAAGGTTATTACTTTTTTCAAAAGAATTAAATTAAGGATAAGACTCGCCTCAATTCATCAAAATTAGAGCATATTTTTAAACTTATCAGATTATTACAAAAGTATTTATAAATAATATACCAACAAGAGAACCACAAAATCAAATCTATTGACAAAACAGGAATGAAAGTCCGAGCAAGTGAACCAACTTGGCCCATAAAATTATTGTTTGAAAAGCTAATGAACATTTAATATATTATCAATTATATATTTGTGGTCAAGGCATAGCTTTAAGTATATTCCATGTTCCATTGTTTTCACTAACATGTGAGTCTGCCTAATTTTGTTTAGCTGCATGACGTATTATTGAGTAGTACTTGTGCTTCACGATGAAAGAAGTTAGCTTCATTCAGTGTGGAAAAGCTTGAGCTATATATAGTCAAAAGATTGTCCAGGGAAGCACGCGTTGCAATTCATCAAGAAGAATTGTGTCTACTGTCGACTCTCGAGTGTGAACATATATATGTAGGAATCAATGGCAGTGGGATACTCAAAGAATGGGTGAGCAAAAGCTAATTAATCAGTCACCTTAATGAACACGAGGCTATATATTGGCTGTAGTTATAATAGACTATACAAAGAGGATCCTTTTTACATAATATTATTAATTAAAATACTGTACACAAATTGAATTCTCAAGAAGATTCCAAAAATAACTTCAACATATGATCAACTAGTTTACATAAAATCATGATCAATCAATAATATGAAGGAACATGAAAAAAAGCATTGCTCAGGAAATCACGAGGGCTAATTCAAGGCGCAGATTATGCAGTATGCAATGTATGTAACCGCAAATAAATATTCCGATACATTACCTATGCAATATATATATTTTAAATTTATAATCTTACATGTGTTTCGGGTTTCATCAAAAGAAAGAAAGAAAAAAAAAGAACAAACAAAATTGTCGTCAAACAAATGATCTGGTTCATTCTGTGTTATTAGTCAAATAAATGTACCATTCATCTTATCAAGATCACTAGGCGACAAGCCATTCGAATTGGACTAATGACAAGTAATTTGTATAAAGTCAGAGATTCAACTTTCATTAGCACTTTTGTTAACACAAAATGCCAATTTGACTGAATTTAATTTGCATGCACTAGTCTTAGTTTATAGAAAATAAATCCTTAATTTTAAAATTGATAAAGATAGACCAAGTTAGAAGAAAAATTATAGGTGTTGAATATATTTACGTTTTAACTCCAAAAAACTTGTCCTTTAAAAAAAAAAAAACTCCAGAAGCTTTTGCCAAAAAAGTGTGTTAAAAAAATATAATAAAGTCATTTTAAATTTCTTTATCTAAGAACTTAAACTCTTAAAAATGTTTAATCATGACACAAAACAAACAGAAGCATAATCAAACTATTAAAAAAGATTGTAGATAAACTTTAGCTACACTCACAATTTATGCTCATAAATTGTAGAGTTTAATTTACTAGAAGTATTTTATGAGCAATTCATGCCATTAGATATTCGAGCAAACATTAGTTTTACACTCACAAGTTGTAGAGACAGATCTGGAAAGAGAAACAAAAGACACAAAAAAAAAAGTATAGAAACTCAGTAATTCTGTGTAAAAACGCTTTGAATACACGACCTCAAGAACGTACAGTTATTCGGATTCATTAATATTCTACATCCATATGATATATCTTTCAGTCATAGCCGTGATTATCCATAAATCCTTCCTGATAAAAGCATAAAAACTATATACATATATATATATATATATATGGCCAAAAATCAAGCAAAGCCATGAGATATAGAAGATAGATCTAACGGAAAACTTAATTATTTTCTTTCACAAGCCTAAAACTTGATTGGATCAACATGTAATATGAACCACCTTAACACAAATCCACACAAACAAACACTAGTAGTATACATAGCTCAAAGAGGCTGAGACAAGAGATCAATGATACTCTCTCTCTCATAATACAAACACATTAACATAAGATAACATAAGCTTGCAAAGTTTCCACTTTTTTCAGACATACCAAACCACATAAACCCTAGATACATATCTAGATTCATGAACTTTACCTAAGAGAAAAAGGAAGAAACCCCATATCAAGAAAAAGTTTGCAAAAATAACATGACTAGGAAATAAAAGAAAAAGCTCATAAAGTAGAGACTAACTAATTAACTTGCTTGATCTAGCAAATTAATTTATAATAATCGGACCACGACGCTTGATTCCCCAGAAAAATAGTGTAGAAAGTGATGGGAAAGGAAAGCAAACTGATGAAAAGAGAAACACAGTACCCCTTCTTCACTCAGAAACTAGGAACAATGCTCGCAGATGAAGATAGATAGGTGTGTATGGAATGGTAGCATAAGCATGTTGTTGTTGTAGTGGCGGTGCCACCTTTTTCCTTCGACCAACACATGTCTCTGAAATTGAGAGAGTGGGTTGATGAGGTCTTTTTCTTTCTTTTTTTTTATTTTCCTTTTCTTGTTGGCTGTGATGACTTTGAGAGGAAGAGTAATGATGGTGCCTTTACGTCTGTGGGGGTGGTTGAGGCCCAAGGGGAAGAGGATCATGATGTGGGCGCAATGATGGCGATAGAGAACATAGCAGAGAGACATGATGATGATGATTTCTGGCGTTGAAACAGAGGCAGGAGAGAGGGGGAGAGAGAGAGAGAGGTTCGAGGTCTTTGTGCACCCTCTCTTTCTTTCTCTCTCTCTCTTTATGCTCTCTGACATGGTGGAGATGAGAGAGGATCCATATTTGAAACCTAAGGTCTACTACACTCTAGGGTAATCTAATTACTTCTGTAAAGCGAATATAGAATATGGATGTTTGTCTCTTTGGTGGTGTTGGCCTGGCATGGTAGACAATTTTGCATTGGAGGGTTTTATTTATTTCATTGAAAAATGATAATAGACGCCCTTACCCTAATGATGATGATGATACCTTAGAATTTTTAGGATTACGATTTTTTTTAAAATTTTTATAATATGATGATGTTATTTTAAAAGAAAGAAGAACCATCTGAAGATGAATACAGTGATAAGTAAATTATATTCTTAATAAAAAAATTAACATTCAAATATTGAAAAAAGAATTATTGATAAGACTTATTAATTGTGATAATACTCAAGAATAAAATTATATTAAAGATAAAAGATATATATAAATATTTTAAACATATTTGTATTTGTATTTCCTTTTATATAACCCTAATCATTTTATTAAGAAATATGAAAAATTTATTCCAAAACTTTTGGACTAATCTTTGCTGATAATATTTAAGTCTCAATATTTCAAAACTACTCCCTTAGTTATTGAAACTCTATTTGAGATTAGGATCGTTTGTATTTGCCATTTTTTTATTTTGAAAAATGTTTTTTAGTATGAAGAAAATATAGTATTTTTGGATGAAATTTATTAGTTTATTGGCTTGTTACTAGAAATTTGACTAATTTATTGGCTTTATTTGTAGATGTTTCATAGGAAAATTAAAATTTTTTAATAAAATTTTTTTTTATTCTTAAAATTTGAACTTGAAACACCTAGTTAAGGCAACAAAATACATACCACTCCTATCAACTGAAAAAGGTATGGTCTGGAATTATAGTATTTAAGAAATCTTTTCATGGGAAAATACTTGGGTCCACCATGGAGGAAGAAAATTCTTCCTCCATATACATCTTACATCATCAATTGACTTTGGAAAATGGTAAAGGTAATAAAATTAACAAAGTTAGATGGTGGATGTTGTATGTGGAGTAAAAAAAAGGCATCTTCCATGGAGTAAGGAAGAATTTCTCCTTTTCATGATGATCAAGTGCTTATTTGAATATTTGAATTTTGTTACACTCTTGTGTATTGCTATACCTAATTTTTCTTAATATGTTTGTAATAATTAATAAAAGGAAAAAATAGTTATATAAAACTTTTGAAAATATAAATAAGAGAAAAGTTTAGGGGCTTTTAGAATAAGAACAATATCTTGATCTATTCTATTTACTATTCGATATTTTAATCCTTTTATTAAAAATATAACCAAAATTAAAAAAATAACAATCACTCATAAAATTACTGTATTAAATAATGAACAAAATAATATAAAACTTTTCTCTTGTTACAAAAGAGCACATGAATTTTTTTAGAAATAAAATATGAATTGTATGATGGTTATTAACCGGATGAAAAAAAGAGAGAGAAAAATGTGAGTATAATTAAGTAAAATTTATGAGATATGTGTATATTAGGTTTTTTATTTTTAATATAGTGAATAAATGTGTTATATACAAAAATATGAATTTATGGACCAAAATTTAATAATATGGGAATGAAAAACTGTCAGTAATAATTTTTGCTTTTTCTAACATCTTATACTGAGACGCATAATTGGAGAATATATGTATCGAAAAGATTGCCAATGATGATTTTTATTTTTTGAAAAACTACCAATAACAATTTTTATTTTATCTAAAAGTATGTAACATCCTAAAAAATCGCCAATAACAATTTTTAATCAAATCTTATATTTTCATAATTTATCCCAAATTTCCATATATATAAAAAAAAAAGACCCTATACCAATAGTTTTTAAAAAACCGCATATAAATATTTATTACACGAAAAATAAATAAATTTAGTACAGATATTTGAGCTCTGGTTTTACCATTTAAAGCATGTCTGACAAGTTTGACTAGAGTGAAAAGTTGAAAGCTAATTAGGATGTACTGGCTGACTGGGACAGCAGCACTGATTATTGCGAGGAAACACACCATGCTTAGTGTATGGTGCCGTCTGCAATGCTCTAATGTTTCCATGCTTAGTGTTATGAGGTGCCGTCTGCAATGTTCTAAGGTCTACTTTAGATCATGGTACAAAAGCTGGAGAATAAGATAAAGAAAGGAGTAAATGATAAATTTTGTGCAACTTCTGTGCATATCAACACTTTACTGTAAAATTATATTAGTTTTACTTTTTTATATTTATAAAACCACATTATTTATATTAATTTAGTGTCGATAATTTGATAGTTTTTAACTATAATTAATCAATATGTCTTGAGCTAACTATTCAGCTAGTCACCCAAATAAAATAAATTTTCAAATTGTGTAAACAACAACAATACTACATCATTTTGTCATAAATTATATTTATATTTAAATCAGTAAAATCTAGATCTCTTTTAATAATTTTATTTATAACTTTTTTAGATCTTCCTTTATCTCTAAATTAGACCACCCTCTATTTGATCTACTCTCCTTATCGGAGCTTTCACATAGCCTTCTTCAAATATACTCAAGTCATTTAAGATGAGATTTTACTATTTTTTTTCATAATAAGCACTATTCCAATTTTCTCTCTAATATATTTATTCATAATCTTATTTTCTCTAGTATATCCACTCATCCAATGCAACATATTTATCTTTGCAACATTAAGTTTTTCTTGTTGGTTTTTAACTACCATACAACATCCTTGGTTTTATAGCCATGCAGTAAATTTTTTTCCTTAAGTTTAAGTGGTATTCTTTTATCACAAATAGCACCTGAAGCACTCCTCATTTTCATCCATCTAGCTTGAATACTATGATTTACATCTCCATCTATTTTCCCATCATTTTGGATAATAGATCCAAAATACTTAAATCATATGACTCGTGATATAATATCATCTCTAATTCTCACTTCTAAGTTAGAATTTGTACATCTTTTGTTAAACTTACATTTTATATATTTACTCTATCTTACTTATACAAAAATCATTTGTTTCCAAAGCTTGTCTTCAAAGCTCTATCTTTTCATTTATTTCCTTCAAAGCATGTCCTATGATACTGGTTCTTGAATATGCTTGGTAAGCACATCCAAGACTAGCGTAAAAAGATAAGGATTTAAAGTTGACTCTTGATACAATCCTATATAGTTATAGGAAAAAAAAATCTCCTGTCACTTTATATTATGTTTTTACACTAGTTGTAACCTTATCATACATATCTTTGATTGTTCGGATATAAGCAATTAAAACTCTTTCATTCTTCAAAACCTTCTATAGAACCTCCCTTGGTATCATGTCTTTTCCAAATCAATGAAAAACATATACAAATCTCTCTGGTTTCGTCAATTGCTCTTTATAAATCTCTGTAACAAGTATGGCTCAAATTTTCAAGTTGTGTAAATATGAATAAAATGACCTTTATATAGAATTACAATGAAAAATTTAAATTTATATGAAATATTTATGCGGTAAGTGTGGCTGAGAAAAACATGAAACCTCAACTAAAATTCAGTTTAGAAAAATAATGGAGTTGACGACTCCGAACTCAATTGTGTCATCAGCCGTACTAGATTTATACACGAGATTACTGCTCTCTAACTCTAGTACCTCACCACACGTTCGAAAGATTGTCATCCTGTAACTAAATTGACTTGTACTTTTTTACTTATTATAGTGCTGCTAATACTAAATTTACCAATTAAACAAAAAGACAATTTCTAAGCTATCAATTGAGATTTCTTAGATCATGAACATGAAAAACACAAATATCAAGCAGCAACGAAGGGCTTAATCAGCCATTTTGACCTGTTGAGTCAAGTAGCTAGTGCAGGAGGAGAGGGAGAGTCCAGAAATGGATTTTCTTATGTCAACTGTTTATATGACTTAATCATATATGATTTTTTATCATTAATTCAGAAAGCGGGAGTCCAACAAGACACATAATAAAAGAGAATTGATGATAAAAGATCACATATGACAAAATTATATTACAATTTCACATGAAAAGATTCATTTTTGAATCAACTTGCACCATATATAAGTTTGGAACCCAAAGAATTAAGAGCTACCCTTTGCTTCCCTATAGCTGCTCACATAAACCGTGAGGAAGATTTACCAATTGGAAGCACTTAAGATACGCTTGCAATAAATAATAGTTAATTTAGTCATAGTAAATGAATTAGTTGGAATGAATAGGCTACCATAGTTAGTTATAAATTGAGTTAAATTAACTAAGCGACTCACTAGTTAATTAAAGTGCTAATCAAATAATGTTAATCATTAGAAGAGTTTATCTGAACCAAGAAAATTTATCAGCACTCGAGTTTCTTGTTTCGGGATAGCCAAAAGAGGGGCTTGATCAAGGCCAAAGCAAGGCAAGGCTATGTTTCGGACAAGCATGCAATGGCAGTTGCGATGTTACATATATTTTTGGTTTTTCGCCGAATTCACTGAGTTCGCCGCAGAGTGGAGTTACCATCCACGCAACAATTGTTCGCCAACACTAAAAACATTCCTTTCCATTATATATCCCTACTGCAGGCATAAGACACAGACAACATCCCAACACTTGGTCTTTAGTGCCGAACTAAAATGATGCTTTTGTGGAAAACTGCAGATCCACATGGGTATGCCTCAAATTTTCAACTTAAGTCACTTCGAGTTAAAGATAATTGTGTTCAAAGACTTAAATAAAATATATATGAGTAAATCTCCAAATCAATCCTTGATGGACATATCGGTATCTGACAAAAAATAATTGATAGTCTATGACAATTGCAAAAATTAAATACTTTAATCTCTAATAATTGTAAAAATTGAATACCATAGTCCCTGATTCACTATTACAACCAGTAGAAAGTTCGATATAGAGGTAAAATGATGATTAGAAATTCTCTAATCCTATTTCACACGATATCCTTTAAATGTACAGTTTATATAACTTTAAAAAAAAACTCATAAACACATCGTTTTGAAAAATTAAGATTGGATGTGATATATTAAAATGATGCATTTAAGCTTTTTTTTTTTTTCAACTTGTGCAAGTTTAGAGGGTGTTATATAGGAGATGGTGAATAAAGTTCTACTTATCATTTTACATTCTCATTAAACTCTTTACCGGTTATAAGTGAGTTAGGAACCAACTTGTCCAATTTTTACAATTATTAAGAACCAACAGATCAATTATATTTTATTAGAGGCCAATATCTATTGAGGATATTGTTAGGGACTTATTTAGTGATTTACTTGTCTTTGTCTTACCTATCATTTGGAGAAAAAAATATTTGGTTTATAACATATGCCATTCTAATATATCAATAAAATATTTATGGTTAAGTTTCTAAAAAGTAGAGAAATAGTAATAAAATGAATTAACTAGATGTTGAAGATTGAAGAATGGTAATTTAGCAAAAATATATCACGATTAAGTATTGATTTTAAATTTCTTAATTTCTATTCATATGACTAAAGTAACATATAAAAAGGAATAGAGGGAATATTATATTTGATAGAAGAGTCAAATTTCTTGGCCCAATATAAACGCAATAATTCATTTTATTAATTGTCTGCTAAGTTAAAGCAAAACTTGTTTGTCCAAGTTATCTATTAGACCTACGTAACGAGGATGGAGATGATAACACCATAGCAAGTGCAGCAAATGGTGACCATTAGTCTGGTTTGTTTTTCCGCAATAATGAGTAGATATAATTAGTTATTTTGGTTGTGGTCATTATGAGATTTAGATTTGGTACAGTACACACGTTAATTACTGTGCACCTTTATATATAATATAAATTTTGTAATTAGATTACAATATTACATGTGACTAAATTTTTTTTTTCAATTATTATTATTCTCTCTATCTCTTGGCTCCTCTCAAATTATTGGCTTTGTTAAATTTCTGGCTCTAGTCATGTTTCTGAACATTGTCTCCCACCAATTGCTTCTTCGGGAATTGAATTTTGCACCTTTCTTTGAGAGAGTCACTTGTCTGAACCAAACTTTTTTTAATAATGCCATGTTTGAACACTTCTTACATTTTTAATTCCTAAAAATAATTGTGTTGCTTAAACAATGTATAAAACTGACGACAATTTTTTTTTTAAATAATTGCATAAAGAATATATAATGAGAGTGACATTTCCCATCTCAAAATTCCATTTTTACTCACATCTGATAGTAAAATAAGAGCCACGTTATTTATTTATCGCAAGGGCGAAATTGATCCAAACGGATATGCAAGCGTCTAAAGTTAAGTAATGTTTTCCTTGTGATACACTCTCCAAAATTTATCATTTCCCAAGTAATAACAAAAATAAAATTATAAATAATACTACTTGAAAATAAAAAAGCTAACAAAGATTAACTCGAATCGTTGGATCAAATTATCTCAAATTAAAGAAGCTCAAGTTCCTTATGCATATTGTTTTAAAGTTTAAACGATGTGTATGAAAAAAATGCCATTGAAGAAACTCTTTCCATATGAACCGATCGTAGTTCCAGCATAATTAATTTCATACCTAAAGAATCCAAATATACTTTCTGTTAAACCCAAAACTTAGCTCAGCTCAAACGCACCAAGTTTGGGTTGCATATATCTTCCTGTAGAGAAGGAAATCCTGTGGCAGATTGGCTAGTGAACTAATTACGTGCGTGTGCCCATTTCCTGAAAGTGCAACCTCTGCTTGTGGACGGCTCCATCGGATGACCTTGGTGGGTCTCTTTCTCGAGGAATATTGTAGCTTCTCGGGGGCTTTTGCATCTCCAACGTAACCTAAAAAATTAAAAAAAAATTGTACAGATAATTTTTCATTAATAAATCATCTACAAGTATAAATACCATACGGTATTTACTAAGTTTTATGGTATAAGAATATAGTGTCACATGCTATCTCTTGAAGTTTTCTTCATAAACAAATATATCTAACATCATATATTGAATCACATATGAATGTGTATATACAAAATTTGATATAATACTATATAAATTTGGGGGTAAATTGATTAATACAAAAATAAATATAAATTTGACTCTACCCTCAAATTCACTCCTAAAAGATAGTGCCAAACACGCTAATCCCTAGAGAATCTTGAATCAACAAAATAAATGAACAAAAAATAAAAAATAAAAGTAACACATTAATATGAATAAAATAATATTTAAATAAAAATAACATATAAATATAAAAATTTATGTAATAAATTGAAATTATTATAAATAAAAGTATAAATTTAATAATAAAAAATTATATTATATAATATTATTTAATTTGGATTAGATTATAGAAGTTTTGAAAATTAAATTTAAAATTCGATCTGATTCAAGTAGTTTGTGAAAAACAATATTCAAACTAATCCAAATTTTTGCGATTTTGATCGGTTTTCATTTGAATTAGATTAATTTAACAATTTTACATAAAATAGATTGAATTTGAACACCCCAACCAACACCAACAGCAAATAATCATAAAGTCAAGGCCATGCTTCTAGCCATGCGGTATTCTACTGTTTGGATGTAGAGAAAAGGAAAAAGAGTAAGTTTGTCTTCTTTTATTGGAGCTCCACTGCAGCCTTATCCCGGCTTCCTTGTTCCTTACCTCATCATATAGTACAGTGCTCACTAATATGTAATGAGTTGTACCATATACTTCGAGCCTTGTGTATTCCGGCAACTTACGAAAGTAGTGAGTTCCAGCCACCATTAATAGAGCACAATGAGTGTTGTTTGATTTATTTATTTTTTCCTATCTTGGGAAATAGACGCCAGCCATGATGGTTTGGTGGTTAAAATGATTAGAAGAAACGGAAGTAGTAAATAGTTACGTGGAAACATAAACCTTGCCCTATTTCATTCTATCCTTGTTATTACCTGTGCCCTACTCCTATCTTTCTTTGCTTTTATTTTCTTCTAGTGGGGTACTCTGCAACTAAATCACCATCCGTTCATATCTAGGAAGCACAAATACTGATACAAACACTTACACTTGACACAATACAAACACAAAAACACACTATATTCATAAAATTAGAAGACAAGAATACATCATATATATAAAATTCATAATATCATATCATAAGTCAAAACTTAAAACTTAAACTACTTTTAAATATTTATAAATGTCAATCTACTAATTTTTATTATTTTTTAAAACCCTCTCAAAAAAATTGAACATTCTTAATATATATCATATGTACATACTTCCTATTTCTATACCTCTTCCAAGAAACATGGAACACTAGTACTATTAACATCTCACAAAAATTTCTAAATGAAGCTGAATTTTTGGGCCTTTTTTTTTTTTAATTCATCAAATAATTGCAAAAAAAAAAAATACTAAGCCATATCCTAATCATATCCGAGCCATGTCCAGCCATGTTCCACCTGTGTCTAAGCCCAAAAATAATGTTTTTAAAATGAGACACGTAAAACCTTGTGTCGGACATGGTTGTCTTGGCATCCAATGGGCATCGGTAACCCACTTATGTCAGATACGTGATCGGACCATCAAATTGTGTGTGTTTCGTAGGTTCATATCAATCAGCATAGTGACCTCTGTTAGGTTCTTGAGGCATTGTAGAGTAACAAGGGGCTTGGAAGGTAGGGAAAGGAGGACAGTCATTGGCTGGTAATATATATACATGAGATATTTCAGTCTCAGGGAAATAGAAGTTTGATGGAGAAACAGACACCAGGCAATCGAGGACTAAGAACGGCTTCTGGACTAGTCAAGGCTCTCCCCTTTTTTTTCTTATTTCTTTTCCAGTTCCTGCTTGGTTTCTTCCCTCCACAACCAAACTTCTGACACCCTCAAAAAATTTCAATTTACAGCACCAACTATTCCCAATTTCCTCTATATGATTTTATCACTCTATGTCTATAAATCCTTGTGCAAACAACAGAAGTGCCGATGAAAAATAATTGCGGCAATACGTCAGTAGAAGCTTGATCTGTAACGAGTTGCATTTTCTGTTTCTTACGACAATCCACATTCAACTTTGATGGCTTCCAACAGTTCAAGAGACACAGTTGGCTTTGCCCTTTCCTCTTTAACCACTTTATTACCATTATCATCTACTTCAGTCCCAGGTTTCTCTCCTGCCCCCCACCCCCTGTAAAGTATGACTTTGCTTGGCTCCCGTGAGACTAAAACGGCACCAGTTGCTTGCTGAAAGAATAACCGAAAACAAATTTCAGGATTTAGAGAATTACGATGCCCAATACACAGAAGAATAATTCAAAGAGGAAGAGATGAGAAAAGGGGAGGAACTTCAGCATCTGTACCTCTAGCTTGAATACCACCTCCTGAACTGAGGTCCCTTTTGCCCTGCCTTTGATATTAACAATGGCAAGAGGGTGCTTCTGGAAATGAGCCTTGATTGCTTTCGCAACGCCAGTAACAATATTGCTCTTTCCTGAAAAGACATTGTGGCAATAGAACAAAAATGATATGATATTCATTCCAATTTGCATGATATTAGGAAAATACAAAAAGAAAAATAAGATAAGGCGAAGCAGAAAACAGCACTTCCAGAGCCATTGGGTACTTAATACATAATCCAGAATGAAAAATTTTCCAGACATCAATTGAAGATTTATGTTAGGAACCCACACATTATTAGAGTGCATGGAAGAAAGGGCAAATGAGGAAATACACTTAGAGAGAATTAGGGAGTGGTAGGGGTGCACATTTGTAACCAACTCTGTTGCGTTGGCATAGGAAGTGAGATGAGAGAGCTATATGCATGAGGGTGTGTGTGAGTGAGGTAGGTAGAAATTGGGACTAGGCTTTTGGGAGTGTCTTAGCCAATTTAATGCTCAAAAACTTTCTTTTCAATTTCATGCTAGCCTTGTATTTTCTTCTTCCTTAAATGAGCCACATTGGTATCTTGTTTGGAATGATAAAATGGGATGGAATTGAATTCAATTCTATTAGTAATTGAATTCAATTGTGCTATGATTTAAATTCTTATATTTGAAATAATCCAACAAATTATAGAATTGAATTCATTTACATTATTTGGAATATATATAAAAATGAATTGAATTATTTATCTTGACAATTTTACCCTTTATTAATATCACTCTTTGAGGAAAGAATGAAAGAAATATTATTAGGATTGAGAGTATTTTTGATATATCACCTTTTAATATCAAATATATTAGATTAGGAATTGCAAACCAAACCTGTTTTGATCTGATTTACTTTTGAATCTTTTTAAAAAATTAAATTTCATTCAGATTTTAATTCCATGCATTAATTGATTCCAAACTAGGAAATTGAATTCAATTTTTTGAATGAATTCAACTCTATGGCTTTCCATACGACCTGTGGTTCATCTTGAGGGTGTTAATAATACATATAGATTCTTCTATTTTCTGGTTGCCATTTGTGGGTTCTATCAATTGGCATCAGAGCCTCGTTCTTGGGGGCTGTGGAGGCCTATTATTGAAGCTGCCATGGAGGCTAGGATAGAGAATTTGGAGAGGTAGATAAATGAGGTTGAGCGGCTTTTGAAGGGAAAGCACTGAACTCAAGCTTGACAAAGGTCTCCTTTGCGGCGAGAGCACAGGAGGATGGAGGAACAGGACCACTGGCGACGGGAGGAGAACCGATTGCAAATTTCGCTGCTGCAATCTTCCGAGCATCACGACTCCGTTTCCCGTCAAAGGGAACATCGCGAATGTCGCGACTCCTATTCTCACCATATGGAAGAGCGATATTTGCCACCTTCTGCAGGGAGGGAAAGGAGTAGAGCATTCTTGGTCGGTGGTTGACCATTGTGGAAGCCATCGGACCTCGAGACCGCCACGACAGTCATAATGGAGGCGTTGGTGGAGGTGGTAGTGGCCGAAGAAGTTCGCCCCAACTGCTGCGTGAAACAAGCTCAACCACTAGCACCAAAATTTCCTGAGCCGTCGGAGTCGCTAAAGCCACCAGATTCGAACTCGTACACGGTGGCCGAAGGGCTCCTACTTCCAGCGCTATGGGTTCGCAATGAAGAAGACCGCCGCATGAGAGAGGAGAGCCCGTGACGACGATTGAGCGTCGGGTTTCGAGAATGCCGACCTAACTCCCACCGCCGGCACCTTGGACGGAAACCGACAGCACAGCTGCGGCGGAGGAGCCAGCAGCATATCACTTCCCTAGCTGCTACGCGAAAAAAGGAACAAGGGAAGCGGGTAGAGCCTTTCTGGATTCGGGTAGGGAAGTGGACCCAATGGGTCAAGCCCAAAACCAAAGAAAAAAGTACGAAAGGTTCAAAAACTTATGAAGCTCCTGGGCCTGGCCCAAAGGTAGGAAGGAGCAAGTGAATTCTAGCATTACCACGCCACTAAAAGTTTTTTGGGTCAAGATGCCACCAATACTTGAAAAGTGGCAGCAGCTATCAAATTCAGAGAAAAGTGTATCGGGCCAAGCCCAAGACGAATTGGAGAAGGATTGGGGTGCTGAAGAAGGGAGTTATGTCTGCAAATTATTGAGCCAAGCCCAGAAGGAAATATGTAGAAACTGGGGTCCGAAAATTCCTTAATGGGAAGCATGATTGGGGCCGAATTATGATTCTTATTCAAAGACTAAAGAAAACTACTCTCCAGTGTTGGAAAGGTGGCAACAGGACCCATCATGCCTCAAAGGAGTCATTGGTCCCTTCAAGCCATACAAGCCAGCCGTCAAAGTCGGACGTAAAGATGAAGATGGTTACTCCCAACTCCGACAGCTGATACAATGGTGTGTAGCCATTGGTCAATTGTATCTTGGCAGTTTGGAAGATTCTCAAATCAAGTACTTTGTGGCTGAGGAACATGAAGAAACAGAAGAGAAATTCCTTCATAGAGTCGTGTGGGGCCTTCCTTTTGATTTACAACAAGGTGACTCTGTTTTATCTAATACTTTCTAATGCCCACATGGAAGAGTTGCCTTTGGGCATTTACTCTAGAGAACGTTTATATTTTGGTGGGTATGAAGGAGAAAGCCTCTCCAACTGGTATAGAGAAAAGAATGAAGGAACCATTGAACTGTGCGATAGGGCAGAGTTTAGAACCCACAAAGTTACTGATGGCAATTATCGTTTGTTGTTTGGGTATACACCACCTAGCTTTGGTTCAGTTGTAGGAGAACTCAAGTTATCTGACACAACTCCCATTGCCTCCCCAAAGTTTCTGTTTGTAGAGATGTTTACTCTTATAGGAAAGGGCAGATGAAGGTGATGTATCTATAGAAATGGCAGCAACCAAAGAGCAACTTCTAAACTTCCACCTTGAGGACAAGGTGGATTTTGAGGGGGGAGCTTTGAGGTTCTGCAAAATGAGCTACAAATTGCCTATCAAATAGAAAGTGATAAGGCAGTAGCGATTATGGATGAGGGTGCCCAATCTAGTGATGATGCTTGAGTTGGTCAGAGGATTCATTATTCAAGAATTAAGGCTGCACTTGTGGTGTTGCACTCATTGTTTAAACCATAATCCCGAACTTCCAACACAAATACTGTAAATAACACTTTTGGAGACAGCGATGACAGCCTTGGAGGGAAGAAAGCTATAGTGTCTTCTCAATGGAGGTGGATGTTAGGTTGGCTTGAAGTGTCTTAAGGACTCTTCAATTCAATATAGAAGACTTGACCGAACATTGTCAGTCTTTGTAAGAGGAATAGCTGGGAAAGGTTTCAACACTCTCCCTGAGGAGGTATCAGTTGGGATTATGTCATTGAAGGTGGGTCTTGGTCTCAACATGGTGGCTGCCCTCCATATTCTTATGCTAGATCTAAGGTGAATCCTACAACTGAAGATCAAGCACTAGACCAACAGTTTCCACTGGGTAGGCAACTACTGCTTCAATGCCTAATAATTGAGTGGGAGTTCAAGGTTGAGCCTGAGGAGGATAGAGCAATCCGCCAACACCAGCAGAGCTTGCAGAAGTCTAGGGAATGTCTTCATGACTGAGAGAAGTCCAGTAATTCTGAGTATTGGACTTGCAACAACACTTTGGGACCTGGGTGGACATTATTATGCTCAAAAGATAATTTCCTCCTCCTTTCTCAAGATTTGGGACCCAGGAGGATCTTCAGCAATATTGTATTAGCTTTTCAAACCATCACCTTGAGGACAAGATGATTCTTTGGGGGAGGGAGTATTGTTAGGAACCCGCATTATTAGAATGCATGGAAGAAAAGGCAAATGAGGAAATACACTTAGAGAGAATTAGGGAGTGGTGGGGGGTGCACATTTGTAACCAACTCTATAGAGTTGGCATAGGAAGTGAGATCAGAGAGCTACATGTATAAGAGGGTGTGTGTGTGAGTGTGAGGGAGGTAGGTAGAAATTGGGACTAGGCTTTTGCAAGAGTCTGAGCCTCTCTAGTGCTCAAGAACTTCCTTTCCAATTTCATGCTAGCCTTGTATTTTTTTCTTCTTCCTCAAATGAGCCACACTGGTTCATCTTGAGGGTGTTAATAATACATACAGATTCTTCTATTTTCTGGTTGCCATTTGTGGGTTGTATCAATTTACTATTCACAAGAGGTGGGGTAAAAGAAGCTAACAGTTTTTACCACTTCTTTTTAGTAAGCTATTTTTTCTCTGCTAAAACGAGCTATAGTTTTTGCAATTAATGCAGGAAGCGAAAAAAAAAAAAAAAAAGGAAAAGCAATCATCACTGGTTAAAGTTACTAAACAAAAGCTCTTAGCAAGATACCCTAAATTTATAAAGCTGGAAACAATACCTATTGCAAGGACAGGTCGCTTTGACATCTTTAAGGCCTGCTTTCTTAGAAGAAGTCTCTCTCTGTTGGAAAGATATACAGATCTAGAAGGCAACTCATTTGAACCCCGGTATATCACTGAAGCTGATTGTACAGGATCACCTTTTGATGATGTATCTGATGATTCCAGTGCCTTGTAATTAGAGATGCAATGCTCATTATCAACAGAACCACTCACTCCATCTAACTGAAATCCACACAACTTTCACCATATCAATATTTAGAAAAGAAACCACGAGCCCAAAAACACGTCAAATTAGGCAGTGACATAACCAGATGATAATCCAGGGGAGTGTTGAAGTCAATGGTTTTATTTTGATCGCCAAAAAAATGCTTGCCTGTGTTTCTTTAAGAATCAATCCAGCTGTAGATTCTTGTTCACCTTGACAAGTTCCACCATCATCAATCAGCTCAGCTTCCTGCTCCTCTATTTCTTGTTGATTTTCATTAGAACCTTCTTTCGGAGAATTCAAGTTTATGGAATTTGCGCAAGCTCCATGTTCCTCTGTAGCCTGGAATCATGACAAAAAATATTTCAGATGTTGTTCTTTAGAGAACCATACCATTAACATCATTGGAATAATAATTCTCACTAAATGTGTACTAAGAAAAAACACTCATGTAGGTTTGTATCTTCATATTTCCTGTCTTCTTCATTACTACAACATAAGAAACTCTCTTACATCATGTGTTAGGTACTTTGCATGAGGACAGAATAAGGTCAAGTCAGTACCACTCGCCCCATGTTTGCATGCCATTAAACACAAGCAAAAATGCTATAGTTAGCTACTCCTTGTATTGTGCAGTTAATCTCTTTACTTGTAATGAGGATCTTATAGTAATTTGACCAATAACAACTGAAATAAGAAGTACCGTAAGAAAAAATAAGCAGAATCTCATGTAATGGTGTTGAATGTGTTAACCAATGTGAGAGGTAAAAAGAGAATTTTGCATTATGCTGTGGTTCTTTTGTACTAAAGGGAAATTTTCCGTGATTATAATATTAAATTCCAGAAAAACAATTAGAAACTTCGGTGCGCATATGGAGTTCAAATATAACAGATTCACACATCCATAAAACATAATAAATTGATCCGAATATT
Organism: Pterocarpus macrocarpus; assembly: GCA_031439585.1. Lineage (NCBI taxonomy): Eukaryota > Viridiplantae > Streptophyta > Magnoliopsida > Fabales > Fabaceae > Pterocarpus > Pterocarpus macrocarpus. The sequence continues at coordinate 19,349,066 of CM062520.1, forward strand.
ACTTTGACTGTGCTCTTATTGTTTAGCAGGTACATCAGAAGATAAAGCATGAAAATTTGAGTTCAGTTGTTGATCCTAAACATTTATAATTGATTGCTTAGCTTGCATCCTCTTTAGCCTAATGTATCAAAAATGCTAATCTCATAAACTTGGTAAGGAGATTGAAGAGTTAAAGCAAAATGAGATAACTCACCAAGTCAAATCTCATCACTTCAGCTATCTGCTTACTGTTAGCCTCCTTGTCTTTGACCTAGTCAAGTTAATCAAGTTAATCCATGAAATTCCTTGATTGAAATTTGGGTTTTTTTTTTTTTTGTTTTTTTTTTGGGGGGGGGGGGGGGGGAAGCATTTCAGCAACAACAACAAAAAAATAAAAAATAAAAAAGCAAACCACTCACCATTTGAAGTTTCAATTCGTTTATGTTCTTATCCAGCTTCAAAACATGAAGCTTCAATGACTGCAAGAGGGAATGAGGAGAAAGGAATAAGGCGGTGCTGTGTACATCATATAAGGTTGGCAGTCAATTCCTTTTTCAAAAATAAATAAACAAATAACAAGTATGAACATCCATGTCACAATGTAGTGGCCACTTGTCAAGCACTGCCAACATCATAAAATTAACTCCACAGTCTACCTCATAAATAATGGATGCGCTTTTTTATAGATTAGAAGAAAAATTGATTATTTTTCACTTTGTTATATTTTAGTGTTTCAATGAGGTTTTATTCTTTAAAAAAAAAAGGCTGTACTAAGAAAAGCACAAATTGTTCTTTATTTTGATCTTCTTTTTTAGCTAGAGTTGTGTGCTTCCAAAAAAAAAAGCCTGTTTTACAACATTAAAAATGCTGCTCAAACATTTTAAAAAAGCACTTCTAAAATTTTATTACAATGACAACAATCAAGTCTTGTCCCATTGGGTGGAAAAATCTAATATTTTACATTCAAACAAAAAATACCTTTATTTTTTAACATGACCTTTTAAAAAAAAAAAAAAACAGAAAGAAAGCTTATAATCGGCCTGTAAAAAATTATCTTACCAGCCTATAAAAAAGAAAGATCATAAAAAAAATTAAAATCTTAGTCAAGCCAGCCAATAATCACATGTGGCTTACCAGGCAATGTAGAAAGCAAATAAGCTGACACTCGTACATGAATACAAGTTAACAATAACAATTTTACCTCACGACGTTGTGCCTCTATAGATCGCTTCATCGCTTCCCTTTTATTCAAAAGGGTTTTAGGCCTCAAACTAGCAGGCCTACTGTAATTCTTTCCACGATACACTATGATTGCATATCCCTTGTTCACTCTCTCTACTGCTATTAATATTCCACCACTTTCTACCTCTAAGGTCTGAGCTATCTGATGGACAGCTTCCAGGCTTCCCCGTTTACATATTATTTTCACAAGTTCCCTATACTTCCAATGAAGATGCATATTTTCCACTGTTCCATCAAAAACCCCTCGTCTACCTGAAAATGAAGAGAGTTTATCAGGAATAGATTTTGTCTTAAGTATTTCATACATATCCAGAGGTCCCATTTATTTACTTCAACATTTAGAATAAAATCTTTGAATCTGTATTTCAAACATCATAGTCTAGAGTCACCTAATAAGAGGAAGGGCTTCATCTTCAAGCCAATCTTCCGCAACATGTATCTCTCTTCTTCAGTAATACCCTCTTTATCAATTTCTTGTTCTTGGGGGCACTCTGCATTTTCCAGCTCTGCTAGAAGTTTTTCAGCCTTTGCTTTCTTTTCTACTGCCTGTATATAAGAGCAATACTGTCTGTTACCACAAAAAATCATGTGAAAGACAGCAAATTGAAGTTCGTTAATGAAATCATACCATCGACAACTTGATGCTAGTCCTTTTAATAGCTGCCTCAGCATCAGTCAACATTCCTTGTTCAACAATTGCTCTACCCTTCTGGAAGGTAATACCACTTCCTTCAGAATCACACTCTATAGTTCCATGTTTCTGGTTTGGAGCAACTGTAACTGATGAACGGTTTTCAGCCTTTAGTTTGTACATTCCAATGTTCCTCCGCTCTTCAATTGCTGAAGACACTGCAGGTGGCAAGAAGTCCTTTCCTCTATATAAAACAATGAATTCTTTATCTCGTGCAAGGAGAGTCCCTCCAGTCAGATGCTGCAGAAAAGCAGATCCCTTATTAAACTGAAATCAAGACATAATTGTATCGTATACAAGTTTTGCTATTAAAACTAGATTATGCCTCAAGTTCTTCTATGAAATGACAATCTCAGCTACCAAATTTACATAAAATTTATGAGATCTGTTTTCTGTTTCTACAAAACCGGTGTTCAGCTAGCTACCCTAACAGTTGTTCCAGATTGGTAATGCAACTAAAACTAATAGTCGATCTTCGGGATTTTCCTCCTTCTCCTGGGACCAATAAAGAGAAAGTAAGAACTCTGTTAGTTTTATACATGACTTCAGGTCCTCCTTTCCTGCCCTTGCGACAAAGGTCAAACGTGATAAGAATCTTATCATAAGATTCAATTTAGTTATTCTAAGCACATCAATTTAAATAAACATCACGAGACAATTACAATCCGCAATAATCCCAAGAAGTACTTCCGGCACTGCTGTGCATCTCATGATCAATAAAAATTTCCGCATGGCATTTAATCAGTCAACATCATATGTTCACTCAATTACAGACAATGTCTAATAAGCATTCCTTAGCTAATCAGTCAATAGTCAAAACCACATTATGACCTCCTTACTATACACTAGTAGATTGAATAGATTGTATTAAAAATTATTTTGTTAGTTGCTACAGGAAATGAAAAAATGGGTGTTTAATTCATTTTCGATTTTGCATTTATGAAAATGTGAAATAGTTTCTTGAAGTAGTGCTTGTAAGTTTAAATAATTGGCATGCACAAACTGGGCAAAAAATTGTGACCAAATGGAGCAGTTAAATGGCCATTCCACAATATATAGTAAATAAGTTGTGCAAAGAATCATCAATCGGCAGAAGCCAGACAGTGGCAATATCTGAATTCTAATAAACTTACATTCTGACAATAAGTGGAATACAAGTTCCAAAGAAATCTCAAGAACAAAATAGTAGACTGTAAACATATTTAACTTCTACTTTGTCCAGCATGTTCAAATAGAAGAAACCTGATGTATATTAAGGACAACAAGGTCCTTCACTTCAGCTACCAGCATGAACATAAGAATGGCAGCAGATAAGTGAATTTAATTACCAACCATGGTGAAATATCATTTCTAGCCATGTTCTCAAATAACTTACATACAATTTTGATTAATAATAGTTAACTGCAGCAATGGCATTCACATAAAACATATAGCACCAAAAAGAGCAGCCATAGGCTATGACAGATTGACAGGATATACACTACCATTTCAACATCTCATTTAATATTGATAAGAACCTTGGGAGAACCACATCACAAAAGCTAGCTATTGTGATGGGAGAGCCCAAGGCCTTATAAAACCCCTATCGGAATCCCATACTTCCGATGCGGGACTCAAGTCCTATACCTTGCAATTGGGTCCTAAAAAATATTTATACAAGTGCTAAACTTCATAAATTCTGAAAATTGTCAGCAAAAACAATAGCTAACCTTTAACTCTTCAGCCATAATCTCACTATTAGTATTCTGCACACCTATTTTTATAGCAATCTTGACAATCTCACATCTTTCCCATAGTTTAGTAATTGCAGCAGCCAATCCTTGAAGTTTCCTGTTTCTACCTGCGAAACAAAAAGAACAAAAAAAGGCAATCAAACCCAATTGTGGCCAAATAAGAAAAAGTTAGGCCAAACTTACCTAATGCAAAATGGCATGGTAAGGGTTTGCCAAGTCTCCTCAACGTGGTCATTTCATCATCCGTTAGCTTAGACTTCACACCATATGGAAGAAGGCGAAAAGGCTTTCTATATCCAGGAATAACAGCAGGTAGAAGATCAGCATCGACAGGTAGAGGATCATATCCCCACCAATCAGTGAAGCGTGGCCCAAGCCCAATTAACAACAGGTCAGCATCTGCTGCAAGCTCAGCCTCACCCGGCAGTTGAAATCGTACTTTATTGGGAGTACCAACTCCATTTATCAAAGCAGGCTTTGCTGCTTTGATGTTAGAACTTTGCCCAGCATTTGTAACCAAATTCATTTCAGATGAGTGGCTCTCTCTTTCACCAAAATTTTTATCGTCACCATGCTCAGAATGTTGCAAAGCATCACCAGTGTTGCCATCTCTCAAAACTTCATTCGATAGGAAGTAAGGATACTTATAATCAGCCCCTCTGTACAATATTATCTTACTTCCAGATCTCCAAACAACAAGACCTCCAGTTTTTCTCTAACAATGTCAAAGAAAAAGGTTATAATCAGTTAATTGTATGTGAGGCACCAAAACAACAACAATAACAAATTTTTTTCTATTAGATGGAGGGTCGGCTATATGGATCATTCAAACAATGCCACCGTGTCCTATGGTAAACCATGTATATAGACAAACCATTTAAATACAAATCCTTATTAGCTGTATAAGAGGCACCAAAACAAGATTGGATAATTTATTTTCAAAGGCTAAAATGCATGTAACTCCTTCCCCCCATTCCCGTTGTAGGGAGTCAATATCCCAGTTTGGTAAGTTCAAGGCAATGAATAGCTGAGTTCTGCACACGAGATTTTCTGCAATTGACTCAGAGTTCAAGGAGTTCCTTGCATTTTCAGTCAAATTTTTCTCTTTATTAAAAGAAGGAACAATGCTTGCTAATATCTCTCCCCATAGTTTTTTTAATAGAATTTAGATTGAAGGAAAGGCTTGGTCAGTTCAGGATTAGAAGGATCAACAAGCCCTTGCAGGAGTACTTACAAATGACTCACTAATAGAAAAACCTGGCATCAAGCCTAAGTAATAGCAAAGAATGAGAGCGGAAGGCTGAGCAGGCCAATCCCAATTGGCTATCTCTCCACAAAGCTGACTCCAATTCTCACATTATCAACCATGGTTTTAAGTTACGGGCCACAACAACAATCCCAGCCGGAAAGTTGCTGTTGCAACCACAGCATATCACCACATCAACCATATTGCAACGGCAATTGCGGCTGTATTAGCAACACTTTTACCACAGTTGCAGTAATCACAATGCATCCACAATTTAGAGCAATGACAAACTCAATTTCATTGAATAACATCCATTATCCCATCCAAGCAAGTAAAAATCAAACAAACAAAACTCAAAAACTTCCATTCACGAAGACAGAAGTACCGTTTTACCTCCAACAAATCATGAGTCCTCTTCATGTTCAACTTACAAATATCCTCACACACGACCCTCACGACCTCGGAACTCCTCCACCTCTCGTGGATCCCGTTCACGATGCCTTCCGTGATCCCGGCCTTCCCAATCTTCAGCTTCTGCTTCATCCCCAGCCCTACCGTCGTCAGCCTCCTTATCTCCGCGTCAGACAGGCTCAGCTCCGCCAGCGTCGGCGCCCTCTCCCGCTCCACCGCCGCCCTCTTCTTCTCCTCTTTCTTCTTTGCGAGCTCGTTCTGCCTCAGGAGGGCGGCGCCGGTGCCGGGGAGCGGGACTGGGTTCTCCGGCGTGCTCCAGCTGGGGTCGATGGTGTGGCCGATGCGGTGCTTGGGGAGGCGGTGCGGGAGGGGGACGAAGATCTCGCCGGCGGTGGCAGCGGCATCGGAGGAGACCGGAGGAGGGGGCTGGGGCTGGGCGGGGGATAGGTCGGCGAAGCCGAGGGAGCGGAGCTTGTCGGCGATTCGTTGGATTGCGGAGGTTGGGAGGGTTTGGGCGTCGGTTGCGGGTTCGGGTTTGGAGCTCCGAATTAGGAATTTGGGTTTGCGGGTTGTTGGTGTGGGCTGGGTTGTTGGGATATGAAAGAAGAAGGAAGAAAAAGGAGGAGAAGGAAGGAGAGTGTGGAAGTGGGAGTGAGTTGGTTGTGGAAGCAGCATTTGCATTTGCATTTGCATTTGCATTTCAGTTGTTGTTCATTGGCATTGGGATTGGAATATGGAGTTGGAGATAAGAGAGTGTGTGGAGCAGTCACTGAACTTGCAGTTGCAGAGTGCAAAGACGGTGCACGTAGGATATTTCGTTGTGCACAAAACTTCAGAGAGCGGGCGAAAAAAAAATCCCCAGCTTTGACGTCAAACACGAATATATCGGCATTTCAAGCATATATGGTGAAGATTTTTACATATGCGTTATTAAAATTCTTTAGGTTATAATTATTTAAATTTTAAATGTAGTTTACCCATGTAATATACAAGTTTGATATCAAAAGGTCAAACATATTGTTTTTTAAAACTTAAAAAGCATCTAATCTAATAAATATAACTACATATAGATACACAAGTGGAGTATTGTAAAATAAAAAATTATTTATTATAAGATAATATACACATATAATTTGTTTGTTTAATTTAATACAAATCGGTAATAATTATAAGATAGGTAAATCAGTACCTATGTAATGTACATCTTTTGTATTATTACTGTGTATATATTCAGTATTACCCATTATAGATAATAACATTCGTAATGATAAATAAATACAAAGTTCTTTAGTCATACAACTACCACAATCTTAAAATTAATTTTAGTAAGAGCTTGTAGCATAAATTGTAAAGACATTCTAAACTATTTCATCCCTTGATTTTTTTTTTTTTGAGTCATTAAAATTGTGATATTTTTATTAATAAAAATAATATAATTTATTAGAACTTAAAGTATCTAATTAATAAAATTTTAAAAAATCGACACTTGAAGTGTAGACAAATTTTAAAAGAATAATTAATTATAATTCAAATTGTTTTCATTTTGTTTAGTTCAAATTTTGCTTCATATCCCCACTTTCTTAACTCTTCAGCTTTCATGTATTTCCAAATTGCTCCACACTTAGCTTTCCCTTTTAGTTGACATACAAAAGTTATCTTTTATTGAAGAAATTACTTCCAGTAAAGAGATTACTTGTAACGAGTTCGAGAAATGGCCTGAAAGAATATTTTGGTGACTTTAGGATTCACATTAGGGTTCCTCCATTCGAACTATGTCATTAGTCTCATCCTAAATGTAGTCAAGTGATTCACATTTTGCTCAACTTTTGTGCCTTCTTGTATATAGTTCCATCTAAAATATACCGACAGATAACACACATAAATGTATTTATTAGGAGCTCCAACCTTCAAAATCCTGACTCACTTAATCAATTTATAAAAGGATAACCATTTAGATATGTCATGCTTCATGTTCGATGCCTCAATAACTTCTATTTTCGTACAAGCAATAGGATCCATTTCATCCACAGAGCACCAAGGCTTTAAAACATTAAGATTTATGGATGAATGAGTATTTAATAATGCAAAACAAATATGTAAAGCATAACATATTTCGACATATATAAATTGTAAAGTTAACAACTAAAAGATTTGCATGATAGACATATCATATTCTGTTAGAGCATGTTTGAAGTTTTGCAAGACTAGCTTCAAGTAGTGTGCCAGTCATATTGGTCCTGGACTTCCATAAGGATCCCAAGAACGTTTCGATTCTATCAACAATTTCTATCTCAATATGCAAACATTAACAAAAAAGTTATTTGAACGTAATAAATTGACGCACAAACCGACACATCATGATTGGATGCTAAGGATTACAATAAAAAAAATTAAAAAGAAAAACTGAAAATATTTTTGACCCTTGATTGGTTGTGCGTCGGGTGATTGCGTCCCAATTCTACGTCCATATAACACGTCTCATTTAATTATTAAAAAAGAAAGCAAAATACAGGAATCATAGTGCAGAGAGGAGCTGAATACCTCAACATCTCTCTGCATTATCTTTTGTCGCATCAAAGCAATAGCTTTATCAGAATATGGCTCATCATGCCTATGACATATGACACATGACACGAGAGAACCAAAAAAGCAATGCTACAAGTTTCTTTTGGAATCAACAATTTGAATCACTCGAAGGTAGACTGAAAGGTAGACCAAAACACAAAAACCAAAGGCACATCGCATTGGTAATTTGTATGTGTCAGATAGCATCAGATAATATAATCTAATTTAATTAATTATAAATTTTTAATTTGTATGTGTCAGATAGCATCAGATAATATAATCTAATTTAATTAATTATAAATTTTAAATCTTGCAAAATGTTGGCATCCCTGGATATTGCTGAATGGCATCGGATAATGGATTATAATGGATTTGGTTAAGTTACGATATTTTTTAAATTAATCAATTTTCACATTTTATTGTCACCACCCATTCAATGTAGATAATTTTTTTTCCATTCTTGTATTAATTAAACTTTAGAAACAACATCTTTAACTTTTAGTTTATGAGACAAACGACTAGATATGATAGTCAAATGAAAAGAATCATCCACATTAAAAGCATCATCCACATAAGAATGTTTTTAGCTTATTCAGATAAAACAAACATCTATATAAACAAAATATTTTACCCATTTCATTGCTATATGCCATAGCACAAATACTAATTCATTGATGATGAAGTACAATTATAGGGAAGAAGGCTTTAAAAAGAAAAACTTGGACAGTAATTTTGAAACAAATTACAGGGACCTCACATAAACCACACTCTCATTGGACCCAGATACATAGAACTCCAAAGCACAGCCTCGTGTTAACCTCTTTAAAGGGCAGAATTTAGGCCAGATGGTCCTTATAGAAAGTAACAAGAATTTGGGAATAGTTTTGCATACAGGAAATGAATAACAAATAAACTAAATTATTCATTAGAAAAAAAAGATAATAAGTTATATTGTATAAACATGTAAAATAGAGCATACCACATATGGATCTATTAACATCTGGAAACCTCTATAATCTTGAACCGTGATGAACTACCATCATGAAAAGTCCTGAACATGACAATTAAGAAATATGAGGTACTTCACCTCAATAGAAAATGTCCATTAAAAAAAATGGAAAAGTGTAGAAAATTATATAAATTAAAAAAAATTACAAATCCATATGAGTACCAAGGCAGTTAGAGTCAAAACACATCTCTTGAAAAAAATCAAGAAACTGAATCAAAAACAAAAAAGGGAAAAAGGGGTAAAAAGAAAGAAAATGTTCTAGCAGAGGAGACATTTTGTGCACAATTTGAAGTGCTGAAATAGAAATTGGAAAAAAAAAGATTTAATTAATAAAAATGAACGCAACCAAATAAAAGAACAACAAAAATAGAAGCATGAAAGTTGACTAATGCAAGAAAATGAGCTATAGTGTCAAGAAAAAGGGCAAACAAAACCAAATTAGAAAGAAGCAATGGAAAGATACTTCGAATGCAAAACCAAAAGGGTAGAAACAAAATGGAACACAATCAAATAGAATAGAGAAACATATCAATCTATAGATAAATGGAAACAAACCATATAAATTAAAAAAATATATTGCAAAATTAAGAAGAAAGAAGAAACAATCAAACAAATTAATTTTTATCTTTTACTCTATATAACAATGCAAAAGACATATTGCATAAAGGAAAAGAAAATAGAAAGATGAGAACAAAGAAGAACAACATGAAGAGTGAAAAAAATGTTAAAAAAAAAAGATAGAAAGAATTGGGAATTTATAGAAGTCCTTTGTACCATCGGACAAAGACCAAGAAAAAAAACACAACGAAAATCATTAAATCAAAATATAAAATACTTACAAGAAAAAGGAATATAACAAATGAAAATAATCACAGAGATACCTGAAATAAAAAAGGGAAGAATGAGAAGATAAAAGTGATTAAAATGTAAAGAAAAAATGAAGGAAAAAACATGTGGATACCTGACATAAGAAAGTAAAGAATCAATGATTTCTTGATGCAGAATGGTATGTATAACACTGGAAGGTAGATACCTAAATGTGTTCTCTGCTTCACTCCTAGATAGAAAAGTAGAGAGAATGAATGAGGAGGAAGGGCAAAAAATGGCAGAGGATAGATAGAGAGAAAGGCGGGATGAAAAGTAATATGAATTGGAAATTAAATTTTAATTTTAAGTTTAGGTGTTATTTAAAATTGAAAACATGTGATTGGCCCACTAAAAGGTGCAAGATAAGAAAGTGTCTTAATGGTCTAATGGAGTGGTAGAATTGATAGGATTGGACAAAATTTTTTCGAAAATCATGATTCATCAAAGAAGCTTCTCTTCAAAGCTTTAATGAATGTTCTCCAATAAATATTAAGAGTTAAATGCAGAAAAAAAAAAAACAAATGAAATGTAATTAGTGAATATGGTTAACTGAAAATTTGGAGGGAAAATGGCTTAACAAATGAATGCCACCTGTACCATTCCACTTACCATACACTGTGTTTTAGATATAGAAATATGATAATATATTACTCAAAATTATATATTATATGTATTATAATATTTATTAAGTGATTAATTACGTTAAAGTTTCATTAATGATATACTAAAATTACATTCAAACCAAAAGTAAAAAAGAAACATATCAAACAAAAATAATACCATAAAACAAACCAACCACCATGCATGGTTGAATGTTGTCTTGTAAGTGATTGACAGTTGAGTGTCTTTCTGATAATTTATATTAAATTACATGTTTCATATTCCTATCGTTGTGGTTGTGGATGATTGTGCATTAGACCAAAAAACCATCTTTGATCAATAATATATGACGATGATAATCATTGTTTAATCTTTACTGTTACGATTGATAATTTATTTATTTATTTATGCATGAAGTTGAACACGAGAACCACCTTATCACCCTTCCAAACACTATAACTTTGTTAACGCAATTCCTCAACAGTGCCATAACCATTGTTCATCTTAAACAAACACAAGCCCTTTCTCTCAAACTCCTCACTCACCAACCCTAACACTATAATCACTTCTTAGGTCATTTGTTCCTTAGGGTTCTCTAGTTCAAGGGTAAAAAATCCAACCATTTCTATGCTCACAAACTGTTTGACACAATATCGAGCTGCCACAACAACTTCCTTTGGACCTCCCTTATTTGTGCATTCTTGTCCCATACCCATTTTCACCATTGCATTTCCACCTATGCTAGAATGCACCAAAATAGGGTATTTCCATTTGGGTTCAACTTCTCCTCGGTCCTCAACGCATGTGCGCATGCCCCCGCCATGTTCAAAGGGAAACAAGTGCACACAAAAGGTAGTGCATTCAAGTTTCTTGGAGAACAAGTTTACGCCAATTGCCTTGCTTAACATGTACGCGAAGTGTGGCGAAGTGTTTGATGCAAGGGAGGTGTTTAATGGGATGTGTGAAAGAGATGTAGTTGCATGGACGACAATGATTCGTGGGTATGCCAAGGCGAGGATGATGGCTGATGCAAGGTGGTTGTTTTATAAAATAGGGGAGAAAAACTCTTTTCCTTGGACTACTACAGTTGCTGGGTATGCAAATAATGGAGACATGAAAGCAGCTAAGGAATTATATGATGCCATGGATAAGGATGACAAGAGTGTAGTCACATGGGCTGCAATGATCGATGGTTTTGGGAAGTCTGGTAATGTAAGTGAAGCAAGAAGGGTATTTGATGGGATACTGATGCCACATGATGCATCCGCATGTGCAGCAATGCTGGCTTGTTATGCCTAGAATGGATAGACAGAGGAAGCTATTGACATGTATGAGGAAATAAGGAAAGTAAAGATTAAAATCGCTGAGGTGGCAATGGTGGGTGTTGTGTTAGCTTGTGCATAACTTAGGGATGTTAGAATGTCAAGCACATTAGTAGAGCATCTCGACGAAGTTTGTTGTGGTAAGTCCTTCCATTGTTAGTCGATTTTTTGCGCTTTACTATTTTGTCAATTCAATTCCTTCAGGTTGATATGCTCTTGTTTTGTTCTTTCATCTCAGATAGGACACATGTTGTATCCAATGCATTGATCCACATGCATTCAAGACGTGGAAACATAAACTTAGCATGGAGAGAATTTAGTAGAATGAAATACAAAGATATGTGTACTTACAGTGCAATGACCGTAGCCTTTGCTGAGAAAAGGAAAGAACAAGATGCTATAGATCTTTTCTTAAAGATGCAAAAGGAAGGATTACAGCCAAACCAAGTTACATTTGTAGGTGTCCTCAATGCAAGTAGCTCTTCAGGTCTCATTGAAGAAGGTTGCAAATATTTTCAAATTATGATTAGGGTATTTGGTATTCAACCCTTACTCGAGCACTATGCTTGCATGGTTGATTTGCTTGGGAGGGCTAAGCAATTAGAAAAGGCATACAATCTCATATAGGGGAATGAAACAAGTGCTGATTCTTCACGTTGGGGTTCTTTATTAGCAGCTTGCAGGGTTTATGGCAATGTGGAATTGGGTGAGAAAGCTGCCAAATGTCTCTTTGAGATTGACCTTGAGAATTCGGGAAATTATGTCCTTTTAGGAAATACTTATGCATTGAAGGACAAATGGGAGTGTGTAGAAGAAGTTAAGAAGTTGATGAGTGAAAAGAGAATGAAAAAACCTTCAAGGTATAGTTGGATATAAAAAGAGATTAGGGGACAGTATAGAGAAGAAGTACTTTGATTGTTAATTTCAGTACATTGGATATCTTTTTTCAATCAATATTGGCATCAATTCATTCTACATTTCCAAGGGTTTCTCTAATGAGAACCTAATTGGATGCTAGGGAAAAAGCACTTTGGTTGTTAATTTTAGCTCATTGGATATCTTCTTCCAATCAATATAATAGCATCATTCCGTCCTCATTTCCAAAGGTCTCTCCAAAGACAATCCAATAGGAAATAGGGTTTAGTTTTAATGCTTTTGAGAAAGATAAATCATAGGGCTTGCTCGAGTTTAATCAAAAGCAGATAATGTTTGAAACTCTTCTCAATATTACTTAGTTTATTGATGATAAAAGTAGCAGCAAATGCATATCCATACTTCCCGGTAATTTTGTTTATGCTATATTTTTCCTCTTCAAATTATTTCATGTTTCTGTCTGTGCTCGTCTCACTAATTGTGGCAGTATTAATACTTTTGGCATGTGGACTATTAAAAACTGAGTCTTGACAACAAACTATCACCTAATAGGATAAAATGAAGGGAGGGACAAAGAAGTAATGAGTGAAAGAAGCATAAGAACAGAAGATTTTGAAAATCTTCCCTCACCTGAGATTGATTAAATAAAATTTCAAAATCTTCTGTTCTTATGCTTTTCTCACTCTTCATTTCTTTGTACCTCCCTTTATTTTACCCTATTAGGTAATAGTTTGTTGTCAAGACTCAATTTTTAATAGTCCACATACCAAAAATATTAATATTGCTATAGTTAGTAAGATGAGCATAGACAAAAATATGAAATAATTTGAAGAGAAAAAATACAGCATAAAGAAAATTACTGGGAAGTAAGGATATGCATTTGTTGCTACTTTTATCATCAATAAACTTTTGAGTAATATTGAGAGGAGTTTCAAGCATTATCTACCTTTGATTAAACTCGAGCAAGACCTCTAATTTACCTTTCTCAAAAGCATTAAAACTAAACCCTATCTCTAATTGGATTCTCTTTGGAGAGACCTTTGGAAATGGGGAAGGAATGATGCCATTATATTGATTAAAAGAAGATATCCAACGAGCTGAAATTAACAACCAAAGTGCTTCTTCTCTATACTGTTACCTGATCTCTTTTTATATCTAACTATACCTTGAAGGTTTTTTCATTTTCTTTTCATTCATCAACTTCTTAACTTCTTCTGCACGCTCCCATTTGTCCTTCGATGCGTAAGTATTTGCTAGAAGCACATAATTTCTTGAATCCTCGGGGTAAATCTTAAAGAGACGTTTAGTAGCTTTCTCACCCAAATCCACATTGCCATAAACCCTAGAAACTGCTAATAAAGAACCCCAAGTTGTCGAATCAATACTTGTTTCATTCTCCTTTATGAGATTGTATGCCGTTTCCAGTTGCCCAGCCCTCCCAAGCAGATCAACCATGCAAGCATAGTGCTCGAGTAAGGGCTGAATACTGAATACCCCAGTCATAATAAAAAAATACCTGCAATCTTCTTCAATGAGACCTGAAAAGCAACATGCATTGAGGATACCAACAAATGTAACTTGGTTTGGCTGTAATCCTTCCTTTTGCATCTTTAAGAAAAGATCTATAGCATCTTGTGATTTCCCATGCTCAACAAAAGGATGCGATCATTGCACTATAAGTACATGCATCTCTGTATTTCATTATACTAAATTCCCTCCATGCTAAGTTTATGTTTCCACATTTTGAATGCATGTGGATCAATGCATGGGATACAACATGTGTCTTAAAGAACAAAACAAGAGCATAAAGCTTAGTGCCAAGCAATTTCAATCTAAAGGAATTGAATTGACAAAAAGTAAAGCGCAAACAACCAACTAATAATGGAAGGACTTACCACAACAGCCCTCCTTGAGATGCTCTGCTAATGCACTTAAAATTTTAACATCCCTAAGTTGTGCACAAGTTGACACAGCACCCACCATTGCCACCTCAGTTATTTTAATCTTTACTTGCCTCATTTCCTCATGCGTGTCAATAGCTTCCTTTTTATATCCATTCTGGGCTAGCATTGCTGCACATGCGGACGCATCATGTGGCATTGGTATCCCATCAAACACACTTCTTGTTTCACTCAAGTTACCAAACTTCCCATAACTAGCGATCATTGCAACCTATGCGACCACACTCTGGTCATCCTCATCCATGGCATCATATAATTTCTTAGCTGCTTTCATGTCTCAATTATTTGCATACCCAACAACCATAGTAGTCCAAGTAAAAGAGTTCCTCTTCGCCATTTTATCAAACAACTACCTTGCATCAACCATCATCCTTACCTTGGCATAACCATGAATCATTGCCATCCACGCAACTATATTTCTTTTACACATCCCATCAAACACGTCCTTGCATCAAACACTCCGTCACACTTAGCCTACATGTCCAGTAGCGTAGTTTGCACAAACTTGTTCTCCAAGAAACCTGAATACACCACCCTTGCGTGCACTTGTTTCCCTTTAAACATGGCGAAGGGCACATGCACATGTGTTGAGGACCAAGGAAAAGGTGAACCCAAATGGCAAGACTCAATTTGGTGCATTCTAGCATAGGTGGAAATGCAATGGCGAAAATGGTTATGGGACAAGAATGCACAACTAAGGGAGGTCCAAACGAAGTTGTTGTGGTAGCTCGGCATTATGTTAAATAGTTTGTGGGCATAATAAAGGTTGGATTTTCGCCCTTGAACTAGAGAACCTTGAGCAACAAATGACCCAAGAAGTGATTGTAGTGATGGGGTTGGTGAGTGAGGAGTTTGAGAGAGAAGGCTTGGGTTTGTTTGAGATGAGCAATGGTTGTGACACTATTGAGGAATTGCGTTAACAAGGTTATAGTGTTTAGGGTTTGGGTTTGGGTTTGGGAGGGTGATGAACTGGTTCTCGTGTTCAACTTCATGCATAAATAATACATAAATTATTAATTATAACAGTCAAGATTAAACAATGATTTTCATCGTCATATACTATTGATCAAAGATGGTTTTTTGGTCTAATACACAATCATCCACAACCACAATGATAGAAATATGAAACATGTAATTTAATATAAGTTATAAGAAAGACACTCAATTGTCAACCACTTACAGGACAACATTCAACCACGTGAAGCGGTTAATTTATTTTATGTTATTATTTTTGTTTGATATGTTTCTACTTTCTTTTGGTTTGAGTGTAATTTTAATATATCATTAATGAAACTTTTATGTAATTAATCACTTAATAAATATTATAATACATATAATATACAATTTTGAGTAAAACATCATAATAATATAATATTTGTAATGTTGAGATCATTATTATATGCTTGAAATGATGAGATCATTCGTGTTTGATATCAAAGCTGGGGATTTTTTTATTTTCTCTAAGGGTAGCAATTATTACCCTAGCTGCCCATCTCACCCCAACTCATAGGGTTGGGTTTAAAACCTGCCTCGCAATGGGGCGGGTAAATACCAGGGCGGATTTGGATACGGGTAGGATTGGGTTTGAATTCGAGTTCAAGGTAAACTTGCCCCTATCTAACCCGCACCCCATATATATATATATAAGATTATTTTTCTAAATATTTATATCACTTTAGGGTTGTGTTTGATTGGGAGTAAAGATAGATATAAAAAATTTTAATATGTAAATTTTCATATGAAATTAATCTATAAAAATTTTCACTTGATTTTTAACGCCCATATCAGACACACCCCAAATTCAAATTAAATTTTAAAATAATTTTCATCTCAAAAAATTAAAATATTTTTAAGCATTTAAAATGATTAATGGGTACAGCACGGATAAGGTATGAGTTGGGATGAGTTGTCTATAGGTAGAGTTTGAGTTTTGAATGTCAAAATCCACGGGTAAGGTAAGGACAGGTTAAGACTTATTTAATGTGGTAAGGGACGGGTTCGGGTTGAGCTAAAACTGCCCCAACTCACCCTATTGCCACCCCTAATTTTCACACTCTATTTGAAGTTTTGTGCTCAACTAAATATCCTACGTGCACCGTCTTTGCACTTTGCATCTGCAAGTTCAATGACTGCTTCACACAATCTCTTATCTCTAATCCCAATAAGGGATGTCAAAAATTCCCACGTCGCGGAGATCCTCGTGGGGATGGGATGACAGGTTCAGGGATGAATCCCTACCTTGCGGGGAAGCTGTATATATGAAAATATCATATTGCCCCTCGTATATATTTATTATATTTATATATATCTATACTTTTATGTCATTTCACTTATATTTATTTAATTTAATAATTAAAAATATTTCTAAACCTAACTCTGTAACTCATCTCACAAATTTCCTATTTTGAAACATCATCCTGCTGTTCCCCACTTACCCTTTTCTTCTTCTTCAGCCCAGCAGCAATGCCATTGCCCTCTTAGCCCGCAATGCTGTCACCCTGTAGATCGAGTTTCTTCTTCTTCTTCTTCTTCGCCGCTCACCATCCTTAGAGCTATTCTGTTGCTGTTGTAGATCTGTTCTGCCATTGTTGTTTTTCTGTTGATCTATGCTGTTGCTGTTGTTGTTGTTCTTTTGTTGTTGTTCTCTCATATCTATGCTGTTGTTGTTGTTGTTGTTGTTGTTGCTTTTTGAACCATTGTTATTGCAGTTGTTATTCTTCTCAGTCTCAAATCTGTTGTTGTTAGAGTTTTGTTGTTGCTATTGTTTTTAGTTTGAAAGTTGTTATTCTTCTTCTTTTGCTTCAATTTTTTATTTGTTCTTTGGTGCTTGTTACGTTACTCCCATTTAACTTCGGGAGTAACTTAGTCCGTTCAAAAATATTAGAAAGCATTCCAAAATAATATTGCTAAATAGGTGTCATATATTTTCTCTTTACAAATATATCCAAAATACAGTTTTTCTTCTCCACTGACCTTGTGGGAAGCAGGTGGGCTACTGCCTCTCTATCTCTCTTCTGATCGGCTTGCTGGTGGGTGCCCTCGCCAACATCTCCAACACTCCGAGCAAGACGGCCTGGTTCGCCTCCACTAGAGTTCTTCTTCCTCCTTCTGTTCCTCACAAGGTGCACCACATGTGTAAGCGGGATGACGTCGAAGAGCTTGCAGAGGAGCACAGTTTTGTCGATGTTGCCGTCAACGATGAAGGCTCCAGCGCACTCGAGGAGGCACTAGTGGGCGCGCTTTAGGTTGGGGTCATAATAGCCATTGAAGTTGTCGAGGCCGAGGATGTCGCCATCACAGACTTTAGGGTGAGGAGATGCTGAGACAAAGCCTGGCCACAATGATGAGGACTGGTGAGGCCGGGATGGGGAGCTCCAAATGAGCAAAGCGATTCACGTGCCTCTCCCAGTCAGGCCCACCCTAGGAAAAGAAGGAGGGGGAGTTGCTGCAGGCGCAGCGGTGCGTGGTGGTGGTGGCGGCGGAGGGAGGGGAGAGGAAGAAAACGAGCAAGAAGGAGAATCGCCTTCCACGTGTCCGACTCTGCTTCCTCAAGTTCCAAACTTTCCTTCGGATAATGCTCACAACACCATCGAATTCACCATTGTTGGGCATTTGGGGTCTTGGAGTTTTGTGTTTGCAATGCCTTTGTCTATAAATAAAAAAATTAGACATCCATTTTGTAATATAAAATTCTTATATTTTATATTGGAGTAACTAACTCCCAATCTTAGAAGGGACCAACGTAACACGAGCCTTGTTCTTTTAACAAAATAAATATTACTATGGGGGCCTGTGAGAATCGACAGGGTAGTGGAGAATAGGGATGGACAAAAAAGGCCCCCACACAGCGGCGATCTGGGACGGGGACGGGGACGGGGTGCCTCTCTGTGCGGGTGACATCCCTAAATTTCTAATGATAACGAACAACAACTGAAATGCAAATGCAAATGCTGCTCCCACAGCCAACTTACACCCACTTCCGCACTCTCCTTCCTTCTCCTCCTTTTTCTTCCTTCTTTTATATCCCAACAAACCACCCTACACCAACAACCCGCAAACCCAAATTCCTAATTCGGAGCTCCAAACCCGAACCCGAACCCGAACCCGCAACCGACGCCCAAACGCTCCTAACCTCCGCAATCCGACGAATCGCCGACAAGCTCCGCCCCCTCGGCTTCGCCGACCTATCCCTCGCCCAGCCCCAACTCCCTCCTCCGGCCGCCTCCGATGCCGCCGCCACCGCCGGCGAGATCTTCATCCCCCTCCCGCACCGCCTTCCCAAGCACCGCGTCGGCCACACCATCGACCCCAGCTGGAGCACGCCGGAGAACCCGGTCCCGCTCCCCGGCACCGGCGCCGCCCTCCTGAGGCAGAACGAGCTCGCAAAGAAGAACGAGGAGAAGAAGAGGGCGCCGACGACGGTAGGGCTGGGGATGAAGCAGAAGCTGAAGATTGGGAAGGCCGGGATCACGGAAGGGATCGTGAACGGGATCCACGAGAGGTGGAGGCGTTCCGAGGTCGTGAGGGTCGTTTGTGAGGATATCTGTAAGTTGAACATGAAGAGGACTCATGATTTGTTGGAGGTAAAACGGTACTTCTGTCTTCATGAATGGAAGTTTTTGAGTTTGTGTTTGATTTTCACTTGCACGGGATCTACTTTTCTGCAGCATCTGACGGGAGGGACTCTCCTTGCACGGGGTAAAGAATTCGATGTTTTATATAGAGGAAAGGACTTCTTGCCACCTGCAGTGTCTTCAGCAATTGAAGAGTGGAGGAACAATGGAATGTACAAACTAAAGGCTGAAAACAGTTCATCAGTTACAGTCACTCCGGACCAGAAACATGGAACCGTAGAGTGTGATTCTGAAGGAAGTGGTATTACCTTCCAGGAGGGTAGAGCAATTGTTGAACAAGGAATTTTGACTGATGCTGAGGCAGCTATTAAAAGGACTAGCATCAAGTTGTCAATGGTATGATTTCATTAACAAACTTCAATTTGCTGTCTTTCACATGATTTTTTGTGGTAACAGGCAGTATTGCTCTTACATATAGGCATTAGAAAGGAAAGCAAAGGCTGAAAAACTTCTAGCAGAGCTGGAAAATGCAGAGTGCCCCCAAGAACAAGAAACTGATAAAGAGGGTATTACTGAAGAAGAGAGATACATGTTGCGTAAGATTGGCTTGAAAATGAAGCCCTTCCTGTTATTAGGTGACTCTAGACTATGATGTTTGAAATACAGATTCACAGATTTTTTTTTCTAAATTTTGAAGTAAATAAATGGGACCTCTGGATATGTGTGAAAAAATCTATCTATTCCTGATAAACTCTCTTCATTTTCAGGTAGACGAGGGGTTTTTGATGGAACAGTGGAAAATATGCATCTTCATTGGAAGTATAGGGAACTTGTGAAAATAATATGTAAACAGGGAAGCTTGGAAGCTGTCCATCAGATAGCTCACACCTTAGAGGCAGAAAGTGGTGGAATATTAATAGCAGTAGAGAGAGTGAACAAGGGATATGCAATCATAGTGTATCGTGGAAAGAATTACAGCAGACCTGCTAGTTTGAGGCCTAAAACACTTTTGAGTAAAAGGGTAGCAATGAAGCGATCTATAGAGGCACAACGTCGTGAGGTAAATTTGTTATTGTTAACTTGTATTCATGTAGGAGTGTCAACTTATTTGCTTTCTACATTGCCTGGTAAGCCACATGTGATTATAGGCTGGTTTGACTGAGATTTTAATTTTTTTTTTTTTTTATGATCTTTCTTTTTTATAGGCTGGTAAGATAATTTTTTACAGGCCGATTATAGACTTTCTTTTTTTTTTTTTTTCAAAAAAAAAAAGGTCATGTTAAAAAATATAGGTATTTTATCTTTGAATGTAAAATTTTAGATTTTTCCACCTAATGGGACAAGACTTGATTGTTGTCATTGTAATAAAATTGTAGATTTTAGAAGTGCCTTTTTAAAATGTTTGAACAGCATTTTTAATGTTGTACAACGGGCCTTTTATTGGAAGCACACAATTCTAGCAAAAAAAGAAGATCAAAACGAAGAACAATTTGTGCTTTTCTTAGTACTCCAGCCCTTTTTTTTTAAAACAAAGAATAAAACCTCATCGAAACACTAAAATATAACAAAGTGAAAAATAATCAATTTTTCTTCTAATCTATGAAATAGCGCATCCAATATTTATTAGGTAGACTGATGGAGTTATTTTATGATGTTAGCAGTGCTTGACAAGTGGCCACTACATTGTGACATGGATTACTTGTTATTTGTTTATTTTCGAAAAAGGAATTGACTGCTAACCTTATATGATGTATACATCACCGCCTTATTCCTTTCTCCTTATTTCCTCTTGCAGTCATTGAAGCTTCAAGTTTTGAAGCTGGATAAGAACATAAACGAATTGAAACTTCAAATGGTGAGTGGTTTTCTTTTTTCTTTTTTAATAATAATAATAATATATTATTGTTGTTGTTGCTGTTGCTGCTGCAGAAATGCTTCCCCTCCCCCCCCCCCCCAAAACAAAAAAAAAAAAAAACAAACAACACAAAAACAATTTTCATTTAAGGAATGTTATGGATTAACTTGACTAGGTCAAAGACAAGGAAGCTAACAGTAAGCAGATCGCTGAAGTGATGAGATTTGACTTGGTGAGTTATCTCATTTTGCTTTAACTCTACAATCTCCTTACCAAGTTTATGAGATTAGCGTTTTTGATACATTAGGCTAAAGAGGATGCAAGCTAAGCAATCCATTATAAATGTTTAGGATCAACAACTGAACTCAAATTTTCATGCTTTATCTTCTGATGTACCTGCTAAACAATAAGAGCACAGTCAAAGTAATCTTATGTTTTATGGATGTGTGAATCTGTTATATTTGAACTCCATATATGTGCCGAAGTTTCTAATTGTTTTTCTGCAATTTAAGATTATAATCATGGAAAATTTCCCTTTACTACAAAAGAACCACAGCATAATGCAAAATTCTCTCTTTACCTCTCAGATTGGATAACACATTCAACACCATTACATGAGATTTTGCTTATTTTTTCTTAAGGTTCTTCTTAATTCAGTTGTTATTGGTCAAATTACTATAAGAGAGTGTGTGAAGCAGTCACTGAACTTGCAGTTGCAGAGTGCAAAAACAGTGCATGTAGGATATTTAGTTGAGCACAAAACTTCAGATAGAGTGTGAAAATGAAAAAATCCCCAGCTTTGACGTCAAACACGAATGATCTCAGCATTTCAAGCATATAATAATGATCTCAGCATTACAAATATTATATTATTATAATATTTATTAAGTGATTAATTACATAAAAGTTTCATTAATGATATATTAAAATTACATTTGAACCAAAAGAAAAAAGAAACATATCAAACAAAAATAATACCATAAAACAAAATAGCCGCTTCCCGTCGTTGAATGTTGTCTTGTAAGTGGTTGACAATTGAGTGTCTTTCTTATAACTTATATTAAATTGCATGTTTCATATTCCTATCGTTGTGGTTGTGGATGATTGTGCATTAGACCAAAAAACCATCTTTGATCAATGGTACATGATGATGAAAATCATTGTTTAATCTTTACTATTACGATTAATAATTTATTTTTTTATTTATGCATGAAGTTGAACACGAGAACCACTTCATCACCCTCTCAAACCCAAACCCCAAGCACTATAACTTTGTTAACGCAATTCCTCAAAAGTGCCACAACCATTGCTCATCTCAAACAAACCCAAGCCCTCTCTCTCAAACTCCTCACTCACCAACCCCATCACTACAATCACTTCTTGGGCTGTTTTTTGCTTAGGGTTCTCCAGTTCAAGGGTGAAAAATCCAACCTTTTTTATGCCCACAAACTGGTTGACACAATGCCGAGCTGCCACAACAGCTTCCTTTGGACCTCCCTTATTTGTGCATTCTTGTCCCATACCCATTTTCACCATTGCATTTCCACCTATGCTAGAATGCACCACAATGGAGTCTTGCCATATGGGTTCACCTTCTCCTCGGTCCTCAATGCATGTGCGCGTGCCCCCGCCATGTTCGAAGGGAAACAAGTGCATGCAAGGGTGGTGCATTCAGGTTTCTTGGAGAACAAGTTTGTGCAAACTGCGCTGCTTGACATGTATGCGAAGTGTGGCAGAGTGTTTGATGCAAGGGAGGTGTTTGATGGGATGTGTGAAAGAGATGTAGTTGCGTGGACGGCAATGATTTGTGGGTATGCCAAGGCGGGGATGATGGTTGATGCGAGGTGGTTGTTTGATAAAATGGGGGAGAGGAACTCTTTTACTTGGACTACTATGGTTGCTGGGTATGCAAATAATGGAGATATGGAAGCGGCTAAGGAATTGTATGATGCCATGGATGAGGATGACAAGAGTGTGGTCACATGGATTGCAATGATTGCTGGTTATGGGAAGCTTGGTAACGTGAGTGAAGCAAGAAGGGTGTTTGATGGGATACCAATGCCACACAATGCATCCGCATGTGCAGCAATGCTAGCTTGTTATGCCCAGAATGGATATGCAAAGGAAGCTATTGACATGTATGAGGAAATGAGGCAAGTAAAGATTAAAATCACTGAGGTGGCAATGGTGGGTGCTGTTTCAGCTTGTGCACAACTTAGGGATGTTAGAATGTCAAGTGCATTAGCAGAGCATCTCGAGGAGGGTTGTTGTGGTAAGTCCTTCGATTATTAGTTGGTTTTTTGCGCTTTACTATTTTGTCAATTCAATTCCTTTAGGTTGAAATTGCTTGGCACTAACCTTTATGCTCTTGTTTTGTTCTTTCATCTCAGATAAGACACATGTTGTATCTAATGCATTGATCCACATGCATTCAAAATGTGGAAACATAAACTTAGCATGGAGGGAATTTAGTAGAATGAAATACAGAGATGTGTGTACTTACAGTGCAATGATCGCAGCCTTTGCTGAGCATGGGAAATCAATAGATGCTATAGATCTTTTCTTAAAGATGCAAGAAGAAGGATTACAGCCAAACCAAGTTACATTTGTTGGTGTCCTCAATGCATGTAGCTTTTCAGGTCTCATTGAAGAAGGTTGCAAGTATTTTCAGATTATGACTGGGGTATTTGGTATTCAACCCTTACCTGAGCACTATGCTTGCATGGTTGATCTACTTGGGAGGGCTGGGCAACTAGAAAGGGCATATAGTCTCATAAAGGAGAATGAAACAAGTGTTGATTCAACAACTTGGGGTTCTTTACTAGCAGCTTGCAGGGTTTATGGCAATGTGGAATTGGGTGAGAAAGCTGCCAGACGTCTCTTTGAGATTGACCCTGAGGATTCGGGAAATTATGTGCTTCTTGCAAATACTTACGCATCGAAGGGCAAATGGGAGCGTGCAGAAGAAGTTAAGAAGTTGATGAGTGAAAAGAGAATGAAAAAACCTTTAGGATATAGTTGGATATAAAAAGAGATCAGGGGAAAGTATAGAGAAGAAGCATTTGGATGTTAATTTCAGCTCGTTGGATATCTTCTTCCAATCAATATAATGGCATCGTTCCTTCCCCATTTCCAAAGGTCTCTCCAAAGAGAATCCAATTGGAGATAAGGTTTAGTTTCATTGCTTTTGAGAAAGGTAAATCAGAGGGCTTGCTCGAGTTTAATCAAAGGCAGATAATGCTTGAAACTCTTCTCAATATTACTCAAAGTTTATTGATGATAAAAGTAGCAGCAAATGCATATCCTTACTTCCCGGTAATTTTCTTTATGCTGTATTTTTCCTCTTCAAATTATTTCATATTTCTATCTGTGCTTGTCTCACTAACTGTGGCAGTATTAATACTTTTGATATGTGGACTGTTAAAAACTGAGTCTTTACAACAAACTATTACCTAATAGGGTAAAATGAAATGAGAGAAAAAGAAGTGAAGAGTGAGAGAAGCATAAGAACAGAAGATTTTGAAATTTTATTTAATCAATCTCAAGTAAGGGAAGAAGCCCTTACAAAAAGGCTTTTGTAAGAGAAGAGAGAAGGGGGGGGGGACCATTATTGCGTTGGATAGAAGAATGCACAATCATATATTGATAATTAGACCCTGTAGAAGAAAAAATCCTGATTAGATTATCAAAATAATACATGAGTTTGTTTGTGCCCTGTATGAGTATGCTTGTTTCGGTTGAGAGATCTTAGTAGTTTGACAGATATGGGGAAGTCTAACATATGGCTAGGATGTACGAACTATTAGCTTCTTGGATATTCTAATACAGAATATTAGTATTTCTTCTACGGATGAATTGGAAGTTGATTAGAAATCATCAATATCCTGGAGTAGATTGATATTGTGGTTATTCTGATCTTTCCATTTTCCAGTTGCTTTTGAATGAAAAGGACTTCAAAAGTAGCCTTAGGATAGGATCTGCTCCTTAGGTAGCAACAAGGTGTAAGGTCTCCTGTTGCTGGTTGAAACATCAGAACTTGCAATGATAATTGATACTCGTGTTTTGCTCATTAAATCATAATTGTTTTGTAGGGGAAGAATCCTACAGCAAAAATTGAACATGAGGCTAGTAAATCTAAAATTTGTGAAGATCAATTGTTTTACTTTCAAAAAGGGGAATAGACTATGAAAAGGCTGTGATTGCTATGATCTCTGGGTTTAGCCATTATATGTTAAATGAAATTCCAGATGACTGAGCTGACCAACTCATGAGCTTGAAGCTTGAGGAGTCTGAAGGTCAAACACATTTTGACACATCAATTTGTAAGTAATTATATGGAATTTGCTTGGGTCAGTGGTTTTGCAATTTTTGAAATCTTACTAAGATTCCAACTTCCAAGCCTGGAAGTATTGTGTTAGGAAGGATTTATACATGATTTTTTTTTTCTTGAACTGCTTTGAAGAAGTGTCTCGAATCGTAATAAGTTTTCAACCCTTATATGATCACTGTTAGAATGTACTCTAATAATGCACTAGTGTTTAATCCCATTGTGTTCCTTCATGTTATGTTGAATTGACAATGATCTATCCTTTTGCTATGGAATAACAAATAATCTGGCTTAACTCTTTCCAGCTTTCTCACATTTTGATTTGTGCATTCATCTCTCTCTCTCTCTATTAAAATTTTCAACATGGTGCTATTGGTATGATTTTCTTTTCTCATTCCATTTAGCATTGCTTGAATATTATTCATTGACACCTACAATTGGTGCTCTCAACAGTTACAGTGAATGCTGCTTCCTTAGCAATGCTGTGCTTCCTTTAAAAGCTTTTATGTAGGATTGGAATAACCCTGGTCCAAGAGTATCTGGAGAAAGTGCTATTGCACATATATATGCTTTTGATAGGAAGGAATAACTGAATAGGAATATTCTAGGCTTGTTTATGTGAGGAAAGTGTATGTAGGGAGAATGAAAGTTGTTAGTGTTACTTAATAGTTTGTTACAAATCTATAAGTTTAGGGAAGGAAGTTTCTAGAATGTATTACACAACTATAAATGTAATCTTCATGAAAGTAGTCAAATAGATAAAAAAATATTCAGCATTTGGTTCTATTTTTTGCTCCTTTTTCTTTAGGACAAAGGAAGATTCACTCCCATATTCATATCAGTATTTCAGCATTTGGTTCCAGCATACTGAAAATTTTTTAGCATAACTACTGAGGTCGTATCTACAATCATCACGATTCACAAGTCAATATACCAAGAATCTTGGCTTCTGCAGGGGCACACGTTATCACAACAACACATTGTCTTCATCTTTCCCCTATTGGGCAGTAAATCGGGATCGAACAGTATACATTTTAATTACAAATTGCCTCCAAGTACATCATATTTGTATGTCCATGTACAGGTAGTCAACACAGTAATGACACTTAGAAGAGTATTCACCAGTGTTCCTCTAGATTATAGAACCATGTTGGCAAGCAAATATGAATGAGCAAAACACAGAAATGAGCACTTGTGAAATGGCACTCATTTTATTAATAATTCTTTCGGCAGTACAACTATACTATTTTTCCTCCCCCGTCCTTTAACTTTTGTTTTTTGTTTTTGTTTTTTTTTGTCTTTTCGCAGGTCATGCTATGTCAATGCCCTTTCCAATTTAGGTACTGTTCCACTGTGAGAGGTTTTGGACCACCAAACCAATCAATTAAGAATATATTTTCAATTTCTAATTTGTAGACTTGAAAGTTGTGATCCTTAGGCCAGCCTGTTGACATTATAACAAAAAGAATGAATCAGATTTCAGCAGACATTATGCATATAATGAGGAGAGAAAGTAGAAATTGTAAGTTCACTACTAGTGGCTAGGCTAATGAAAGAATAAA
Source organism: Pterocarpus macrocarpus (assembly GCA_031439585.1). Taxonomy (NCBI): domain Eukaryota; kingdom Viridiplantae; phylum Streptophyta; class Magnoliopsida; order Fabales; family Fabaceae; genus Pterocarpus; species Pterocarpus macrocarpus. Next base: position 19,375,883 of record CM062520.1, read on the forward strand.
TGCTTTTATTTCACAGATATTAGGCAAATTACCTTTCATCTCTGGATGCTCGGAAAACAAGGCATTTCTACCAAATTCGGCTTCCTCGGACTTTTCATCAACTAATTTCAGCTGAAACACAAAGGGAGACTTGTCAAATTCCAGACCTACTTATTATCGGAGGAAACCAAAACTAGTTTCTTTATTATTTTCATCTCTCTGAAGGAAGTACAAGTATTCTAGAGAAGCCAACTTAAAATATTTGGAACTAACAAATCAATAGATAGTGCACTTCACATTCAATGAAATATGAATTGTGTCGCAACTTTTTCTGATGTGACTACTGACTATGAAGGTTCTCTCAGGCCAAATGAAATTCGTGCCTATATGCAGGAAATGTGTGATAAGATCTGCATCAAACTATAATTCATGGGAGACAAAGTTAGCAACACAGTATACAAGTGAAAAGGGAAGCATGTTGTTTAGTATGACGGCATTCTTTAGCTCTCTCGTTTGAGGCAGTCCTCCACAAGCAGGGTATTCAGGAGCAACTTGAGACAATAGGATTAAGAACCTTCTGAGTTGCATTTTTCAGGTAATAAGCATAAAAACTACCCCACCATTTTCTGGCTAATAATTCAGTGAAAGAGTTTTTCTGAAAGATGATGACACCATAACTATTTGCACACGCAAAATGTCCAGAGAGTGAAATCTAGCATTGAAGAAGACAGTAAAATCTGCAGGCGAGAAACAACAAATAAAGGAAAAACCTTGTAATCACACAAACTGAACAATCAGATTCAATAGGATTCAATTTTTCACACACCTTTCCAGTTAGAGTAATTTTTGAACAAGTAGGATTTTCTGGGTCTATCTTGCCACAGGTCCCAAGAGGGTATTCGCTGACGGTGAATGAAGCTCTTTGGTCTTTCAATGCATTTTTCACTGTTGGATCTAGATATGTCAGGTAAAAGTATGGGATGCCAGTGCCTTGGTTAGGTAGTCCATCACTAAATGATACCACATTCCTGCATTTAGATAGTATTACTTGATTTAGGCAGAAAAAAAAAACTTTCAAGTTCGTCGAAGATTACAACCATGGAAACCAAGAAATGTAAAATATTTATAGAAATTCATGTTCGGTAGAATGATTAATTCAAAAGGATGGTTGCACTGAAAGTTCAAAGAATAGCAAAAGTGAAAAATGAGATTAGCATTATATCTCGATAAAATTTATATTTTCTTGGCCTGATATGGTCACATATAGCCCAATAATAATAATAATAATAATAATAATACAAATAATAAATAACATCTTTTTTTTTTCCAAGAAATAGCAAATCTCTGCCATGATTAATTCACTTTGAACTTTTAGGAACGAGGTGCACTTTGATTCAGCATGAACTCATTTAATGTAGAGAAGGCTAAAAATATATATGAGACATGTAGGTAATGCTTACCCCCAGGGTGCTCCACCCAAATCAATTGAGACAGTACTACAAACAAACAAAGAGAAGTTGAGTTGAGATGCATTATTTGAGTTTCACAACCAGATAAATCAAATAAAGAGAACTGGGTACAAACTATAGTAACAAGAGTTGGCAACTGTGCAAATATAGTCAATAAACTGACTACAACTTGTTTGGTTACATTATGAAACGGGTGAAGAATTCTGATGTACTGATAGAAATTTATAATTTCTTGATTCGCCTTTGCATCTACATTATGCAAAGGTGATTAAAAATTGTCTCCCGTTATATGTTTGTTATTACATATCATTCGAAAGGAATATTTTAAATCAGAAAGAGCGTGTATGTATATATAGTATCCTGCAAGAGAGAGAGAGAGAGAGAGAGAGAGAGAGAGAGAGTATACTTTAATACAGCCCAGAAATTCTGAGAGACCAGCCAACGAGCGGTGGCAGCAGCATCATTTGGGTCAGGTTTTGTTGGGATGGACAGCAATGATCTCCCATGTACGATAGAATCCTGGGAACTCACCAAGATGGAGATTATAGGGACAACAACTTGCAACACCTTGATGATATCTTTCATGCTCATCATGCTTGTGTCTCTCAAGTCTCACCACAGCACAAGATGAAGAGTGAAAGATCACATGAGATTACGAGTATTATATAGACAATATTCTTGGCTTGCAACGTCGGTTTGCTCACTTAAGATTGTTTCATCCATACAAATCAAACTCCTCATATTTAGATACATTTTAGTAAAATTGGGTGGTTAGCTTGTGGAAAACAATGCATTAATAACTAGGAACCCTTAGTTATGTTATTAGTGAATTCGGTAAAATAGTTTCACATTTGTTATTAATTATTAGATTCATCGGTAAGGTACATGATATCAATATGAAACTTAATTTTATTTAATTTAATTATGGAGGCAAGATCGAATGACACAAGTGTAAGAACAAAACTCATACATCAATCTATGAACATTAATTTCACTTTAATGAAGAACGAGAATAGTAAAATAAATGAAGTGAGAGAATAATTAAGTTTAATAACTACTAATAAATAAGGCAAAGTTGACATTAGTTCCAATATCTTCACAAAAGTTCTAATATCATATGTAAATTAGCCAATTTCTTAACAATTAAAACACAAAATCATGTCAAATTAAGCACTAAATGAGTGTATAGTATACACTCGTCAAGTATGTCATTGATATATGAAACAAGAAAAATATTCTTACTCCCACTAGACTAATGGTATGTACAATATTCAATCACATTCATCTCAAAATGAAACAAGATAACAAAATACCATTGTATGGTGAGGATAGTTATCAAGAAGATATACCATTAGGCCAGAAAATATTCGTGATTAGTAGTTGGAAGAGGTTGCATGTTTCTCTGAAGGAATTTATTTCTTTCTGGTTGCATGAAAGGAGTTTGGACCATTCTGAGTAGCAGGTTCAACAATATGTTGTCAATTAACAATCTGATTGCAGCTCAATGTTTGTCTTATATTAGGAACAATCAAAGCATTACTACGTCTAAATTCTTAAGTGGTTTAGAAGAAGCTATAACTAGATGGCCTAAGATTGAACATTTTGTTTGTGGTCAAAACTTAACAACAGTGGACAGACCTGACATGATAAGTAGAGTTTTTGGGATGAAATTAACTTAGATTATGATTGATTTTAAAAAGGATAAGTTGTGTAGGGAGAGTTGTTATAGGTAGATCAACGTTACAATATCTGTATGGTTTTCCAGGTTACTATTTTATTTTTAATTCATTTGTTTCGGTATGTGTTGATTGTTTGTTTCTCAGTGATGTATACTATTGAACTCACATGAACCTTGTTGTATTTGGGGCAAGTTTATCAAACTTGAGAGTTTAGGTAAATTCGCGAAGTCTTAGCAAACTTAAATCGTAAATTCGACTTGTAGACTCATAAGAGTTTACATATTTAAAAAATATTACTTAAAAAATATCTTTTAATAATTAAATATAATTAAATGACATTTTTATGATTTATATTAAACAATTGTAACTTTATAACAACATAAATGAAAAAAAATATAAAATATAGTCCAATATATGACTTCATTTTTATATAATATTTTATTCCATACATATATTATTCTGTAGTTCGAGAAAACATAATGAAATAATAATAAATAGATAAAATTAATTGAATAAAATCAATAAATATTGTATGAAATAAACAAGTAAATCAAATTACATAACAAAAATGACCAATATTTTACATTTAGAGAGCAAAATCAAGCGTAATTTTTGACTCGTAAACTCGTTTGTAGAATCAAGAGTTTACTGATTTTATTAGAGTTTACTTAAACTAGTACAAATTTGACCAAAAATTTTTTTATGCATGAGTTAACTCATTTTTATATAGTAGGATTATAAACTCATAAGAGTTTAAGAGTTAACTTGAGAATTTAATAACTATGATTTGGGGGATTCTACTCAAAGAGAAAATGTTAATTTTATAAATAGTGTGGCATTTACTGAGTTGCCAGATACAGATAAGTACCCCATGTTGTTTGTGTAACACCTTCCAAATATATACTCTATGCTTGAGCCATGGGTTTATATTTAGAGGTTGTTACGAGTGCAACAAAAGACTTTAAAATAAGGAAATATAATATATAGCTCTTAAAATCCTTCATCCTTACTATTAAAGACAAACTTATAGGCTCAAGTGTTATATACATATATAACTTGTAAAAATACAATTTGCTAAAACTTCCTTAACAAGAAACACAGAATGTGAATTGCTCTATATTTTCACTTCAGTTACCAGCCTTGATGCTCGAGTCGTTGTTTCTGCCCAGTAGTAGTTCCACAACATTGCTGTAGCCTTGAAATCTAATTTATATATTGGAATGTTTATGAAAGTATACAAATAGGTAATGAGAACCTAAGGTTCTCAGTAGGTAAACTCAAATCGCTAATCATACAAGGTCTCATCATAAACATTTCAGCCGTTTCGATTTATTATAAAAACATGGACATAAACACATAGATACTTGTTTAATTTTAAGTTTGAAAACACCTTTCTCGAAGCGGGTTACTTTTAAGAAACACTTGGCATACTTCATGATAAACAGAATAACAGTGATAATATAACATTTCAATCAAAATCACAATAACATTATAGCATAATGTGATGCTTACATATGCATATGCAAATGCTCATACTTAACTTTATGCAAGTGTATTTGACTTTTTTATATATTTCTTTCTTTAACTTGTATCTTGCTTCTCTGTACTTGGTCCCTTGGAGGTAAATGGCCTCTTTCACCTTTGGGTAATAACTCTGACCTCGTACCTATATATGAGTGAAAGGTTTATTTTCCCTGACCCTCATATCAATTTATTACCCTTAAATCTGTTCAAGTATTGGACCAAGTCTTAGACAATACCGCCAGCTCTATATGTCTCTTTGTAAGTTTTTAATATCTTTCTTCATTCTTGTACATGATCGTGCATGAATATGTTATATGCACTTATACATATGCTTCATATCTTACTTTCAAATATTCATGCTTGCATGATGTTCATGTATATAATATATAAACATTCATAACTTTCATATATTTCTACCAGAAATTCAGCAGCATAATGGCTGAAATGTGGAGGGTCTCGAAAACAGACAGTATACTCAATCAACCAGCCAGTTATTTCAATTATAATATTCATCATCAACATTATGCCAATATAATCTTACATTGGTATGGAATTATATTAAGTCTCATGTCATTGAACCTTTAAAAGTTGGTGGAACCCTTAAATTAAGGTAATTCTTCAAGTTAATTCACTTATCCTAAATCTACCCTATTTTCTAAATTACACCAAAATTCTATTTTAATTCATTTTGATCTAAAAATTTAATAGATTATAGCTCTATTTGTCTACTTTAAAACATCTTTAATTTCACTAAATATTGATATGTATAACTTAAATTATTAAAGTTTTACTTAAGGCTGCCTTGTTTTAAGACATACTTGTATACTTAAACTTAGAAAATCACTAAAAATCCATCTTACATTATTTTATCTGAAATTTATATCGTCTTATAGCTATTTGATTTATCTTTCAATTCTCATAAGTGTCACTCCAATTAAGTAACTAGAACTCAAGTTATGAGTTTCTCAAATGGGCTATCTTGTTTCTATCTAATTAGAGCATGGGTCAACTTCAAAAAATTATTAGGAAAAATCTACTCATTTTGTGATTTTGAAATTTTTATGGCATAACCTTGATGTATTAGCTTTCTAAAAAAATTAGTTTCACTTAATTTAAAGTTATATAGGGCGAGTTATACCTTTCACATCACACCATAGTCAGGATAGAGGGTGAGTTTCCATAGTCAATTTCTAAAATTTATAACTAATTCATTTTAAATCCAGTAATCTTATAATTTACATGGTTGCGTTGCTTTTGAAGTCTAGTTTCATTTAAAATTAGTTTCATTTGAATTTGAGTTCTGTGTGGTGTGTTATTAGCTTCATTGTGCAAACAACGTACTAGGGTTCTATCTCACAGCTTCTCTATTTTGAGTCTCTTTTAATTTTTTGTTATATCTTTTAATCTAAACCAAGTTTTCCTATCTTAAATCACTGGAAATAAGCCATATCAACATCATACAAGAGAAAATTATGGATGATACAAAGAATACCACATCAGCCACACAACCATAAAACACAAACAAAACTAAGGATTTGAGCTACCTACCTCAAAATCCTTGAAACTATGGAAGCAAGGAAGATAAAAAGCAACATCCTAACCTTCCTTCTTCACCATGGCAGCAACTCACATGGAGGTGGAGAGACTCCACTTGATATTAAATCATTAAATTGATTGAGGGATATTGTAAAGAAGAAGATGATGATCAATTTTTGTAAAAGAAGTGAGTGGTTTTGAGGCCAAGAAGGCCATGAATTATGAGCTTAAAGCTCCTAGCCATGGAGGGTTAGAAGAAGAAGATGAAGATGGAGAAGAAAAATGGAGATGGATGTGTAGGAGGAGTGGGCGAAATTATGAAGGGCAAAAAGAGAAGGAATGGTAACTTCTTTGTTAAGTTGGCTTGACTTGCTCATCAAGCTTTGTGGGTGAAATTTCATTGGTGGGCTTGGAACAAAATTTAAATTCACTTAAACTTGAGTTTTGGGTGGCCTTGGCCCATCCATCTAGAGCACTGGTGTGGCTCGCCTTTGGCCACATGCTTTGGCTATTCCTCTGACAGATCTATCTAGTTCCTGGGGGTTTATTCCCCTAGGTTTGTCATACTTAGAGACAACATAGGACCCTTGAGGATTAATTCAAGGTGTCTGGGCATTAATTTAGGTACTCTGAGTTACTCAAGATAATATATATACAGTGTGAGTAATATTACACTTTTATTTAAAGTCAAGTGTAGAAAATGCAACTTATAAATTTATTACATATATTTTAGTTGTCTATTAGTGTCGTGGAGCCCACATAATCTTGGAATCAGGATTTTTCTGCTATTGCCTATCCTGACAGCTGTAAACCTTTATTTACAGTTTTGCCATTATAATCTTAAAATTATAATTTTGCTCTTCATTTTTCTACGACTTCTTATTTACAATTTTACCCTTACCTCGGGCTCGGGCTTTCTTTTATCCTGGTTTATCCTCAAAGCTCGAGATGTTATAGTTTGGGATAGTGTTTGCCTTTATAATGCATTGTCCATGTGGTCTTGTGTAACGTCCTGAGTTTTAGGGGCAGACCAGGATAGAAGGTAGCTCAAGCCCAAGGCAAGGGTAAAATTGTAAATAGGAGGTCGTAGAAAAAGGAAGGACAAAATTGTAAATAGGTAACTCGCAAAAAAAGTAGGGGCAAAGTTGTAATTAAGGATTTACGGTTGTCGAGAAGGGCAATCGTAGAAAAAAATCTTGATTTTGAGGTTTTGTGGGCCCACAACACTGGTGAATAATTAAAATACCTGTAATAACTTTAAACTGAGATTTTCTACTCACATTTATTGAATAATAGTGCGAGATTGCTCACGTTATATTATAGCCTCTCAGGTAGCTTAGAATACCCACATTGATAGCTGGACATTTTGAATTAATCCCTAAGGGTCCTATATTGTATGTATGCATGAGTATCAGTTAAAAACTCTAGGATGTGTGGCTAGAGACTAACCACACAAACCCTCTAGGTGGCTAAACATGATGCCACTCAAATTTTAGCCTAGGAGAATTTAATTTTGTGCCAAACCCACCAATGAGATTTAGTCTATCAAACTTAACCAAGAAGCCAAACCAACTTAAGTAGAAATCTAACATTTTCCTTCCTTGCCCTTAAATTTTTGGCCCCTCCCCCTTCCATTCATCTCCTCCATTTTGTTCTCCATCTTCATTTCCTTTTCTCTACCTCCATGGCCAAAGAGCTTCAAGCTCAAAGTTGAAGGCCTTTTTGGCCTTAAATTTAGTTGCTCCTTTTATGAAAATTGATCCTCATTCTCAGTAGATATACTTAATCTACTAAGCACACAAGGTGTTATCATAAATATTCCAGTGTCAAGGATAGATTCCAAGTATGCGGCAGAGTTTTGGGGACATTTACACAACACAGAACCCGAACTTCAGATTAGTTCGGAAAACGAAAGTGGGTGTTTGGAAAGCACAAAGTGATAGTTGCAGGAGGAGATGTGTTCGGTGTATGATATTAGTTAAGCTTCTTGTAAATTGTGATTCGTTATTTTATATGTAGCAAATATTTGGGATTGTAACTCCTTTTATAGCAAAGAAATATGAAATTTAAAGGCCATATATTATATTTTCCTCATTCTAAAGTCTTTTACTGTATCCGTAACAACCTTCAGAGATAACTCCATGACTCAAGTATGATATATGTGTTTGCATGGCGTTAAGTCTTGCACAAATGATTGAATTCTTCTTGCATGAAGGATTGAAAGAGTTCAAAGTTTTATCTCAAATAATTGTTGATTATACAACTATTGACTCTGACAACCATCTAACATATGAGATTGGATACTAGATTTGCCACATTGGAGAACAATATTGTATTGGACAAATAGGTTTGTTGTTCCTTATAATTTGATGCTACTTACAAGATATAGGGTCACATCTACATATAATTTTGCAATATGTCAAATTTTGATCATTTAAGGTCCTGATTGTGTTATAGCTTCGATTGATTTGTATGTGGAAGGTGGTGATTTGAGTTGTGAGGTAGATGAGGTAAACAAATATTACAATTACATGTATCTATCTCCTTGTGAGTCTGTATGGAGAATGCTTGCTTTTGATATTCTTTATCGATGACCTCGTATTCAATGGTTAACATTTCACTACCTGAACGACAAATGATATGGTTCAGAGATGATGAAATGCTTGATAATGTGCTAAGTTAAATCTAGGGAGAAGAAAACTCTTTGTGTGTGTGTGTGTGTGTGGATGGAAAACGAATTGGAGCTATTTTGAAGGAAATAAGGATCTGACATATGCAAAGTTCCCTCAATTTCTTGTTTATTGTCCATGATAACAACAGTGGAAACCAGGACAACAAAGACAATCTATTGGACAATTGAATTTTGCCCCACCAGATGATACCAGGGAGTTGTTACTATGATTTGATCTACTACAGTTCATCTTCTTAAAAAATCTGAATCTATTTAAAATAATAGGCTATGTTTAGAGTTTTTTTTTTTTTTTGTTGGATTAGCACTACAACATAATTGAACTTGAGTAACATTTGAAAAATGTTACTGAAATATATAAAAATATTGGTAAAACTCTTTAGTAACATAGCCTATACGCTATACTAGTAAAAATGTTATTAAAGAGTATTAACAGTACTTTTTTATATGTTTACTAAAATTTTTTACATGTTAGTAAAGAGTTTTAACAAACTTTGTATTAATAAGTGTTGCTAAAAATTAAATATGGTGAGAGTTATTCACCATTTGGAGCAATAACTTTCATTATATGTGGGTCTTGCCAAATGATCTAATGATAAATAATCCTTCATTTTCTTAATTTATAAGAATACTATTTGGAACATGAGGAACAGGATTATTATTATTTTTTTAAATCTTAATCTATTAAAAGTAATATAGGCTGTGTTTAGAATTTTATTTTTTTTTTGGGATTAGCACTACAACATAATTGAAATTGAGTAACATTTGAAAAATGTTACTCAATTACATAGAAATATTGGTAAAACTCTTTCGTAATATAGCCCTATATGCTATTGTAAAAAATGTTATTAATTAACAATATTTTTATATTTTTACTAAAACTTTTAAATGTTAGTAGAGAATTTTAACAAATTTTGTATTAATAAGTGTTGCTAAAAATTAAATATAGTGTAGTTTAAGATTTTTTAAAGTGAGATTTCTTATAAAATAAAAAAGTAAGAATTATTTATCATTAGATTAATATCTTTTATTATATATGTGGGTCTTACCAAATGACCCAATGGTGACTAATTAACCCTTCGTTTTCTTAGTTTCCAAAAACACCCACTTTATCAATTATAATGTTGAGCATATCAATTATCATTTAACATCACATCATTTATTAAAGTCACAAATCACTATATTAAATGCATATATATATATATATCAAGCATGGGAAACTCTGTGTGCGGCAGTTACTTGGACAATTTGGAACATGAGGAACAGGACTATTTTTAATCACGAAACTATCATGCCTGAAGATGTGTGGTGGAGTATCAGGAACTTTGCTGCAGAATGATTTTACAGGAGTAAGAGAATTCAATCAAGAACAGATTCTGAGGAGTTGCAATTTCAAAATGTCTCAGTTTACAATTTTTAGTAGTTGTATTATGCTATTATATGGTGTAGCAGCTCATAGCCTTGATGCTTTGGTTTTGTATGGTTAGGTTTTATATTTGTATTGTAACTTGCTCCTCTCATATTGAGGGTATTGAGCACTATCTATCTATCGCCGAAAAAAAAAAGAAAAAGAAAAAAAAAGGTTCACTACCGAGGCTTATACTATTAATCACCACTTCAATCCATTTTAAGTTTGTCATATAGGTAGAAAAATCTGGAGAGTCAAAACCTTTTGTTAGAATCTTGCCAAAATAATTGACATAGTATCAACCATTGTTTCAAATTGTGGTCCACAACCACATTGCAGCAGTAATTACGACCGTTTTGAGTACGTTTTCCTGCATTGGGATGCGACCGCAACCGAAATCGGAACCACAATTTAAAATTATGGTATAAACTCTTGATTCTTGAATAAATGAGTCCTATCACTTTATTTTATCTAATATCTTCTCTTATAATTTTAATCACAGATTCTGATAAAATTATTCTAATTGAGTAACGTTTCTTGTTGAATAATAATAGTTATTGACAGTTAATCTTGAGTTGGCAATCTGAGTACCACCTTGGCCTGCATCACAACTCCCAAATCATCGTATTAGATACATGAATTACCATTTACAGTTACGCAATTTACAAATTCTATTTTTGTTTCATATCATTTTAGACACGATGTTAAAAATAATAGCATTGATGTTTAAATAAGCTTTTGTCTTTTTGGACCAATGCGACCCAAGTGCTTGAGCAGTTGAACGCTAATTTGGATCCGACAGGGACAGCAACCCATGCATCATGAATCATATGTAATTCAATAAAGTAAATGGTTAATTAGCTGGTAATGTTGACACTGAATTGTTTTTCTTTATAAGAAGAAGACACCAACATTTTTATATTATATTTTGCCTTTGTTTTCAATTTTTTCAATTTTTTTTTTTTTGAGGTGAGCAATTTTTTCAATAATTAAAATGAACACACACAGTCTTTGTTAACTTATTAGGTATATCCAATCAATTTGTCGTTTACCCTCTCGGTCTTCGATTCAATAGCGAACTATATAAAACCGTGAAAACGCATTGGTCACATAACTGCAGTTTCTCCTCTTCTAGTGTGTAGGGACAGGACCACGGCAGCATAAATGATTTCATATTCTCTCTTTCTCTCTCAAATCAATTGATAAAATAAGATCTATTTAGCATAAATAATTCACTCATTTTCAATATTAAACTAATGTTTTAGGACCAACCACTCCAATCATAAAATCTCTAAATAAATGGATAAATGATTTGCTTTGAATAAATTAACTAGAGAAAGTAAGATGAGTGATGTTATTTGTATTTATTTTTTAAATTTATTATAAATATATAATGAGAGAGAAAGATATAAGGTGGTAAGTTCATTACTTTTTCTATTACAATATCCATATTATCTTGTGCTTTTCTCTTTAATTGTATATTTATAATGAGTCTAAAAAATGAGTATAAATAACATTTTTCAAACAAGATATTTAACTGGTTTTATGATCTAATAAAGACCAATATGGTCATTAGGCTTAAATTTGTTAAATAAGGACAAGCCTTTTATTTTATAATTTATGATTTGTTAAATAAGGACAGCTCTTTTATTTTTTGATTGCCAATGAGTGTTGATAAGTTGGTAAGTAGGATAGGAGCTTCATTTTCATTACTGATATGAGAATCCCTTTGACAGGCGATTTTGTAGGTTTCTTATAGTATTTTCTAGACCCTAAAGCTTTGCTTTAATCCTAGTGAATTAATTGACGCCAAACCTATCTAAACTATTTTTTATTAAAAGGGCCCCGGGGGGGGGGGGGGGGCAGAAAATTGTTTCACATTAGTTACCTCACAGAAATGATAGCATTGGACTGAATGCAAATTCTAGGCTTACATGGTCGTGGTCATGAACCACAACCGATGATGTCCTCACGCTACAACATAATTGAATTTGGTAATATTTAAGAATATTATTACATTATAAAAATATTATTTTTATCAATAATTTTTTTTACTAATGTTGTATTTAAGTTATATTATTAAAGAATTTTAATAATATTTTTTATATTTTTAATAATATTTTTAAATTTTGTAATTTAGTGAATGGTTTGGATGAATTTTTGGAAAAAAAGATCTTTTTCAAAATATATTTTAAAAAGGTAAAAGTTTTTTTTAAATATGTAAAATTAATTTATTATCTTTGGATGTAATATTAAATATCTTTTTGTGCTTTTTGTAGTAATTTTATTTTTTCTAAAATATTTTACCTAAACATACCAAAAAAAAAAAAACCATAAAAGTACTTATTTTCTAAAAGAATATCTTTTTTTTTTATCAAAATAATATTGCCCAAACAAGCTCACCAAAAAATTTAAATTTACTAAAAGAATATCTTTTGTAATAAATATTACTAAAAACTAAATATATAAAGTGACAATTTCGATAGATTGATTTATCAAAACAAAATGCTAATAATAAGTCAGAAAACTTTTGCTAGAATCTTTGACAGAAATATTCATATAATTATATGCAATGATATTAATAATTAAGTTGCAAGCTATCCTAACTATGCTATATTCTCTCCTAAAGTAAACTAAATTGTGTTTAAATTCAATAAGATGGAGCTAAAAGAAGATTACTGCATGCTACAAATGGCAAACATAATTAACCTTAGTTTTTAACCAAAAATAATCAAGCTAGGCATATACTTTTGAAGATGCACCATGCAACATGAAGGAAGGATACATACATATATACATACATACATATATATATATATATATATATATATATATATATATATATATATATATATATATATATATATATATATATATATATGTAGGCAATCTTATTCAAGACTCAATGAAGGATTAAATTAGTAACCTTTTCAACTAGCTAGAATTCAAACCGTAATTTACCATTTTGTGAAACAAACCCCTTCCATTAAGCTCAATCTCTGTTGGTAGGTTAATTCTCAATTTGACAACGATGCTTTTGCACATGGCTACAAAGGGATTCATCTAGATGCTGGCTTTTCCATTTCCCCTCAGCCCATCGTGTGAGTAAATTATTTCCTTCTGGTGCAGCACCCAATTGTATTATAAGAGAGTATAATTCCCTCAGACCAAAAAGAAACATATAATTTCCTTATTTATGGTCTACTTAATATCTGTATTTACATGGCACTGACAGACACATTTGGCTTGTCTATTAGCTGATTCTATGACGTGAAATGCAGTACTATATATCCAAATTCCACCATAAGGCTCGTAATTATGGTTTTAAATTATGGTCGGCAATTGAATTGTGATCGCATCAGCCGCATTTTCCGACAACTTTTTGCAATTGCAGTAATTATAATGCCCTTGTAATCGCGATCGTATCAGTAATTTAAAACTATACCGGCAATACATGCAGTTTGTCTATTCTTCCACATGAAAATAAATCCCTAGTTCTTGCAGCGTCCTAATAGCTAATATCTTAGGTGCAGAAGTGTGGGGCTAGAGGGCCAGTAGAGAATCCTCATCAACTTGTGGAAAATGGGAATAGCACCAAGACAAGAAAGACCCCACACGCTAATTTCTTTAACGAATATAAGAGCAAAGCATGATTTCACTTGTGACTAAGGCTAGATGAGACAAGGTCCGTGTTTGTTTTAGTTTTGGCGGTAAGTGCAAATTATAATTTGATTATTTGAAGGATAAGTAAATTGAGTTTTAAATTATTTTAATATATTTAACATTATCATGTTGAATTGTATTTTAATATAATTTTAAATTTTAAATTTTAAATTATAGTTTGAGTAGAAATGAAATAAAGTTACTTTCTTGTCATATTAAACTCTTAATTTGTGAATTATAAACCAAACACATCCTAAGTAGTTGGAAGGGAATTTCTTTATTTATATATATATTTTTTCATTTTTGCGTGGGAAATTTAAAATATGATTAACCAAGAAAAGAGGAGAACAAAGGTCATTCACCTACTACAAAAATGACCCCAAAAGTTGATGGAGATAAGGGGAAACATGTCCAAATTTATGTGGTAAGTAATAAATAAAATAAAGTATATGAATAATATTTTATAGTGAGACATACTCATTATTATTCATATCAACAAAATATATCAAAAAATTATATGATAAATTTTAACATGAAAAATCTTTTTAAATAATAAAAAAAATTATGGGATAAACTCTAAAAATATTCTATTATATTTAAAAATAATTATAATATAATATTTTTTACTGTTAAAATTTCTCACACACTCTAATTTTTTTCACACTATAAAAAGCTTGTATTACTTTTTACTATTGCTAAAATGCTTCAGCTTGGGATGATTTTTGGATGGGGTTCATGGCCTCTATTTATGGATGCCATACATCAAATTGCATTTAATGCAAGTCCTCAACTTCCATCCACCCACATGGATCGAAATCCAAACAAAAAAATTTGCTTCCTGCAATGTTGAATTTGTGTGGCAAAAGAAAGCCACAATTGTTGACATTGTCCACTGCAAAAGTAAGCCGTATTCTAGCAGAAGACAGCAGCAAAGGACAGAAGCAGGGATTGGGCTTCTAAGCAAATATGATTAATTAAGAAAAAGAGGAGAACAAAGGTCACTCACCGACTACAAAAATGATCCCAAAAGTTGATTGAGATTGGCCAGCACTAATTTTAACACTAATAGGATTCGAAATAGTCCACTTAATATCTTTATTAATTTCCTTATTTATGGTATACTTAATATTTGTATTTATAGGGCACTGGCAGACACAATCTTCCCCAAAATAACCTTTGTCTTCTATTATGCTTTTTGGTACCCTTTAGGCAACTCTTTCATGGTTTTGAGTTATTTCATATTATCTATCCAAAAATAAATAAATAAATGGATTGTTTCAAATCCTCTTGCCTTTATTATAATGAGATTCAGACTCATTATCCATATAATTATTTTCACACTCCATGTTGGTGACTAGACTTTTCACGTTATTGCAGTCCAAAGGCCCAATTCCAAACATTCCAAAATCATATTTAAGTTTAGCTTATTCAAGACCAAATCTCTACTTATTTGCTTACCTACTTTTGTTCTTTATATAGGTTTTATTTTATTATATTCTGCTATTTATAAAAAATACTATGATATAATACCTGCTCTATTCTTGATGAATATTGAGCTCTTATTCAATTACCAAAATAAAAAGATAACAACAGAAATCACAGTCCATCCATTAAAATTTTTCTTTTGGTATACTCCAATATATACGGAATTAGGTAACTCTCACAAGAATTTTCAGCCTTCCGTTATATGCCAGATGTTATACTTTTATTTAAGTAGTGAGCATTTAAGTTTATTTTTTTGAAATAATTTTTTTTCTTTCTTCTACTATTTCTATTTTTTAGAAAAGTAACTATTTATTTACTTTTAAAAAATAAAAAAAATTGATTATTTTTTATTTAAAAAAAAACACTAACAAATAATACAAAGAGTATTTTTATTTTTTAATAATTTTGAAAATAAAGTACTTCTTTCAATAAAATAAGTACAAACAAATGGATCCATCGCCTCAGTGGTTCCCTAATATCTCCCCTCCCCGAAGACAACCCAAAAAAAAAAAAAAATTGAGGGAAGTTATCCCATAACATCTTCACGTAATACCGCGAAAAGGTGATTCCAAGTTGAAACGTAATTCTTCTAAGGAAGTGTTTGTCAAATCAAAGTTGATACAAACAAATAATTATTTCAATTTTACAATTCTCCATTTCTTTCACAGCTGTGACCTCCACTTATATTCCCGACGATAAATCGTCCGAGAAAGTTTAATTGATTGTGAACTTAATGATTGAAAGAGATGTAATGTACCATATGTTTTCACTTTGCCTGCTTCATAAATACTTATATTGTAAAGGATTATTTGCTTAAATATCTAAAATCCTTCTCAGACCCAGAATAAATAGCATGTTGATATTCTTAAAAATGTTAGACTCTGCCATAATCAATATTGATATTATTAAAATGAATTTAACTTTATACATTATTAGTGTAAAATTTTTTTATATAATTATTCTATATGATCAATTAACAATATCTTACATAATAATATATCGAAAATAATTTTTATTAAAATTATTAACTGTGTAATAATCGAGTATTAACAGGATGTCTGATTCAGACTGCATTATCTTGAATCTTATCCCTTAGAATTTTTGTTTGTTTGTTTTTTGTCCCCCACTCAGAGCAAGCAGCAAGTTAAGATCGATTAGACAATAGCTTTATTTGCCAGTTTCATGGTAGAGAGGAAACTTGGGTTACAGGATCAAGTGGCGTAATTATTGGTTATATTACTGTTAGCCATAGAAGAGACCCTAGATTAGGGAAAAATTCTTGTATCCTCCATGGAGAAGTTGATTCTTTCTCCACAATATAATTTCAATCCGTAATTTTTTTCTCTTTTTCTTTCTCTCTCATTTCCCAAAAAAACTAATAATTTATATGCTATCTGAAGTAAATCTACTCTTCCTCCTCCACCACGAAGGAAGAGGGTATGACTCCGAGACCAGGTTTGCTTTTTGTGATCCCACGTCGTTTGCTTTTTGTGAAAAGGGATGCTAACAGGTAAAAGCCCCACAATAATAGAAAGAGAGAGAATATTAGTGGGACTTATTTATATATATATATATTGCAACCAAAATTATATGTATATTTTATTGCCTGAAAATTATATGCCTATTTGATCTCTTCTAATAATATTTTTTTTATATACATGAATACAAGATCAATCTAACTCTTGCAAAATTTTTATTGGGAAAAAAAAAAAACCTTCCAAGTCCACTCCCTTTTGAAAGACAAAAACACACCTATGCAACTCCTTTACCATCATCAATTATATTGTCCCGAATATCATCCAAAAGAAGAAACATATTCTTCACTGCATTACGACAATCAATATGTTACAGCTCTAGAGCACAACCCACATATGTCCCTTCAAGTCATTTTATCAGAATTGAGACCAATCAAAGCTTGAGACCAATCATAGAAAATAAATACTCATGCCCCATATTTACTTCCCTCAAAATCGAATGAAATGAGGTTGAAATTACAAATTTTATCACCACAGAGCTAGTACACACAAGAGATATTCATATAACTAAAGCTCAAAAAAAAGAACAGAAAACCACAATTTTCCTTTCTCATGATGAATCACACTCCAAACTACTTTACTTTTGCAAAAAAGTATTAACATGCTTTGCTTGACGAACCCCAACCATCAATACGTCTAAACAAGATCACACTATTCCACGTTATCAAGTGCATGCTTTTTATCATGTCACATTTTACCCAAAAGAAATTCCCTATTAATTCTGTCAAATATCAACACAAATGGATTGAGATGCCTAAAAGGATTGCATAGGGTAAATAGGAATTGATGAAGCCAAAACAAATTTAGCAAGAGTAGCATAAATGAACGATGGTGTGTTAGCAATGAGCCAGAGGCAAAGACGTGGTGGGGTAAGGGTGAGGATTCAAGACAATGGGCTAAGAAAGTGAACACTAGAAAATATGAAAAGAATAAAAAAAAGATTAAAAAATATAGGATTTTGTTGTCTACATGCAAAAGTTTTTTATCCTTTTCCTTGAATAATGTATAGTCTCTTTTAATAATTTTCAAAAAAATTATATTTTTCTCATTAATCCGTATTTTTATACCACTTAACCATTATTATATTAAAGATCATTAATGTTAATTTTTCCTACCGATTTCAGCGATTTAGTCTACTCGTCTTCTTCTGGCTAGCCACGATTTGATCACGTAATTTTGGCTAAAATAATTATAATTTCAGGTTGAGCGTAGATTAGTCCCTCTTTTTTCATTTTACGGTAATAGTTAGAGGAGTGACTATATTTCATTACATTCTAAACACTTGCAGCGTTGAATTTGATTTTAAATTTAAACGACCGAGAAAACCGAGCATAGATATACAGGTAATTGCACCAGTAAAGGTTACATGATCACTTAAAAATGTCATATATATATATAACGCATTATATGAGAGAAGTGATTTATTATGAGAGTGAGAGGAGTAAATTTTGACCATTAAATCTTACATAAATAGTTAAGATTAAAACATAAAGTCATATAATTTTTTTAAGTGATCATGTAATTTTTAAATAACTTTAAATCTTGAATATCCATGTATGGTTATACAGCCCAGATTTGCTCCCATTACTCTCATAATGAACCACTCTTCTCATGTGATATGCTCACTATATATATATATGACCTTTTTAAGTGACAAGGTGACCTTTAAACAATTTTAAATTTTGACCATTCATGTATGGTTATACAACTTATATTTGCTCCTTTCACTCTTATAATAAATCACTATATATGACTTTTTTAAGTGATCATGTGACCTTTAAATAATTTTAAATCTTGATCATTCATGTATAATTATACAACCCATATTTATTCCTCTCACTTCTATAATAAATTACTCATCTCTTCTCATGTGATACTCTCTCTCTCTCTCTCTCTATATATATATATGTTCATACCAATCAACATCCTAGCTCCTCCCCGACGTACTCTCAATCAACAATTAAAATCCCAGTTAAATTTCCTTTTAAATATTTTAAAAATATTTTCTACCGCATCAGAGAGAGTTGTGTCCAGGACACACTATGTACAACTAGACTTTCTCTATTTGAATTTAATTAAACGTGCCGTAGTACACAGTGTAAAGTATGGTGAAGGTGAGTGCTCTCGTACCTTCTCACAAGTGTATATTTTGTACATTTTTGTCTCCAATAATGAGAGTTGTGACACTTGTAGGTGATTCCTTGGAGGGCCATTGTACACTTAGAATCCAAAGCGCGTGTCTACGGGTTGTTCCAAACCCCAATTTGAGTTCTATTTTTTATAGTTAAAAATGAAATAAAAAATAAAAAAATAGTACATCGATAGCTATCACAGTCTCACAGATATCAGACTCTCTTATACCCAAAAAAAAAAAAAAAATGACATGAGACTCCCCCAGTGTTACGGATCTCGCCAATAAAGAGAGATTGGTGTCAATGGCTGTGTGGACGATGTGGTGCAATGCAGAGGTGAAATGAACATTGGAAAAGGAACGGTATCGCGGAGCGAGGTGTGTGCATCATGCTGCAAGAGAAGCCAACGGCAACTGCACTCGGTACACCTCTCCATTTGAGTCACTCTGCCGCTATTAATGTGTTTTGCGTTGCTAAAGGGGCCGCACCACTTCACCACCATCAATGATAGCAAACTCAATGGCGGAGTTTACAGTTTCCATCATCCACCGCCATCTGCCTTAACGTTGGGGCAGAGGGATCTATTTTGGCCTTCACTTTTACAAACACTATCATAAGATCTCACCTAGTCTCAATCTTAGTCTTAGCCACGATGATTCTCGTCCCACCTATCAGCAAGCTCGGTCTCCGATTGAGGGATAGGCTCATTTTGGATTTTAGGTTCAAAGGCATAAGGTTGAAGGGGAATGAACACTCTCAAATTACTCTTTCCTTTAAAAAAAAATTATTTATATTTTTTATCTTGTGGCCCTAAACAATTACTTAAACTAAGAATGATTAGCTGGTAGTTTTAATTGAGCCTTGAGAGCTTTCTAACATACACCTTCAATAATACATGTGTCATTCATTCATTGAATACCGATAAAAAATGTACAAAATGCACAAATATCGCAAGGTGTCAGAGTCACCGTAAAGGTGAAATATTACAGAAACAAGAAAAGCAATATATAAGGGCAATTAACGGCATCCGGATCAAACATATTTCCCTGCAACTTCCACACACAACCTTAATCACCTAAAATGGATTCAGCACTAAATTTCGTAAACATCACTGCAATTGGAATCCTTTCTTTAATCATCTTGTTCTCTTTACTTCTGTTTCGTCCCTCCAAAGTTGGTAAGGTTAGAGAACCCCCCACGGTGGCTGGTGCATGGCCTTTACTCGGTCATCTTCCACTGTTGAGTGGTTCACAGCCTCTCCACATAACTTTAGGTGCCTTGGCTAACAAGTACGGACCCCTTTTCACCATCAAGATTGGTGCCACAAAGGCCGTAGTACTAAGCAACTCGGAAATGGCCAAGGAATGCTTCACGACAAATGACGTGGCTGTTTCCTCTCGCCCCAAGTCTGTTGCAATTGAAAATCTATCCTACAACTTAGCCATCTTTGGTTTCTCACCATATGGTCCATATTGGCGTGAACTGCGCAAGATTGTTACATTAGAGCTCCTCTCCCATCGCTGCATAGAGCTCCTAGGCCATGTTCGTGTCTCTGAAGTTCAAGCTTCCATAAAAGAGCTCCTCAGTACTTGGACCAGTAAAAAGAACGAGTCTGGCTATGTGCTGGTGGAGATGAAGCAGTGGTTTGCACAATTGACCTTCAACATGGTTCTCAGAATGATTGCAGGAAAGAGATACTTTGGTGCTATGGATGTGGCCAACGAGGAGAAGGCAAATAGGTGTCTGAAAACCCTGAGGGAGTACCTGCGTCTGTTGGGGGTATTTACTGTGGCAGATGCTGTTCCTTCCCTAAGATGGCTGGATTTCGGGGGTCATGAGAAGGCCATGAAAGAAACTGCTAAGCAATTGGACAATATTCTGAATGAATGGTTAGAAGAGCACCGCCAAAAAGTGAGTTTGGATGGAAAGGTTGCAAGTGACCGAGACTTCATGGACGTGATGCTTTCCGTGCTTAATGACGCAAATATTGATGGGTTTGATGCTGATACCATAAACAAAGCCACATCATTGGTATGTATATAATGTTATGTATACAGTGGCACTAATATTACTTCTAGTGAAAATTATATTTTTACTTAAAAAATTAAAATAATTGAGTTTCTTGTTTCTTCTGCATGTTTTGAAGTTTGATTTGTAAATTAAAATGTAGAACTCTTTTGTTTTTTTTTGTTCTCTTGTAAAATTGATCTTCTTGAGATAACTAAAGCATTCTTCTTATAGAACTTGAACTTATTTTGCAGACAGTGATTGTGGGAGGAACTGATACAACCACTGTTACCCTTACATGGGCAATGTGTTTGCTATTGAGAAATCCTCATATATTGGAAAAAGCAAAAGAAGAACTTGACAGACAAATTGGGAAAGAGAGATGCATAAGCGAGTCAGATATAAATAAACTGATATATCTTCAAGCCATAGTTAAGGAGACACTAAGATTATATCCAGCAGTCCCTCTTTCAGGACCTCGTGAATTCACAGAGAATTGCACTTTAGGTGGATACAATGTCAAAAAAGGAACTCGACTAATTGTGAATCTTTGGAAGATCCACACCGACCCTTGTACTTGGCCAGATCCCTTGGAGTTCAGGCCAGAAAGGTTCCTCACAACTCACAAAGATGTTGATGTCAAGGGTCATCATTTTGAGTTGTTACCATTTGGAAGCGGTAGAAGGATGTGTCCAGGAGGGTCCTTTGGCCTTCAGATGATTCACTTCACTCTGGCTAGCTTTTTGCAATCCTTTGAAATGTTAAATTCATCTAATGAACCTGTTGATATGAGTGGAACCCCTGGATTGACCCATGCCAAAGCTACTCCACTTGAGATTCTGGTCAAACCACGTTTGTCTCCCAACTGTTACGAAACCATGTAATACTAGTTTTAGCCATGTGTTATCGCTTTGTTAAAATCATGTGAACCTAGCTGTTCTATGTAATCCAGTATGGTTATGTCACATGTCTCCTAAAAGTACAGTTGTAAAATCATATGATTGTGATTATTGGAGTATTTTGCCGCTTTCATTTAATCTATCTATCTATAATACAATATTAAAGTTTTTCCACTACCAAAGCCACATGGCATTTTTTTATTTATTTTGAATTTCTAAATTTCTTTAAATTATAATTTTTCTTTTATTTCTATTCTTTTATTATTATTTTTCTATTACTATTGTCATGTGATAGTTCTCAAATTTATTTTAAATACCATTAATTACACCTGTTTTATTTTACTTTATTTTAACTTTTCATTCCTTTCAATAAATTTTTTCTTAACTCTTTGATTTCTATAATCTTTTATTATAAGATGCATAAAACTTTATAAATACAAATACGATAAAATATCAAAATGACATTTTACTCAATAGTTAATGTCTTTTTTTTAAAAAAAAAATCAATATAGAAATTGAGTTTTGTAAAACAAAATAATAAAGAGAGAATTATAAATGTTTTATAGATGATAAAATGCTCACTTAAATAAATATACTAATTTTTCATTTAAATTTATGTATATAAAGTTGAAAAATACAGAAAAATGTTATTCTAAAATAAATTCATTCAAATAATTATCGAAGTTCAAATATAAGACTTCTTATTGCACATTAAAATATTATAATTATATTAACATTAATGCATATTTTGTTAAATAAATATTTTTACTAAATATTTTTATTTGAACATTTATAATTATTCTTTAAGTTATCATTTCTTTCATTAATTTTTTTATTACAATTATTATGCAATATTTATCTTAAGCCTATTTTAATTACAATTAATTTGGTTTATTTGAATTTATATTATTTTGACCTTTCATTTTTTTAATAAATATTTCTTAATTTTTAGTCTTCTATAATCATTTAATCGTTTAGCATAAGATGCATATAATAAGCTGATATTTTTTCTGGGCAATTGATGTCTTTCAAAAAAAATTAAAATACAATTAAGATTGAGTTTTGTAGAATTAAAAAAAATAAAGAAAACAATTGTAAAGATCTTTGACATGCATGACAAAATCACTCAATTATTCCTTGATTTTTCATTTATTTTATTAATATTTCTTTATTGCAATTATTATGTGATGTCTTTCTAATTAAGTTTGTTTTAATTACTATGGATTATATTTATTTTAGCCTTTCATTTCTGATAACGAGTGAAAATATATTATTTTCCCTATATTTGTGTATTGAATTTTTTCAAATTTATTCTCATAATGATGATTTTCTTGAATATTTTAATAAATTTTAGTTGTTGGAGATTTTAGTGAGAACATATTTATTTTGAATTTAATAGACAAATATTCTTACCAAATTTGATTTAATTGTAGAATAAGTATAGCACTAGTAGATGAATGATCAAAAGGAAATATTTTGTTGAAGATTTAGAAAGTTGAAGAAAAGATTTGAAGATTTGAATTAGATTTAAAAGAGATCAAGACGAGAATTGACATACAGATTTGAAAAAGCAGAGAAAATCAAGAGAATCAATTTCTTTTTATTTTGATATAAATTCTTTTATCTTTTAGAAAGGTTTATCCATTGGTAGAGAGAAACATAGGCTAAGGTCTGAAGACTCTGGAGAGCTATCACATGCTTTTTACAGTTGACATGACTCTAAGGTTTATCATCTTCTTTTTCTTGTCCAGGCTTGCTAAATTTCTTCCAGCTATTAAGGAGATGTAGTTTTAAGGAATTGATTTTGTATTCTTTTTTGTTGTTTAATTATCTTTTCAATACATTACTTAGTTTGTAGTGTCCTTAGGGTGTATTTGGTATGCCGTATTAGAAATGTTAGGATAAGGTAATACAATATCATGACCTTGTCCATTGTTTGGTGCAGTCAACATATTATATAAATTTATTCATCAAATCTTTCTTATATGTTAAAATGATGGATAACTTAATCTAACCTAAGGAGGCTTGATTAGCTTATGATATATAAGGGCTTTTTCATTTTTTTATTTTTAATATATTTTATTTAAAAAATAATTATTAAATAAATAATAAAAAATAAAAACCACATAGACAAAAAATAATAATTGTAAAATAACTATTCAAACTAATATAAAAATATAGGAATAAAAATTTATTCTTAAAATATATAAGTAATAATAAATAATATTTAATATAAATTTAATTATATATAATAAAAAATACAACTAAATATAGAAATATGATATTAGGTATGCTTAAATTTCAATGTAAAAAAACTCCCTTTCTATTTCTCTCACTCTCATATTTTTTATATTTATGAAAAAAATTAAAAATAAATGAATAAATAATTCTAAATATAAAATTATATTTATATATAATAAAAAATAGCTAAAATAATAATAATAAATATTTTAAAAATATATTTATTATAATCTCTTTTTTAGTTATATTTTATATAATACAATATCTTATATAATGACATATCAAACATTGTATAGTATTAAATATTTATCAAGCCTTATATTATTAGACATGCAAATGGACCCTAAATGCTATTTTTGGTCTGATCACCCATTAATTTACGTATGATTTTGTGATGTCGAAAGCAATATTTCATTTCATAAAATAAGCAAAACTAGAAATTAACATAGGTTAAAGTAGTCAAGAATGGAAGTACTCATCCATGCGACCAATTGAATTCTTGATTTTTGAGTAGCTCAGAAGGGAACTAGTGATCTATGCTGCCAATTGAATTCTTGTTTTTCATCCTTCAGATAGATTTAGAATAGTATAAGAAATTAAGCTATTCAACTTGTTCTAAGAGGCTCCTAATATCAAGGGATTGAGCATTGACTACAATTAAGAGTAATTTGACATGTAATGATATTGTTAAGAAATTAATTAAATAATTAGGTAATACAAAATTAAGAAACTTTCATGAAATTAACCCTAACACGTGCTTTCCATCCCTAGCTTGTTCCTATTTTCCATTGCTCATTTGTTTATAATTTCTACATTGAGTTAAATTCCAAAGTTCTCTTATTTGTGTTTGCCAGAATAATGACATGCCCAAGTGAACTAGTAATTGGTTTTAGTTCTCATGGAAACGATATTCCGTACTCATCTTTTTATTACTTTTGACCCGGTATACTTTTTGAAACTGATTTTATAAATTGGCTAACAAGTTTTTAATGTCGTTGCCAGGGACTAAAAATCAATATCATTAGAAATTTGGGCGTTGGTAATGTAAATTGTTTATTTCTATTTTTATTTTTCTCTTATTTTTGTATTTATTTTTCCTTTATTTTTATTTTTTGTTAGTTATTTATTTTATTCCTATCTCTAAAAAAAGAAAAAAGAAAAACCATTGTTTCTAGTTGCTTACTTTAATTGCTTTTACTACTAACCTTGTGTGGAGTTTTTCCATGTTCTTTGCTTTGGTTTATGCGAGGTACTGCTCCCCCGGCTTCACTCCTATTTGATCCTGAGATAGAGAAGACAACCAAGAAAAACAACAAACTTGCCAAGAAAAAGAAGCAAGAAGAGAGTGCGTCAAAGCATCAAGAAATAGAGATGGTTGACACAAATCCTCCTCCTCCATGAACTTTAGAAGACTATGCCTTCTAACTACTAATAGTTGTGGATCTAAAATAGTAAGGTTGTTGATTCAAGCAAACAACTTTGAGATTAAGCCGGTTATTGTACAACTGGTGCGGTAGAATTAATTTGGAGGAAGTCCTCTAGAAGACGCTCATGCGCACATCACTAGTTGCCTTCAAATTTGTGATACCTTCAAGATCAATGGAACAACTGATGATACCGTCAAACTGAGATTGTTTTCTTTCTCTCTAAGAGATAAGGTTGCTCATTGGTTGTCAACACAATCGTCAGGGAGTATTTCCACAAGGGATAATCTTGTTTCTAAATTTTTGGGAAGATATTTCCCTCCTTCTAAGATTGTTAAATTGTAGTCTTACATCTCTTGTTTGATGCAGAAAGAAGGTGAATCATTACATGAAGCTTGGGAGCGCTTTAAAGAGTCTCTAAGGAAGTGTCGAAATCATGCATTTATAGATTGGTAGCAGGTGTAGATCTTTTACAGTGGCATGAATCCTACTACAAAATTTATGGTAGATGCATTTGTTGTTGGCTTATTGCATACGAAGACTCTTGAGCGAGCAAGAGAGTTACTTGAGACCATGGTAGGAAATTAGTACCAGATGCCATATGAAAGCCAGATAGGAGTTCTCCACGTTGACACCACAGATGCCTTTTTGGCCCATAGCAAGCTCTTGACCCAAGTGATGACCACCATGACTCAACAGATGGTCGACATAAGTAAGCAAATGAGTCAGGTGCAGTTAGCAATAGTATAGACTCTACCATTCAATATTAGAGATTGTACTCTAGATTTTCAAGCCCCACCAGAGCAGGCCAATCACATGGGACAACCACAAAGAGCCCGAAATAATCCCTATTCCAATACTTATAATCCAGAATGGAGAAATTGCCAAACTTCTCCTAGAATAACCAAGGAAATATAGGATCACAATCAAATGCTCCTCCATAAGAGAAGAAGGCTGACTAGGAGTTAGCCATAGAATTGCTTACTCAATAAAATGCTCAGTTGTCTCAACAAACTACTATACTTATGGAAGAAACTAGAGGAAATTTCAAGAACCATGGTTCAAGAATCCAAAACTTGGAGTTGTAGATAGGTTAATTATCGAAGCAAATTTCAAACTTAGAGAACTCACACGACACTCTGCCTAGTGACACTATTCTAACCCAAGGGATCATTGCAATGCCATCACTTTGAGGAATTGGAGGATAGTGCAGCAAGGTGAAGAGTTGAGAGAGGAAAGTGAAAAAGAAAAAGAGTTGACTAAGGAGAAAAAAAAATGAAAAAAATGAGAAAAGAGAAAAGAGAAAAATTTGAGAGTGAGAAAAAAACGGAGACAGAAAAAAAAAGAGAAAAAAATGGGAAAAGAAGAGATAGGGAAGTGGGAAAAGTTAAAAGAAAATCCATATGTAAGAATCCCATATCATGGAAGGTTGATAAAGAAAGAGAAGGAAAAGGAGTTTGCTCACTTCTTGGCTGTCTTCAAGAAACTTCATATTAGTATCCCCTTTGCTGAGGCATTGCAACGGATGCCATCTTATGCCAAATTCATGAAGGAGTGCTGTCAAAGAAAAGAAAATTGGAAGAAGATGAGACAGTACCACTCACTGAAGAATGCTCTATCATACTTCAAAGGAAGTTGCCATCCAAATTGAAGGATCCTAGAAGTTTCTATATGCCATGCACTATCAGCAATATGGCCATTGGTAAGGCACTTTGTGATTTGGAACTAAGCATCAACCTGATGCCTTTTTCTATTGTGAATAAATTGGGCATTAGTTAGGTGAAGCCTACCATAGTATCTCTTCAATTAGTGGACATGTCCATAAAGCTCCCATATGTCATTGTTGAGATTGTTCTTGTGAAGGTGGACAAATTTATTTTTCCTATGGAATTTATGATGTTAGATATACAGGAGGATGCTAATATCCCTCTTATACTTGGAAGGCCATTTTTGGCCACTAGCAGAGCACTAATAGATGTTTAAAATGATGAGCTAACACTAAGAGTCCAAGATGAAAAGGTGGAGTTCAAAGTTTTTCAAGCTATAGACTACTCCAAGGAGAAAGACCATTGTCACAGAGTGGATGTCAAAGATCCGCACCCCAGTAAGCCATCTAGACAACATTTGAGACAAAAATAGAACTTATTAGGGTGGTAGAAGCTGGGGTGCTAGAAGAGACATAGAAGGAAGAATCTCAGCAAGCCTATGTCCTAGTTATCATGAGTACAAGTTCCTAATGCTATCTAATATACCTAAGCTAATTCAACTAATAAAGTCTTTGGCCTAACTTGGAGCCCCTTTTACCCTTGTATTTACTTACCTTAGCTTGTGAGTTGTTTTAGTGTTTATGTGTTACGGTGTGCGCGTGCGTGCACATGTGTGTGAGCAGGAGAGAGAAGAAAGGAACAGAAAGCAGAGAGAAAAAATAAAACAAAGATGAAAAAAGAAAAAGAAAGAGAAAGAAGGGAAGAGGGAGAGAAACCGCCATATTTTTCAAATTTTGTAAAAAAATACCATAACTTTCACATTTTTTCACAAAAATTTCATATAAAAATTGGTTCCCCAAAATAGGCTACATGCCTAAACGAATGAGATAAATAATTCACAAATAAAGCCCAAATATAAATTTAAAATTTAAGGAATATCTATTTTGTAACCCTTTCAAGAAAAATACATGCGAGTACAGCAATATGGGTAAATCAAAGCTGCATTTGCTTGCGCTTATTTTGTAGTAAAACACTTTTTTCAATAAAAAATTGGTTGTTAAAATTTTATAAATTGTTTGGGCAAAATTTGAAAAATGGAATAAAAAAGATATTCCAGTCAATAGAATTTTGAAAAATTGCTATGTCATAGTAAATAACTACTCACAACTATAACCACCTAGCATAATTTGGCGATTTTTTAAAATTTTATTAGCTATTAATATAAAGTTATTTTATACTATTAATGCATAAAAATTAATCTCATATTTTTGTTTTGTCTTTTTGAGAAATAGGCACGAGTTGCTTCAATAAAGTATGCGCTTGAATAAACTTTTAGAAAATATAACTTTACAATACTGAAAATTGATATTTCTAGAATTGATTTCATGATAAGAAACTCTTACTTGCTTTTGAAAAAAGAAAATTAATTATTTTTTAATTCTTTTTTCAAAAATATGATCCAAATTATTTACAAAAATCTACAAAGTGATTTTTTTTTAATCTCAAAAAGTGCATTTCTTACAAAATAAGCACAAACAAATATACCCAAAATCAATTTTAGAAAAATAAATCCCTAAGTGCTATCCTAAAATTACTTTTCTTATAAAAAAAGTTTATTCAAAAACACTCAAATTCTATATCATGTAATTCGATATAATCTTATCAAAGAAGAAAGAAAAATAAAAGTTATATATTAAACATATAAAAAATACTATAATTTTCACAAATAAATAATATAGTAAGTATAACATACAAAGTTTATCATTGTTAAACAAATATTTGGTTGGTTCAAGTGATTTGACACTTATTTCGTTTAAATAAGTTCTGTTATTCTAATTTTATGGATGAAAAAGAAATAATTATTAAAAAAATTTTACTCTCATTATAGATTGGTCTAACTTGAGTCAAGAAACTAGTACTTAAAAAAAGGGGAGGGGGTAACCATGGTCGATAGAAAATCATCTACAGACAACACGAAATCCATCGCCAAAGTTCATGGTGTAAAAGTATCACAACGTGACATACATTATTTTTAGATATATCATCAAAATCATTTTCAAATGTACCACCAAGTTCTTTAATGTTTGAAATAACATGAGCATTGCCTACATAAGAATTAAAGGTAAATACAAATAAAAAATACAAGTAAAGGTAAACCATGAAGGCACGTTTTACTGTACACACACCAGTTTTAAGTTACATTGGATAAATATAGTTAATTGCATTTGAGAATGTGGCTAAACATATCTTGTGGAATACTGCACCCCCACGTCTTCTTCCTTCAGCCATTGCCTACCACTACTCCCTCTGGCAGTGCCATCGCATAAGCACCCAAACCCCCACCCATGGCTGCACCCTACCATCCCCACTGGGCGGGTATACCCACACCCTCTCTGTTAATCTAACAACAGTATCTTCCTCATGTTCATAGTGACAACAAACAACAAGACCACACACACATCATATATCATCATCATATATCATCATTATCATGTTGTACTGCTACCAACTAAATCCAAAATCAACAAAAAGAAAATAATTTTTTCGATTCCATTTAATTTTAGCCAAAACAATGTAGCGAACATGTTGGTAGTGGGCGATTAAGGGAAGTTGTTATTGTGGGTATAGGATTGGAATTATTTGGTGTGGGTGTAGCAGATTCGATGGGTGCAACTGAAGATGGTTCAGTGAAAATGGTAGGGCCATGTGCAAATATATTGGAGTTTGGATTTAGTGTGAGGCCGGTTGTGATTGTTGGTGAGGCGGAATTCCATGGAGGATGAGACACAGTTCGCAAGTGGGGGAGAGTTAAAGAGGGGAACACTTATGAAACACGGGTAGACCAATTTTTTTTTTCAAACGGTATGTGATGCACTGTAGAACAAGCCATCTAGAAATATAAAATAGTATGGAAGGAACTCAAAAGGTACTAGTGGTAAACGGATGGCATGAATCTTGCAATAAACACTGAGTATTAGGGGGGGCGTCCAACCAGCAACTGCTTCATGTATATAATAATCGCAACTACTTTTATTATAGATATTACTATTTATGATCACGTGTTTTTCAAACAATAGAGGTAACTTCTTATCCATTGATATATTATTTGAAGTTGAACAACTTTGAGGAACATCAAAAATGAAATTATTATGCAAAATACCAAGAGAACTTACTATAGTACAATTTTATTTT
The DNA here is from genome assembly GCA_031439585.1 of Pterocarpus macrocarpus. Classification (NCBI taxonomy): domain Eukaryota; kingdom Viridiplantae; phylum Streptophyta; class Magnoliopsida; order Fabales; family Fabaceae; genus Pterocarpus; species Pterocarpus macrocarpus. The sequence continues at coordinate 19,406,451 of CM062520.1, forward strand.
GCTTGTTGCTACTTAGACAATCTATTAGGTGCAAATGACAATCTGTAAGGTTAAGGAGCAAAAACTACTTTAGAATTATCAGCATGCATTGTGACAAGAGTTCATACTAAAGTAGTATTGTTTGTTACAAATAAGCTCTTAACTATCGAAAGCAACAACAAATATTGAACTCACTTAATATCAACCAATATTTTCATCTCTATCCAAGCAAAATTATAAAGAAATTCTTCATGTACTCACTAAATTATTTCTTTGGGCAGTTAGTAAATAGGTGTTTGGAAGAGTAAGATATCCATCCTAACAATTAATGACAATGCTTCATAAGTAGGAATGACAACATAAAAACTAACAGGATACCAATCTTTGATATCACAATATAAGCTAATAGAAAGTGAAAGCGATACTACTAAAGCAACACAAGTAACATATACAACAATAGAACATAAAATTGGATGAAATAGTAGTTACAATGTTCGCTCTAAAGATCCTTACCAAGTCATATTATCAAATCCAACAAAACAAATAACAAACTGCAAGTCTCCTTATCACAAGAAAAACTCAGCAAATGGCAACACTTTACTAGTCCTACCAACTATGCATCTTTGCCTTTTTATTTTTTTTTTATGTTTTTTGGTCTTAGCCTCTCTGCCTTTCGAGAAGAAAAAACATTAAAAAGATGGTACTTTGCAAACCATACGGTCCATTTTAAAAAGAAAAAAATTGGGTTACTTTGTGAGCCCAATCTATAAAAAGATGATTGCATCAATTTTCAATATTTGCACTTGAGGCAATAATCTAGTAGAGGATGTGCCTGCCTCCAAAAGAAGAGCACCCGACTCCGAGCCAGTAGAACCTCACAGTGGTTAAGAACCCTTCCCAGCCCCTTGCTTGATCAAAAAAAAAAAAAAAAATGATGTGCAGTCATTTTTTTTGCCCCACGGATGTAAAAAAAATTCGCTCCCATAGATACCCACGGATAATATCTGTAACAGGGTGAATATGGGTAGAAGATTTTATCTTTACAGGTAATAGGGATAAAGATTTTAAATATCCGTATATTAAACAGGGCGGGGGCGGGGATTACTATCCCTATACCCACGGGTATTCGATATAAAATTATTATTTTACCCTTAAGTTATTAACTTAATTAAGCTAATATTGTTGTTATTTAAATTGCTTAGACTAATGTTTAAATTTAGAAGTTAAATTTATTTATATTTATTATATGTTAGACTAGTAATTGGATTACTATTATATATTTATTTTTACTTTAATTTGTTGAAATTTAGATTGAAAAATTGGATTACTATGCTTATTTTATGTTTATTTTTATTTTAAGTATATTAAGTTGTTAGAATTCGAATTGTAGAATTAGATTAGTATTTGTGCTTATTTTAAATATTTTGTAATATTAAAATTTTTATATTTAATTAAAATTTTTTGAATTTTTTACATTCTAATAGGTATCTATAGATATACACGAGTACCCATAAATCCGTAGAAAATTCAAAAATCGATACCCATACAAATATAGGGCAGGGATGAAGGTGGGTATTCATCCACGAAGCACGAGCCCTCAGGCCCCCGGGCCCCATAGGGGCTGACCAAAAGAATTTAAAAAAAAAAAAGAAAAAGAAGACAGATAGAATAAGCGTTGGGCTTGAGCCTGCCAACCCACCAGCGGTGCTGTTTCGGTAACGGGTATGAGCCGAAACCTGCTTTCCTCCATTTCTGTTTTTTCCCCTTTTTTTTCCAAAACATTTCAGACGGCACAACAGATGCAGAAGCAGAAGGTAGGCATATTTAAAAAATGCTCCTGGAGACAAGTTGGTGGAGACAACGCTGCATTGTCCCTCCAGCGACAGCTCCAACAATAAATAAAAAAAAAATCAAATAAAAGAAAAAAGACACCAAACGTTAGTATAAATATGGGGGCGGATGGAGAGGGTGAAGCAGTATAAACAGAAAAAAAAAAGTGGATAGAAGTAACAAAGAGCAAGAGGGTAAGAAGGAGAGGGAACACTGAACAAGGTTCCAAAAAGAGCAAGGAGCGAAGGTCTCCGTTCTCACGCTTTCACAGGTAAGTAAGCTCCTATCATTTTTCATTTCTATTGCAATAAGCTCCTATCATTTTTCATTTCTATTGCTTCTAGTTATGGCATGCTCTGAAACATAGTTAAATGGATGCCAAAATTGGTTTTCCGTTATCCTTGTCCCTCCAGGAGTATGCGAGTCTGACTCATACTTCCATATATGTTTTACCCCTTGGTTCCTATGCAAAGAACTTGGTTCCCACATGTCGTTATTGCAATCCAAAATCAAACTCAAGTCAAAGAATAAAAACAACAAAGACTGGTAAACATAAAATGATAATAATAATAATAATAAAAAAAGAACAACAATGCTCAACGCTTCGCTCCCCCATGGCCGAATTCTCTGCTCCGCTTTTCTTCTTTGATTTGTAGTATTCCTTTCTGTTTTTCTACTTGTGTAGTGTAATAGTGCTTATGGGTGTTTTTTTTTTTTTTGCGTGGGTGGAGGTATCTCTTCCAAGTTTTACTATTTTGAAAAATAAAAAATAAAAAGAAGTTTTGATATCTTTGGGCCTAAAATGGGTTTGGCTTAGGTTAATCGTTTGGCATATTATTATTCTTTTGTTTAAATCATTAATATTTAAAGTTTATTAAATTTTTTTGACAAAAAAAATATCTATTAAACTTCACTTAATATAACTTATGTTGATTTATTATGAAAGTAAAGCATTCCGAATCTCACACTGCTAATTTTTTTCATGGCTCACCTGATTTTGCTTAAGGAAACTATCTTGGATAGTTATATAGACTTAATTTAAAAGAGATTATATGCACTTTATTGAATTTTTATTGATGAATAATATAAAATTATTTTATATATGAAAATTATTCATAAAAAGATGGAGTGTTATCTCTTTGCTAATATTGGATTTTTTGAATGCTGAATGGTCTGCTTGGATTTGGGCCACTTTTAAAAGTTGAGTATTAAAGAATTTTAGGAGTATGATTTTAGAAAGAGGGATTAGTTAAAAAAAAAAGGGAACAAAAGATAAAACTTAATGGCCTCAAAATAAAAAAAAAAATATTTTTCAAAAAAAAAAAAGAAGAAAACATATTTTGAGCTTCTGTAGGGTATATTTGTTTCAACTTATTTTAATAAAAAATAATTTTTCATTAAAAAATTATTTTTTATAAAAATTATTCATCTTAACTTTTACACAAAATTTTAAAACAAAAAAATAACTTTTAAATAGAAATTAAGATAAATAGTCTCTATAAAAAGTGATTTTTTTTTACTTAAAAGAATTACTTTTTTGATAAAAAAAAATTAAAACAAACTCATCCTTAATATCAATAATAAATTTTGATTTTCTTCATCAAGAAAAGTTGCTTCAAAAATTTAAAGTCTTTACTTAAAGAAAATTTTATGCAATCACATCTTCTTAAGTATCGTAAGAGATATAAGATTTTATTGTATAGCTTTCTCTATCTTAAACCCTGCGTCATAATAATAATAACAATAATAATAATATAAAAAATATTTTATGTTCTTAATAAAAGCCACAAATCCACATGAGTACTTTTTTAAAGACTGATGTGGCTTTTTAGTTTTTCATTACACAAAGGATACATGCGAGGGGACAACCACTATCAAGTCAATTTTTTTTTTCAGTTTACTAGCTTCATCTATTATTAATAATTACATAATATAGGTTTAAATATATATTTAGTTCTTATAACTATAAGTCATCTGGATTTTAATGCTTCTAAAATTTTTCTTAGCTTTTGGTTTCTCTTTTTTCCAATATTAGGTACTGTTACCAAAAGAAAATTCTAAAAATAATTATGAGAACCAAAAATAAAATTTTCAATATTTGTAAGGGCTAAATGTATATTCTAAAATATTTATAAGGACCAAAATTTAGAATGATAGAAATTAAAAACCTAATGTTGGAAGATAGAGAAACTAAAAGCCAAGAAATTTTTTTTTAAAGAAACTAAAACAAAAACAAACTATATTTATAAGAACTAAAAATATATTTAAGTCTTATTATATTATAGGTTATTAACTAATTTGCATAACTTACTTAAGGAAATCATCAAAGGATGGATGTATTAGAAGTATCGTAGAATCAATAAATTCTTGCCCTTTCATATGAATAATCAATTGTTGAACTTAGATTTAGTTTGTCGGGCTCCCAAAAATTGATTCTAGACCCCATAATTGATTTTGGGGGTTTTGGATGATGTTTGATTATTCACTCTCAAAATCAATTATGGTGTCTAGAATTGATTTTAGGAGAAGTGAAAATTTTTTACTCTCTATTAAAATCACTTTTAGATAAGCTACCAAACATAAATTATTTTACCTCAAAATTGCTTGTTTAGTTTCTATCTTTATTTTATAGTTTCATTTTCAATTTTAATTATAAACATGCCATCTTGTTTTCATTATGTTTCTTATTTTCAAGATTTTGTGAATGAAATACTAAAAATAAAAATAAAAATAGCAAATGAGATTTTCTTGTTTTTACTATTTTCTTTTACAAAATCTTAAAAATAGAAAACACATTAAAAATAATGTGGCATTTTTATAATTAAAACGAAAAAAACATGAAATAAAAACAAAAGCCAAACAAACTCTAATTTTCTTGGTTTCATTATGTTCTTCACAAAATAGAGTGCTCTTCCCATCACCAACTAGTACCCATAATCCATTCTTGGCAACAACTTCCACTTCTTTGTTATGCTCCATATGCTGCAAATAGAGGACAACAACCCCTCCATTTTTTTCTTGATTTGTTTCCTTCCATATCAAGATCATAGCACAAACTAATAATTCGTTTCCACAACGGTTTCTCTTCCGTTGAAAAATGCCACCACCATTTAAACAATAATGCAACATTTTTAATGAGGAGATCTCCAACCCCCAATCCTTCAGCTTCATTTGGCAATTGTCAATGATTGGTTTCTATGTTGGTATTTGTCTTGGATTTGCTCCCAAGGGACTACCCAGATATGTGATGGGCAATGAAGCTTGCAAACAACCAAAGCTTATTTTCAAACTCCCAATTACCCTCTGAGAATAGTTTAATGAAATGATTACTGAGTTATCATAATTAGTTGATAGACTAGACATTACGCCATAGCACTCCAAAATTCTCCTATAATTCTTCAATGTCTTTTTCTTGGCAGGGGTAAAAAGGATTGTGTCATTTGCAAATTGCAGATGAGACAACTCCACTTGATTTTTGCCTATGTGAATGCCTTTAATTAAGCCCTTCTCCCTTGCTTTGAGTATTAATTTGTTGAGAACCTCTACTACTAAGACAAAATAAAAGGTGAGAGAGGATCTCCTTACCCCAACCATTTTTCCATCCTGAACGGCTTTGTTGGCAAGCCATTAATGAGGACTGACATAGAAGCCGAGACTAGATAGCTCTAAATCCAACCTTTCCAGGTGATTCCAAACCCTATCTTCTCTAAGACTTGGTCTACAAAGCACCACCTCACTAAGTCATAAGCCTTCCTAAAATCGAGCTTAATAATCACCCCTTTTTTTAGCATTTTTGAGCAAATGTACTGACTCACATGCAATCAATGCACCATTCAAACTTTTTCTATCTTGAATAAAACTTGATTATGCCTCTCCAACCAGCCCACCCATCACCTTCCAAATTCTTCTTACTAGAATCTTTGCAATAACTTTATACACATAACCTATCATACTTATAGGCCTGCAGTCCTCTATTTCCTTGGCGGCCTCAAATTTTGGAACTAGAGTCACCCATGTCATATTTAAAGCCTTTTCTAACTTGCTTGTAATGAAGAAATCCAGCACTATATTTGTGAAATCAACCCTTGCAACATCTCACATCTTCCTAATAAAATTCATATTGAAACCATTGAAGCCTGGAGCCTTTGATGGTTCACATGACCATAGTGTTTCTTTGACTTCCTCTATTGAAGGAATCGCTTCCAAACTAGCTGATTCTTCCATGGTCAATTTATTAACCAAAGAATCATCATAAGAGATGATAGGCTTGTTTTTTTCGTGATACAACTCTTTGAAGCACCTTTCGGCTTCCATTTATATTCTTCTTGGATCTTTTAGAGTTCTCCTCCAAGTTAAATGATGACTTAGGAAAGTAATCTATTATTATTTTCTAGAGAAGTTAAAATGTTTTAGGAATAGGCATGACCTCCTGGTTAGATTAAACCAATCTGGTCATCGATTTTCATGAAAATTGGCTGAGTCAAACCAATTCACATTGGTTTTGTGACAAATCCAATCCATAGAGTAATTTGGACCAGCAAGTTGGCTGATTCACCGGTCCAACAGGCCGATCTGAGCTAGTTTTTATAACTATGGTTTCAAGATTTGGTATTAATTAAAATGATTTGAATGGCTGAAGTTACGTAAGAAGAGTGGCTAGATATATGGGTAGGGTCTGATTTGTGGGGAATATTTGGAATTTTGTTTTGAAATTGTGGTGGTGGATAGTGATTTTAGGGGAGTATAATGGTTGGGCTTTCTATGCTTGGGTGAGGAGAGCAACTGGTGGAGTTTCAATAGTGGTAGGGGGATTAGTACGTGATTGTAATATGTATATGGCATTATTTGAGATTAATGAGTGATGATTTCCAGCGAGTTGTGAATTTCCCATGATTTGGTGAAGAGTTATTGGTGTTTCCTATCTGGTGCTTTATGCTAGGTCTAATTTGAAGAATATAAAATGGGTGGACAATAGATATGGTATGGCTGAAGCTTTATCTTAGCTTGAAGATTTTGCAATGCGGTCAAGGGTTTGGGAATGTGTATGGGTGTGTCCTGTCCTGCTTTGAATTTTAGTATTTTTTTTGTATGTTTTAGTTTTGTTTTGATGCCTTTGTTTTTTCAGTTGTTGCTTCGCTGCTCCTATCCTTGTGGGAGAGTCTTTGAGCATTATGTTTCAAACTAACCAAAAAAAAAAAAAAAATAGTATTATCAAATTAATATTATTTCTGACTAAATTAGTGAAGTAACTTAAATAAAAGTTTAAAAGCTAAACTAAATTCATACAAACTACAAAATTAAGTTTGTATAATGAAGTTCATTCAAATTAAGTTAGGTATTAAAAGAATATTTTCACTTAATCACAAAAAATTATATTTCAAATCAATCAATCAAGATAACTTATAAGAATTATCTTATTACCTTATGAGAGTCAATCAAAACATAATTTATATGAGAATTTCTCTTAGAATTGAAGAACGCCTTAGAATTTCTCTTATCTTATCTTCTTCATCAAGCCATCATATATTATCAGAGTGGGCAGTTTTAAGGAATCTAAAAATCCTTGGTGACAGAAATCGAAGCTGTGCATAGTCGGTGGGGCGTTGGGTCATTCGAAACTCTAATGGCGAATGGGTGCTAGGGTTTTCCGGATGTGGCGGGTCTAATACAATTTTGCGTGTAGATTTGCAGGCCATTCGGATGGGTTTGTTGATTGCTTGGGACAAACTACAAAGGGATTCGGAATTTGATATGTTTTTCGGATTCTCTAGATGGCATCACTCTCGTTACAGAGCCCGTGAAGTGTTGTCACAAATTTGCTTGCATAATTCAATCAATTGCTGAGTTCACTAGGAGAGATATTTGGCAAGTAGTGTTTGAGCACACTGTTACACAGGGACGGAAGTGAGCCAACATAAGCCGAGCTCGTTAAAACTCATGTTTGGCTCGTTAATGTTAGACTTGGTTCGAGCTCAACAAGAAGCAAGGCTAGTTTCTAAGCGTGAGCTCATCGATCTCGAGCTAATTTATAAGGTACTCAAAATTTTATAAAATAATTTAAATTAGATATATATAAATTTTTTTTCTTAATAAATTAAGATATGTTATCATAACAACAACAACAACAACAATAACAATAAATATACAAAAAGTAATAACAAAATATGACTTTTTATATATAAATATACACACACATACGAACTAGTGAGTTGAACATAATATAATTTAAGTTTGATTTATTTAATAAATAATCTTAAATTTTCGGTCAAATTTGACTCATGAACTCATGAATCCAATTTATTGAACTATTAATGAATTGATTGAAAATTTACCTGCAAAGTGGCTTGACTCACTGTCGGTACTACTCTCATAGGAGGCCATGCATGCGCAGATCATGTGGCCAAGGTGTGTGCTAGGGAGCAGCTCAATCTGTTGTCGTCTTTTGTATTTTCATTTGCACCCAAAAAATAAAAAAAAGCAGACATAATAGAAAAATTACAATAATTCTCCAGTGGCCACATAATGCCGTTTTGCGCTTCTGCTTCATGGATTTGGGCGATTCTCTGACGGTCCCCTTCTGGGCGTTCCTAATTCTAGCCACGATTTGATCACGTAATTTTAGAACATTTACAGCGTTGAACATATGAACAAGGCTATAGTCGTTGGATTTGATTTTGAAATTTAAGCCACTAAATTAAAGAACATAAGATACAAGTGAGTACAGTAGTAAAATAATAATAAAAAATACACACGGTGACTACCCCAATAGTCCCCATATATATGATAGTTTTGGTACAGTAATTCCAAAAAGGTTGACATGAATATTTGAATTCAATTAATATGTATTGTAAGTATATAAGATTTTTATATTATTGTTTAATATTATATTATTACATGATTTAATAAATTTTACCCAACTGAAAGGTGAAAACAGAATTAAATATTTTAGTATAATTCTTTATACTGATTTAAGGCTGTCTCAATGAGAGATTTTTTGTCACTATAAAAAAAATAAGAGATTTCTTTTATAGATATAAATCTTTTTTTTTTCGGTCGGCACTACATTATCCAAAATCCACTAGACTTTATTAATCTAGCGCAAGTTGAGTCGGTCATTTTTAAAAATAAAACTCCCTTAATATTAATTTTTTTTTATTATTCACAAGACGTGAATTCAAGATCCTACTTAAGAGAAAAAAATACCAAATTACTTGAAGTTTTGAATCAATCAAATATTGATTTTATAAATATAAATTTAATATATCAAAATCAGGCACATTTACTGTAAGACTGGTCCGACAACTTTGATCAAGATATATAGTTATATATTAATCTTACAAATTTTATTATAAATGTGATTAAATATAAAATATTAGATTTGCAATAATTATTTCGATACTATTTTTTCTTTTAGAAAAAAAGTAGTACATTGCAATCATTTTTAGTAGTTATAATTTGTGATAAAAAAATTTACGTCATCAGATCAGAAAGTATATTTAAGTTGAAAAGCGCCTGATGCAGTAAGGGTATCTTCACTTTTTTATTGAAAAAATTAATTTTTATGTATTTAGATAATTTTTTAAAAAATAATTAAATTCTCAAAAAAATATATTTTTAATTTTTTTTAAAAGTTAAAAAAAGTAATTTTTTAAAAAAATTAATTTTTAATTTTTTTAATTATATATAAAATTTAAATTTTATAATATTTTTTCTACAAGGTGAAACAAATGCAGCATTTTTTAAAAAGTGTGCAACGGATTAGTTTCGCGCTGTAAAAATGTAACTTCGACATTCAGACTCTAACTTTTTTATCTTACATTATAACTTTTAGTCACATGTTATAACTCTAAATTTCATTATCCGGACATCAAAGATTTTTATGCATCTCAACATATCTCTAATTAAGAAAAAAACCAAAAGCTTCACATCAAAGAAAAAAAGGAAAAAAAAAAGCTTCAATCAGTCTCAACCACTTGCCATGATCTCAAAATTTGCCTTGACCCATTCTTTAATTATCGGCGCTATAATTCTTTGCCATTGTTGTCATTACTGCTTGAACCCAAAAATGGACAGTAGTAATTGTCGGATGGAAAACTAATCTTATTTCACTTATTTTAAGACCTATGTACCTAAGCTCATTCTTTGCAGCTACATATCTCATGAGGCAACTACGTCCACTCTAATTACATTTTGCTCCTGCAGGGTCTGCACTCTGCAGCAACTTCATATACACAGCCTTAACCAGCTACAATGGATTCAGTCCTAAATTGGCTAAATGCCACTGCAACTGGAATCCTTTTTCTAATCATCACATTCTGCTTACTATTTCTGTTTCATTCTTCCAAAGTTGGTAAGGTTAGAGAACCCCCCATTGTGGCTGGTGCATGGCCTCTACTGGGTCACCTTCCGCTGTTGAGTGGTTCACAGCATCTCCACGTAACTTTAGGTGCCATGGCTGACAAGTATGGACCCCTTTTCACCATCAAGCTTGGTGCCACAAAGACTTTGATACTAAGCAACTGGGAAATGGCCAAGGAATGTTTCACCACAAACGACATGGCCGTTTCATCTCGCCCCAAGTCTGTTGCAATTGAAAATCTAACCTACAACCAAGCCATGTTTGGTTTTGCACCATATGGTCCATATTGGCGTGAACTGCGCAAGATTGTTATATTAGAGCTCCTCTCTAATCGCCGCATCGAGCTGCTAGGCCACATTTGTGTCTCTGAAGTTCAAGCTTCTATAAAAGAGCTGTATAGTGTTTGGTCCAGCAGAAAGAACGAGTTTGACTATGTGTTGGTAGATATGAAGCAGTGGTTTGCACAACTCACCTACAACATGGTTCTCAAAATGATTGCAGGGAAGAGATGCTTTGGTGACGTGGATGTGGCCATTGAGGATAAAGCAAAGAGGTTTCTCAAAGCCACGAGGGAGTTCATGCGTCTGATGGGAGTGTTCACTGTGGCAGATGCTGTTCCTGCCCTAAGGTGGCTAGATTTGTGGGGTCATGAGAAGGCCATGAAGAAAACAGCCAAGGAATTGGACAAGATTTTGAGTGAATGGTTAGAGGAGCACCGCCAAAAGAGGGGTTTGGTTGAAAAGGCTGCAAGTGACCGAGACTTCATGGATGTGATGCTTTCTGTGCTTAATGACGCAAAGACTGATGGGTTGGATGCTGATACCATAATCAAAGCCACATCATTGGTATGTATTACTTCTCACTTTAGCCACTTGCACATGAATTAAGCAACTCAAAATTAAGGCATAATTATAATGTATATTTACTAAAATGCTCTTATTTAATTTCATGCTATATATATTTTTTTAATTAATGGTGTACTTAAAATTCTGTAAAGGATAAAATTAAAAAAAAATAATGAATACTTAATTGATATATAAGAATACTAGATAAGATGGATAAAATTTTTTACTCAACTTGACAAATAAAATGGAATATTGGAGGTAGTATATAATAATGTACATAACCCGACATTAGTATTACTTTGAGGGTGAATTTGGTATTGGAGTAAACTTATAAATTTAATCCATAAAATTTTCACTCGACTTTTACTCTCATACTAAACTCACCCCTAGTTAAAATAGTATTTGTACTTCCTTATAATAATTGAATTTCTTCTTTCTTTTGCAATCAAAATACACCACTTTCTTTTTTTTCTAGGGAGATTGTTCTACTTGCTGTGATCCAATATTCTCTTGCAAGATTAATCTTCTTGATATAATTAGAGCATTCTAATGGAACTCGAACTTATTTTTGCAGTCATTGATTTTGGGAGGAGCTGATACAACCAGTATTACCCTTACATGGGCAATGTGTTTGTTATTGAGAAATCCTCATGTATTGGAGAAAGTAAAAGGAGAACTTGACACCCAAATTGGAAAAGAGGGATGCATAAGTGGGTCAAATATAAATAAATTAGTATATCTCCAAGCCATTGTTAAGGAGACACTAAGATTGTATCCACCAAGTCCTCTTGCAGCACCTCGTGAATATACAGAGAATTGCACTCTAGGTGGCTACCATATAAAAAAGGGAACTCAGCTAATTGCAAATCTTCATAAGATCCACAAAGATCCTAGTATTTGGTCAGACCCCTTGGAATTCAAGCCAGAAAGGTTCCTCACAACTCACAAAGATGTTGATGTTAGGGGTCATCATTTCGAGTTGTTACCATTTGGAAGTGGTAGAAGGGTTTGTCCTGGAGTGTCGCTTGGCCTTCAGATGATTCAATTAACTCTGGCTAGCTTTTTGCATTCCTTTGAAATATTGAATCCATCTATTGAACCTATTGATATGACTGGAGCCCTTGGATTGACCATTGCCAAAGCTACTTCACTTGAAATTCTAGTTAAACCACGTTTGGCTCCTAATTGTTATGTGAACATGTGATGCTAATGTCGGTTGTGTAATCCTTGTGTATTGTTTGTCGCTTTGTTAAACCATGTGATCCTAGCTATCGTATGTCATCCATTCTGGTTAAGTTACATTTATCTCCTAAATTGTTGTAAAATCATATGATTGTGATCATAGGTGTGTTGCCGTTTTCTTTTAATTGTTATGAGATCAGGTGATCCTGTTATGTATTTATTTGCATCTAATAATTTTAGCATTTTGGTCCCTATAAAGTAAATTTTGGTTTTGGTACTATATATATATATATATATATATATATATATATATATATATATATATATATATATATATATATATATATATATTGGGGTATAAATTCCTATACATAGTTTTCTTGCATTTGGGTTTTGATCCTTGAAGGACCGAAACTAAACTTAATTAAACTATAGAAACTAATCCTTTATAAAAAATAGGGACCAAATTTTTATAAAAAAGCAACTATATAGGAACCAAAAACCAAATTTTTAACACTATAAAAACTAAAAAAAGAAATATAAAGACTAAAATTAAAATCAGTGAATACTATAGGGATTTAAAACTTATTTAAGTCTGCTTTGCTTGGATTTTTATCGAGGAAATAAATAAAATCGACAAACTTGCTTCACGGACCTCAATTCAAGGAGTGGAAGCAACTTTTCTTACGAGTTCTCAAGACAAGAGTTTGCCAAAAAATACAATTCTCAACACTTTGATTTTGCCAAGCTTTTACAATATTTTCAGTGGCAAACCTTAATTGATATGGCGCACTTTAACTTGAATTTCAAGAAGAGAATAAGTATTTTTATATGAATTTTGTAATGAAGAACTTGTAAATATAAAGAACAGGAAGTGAACATAAAAATGCAAAGGAAATTTAAAGAAACAAAATCAAATGAACAATTAATCTTAAGAAATAAAAACAAAGATAAGTGTGGAGACTTTACATGAGTTCCCCTTCACTCTTGAATGTCAGTATGACGAGAGAGTTTTGAGTATGTTCTAGTAAAAATTTCCAACAGCTGAACTAATCCTAAAACCTCTTATTTATAGACAAAAAATCTAGCCTTGATTGGCGTAATTTGTCCATGATGGTTACCACGATGTTAGTGGGATTCCAGAAATCTACCCACGTTAAGCTTTGAGGCTTTAGTAATCACTTCTGAATATGCCTTGATCTACACATGCTTCAAATATGGGTAGCTGCCCACCTTCTCCACTGCTTATTCACTTATACTTCTAGAAGAAATAACTTAGTGATCTATCGACGAAAACTACCTCGCCAACCATGCATTTCTTCGACTTCTGTCATCTTATAATCTAATTATTTGCCAAACTATCACCTCGAGACTATTTTTGACATTCCTCAACATTACCAAGTTACCTTTCGACACTGTCATTGTCTATTAATCATCATTCATGCTAAGTTATGAGGCGCGTCAACTAGCCTCCAAAAGGTGATTGCCAGATGATCTTTGATTTTGACCAAATTTTTGGAATTTCGACCATCTTTCAATTACATGTCCAGAGGCTTATTTGCTTTTGCCAACTTGAGCCCTCAAGTCTAGTCAACGTTTTTTCCTATGTTTGATAGGTTTATGTCTTTTGACTGAATTTGAAAATTTGACCCAACATGATGCCCCCTAAATTTTGGTTGTTCGATTTCGTGTTGTGTAAGGAAGAAGAACCAAATTTTAGTTGTTGACCTTTTGCATGCTTATTGCTTTTTTCTCTCTCCTCTTTGAATTTAAATTTTAAATATTTGTTATTGGTTCTTACAAATCTCGCACCTTTCCAAGACTACAAAGCTCTTCATCTTTCTCTCCTAATGTCCCATCATTATGCGCATGTCTTTTGAGGTGGCTTTTCCATGCCTACATAAACTTCACTTGGGGTTTTGTTTTCTCCTTTCACACTCTTATTTCTTACAATACCTTATGCAACTTCTCTTTAAGCATTTTCCTTTCATCCTTACCCAAAAGCTCTCTTTTCCAATCATTTTTGTAGCTACCAACACTCCCCAAATTGTTGCTTCTTCTTGAAAGAACAAATATTGTCATTACTCAAGAGTCCATTCGCGTTGACTATTTCAATAAGTGTCTTTTCCGATTAGCCCATAAAAAGTTCGATTCTTTCATCAATTGGCTTGACTGGCTTGAACCAATTTGGGGTAACCATTGGAAATCCCTAGGCATTTTCGACTTTCTCCAACTCTCTCGACACTCATTAAGATACAATTCCGCCATAATGGGTGGGGCCTTTTATTTTTGGAGCAAGTCCACCAATAATTTACATTTACCATATGGCATGATAGGGCTGACCTTGTTTGAGCTTTTTGCCATCACTGGCATTCCTTTAACAAGCAAAGTTATTTTGTCAAATCATGAAAGCTAAGTCTATGGACCTCGACACTGACATAAAAGATGCCACCTACTCATAGTTTATTGCCAACCATATGGGCTCCCCTTCCGACCTTATGATGAAGGATGAACACATCACTTTTCTTTTTTACTAGCTTAATGCCATTGTGTTTTGTTCGTAGTTGGTGCAGATGCAAAAAGGATACCTTCGCTTGGCTGCTTTGCTTCATGAAGGTCGGAAGCTATGCCTAGCCAAACTCATTATTGCCTAATTCTATCAATCCATGGGAGAAGTAGTCGAAGATATTCATGCCCATGCTACGTCACTCAACCATATTGGCCCTCCTTGGCTTTTACAACGTTGGTTAAATGCTAAGTTTGAGCTACAACTTGCATTTAAACCTACTATTGAAGGCTTTTCCACCATTATTGAGGGCCGTCGATTATGTTAACTTTCTTGGTTGAGGCCTAAAAAATACAAGCCCATGGATGACTTCACTCATTTTTTTCACTTGCTTTCATCGTCTCTAACTCGAATCGGGAAATGAAGCCAACCTACGTCCTTTTGTGCATCGATGATTAGGCCCCTCATGGTATACTCGACCTGTTATTTCTAACAACTCATAGGTTCAAGAGGAAAATGATGTGATCTGGTTGAATGTTTTAAGTTGTCAACTTTTTCTGACAAGATTTCTAGGGGACAATTCCTTGGCCATTATTTTGCATGCCGCTAACTATGTTGCTCGTTAATTTGGGTTTTCTCAAGCCATTTCGACTCTATTTTATCTTAAGTTGAACCTTCAAATTTGTGATACTGAGTCTACTTTTTTTAAGGACCTTAAATATTTTCTTCAACAAGGCAAGAAAACAAGATTGTCCAGTTGCTGTCGAGCCTAGTAACTTTATAAACCCTTCTTTTAAGAAGTGGTGGTGGAATCATTACTACAAGTTTCATTATAGACCCTTGCTAGAATATTTTTCAAAAATGGTTCCTAATTATTCTGCTCAATCTTTGCGGACTGGTGAGCCCAAGTCAAAGGCCAAAGGTATACATGTTAGAGAGATCTTAAAGTTTGAAAAACTCTTTAAGGTAAAGTGGAACCTTCAAGCAATCAGGAAAGTGGTCAGAGATACCAATGAGGTTTTTCAACAAAAGCAAGAGGCTCATGAAGGTCAATGCTGGCAGACCTTTGAGAAGGCCAAGGCTCGAAATCCACTTGTTCAACATGAGTCCTTCATGAGATCAAGTTTCCTTCTTTACTAAGTGCACCATTTGGAATTGTTTGACCCTTTTCCAAATCCAGCTCGAGGAGCTCTCGAGGTGTTTTATCTGAATTTATTAGCTCGAGAAATTTCTCTTATTGGTCTATAATGGTCTTTATCTACTGACCATGTAAGTGATGGATATATGAAAATCACTCGATATCCACCCCTAGGTAATGCCTTAGTTTATTTCTTACCTATACACAATTGTGCACTAATTGTTGATTTTCATTTTGATAGTTACCACTATTGCTACCATCTCTGAGGTAGCCTTGAAAAAGACAAGGGATCAAGAAGACTGGTCCAATGAGATGAAAGGAAGCAAAAAGAAGAGTAAACAAAAGTTCCCACCATTAGGAAAAGAAAAATGTCTGCTTTGCTCAAGTTCCAGTCATCTTTGACCAAGTCTTCCAAAGTGTCGAAGAGTTCACTTTTCATTCCCCTTCTAAGTCTACCAAATCTTCTTCTGCAAAGGTAAACTCTATATATATATATATATCTCTCTCTCTCTCTTATAATTATTTTGTATCATTATTAACATCCTTTTTCTTTTCAGTTGACTTTGGTTGTCGTTCATATCATGACCCCATTGGAGCATCTCTCACACTCTAACTAACATCTGAAATAGTCTTCCAATTTTCCCCTTAAGGTAACTCATTTTTTTTCGATGACCTCTACCTTTTACTTTTACTTCTTCTCATCATCTTTTAACTTAAACTTTTTTTTTTTTGTAGAACACCATTTCTATTCAGGTCAAGGAAGAGCACGACTCTTCTGCGAAGGACAAAAAACTTGTTGCTAACAAGTTCAGCTCAAACAATACTACTGTCGATGTTGGCCAAACTCCTGCCCAATAATCTGTTACTCCTGACATCACCATGGTCGAGGATGACCAAAATCTTAGCTCGATCCTTGTTGAATTGCAGGAAGTTCAATGCATCGAGCCTATTGTGGCACAAACTTAACCAATTCACTCGACAAATGTTGGTGATATAGAGACAAATAATGATGATGATGATGTCCTCGACCTTAGGTTTCTTGATGATGTCAAGAAAATCTTGTCCAACACTTGCATTAAGACTACCTCTTTAGTCTCAGGGTCTGAAACACAAAGCTCAAGGCTTCTATCATCACAATTGACACTGCCTATTCCCGACCCGTATCAACTCAACCTCTTAGCAATCCTCCTCAGAGTCAAATTGTCTAATCAGATGTTGATCTCTCTTAATCAACCTCTGGAATCCATTGCTGCTGATGAGGATCATAGCAACACGTTTTGGATGCCGTTTCTCTATTGAGCCATGCTATTTTACCTTCCTTGGTGCAATCTCTTCTATTATCTCCACAAAAGCTTGTCGAGGAGACTTTTAACAAAACCCCTGAGATACAAATCTTCAAGCCAAGCAAGGATTTTGTTGCCTCTTGGGCCTTTTTGACAAAGAGTTGGAAGAGACCGAGGAAGCCAAAAAGAGGATCTCTAACTCTCTTCCCAAGTTCTTGGCTTGATCTGCTGAACTTTTTGCCGAGATAACCATTTTAGAGCAAAGATTGCAGGAGCTCAAGTTTAATGAACCAAAAGTACAGCCCTTGACGAAGAATTGTGAGATTCAACTTGGCAAGGAGAAAGGCATGCAGGAGTTGGCTAAGAGCCTCGAGAAGGTTGAATTGTCAAAGCAGGCTTTGATCAAGCAATAAGAACAACTTAAGTTGTTGATCCGCTTGTTGAACTAGGGAATCACAACTTTTTCTTAACTATTGCTTTCGTACAGCTCATAAGAAGGGCCTTTTATTTTCTCTTTTTCTTTTTTGCTTTGCAAGAAGGGCTTTTTTAGTTTGGTTGTAATGACAATTTATTCCTTTTCTATTGAACCTTTATAATGAAATGTTTATTTCCTACAATGTTGGTGTATATTTCTTTAAATATTTTCCATTAATTAACTTAATCCTTAAACCATCATTAACATTGACTAATCCATAAGCATTCCCTGAATATAATCGATCGACTTGAAAAGGTCCTTCCTATGTCAGAGACTAATTTTCGTATGTTCTCGACTTCTTTTCAAATGGAAAAATCGATTTCCATATTAAATTGCCTAAGTTAAAAACTTTATTCTTTACTTGACGATTATAGTTCTTGGCCATTGACTTTCTTTGTTGAATCAATTTTTTATTGCAACGAGCTATTCTTGCTCGAGTTCATTTAACTCATCGAGCATTCCCTGTCAATAATCTTTGATTGGCAATTCATTTTGCTTTACCACTCTAATGGTTTACAAATTAATCTTAACAAATAATAAAACATCATGCCCATAGACTAGTTTATAGAGCGTCATTCCGATTGACCCCTTAGACAAATTTCTATAGGCCCGTAAAACTTGGCTAAGGGTATTATGCCAATTTCTTGGCTGTCAACCGACATGTTTCTTAATAAGAGCGATTATAGTCTTATTCACCGCTTCAACTTGCCCATTAACTTGGGTATAATATGGGGTTGAAGCAATCATTTTTATTCGTCTAGAGTTAGCATATACTTTCGGCTTGTGAACATTGTCCCTTGGTCCATTGTCAAAGTTTGGGGAATACTAAACCTATGAACAGTATGCTCTTCTAGGAAATTGATAATTTCATTTTGAGTCACATCTTTCAAAGGAATGGCTTTGACCTACTTCGTAAAGTAATCAACTGCTACTAGAATAAATTTTTGTCCTTTCAACGAAGGTGGCTAGATTAAGCCAATTAGGTCTAATGCCCATCTGAACAGCCAATGTTTCACAATTGTATGCAACTCCAATGCAAGAATATATTGCACGTTCCTATGTCTTTGACAATCTTTGCATGATTTGGCATATTCCATGCAATCTTTAATCATGGTCGTCCAATACACTCTTTGCCGACTAAGTGTTCATTTAAATTTTTGTCCTACTTGATGGGCACCACATATTTCCTTGTGGACCTCTGCTAAGGCGAAATAAGCATCATTTTCTCCTAAACAAGTGAGAAGATTGCCATCGACACTCTTTTTAAACAAAGTATCACTTATAATCATGTAATTAACAGCATGATACTTAATTTTCCTGTCGACTTGGCTATTAGGATTCTTCAAATATTTGACAATTGGCATTCTCCAATCAGAAGCATCTAATTAGTTAATGAAATAAATTTTTCTTTCTTCTAAAGGAACAAAAGCTCGTTTAACTTTGACTAGTCTCTTGAGTGTCGAAGGTGTCACCTTATACTTAGAGGCTGTTTGAGCTAAATCATTAGCTTCTTGATTGAACTCTCTAGGAACATGTTGAATAATAACATTGTCGTATTCAAAAAGTAATCTTGTAGTGACAGAAAAATACTTAATCAAGTTTTCACTCATGCACCTTTATTATCTTGTCACTTACTTAATTACTAATTGGGAATCCCCAATGATCTCAACATTTTTCGCACCGCTATCGAGTAGGATTTCTAGCCTTAGAATCAAACTTCATGTTCTTCCTTATTATTTGAGCAACCATAATTGAGCTCAAACATAAATTTTATAGGCTCTCTATTTGGTGAAATTATTATTAGAATATCGATTCTAACACCATTTTGGTGTCGAGATCCATCACAATTTCCATGGCTTTCAACATAATAATTTTCTTTTCCTTTGTCAACATTACATGAGTCGACTTCATCGATCTTGACACATAGATGGTCAACCGAAAAATCAGCCAGCACTTGGCCTTTGACAGCTTTGGTTGGAACATAAAATAAAGAAATTTCTATGAAAGCAAGCATCCATTTGCCCACTCGACCATGCAAGATTGGATAAGACGACATATATTTAATGATTTCCGTCTTAAAAATAACATAAACATCTTTGGAAACTAAATAATACTTAAGTTGGGTACAAGAAAAGTACAAGGCCAAACACAACTTCTCTATTGGAGTATATCTAGTCTTAACATCATTCAACATTCAACTAAGGGAGTATCTTGCTCTTTCATTTGCTTTTTCAAATTTAAATGGTCGACCTTGTCTTGGAGGGGCCATTACAGGCATGATGGTCAAGTACTTCTTTATTTGGTCGAAAGCTTGCTGGTGCTCCTTTAACCATACAAACTTTTCTTCTTTTCTCGACTTGATCAGAGGTACAAATACTTTTGTCTTTCCTGACATATTCGAGATGAATCGTCGAAGAAAATTCACTTTGCCAAGAAAAGATTGTAATTGTTTCTTGTTTGTTGGCAGATTTGCCCCTAGGATTGCCTTAGCCTTATTTTGATCAACTGCAATCCCTTTCTTTTGGATCAAGAATCATAAAAAATTCCCTGCAGCCACACCAAAAGCACACTTTAGTGGATTTCAAACCATGTTTTCATATTTTATCGAATGTCATTTTCAAATTTTCTAGATGGGTGTCCTTTGTGTCAACCTTAACAACTACATTATCGGTGTAGATTTCCATGAATTTTCTTATGAAATCATGGAAAATAGTATTCATAACACTTTAATAGGTGGCACCAACATTTTTTAGCCTAAAAGGCATAACCACCCACTCATAAGTGCTAATGGCACTAGGGCACCTAAAGGCCGTTTTTGAAACATCATCCTTAGCTATGTATATTTGATTATAGCTTGAGTACCCATCCATAAAACTCAATATTTCATGGCCCGATGCTAAATAAACTAACATGTTGGCTATAAGGATATGAGATTCATCTTTTGGTATGGTATTATTTAAATCTCTAAAGTCTATGCAAATTCTAAGTTTGACATTCTTTTTCATGACAGGAACAATATTAGAAATCCAGTCGACATGCATGGTCGTTCGAATGAACTTTGCCTTAAGTAACCTCTGAATCTCTTCTTTTATTTTGATTATGATTTTTGGTGCAAATCGTCAAGGTGCTTAGTTGACAAGTCAAATGTGTGGCTCGATTGGCAATCGATGTTTGACCAATTTTTTGCTTAAGCCAGGCATTTCATTATACTCCCAGGTAAAGCAATCTTTATATTCTTTTAATACTTTGACTAACTTTCTTTTATCTTGGTCGAGAAGTGATTGGCTTATGTACGTTGGCTTGTTCCCTCCATCATCGCCAAGATTGACCTCCTCCAAGGGATCCTGCACACCAACTTTTTGCTATGTAGTCAGAATTAAAAGTAGAACTTTCAAAACATAAAGAATCTGAGTCGTATATACAATCTAATTGTGTGCTGTTGGTACTACACATTGTCTGCTCGATTATATACATTGATGGATGAGCCAGCTGGCTCGCAATATCAATGACTAAAGTTTTTCTGAGACTGGCCTTGCACTAGCCTTTGGCACTAACCATAATCCATCGAGCCCCACAAGACAACCTACGATGGTGGATGGGTCAAAGGGTCCAAGTCTACCTAAATAGGCTTGACTTTTGTGTTGTAATCTTTAAAGATGACATGCATTTGTTCCACATAGCAGGGACTATCATCTGCCCTTATCTCCTCAATCTTTCCTTCTTATTCCACAATATCAGTTTTGGTGGAGTATGGAAGGAATGGCTACAATGTCGTGGATCTTGTCACGTCCGAGCAGCATATTAAAATTGGCTTTGGATGGCACTACCACAAACATAGTTGGTCTGTCAACATTTCCTACCTTAACTTGCAATGGAATCATGCCCCTGGCTATTGTTGACTTACCGTTGAAACCTGTAACTACTACATTGGTCCTTATGAGGTCAGAGCTTACTTTCCCGAGCTTAATCATCATGTTTTTAGATAAAAGATTTATTGCTGAACCACTATTGACTAGAACTCAATTTATTATTTTACCTTCGACCTTAGGCTTAATATGCAGGGATTAAAGGTGGCTCTTAGTTACCTCATCAGGATGTTTGAATAGGCCTTCACTACATAATTCTTCATCGAGGAACTGACATTCACTGCCTGGGAAGATATCGTAGTAGTCTTCCTCTAAATACTCCAACTCCTAAACTTCATTGTATTCTGCTGGCAACATTGAAACTACTCTAGCAAACTTTATTGCAAAGATAGCTTCCAAGTTGTCATCAAAGCCTAACAAGAAATTCTCTATTAGCAAATCATCTTTGTTCTCATCAAAGATCGGTGTTTGAAATTGGCTTGACACGAAATTGGCAATCAAGGCTAGTTTCTATAGGTTAATTGACCAAGTTTGTGGTGAGTAGGTAGGACATGTTGACACCACAGAGGTGCATTCAGGATATGGCCCCTGAGATAATGACAAAGGGACATATTCAGGCCATTTTTCTTATTTTTGTGGCATGATGGGTGTTTGTAGCTTCATCAATGGCCTCAGAACAAAAGGAGAAACTAAAGGTTAGACTTGAGCATTAATAGTTAGGTTTATAGCAGCCGTCACTTAGTCAGATCGATGCCACATATAAGGATTGGGTGGATTAGGTGGCGAGAAATACCTACCCACAGGCTTTCGATTCTTGACCCACTTGCTCTTTTTCTTATAATGTGGGCACTGAAAGTGTTGCTGGAATTAGGATTGTGGTGTGTATGGCCATGGCAAATTCCTTTTATGCACAAAATTTTGCACCCATTTGTTTTGCATAAACTAGGTCTAAGGCACCTTTATTTTCGACTGAATTCCCTCTGGTTGACTGTCCACCATAACAATAGTCTTTATTTATTGCTTAATAGGATTCAATTCAACATTTTTGGTATTGCTCGATCCAGGCATATCTTTTGTAGTATCTTTTTGTGCTTTAACTTTTTTAGCACCCTTGTTAACTTTGACCCTGTCAGTAGTTCAACTAGCAACTGCTTTGACATTTTTGTCTTTTGCTAACTTTTCTTTCTGGTTTTTATAAGTCTTTGCAGCTGTCTGATCAAACACGGCACTACATCTCGGGCAGAGAGCAACATTTTCTCCATACTCCTTATGTTTTAACAAAAAGTCAAGCAAATAGTCCCCAACTTTGGGAAAAATAGGCTTTTCAACAGCTTCAAAGATGTCAAGATCCATGTCGCTTATTATCTTATCATTTTCTCCCATTTGTTCTTTTTCGAATCTGACCATATTTACTGATAAACTTACTGGTTTAGCATAGTTTGAGCTAAGCCCAAAGGAATCAACATCGACCTTCATTTCAGAATTTTTGTCTTCAATCTTCAACCTTTTTTCCTTGATGGCTCTCTATATCAGGTCCCTAAAACGCACACAATTATTAGTGATATGCCCAACCATTTGATGAAATTTACAAAATTTTTGACCTTTCAATTCATTAATGGATGGCATTTTCTTTCCTTCAGGAGAATTTTTTTTTCCTTTAAAAGCACATCAAATATTTGTTCAGTCTTTGTTATGTCAAAAGAATAATAATTAGCATTATTTATCTCCTCCTTGCCTTTAACAAGTTTTAGTGATGGACAAACATAAGGTGAGCCATTTTTTAATTCCGCCACATGAACCTTGTCAAGGTCAAAGTCTTCTTCTATTGACTCCCTACATTCAACATAGACTATTTTTTCTTTACATATCAAAGTTTTCTTTTTTAAACACTCTTTTTCTCTTTTTTATTGTTCGACTTGTCACACTTTTCCCGCTAATTAGGATAAGTCTAAGAATTGTTGGTTGATCAGTTTCTTTCATATGCTATAGTCAAGGTTGTTGAAAGCCATCTTGACTACGTTCGCCTCAGGTATCAGAGTATAGCATCTATTTTTTAAGTTTTTGAATCTAGCCAAGTGGTCATCAATAGATTCACTATTAAACCTTCTAATGGCAAATAGGTCAGTTAGTCTAACCTTTATTTCTCCTCGAAAGAACTGGTCATGGAAACTTCTTTCTAACTGCATCCATGAATGGATGGAGTTTGGCCTTAAGTTTGAAAACCATGTAAAGGTGTTTTTGTTAAGGATGAAGCAAAAAACCTAATCTTTAAGTACTCATCTGCTGCTACCTTGCCAAACTCAACAATATAATGATTGAAGTGCTCGACCATTGACTCACCACTTTCCCCAAAGAACTTGGTCAAGGACTTTGGTACTTTCATCCCTTTAGGAACTTTAGCTTGAATGATGTGGTCTAGGAAAGCAGAGACAAAGAAATGTTGCTTGGCATAACCAACGTTACACCCAAAGTGGTTCAACACTTGTTCGACAATTCGAGTGATGTTTTGGTTAGGATTATGATGATGATGCCCCTTAGGTTGTTTTGTCTAACCCTTTGGATTATGCGATCTGTATCCTGTCCTCCATTGAACAACTAAATGCCTTGGTTGAGGGCGTTATGAACTCCGTCCTCATGTAGAGGGTAATGGTATCTGATCATTTTGGTCTTCCTTTATATTAACAACCTCAGCTATTCGCCCAACCGATCGAGCCAACTGCTCGTATCTAGTGTTGGTAGATTCTAAAGGTGTTAAGATGATTGCCATTTGTTGTGTCAGCACGTTTACCAAATCATGGTGACTTTCCTCAATTTGTTGTCTAAAGGTAGCTAATGACTCAATAGTGTTAGAGGGAGTGCCTGTCGACATAGGAAATGTCCTAGGGATATTTGGAAATATGGGTCCTACATTCCCTTGCCTAATTGTGATAGGGTTTGTTGACAATGTTCCTCTTTTATCTCCTGCCTGACCCATACACAAAGGTCTGATAGTTGGATTATATGGGTTAGTTTGTGCACCAAAGATTGGCATATTAGCCATGATAGCATTGGCATATTGCGGATTTTGGTATATAGGATTGTTATATATATTAGGAAAAGGTCCTACCATCCCTTGAGTGGCCATTAGTGGAACATACCCAGGGGGTAAGCTGTGCATTGGCTAGGTATTGGGAGTTTGATTGACATTGGTACTATTTGGGGGATTGTTCACTTGTATTGACAGGCATTAGAGTGGGTTCTATTGCTTGTGAAGGGGGCACACTTTCCCTTTCATTTCCAGCTTCTTCCATTAAAGAAGATGCTTGAGCCATATTAGACACTCTTGTGCCACTATGCAAGAGCATAAGTTATGGACCACGATTTTATGTATTTTTTAAGCTTATCTTTTCCTTAGTCTTTCTAGGCGTGCCAATTTGTTTTGCTTGGATTTTTGTTGAGGAAACAAATAAAATCGACAGGTTTGCTTTACAGGTCTCAATTAGGGGAGTGTAAGCAACTCCTCTTGCGAGTTCTCAAGACTAGAGTTTGTCAAAAAAATACAATTCTCGACACTTTGCTTTTGCCAAGTTTTTACAATGTTTTCAATGGCAAACCTTGACTGATATGGCAACACTTTAACTTGAAGTTAAAGAAAAGAATAAGAATTTTTATATGGATTTTGTAATGAAGAACTTGCAAATGTAAAGAACAGGAAATGAACATAAAAATGCAATGCAAATTTAAAGAAACGAAATCAAATGAACAGTTAAACTTAAGAGATAAAAACAAAGATGAGTGTAGAGACTTTATAAGATTTCCTCTTCACTCTTGAATGTCAGCATGATGAGAGAGTTTTGAGTGTGTTCTAGTAAAAATTTCCAACTACTAAACTAACCCTAAAAACTTTTATTTATAGACAAAAAATCTAGCCTAGATTGGTGTAATCTATCCATGATGATTACCACGATGTTAGTGGGATGCCAGAAAACTATCCACATTCAGCTTTGAGGCTCTAGTAACCTCTGGATATGCCTTGATCTACATGTGCTTCAAATATGGGTAATTGCCCACGTTCTCCACTCCTCATTCACTTGTGCTTCTAGAAGAAATAATTCAGTGATCCGTTGACGAAAACTACTTTGCCAGCCATGCATTTCTTCAACTTCTGTCACCTTACAATCCAATATTTATTTGCCAAACTGTCACCTTGGGACTATTTCTGCCATTCCTCAACATTGCCAAGTTACCTTTCAACACTACCATTGTCTATTAATCATCATTCATGCTAAGTTATGAGGTTTGTCCAGTAGTCTCTAAAAGGCGATTGCCAGATGATCTTCAACTTCAACAAACTGGAATTTTGATCATCTTTCAATTACATGTCCTGAGGCTTATTTGCTTTTACCAACTCGAGCCATCAAGTCTAATCAACATATTTTCTTGTGTTCGATAAGTTTATGTCTTTTGACTGAATTTGAGAAGTCGACCCAACAAAATCTTAAATAAAATAAACACAATTTTACATAACACTTTAAAACATACACTTTTGTCATCTACTGGTTAAGTAAACCCTTTGCAATTATGAGCTGGAAAAATTTTATAGCAAAAATTGATCTAGACTTTAGCTATAGAGGTGTTATCTTTTCTCGTGTGAACAAATTATCTTTAGAATTGAAGACCACCTTAGAATTTATCTTATCTTGTCCTTCCTCAAGTAATCATTATTGTCTGTCGTAGAATCTTGGCACATAATACAAATCACAGTAATTTTGTGGCGCCCCACATTGCCGTATGCGATTTTGCTAATGGATTTGAGCGATTTAGCCTGTGTGAATAATCAAGCCACATTTTCACTTCTTACATCAAAGAAATTGATGATCGCAGTTGGTGTAACCGACAAGCTTTTGAAGAAATTTTTGTCAAGATTCAGAAGAAAATATTTTTCTTTCCCATTTTCCGACGGAGCAAATAGAAGTATGCCATAAGTGCATGCATGGGTTGTCGTAGAATTTTCACTTTTCACTAGTGAACTGATAGGCAATGGCGGGTCTATCCAACCATATTTTTTTATTTATTATATAAAATTTAAAAATTAATTTTAAATATGTGTTAAGATACAGAAGAAAATCTTTGTTTCGTACTGTTCAGCAGAACAAATGGCTGTATGCCATAAATGCATGCATACACCGTCGTAGAAATTTTATGTCTCACTAGTGAATTGATAGGCACTTATCCATTTATCCACACAAATTTTTTATTTTGTAATATAAATTTTCAAAACTAATTTTGTAAAAATTGAATTTAAATTAAAATGTATTACTTAATTATTTTTTATTGCACATTTATTTCTTTATTTTTAAATTAAAACTTTTTTTAAAAAAAAAAGTAGCGTTCAATTTCAAATAATAACTTCTTGTAAATTATCAAAATATGAATAAGTCAACAAAAAACATGAGAGTATTTCAGGAATAAAAATTTGTGTACCAAAGGTGTTAGTTACTAAGTGGAATCTCTTTAGTAATATTATTTGTACTCATTTTAGATGCTCATTATAAATTTATAACAAAAGAGAAATATACCAAATGATGAGTGTTGAAAAAGTAAAAAGTGATGGATCTACCATCTTATATTTGTCTCTTTTACTATATATCTATAATGAGCCTACAAAAATGATTATAAATAATATTACTGTTTCTAAAGCATAATTTTAATGTACTAGTAGTATAAAATTTTTTTACTATCATTCAATTCATATATTTTAACATTAACAAATATATTTGACTCTCATACTCACTATTCCAAAGATCATGCATATGAAAAGATTTAATTAAATAATAATATAAAAAAAATTTTACATTCTCAAAACATCAAAATACATCAAAAGTAAATCCTTCCATAATTACCTCGACTTTATTTTAGTTGCATAATGCTGTTTTCATAACTTTGCATCCAACACTATTCTGGGTTTGCCCAATGCTAACCATGATTTGATCACGTAACTTCAACTTAAAATAATTATAATTTCAGATTGAGCGTAGATTCGCCGTTCATTTTCTTCCAATCGAAACGCCTACAGCGTTGAACATATGTGCAACGCTATGAACGTTGAATTTGATTTTGAAAAATGACTCGAAAAAGAAAACATAAATATACAAGGGATTGTAGCAATACATACACCAATAGCCCAGGGTAATTACACCAATGGCCCCAACATATGATTTATTGGTACAGCAATTCCAAAAAGTTAACATACATAAAAGTTAACACCAATGGCCCTAATCATCTTGTTCTGTTTATTTCTGTTTCGTCCCTTCAAAGTTGGTCAGCTTAGAGAACCCCCCACGGCGGTTGGTGCATGGCCTATACTCGGTCACCTTCCACTGTCGAGTGGTTCACAGCCACTCCACATAACTTTAGGTGCCATGGCTGACAAGTATGGACCTCTTTTCACCATCAAGCTTGGTGCCACAAAGGCCGTAGTACTTAGCAACTGGGAAATGGCTAGGGAATGCTTCACCACAAACGACATGGCTGCAGTTTACTCTTGCCCCAAACTTGTTGCAATGGAAACTCTATCCTACAACTTTGCCGTGTTTGGTTTTGCACCATATGGTCCATATTGGCGTGAACTGCGCAAGATTGTTATATTAGAGCTCCTCTCTAATCGCCGCATGGAGCTACTAGGCCGCGTTCGTGTCGTTGAAGTTCAAACTAATATAAAAGAGTTGTATGGTGTTTAGTCCAGCAGAAAGAACAATTTTGACTATGTGTTCGTGGAGATGAAGCTGCGGTTTTCACAATTGACCTTCAACGTGGTCCTCAGAATGATTGTAGGGAAGAGATACTTTGGTGCTATGGATGTAGCCAACTATGTTGCACGGATACCGGTGAGTACCCGCACCGGTTCAGATATGGGTGTAGAGTATGAAAAATTTTGTAAAAATTGAAATACGGGTATGTCAATATATATATTTAAAAATATAAAAAATTTACAAATTTTATATAATAAAAATTAAAATTTCATATGATAAATAAGAAAATACATCAACTTTAACATAAAACAAGCTCAAATTTCCAATATTACATCTCAAAAATAAAAAATTACAATACATGTAGAATACCAATATCATTCCTCTCATTTTCCAAAACACTCAACATGAGCAAACATGAAAAAATGGCAACATCAGTGTAAACAAACACTCAAGTACTCAACAAATCTCATATATCAAGCTATTTCTAGAAATAATTACATTAAAAAAAAATCAATATAGAAGAAAGCAAAACTCAAGAGATTGAATAATATAGGTCCCTTACAGTTAGGACAGAGAAGTCACCGCATTGGGTCGCCGGAGGCCGAAGAGAGAAATTGGCATCACTGCTGGTCGCCATCGCCCAAAATTGTTGCCACTGCTACTATGTGTCGTGCCCAATGCACCACTACTATGTTGTTGATGCCTTGCCATCGCTGCTGTGCCGTGAGTGCTGTTGTTGCTGCTATGCTATCACTGGCGATGGAGCAGTTGAGGGAGATGAGTGGTGGTGGCTAGTGGGTGAGAACTAGGGATGGTAAAAAAATCCGTCCTTGCAGATACCTGTGGGTAATACCTATAACAGGGTAGGTATAGGGAGAAGATTTTGCCCTTACAAGTAATGGGAATGAAAATTTTAAACACTCACATGTTAAATGGGGCAGGGGCAGGGATCACTGTCACCATACCCGCAAGTACCTAATATAAAATTACTATTTTACCCTTAAGTTGTTAATTTAGTTAGGCTAATGCTATTGTTGTTATTTAAATTGATTGAACTAAGGTTTCAATTTAGAAGTTAAAAGTTGGATTTATTTATATTTATTATGTGTTGGACTAATGGTTGGATTACTATTATATATTTATTTTTATTTTAAGTATTTTAAATTGTTGAAATTGAATTGTTATGCTTATTTTGTATTTATTTTTATTTTAAGTATTTTAAGTTGTTAGAATTTGGATTGTAGAATTGGATTACTATTTATGCTTATTTTAAATATTTTATGATGTAAGAATTTCTTTATTTAATTTATTTATTTTTGAATTTTTAATATTCTAACGAGTATCTATGAATATCTTCAGATACCCATAAATTCACGGGAAAGTCCAAAGCAGGTACCCATGTGGATATGGGGCAGGGGATGGGTGGCTATTCTTCGACCCCGCCCGGCCCTATTGACATCTCTACTGAGAACTTGTAAGTTAGGGGGCAAAGGGATCGTGAATGGAAAGGGGGTGAGTTAAAGTTGTTTTGATCTTGGAAAAAACAAAAAAAGAAGGCCGAAAACAACATAGTTTTATTTAAGCCACGTACTTGAATCGTATCCCATTGTACCCAATTTTTTTTTAAAAAAATTAACGGATACGTACCCAGGTGTACCCATACCCAAAACATATCCAGTACCAGTACTTTTGCCAAAATGCAATACGCATGCTTCATAAGTGGCCAACGAGGAAAAGGCAAAAACTATGATGCATAGATATTTCAAAAATAGTGACGTACCCGTATTAATACTCAACTTTTGCATTCACATTTTTACTACATATCTAAAAAATTTTTTTAATGAATATCTACCATATTAAAAGTTTTGTTATTTGAAAAAGTTTAGATAAAAATATAAATTTTGCCCTTATTAATTACTTTTCTCTAATTGTATTATTGTTTTTTGTAATTATTTTATTAATATTTATTTTTATTATATAATTATAATAATTTATTTAATATATATTATTTTACCCCTATTTTACTTTTTCATAGAATTATCATTTTTGCATATCATATCGTACCGTATCTTACTTGTATCTATGCAACATAGGGTAAAAAGATGTTTGAAAACCATGAGCAAGTACATGCATCTATTGGGGGTATTCTCTGTGGTAGATGCTATTCCTTCCCTAAGGCGGCTAAATTTAGGGGACTATGAGAAGGCCATGAAAAAAAACTGTTAAGGAACTGGATAAAATTTTGAGTAATGGATGAACAAAGATATTACACTTGTTTGGTGTAAATAACAAGGAAGATTATAAGATAATCCACGCAGCTTAAGGACCGCCATGGTCTTGGCAACCTTTTGTGATTTTTTTTTTCGGCTCTTCTTGCAACCTTGTGCACTCCATTCCCGCACCTCGCTCCTTCCATTGGTAATGCATAGTGACGATCGAAGCGATGTGAGCTCCGGTGTCCATGTCCTTATCAATGGGAGCCTCCTCCTCTTTATGGTGATCGGCGTCGAGAAGGTTCGCCTCCTCCCCATCAATTATCTTCTTCTCCCTAGGTTTCGATGAGTCACAACTCAATACAACTGCATCCCCAAATTCCAGTGCCAGCGCTTCCGGGTTGTGAACGGAGAGCAATGGATGGAGGCAGTGGTAGTGTTCTATTGGCGGCATAACGAGGTGTACATCGCAGACAAAAATGGGAGAATGGAGGCCGCATCATGGACGGAGGTAGTGGCAACAAGCGTTTTGGTGAGCAACTAGATGTGGGAGGAAGAAGGGAAGGAAGAGGGAAAGATGAAGGAAAAAGGCCAACCAAAAAAATTAAATTGAAGGTTGTGATTTAGTGACCATGGTGGTCATTAAACTAACAATCCTACTGTAGAATCTTCCAACCTTTATCTCCTTCACTACAATTCAAAGCATATCTCCATGTGTCATCTATTTATTTGAGACAACTCACCACTTCACCATGAGTTACTAAAGTTATGCTTCACCAGAGAAAGCACCTTGAGTGAATGGTTAGAGAAGCACCACCAAAAAGGGGTTTTGAATGAAAAGGGTACAACTAATAGAGATTTCATGGATGTGATGCTCTCGGTGCTGGATGACAGAAGGATTGATGGGTTTGATCCTGATACCATAATCAAAGCCACAACATTGGTATGTATGTATATAGCATAGTGCCTCTAGTATTACTCCTAGTGAAAATTAAGGCTTGGTTGGTTTCTATTTTCATTTCATGTATTTACCATTTTCAAGATTTTTGTGAACGAAAAAAAAAATAAGGAAAATGATAAAACCCAATTATATGTTTTTATTTCTTGTTTTCATTATTTCTTTCACAAAATCATGAAAATATATTAGAAATGCTGGAAAAGAAAATAGAAACCAAACACACCCTTATATTTTTACTTACAACAATTGAGTTTCTTCTTTCTTTTGCATGTTTTAAAGTTTGATTTGTAAATGAAAATACATTGCTCTTTTTTTTTTTTGTTCGCAAGGAGACTAATCTCCTAGCAAAATATGTTATAATATTCTCTTGCAAGATCACAATTCAGGTAATTTGATAAGATTCGTCGGTCCAACCAGTTGGATTAGGAACTAGTCCCCAGGCTAGTTTGGCCACTACCTAAAAATCAAAATTTGAAAAATTGGTTTGTGTGAATCGGTCAAAAGCCAGTGAATCGAATTGACCAATGTCGATTTACACCATTTGACTAGCATTTTTTAAAAGAAAAATAAAAGATGACCTCGGGGCATTATTTGGTTATCAATAGTGAGATTAAAAACCCTATTATATGGTGAAAAATGGCCAAAAGTATACCTTAGTTAACCAAGTCAATAACTACTATAGAATTTTTACTCTTTTAAAAAGAGCATACAGGAAATAGGGATAAAGCAATATGACTCATGGGCATTTATAGTTCTTAAGAGTAAAAAGCTCCTAGTCTAAGTAATGTAAGACTTGCTTGATTTATAATAGTTTTAAGAGTAAAAGGTCTATAGTCTAAGAATTGTAAAGCTTGAATGTCCTATATTCCAATTCCCTAAATAAATGCTCTTGCATGACATATGAAAATAAGCATAAATGTTTTTTTAAAAAAATGATATTTGTATACAATAGATATATTGATATTTGTGTATATTAGATATATTAATATTTTAAGTTATAAAGTATGCAGCAAGGTTTTGAAATAGCTAATTCAATATTAATATCATTAGCATGTCATGTTAAAATTTAATTTTATATATATATATATATATATATATATATATATATATATATATATATATATATATATATATATATATATATATATATAACTAGAGCATTCTTCTTATGGAACTTGAACTTATTTTGCAGGCAATGATCATGGGAGGAACTAACATAGCCACGGTTACCCTTACATGGGCAGTGTGTTTCCTATTGAGAAATTCTCATATATTGGAAAAAGCAAAAGGAGAACTTGATAGCCAAATTAGGAAAGCGAGATGCAAAAGTGAGTCAGATATCAATAAATTGGTATATCTTCAAGCCATAGTTCAGGAGACACTAAGATTGTATCCAGCAGATCCTCTTGGAGGACCTCGTGAATTCATAGAGAATTGCACTTTAGGTGGCTACCATATCAAAAAGGGATCCCGACTAATTACAAATCTTTGGAAGATCCACGCTAAACCTAGTATTTGGTCAGACCCCTTAGAGTTTAAGCCAGAAAGATTCCTCACAACTCACAAAGATGTTGATGTTAAGGGTCATCATTTTAAGTTGTTACCATTTGGAAGTGGCAGAAGGATGTGTCCCGGAATGTGCTTTGCCCTTCAGATATATGGTTCACTTTACATTGGCTAGCTCCTTTGAAATCTTAAATCCATCTACTGAGCCTATTGATATAACTGGAACTCTTGGATTGCCGCTTTGTTAAACCCATAGTAGTTAATAGCGGGCGATCGCGCCGCTATAGCGTCGTTGCGATGCGAAGCAGTGGCTAGCTGCCACAAAGCTAACGTCGCATCGCGTTTTGGCGTCGCAGATGCTATCGCGGATGTCGCTACCGCGATTCATGTCGTCGCTGAAAGGACGATTTTAACCCTGCTTTTGGATCGTTCACCACCTTCTGCAGGGGTTGGGCGGTCATTTCCCTCTCCCTCAAACTGGTTCTTCATTCTGCCCTCGATATTTAGTGCCTTTCTTCAACTTTCTGCCTGCACTTCAACCTTCGACCTACCTCCTCTCTCAATCGGTCCTTCTCTCTAGCGAACCTTCCACCTGCGCAACGGCGATAACGGCGGCTTCGAGATTGGCAGCAACCGAGCTACATCTTGCTGGTTCCGTTTCAGCTAAAGCAAGAGCGTCTGCGTGTCCCCGTCCTCCACTCCTCCTTCCTTCTTCCTCCTCCTTGTTCCTCTGGTTGGACCTCCTTCTTCCTTTATCTCTCTTTGTTCTGCTTCCTTTATCTTGCTTTCCTCCATCCTTTGTTTTTTTTTTCCCTTCTTCTATTCACTATTTTTCTATTTTTCATTTTTTTTCTTTTCAATTTTCTAGTCTGGTTGGTTTAGCAATGGCAACATCATCAACTCAAGCTTCTAGTGTTGCTCCCACTTCTATTGGTTTGGTGAAGCCCACTGGTGACAACATAGATATGGCATGGCAGTGGAATAGTTTAAAAGACATCAATAATAGGAAGAGTATAACTTATAATTTTTGTGGCAAAACCACCAATGGTGGAATAACTAGAGCAAAAAGACACCAAATGGGTGTAGTTGGAGATAGAAAATCTTGTAAAGGAGTCCCACCTGAAGTTAAGCAACTTCTCAAAGAAGCTCATGAGAAGAAAAATGCGGAAAAGGAAGCAAATTTTGGTGCAATTGGAGAAGATGATGATGAACAAGAAGATTTAGAAGAAATTCTACAAATTAGAAGAGGGAAAAGACCTCCATTAGCATCAAGTAGGAGTAGCTCTACTCCTTCAAGTATTGTTAAGCAAGCCAAGAAAGGAAAAAGCATAAAAAGTCCTTTAGATTTGATGTTTTTAAAAGATCCTGAAGCTACCATTAAATTGGGAAAGCCTCACTGTCAAACAAGCATTAATGATGCTTGTGATAAAGAAGCAAGGGCTAGAACCATTCAATACATAGCCCGATTTTTTTATATGAATGGGATTGCTTTCAATGTCGCTAGATCAAAAAGCCTTAAGTTGATGCTTGAAGCTATTGGAAATTATGGTCCACACCTAAAAGCTCCAAGTTATCACGAATTGAAGGTTCCACTCCTTAAAAGGGAGTTAGAGCTAACAACGGATATGTTGAAGGGCAATGAGGAGGAAAGGGTGAAATATGGATGCTCAATAATGTCGGGTGGCTGGACGAATAGGAAGAATAGGACATTGATTAATTTCATGGTAAATTGTCTAGCTGGGACAATGTTTGTGAAGAGTGTTGATGTTTCTGCATACATGAAGACGGGGGAGAAAGTATATGAGCTATTGGATAATTTTGTAGAGGAGATTGAAGAACAAAATGCTGTTCAAGTGGTGACTGACAATGGAAGTAATTATGTCTTGGCTGGTAAGAAGCTATGAATTGCTCAAATTTCCTATTACTTCATTTAATATTTGGCTATTCATCTAATTTTATTTAATTTGGCTCTTCTTAGGCAAACTACTTCAAGCTAAGAGGAATAATCTCTTTTGGACTCCATGTGCTACACATTGTGTAGACTTAATATTGGAGGACATTGGAAAGCTTCCTAGAGTTAAGAAGGCAATACAAAGAGGCATTAATCTTGTGGGCTTTATCTATAACCACACTTTGGCATTGAACACAATGAGAAAATTTACCAATAAGATGGAGTTGGTTAGGCATGGAGTGACAAGGTTTGCTACAACCTTCCTTACATTGTAAAGTTTGTACAAACAAAAGAACAATCTTAGAAGGATGTTTCACTTCAGATGAGTGATTAAGCTCCAAGATGACTAAAGTACCTAAGGGGAAGAAGGTAGGTGATATTATGCTCAACACAATATTTTGGAATGATGTTGTGTACTCTATTAAACTTATGGGGCCTCTTGTGCATGTCCTTAGGCTTGTTGATAATGAGAAAAAGCCTGCAATATGATACATTTATGAAGCAATGGATAGGGCTAAGGAAGCCATTCACAAGTACTTCAAGGATAATGAAGCCAAGTACAAGGATGTTTTTGCTATTATTGATAGGAGATGAGACTCACAACTTCATCATCCATTGCATGCAGCTGGCTATTTCATGAATCCTGAGTTCTACTATCCCAATATAACAAAGATTGAGAGTGATCATGAAATAATGGATGGACTTTATAAAACTATTGATAAGTTGAATCCAGATGAAGACTTAGCAGAAAAGGTTACAAATGAGATTGAAATATTTAAGAGAGCTAGTCGCATATTTGGAAATAGGATGGCAATAAAACAAAGGAACACAATGGCTCATGGTAAGAAATAAGAAATGTGTACTTAATTCTTGATAAATTTAGTTTCATGATGTTTCTTAGTAATAGTGATTTCCTGATTATTGAATCATAGCTGAATGGTGGAGGAAGTATGGAGCATCCACTCCTAACTTACAATAATTTGCAGTCAAAGTGTTGAGCCTAATTTGTAGTTCAATGGGATGTGAGTGTAATTGGAGCACTTTTGAGCATGTAAGCAAATGCAAATAATTTTTCTTTGCATAGTTTCATGCTTCTATTTAATGATTTTAACACTAACATTTTGTCTAATTTATGACATGAATATCATAGATTCATTCTAAGAAAAGGAGCAAGCTTGAGCATCAAAAGTTGCAAGACTTGGTATTCATCAAGTACAATCGAACTCTTAAAGAGCGCTTTGATAGCCAAGATGAGATTGATCTTATTCTCCTAAATTGTATTGATGATAGTAATGAGTGGTTGTTGGGAGAAATGGGTGCTAGCATAAAAGATACTGAAGGAGAATTCATTTTTGGTGATGATGGATTGACTTGGGGAGATGTTTCTACTGCAGTTAGGGCTGAGGAGCCTCCAAGACACACGAGGCTTGCTACTAGATTGCAGAAGAAAGTATCAAAGCATTTTAGTTCAAGAAGAGGAAAGGAGCCTATTCAAGAAGAAGAATTTGATGATGAGGAAGACTCGGATGAGGGGCAAGAAGAGATCTATAAGTCTAGTAGTGAAGAAAGTGATGGAGAGAACAATATGGAGGAGGATGATGATGAATGATTTGTAGAATGTTTTGTTAGTTTTAGAGAGTAGAAACTTAGGTTTAATTAGGATTTGTTATTGCTTTTTATATTTTTTTTGTCCTTATACTACTTAATGGTGTTGTTTTTTTTGTTTTGTTGCCCTTAGAATTCGATGTTTATGCTTTGGATTGATGGTGACTGCATATTTTTAAACTATGGAATGGATTATGAATTTTTATCATTGATGTGAATGAGTTTAATTATAAATGATTTCTTATTTTTGAATATTTATGTATGTTATATAATTTGCATGATAATTATATACATTTTACCAAATAGCGGCCGGAATGTTATCCGCTATCCCGCTATAGCAATTTTGGGGTCAGCCGCTACGCGCCGCTATCTGCGTTTGACTACTATGGTTAAACCATATGCTCTATCCTATGTGATCCGTTTTGTTTAAGTCATATTTGTCTGCTGGGCTGATGTAAAATCATAGGATTGTGATCATAGGTGTGTTGAGCATCCTGTCATGTAATTATTTGCATGCATTGCCATATTGTCTAGTAATTTTAGTATAAATTCCCAAGAAAGGAAATGCGTGACATAAGCATTCTTTGTCATTGTTATGAATGCATTTTTCCAACGGAATATCAAGCCATATTGTTTTATTTTCTATGCGAATCAAGCCTGGTTATAATACTACCCGTATGCTAAAATAGAACTAAAAACCTGTTAGCCTCTTGACTCTCGCTTCCTTTGAGTGGGAAACGCCATATTCTCAGATGTCAATCGCGCAAATGTCAAAATTAAAAGTTCTAGAGAAGATTTGTGTATGTTATACTTTCTTACATTGTATTCAAGGCAACACAAGCTATATGATAAATCATTACCAGTCATTCGATATTTGAGACGAGAAACCAAATAATCAATTTTCAGAACTGCAATTTGGTAAGACAACTTTTTTAATGAAATAGTGCAAATTCGTGTGATTGGTGGAAACTGTTAGACTGGACAAAAATCAACTGGGATTGCCAGAAATCATGGCAAGGTATTGTAAATTGTAGAAATGCTACGTCATTCGTAGAGCTAAGTACAAAATTATTTTCGTACTAAAAAGTTTTTTTTGATCCATGTTATAATTGTTGCAGCGGGGATTGAAAATGTATTTAATGAAAAAGTTTTGTGTTTAATTGATCAATCGTTGGAGAAAAGAAACAAATTATTTCATCATTGATTACAGAAATAATATTTTAATTTTTTTCTTCTTTTTTCAGGTTTAATTTTATTTATTTATTTACTATCAGAATTTTTTGGGTCATGTTACTACAATAATTGAATTCGCCTTCTTTTTTTATTTTTTATTTTTGTTCCGACTTTCGTTTTTGGTCTGCAAGTTAACGTACTTTTGGTTTTTGTCAAACAAGTACGCATTTTTTTGGGTCATGAACAAATACACAGTCAAGTTTAACCAGATGTAAAGAGGCTCAGCCCACTAGATAGAAAACTAAACCAATGCAACTAATGCATTAACACAATCTGTAGCCAAACAATCCAAAAAATTCCCACCCCATAAACAGATGAGAAGTGTTTTTAGATTCTTTTTTTTTTTAATTTCATTTCTATTATTTCAAATTTGGAGGTCTAAATAGTTGTTGAAATTGAGAAACAGTAATTGGTTAGCCAATCATTGTGGGAGGATATTGTTACTCACTCTCTTATTACTTATACGACTTAGTACTTTTGCCAATTTGGCATCAATATGAGATTTTGTTTAATTGTTCCTAGGGTTTTAATAAGAAAATTCTTATCAATACTAATAATAAAGAGTAAAGTTGCATTATACACATAAAAAATAAATAAATAAATAAAAGAGAAAAATAGAATAAATAAAA
Source organism: Pterocarpus macrocarpus (assembly GCA_031439585.1). Lineage (NCBI taxonomy): Eukaryota > Viridiplantae > Streptophyta > Magnoliopsida > Fabales > Fabaceae > Pterocarpus > Pterocarpus macrocarpus. The sequence continues at coordinate 19,444,740 of CM062520.1, forward strand.
TATTCTAGAGCAATTGATGATTATACAATTCCAACAAATAAAATAAAATAAAATAAGATAAAATTATATATATATATATATATATATATATATATATATATATATATATATATATGACATTAATTAGTTTGATATTAGACAATACAGCTATGAATCATATATCGTATTTTTTATGCTGCATAAGAGTTGATAGTATACAAAGCCTAATGAAACCTTATAGATCGATTTTTATTACATTGACTTAAATTTAATTTACTTTTATATTAACTTTAATTTGAAATTATTTTTCTAATACTTTTTATGTGTAAGAATATTTTGTGAATTAAAATTATTCAAATATTTTGGTGTGTTTACATAGGACGGCCGGTTACGTCTCTAAAAATTCAATTAGGCGATGTCTCCTACATAAATTATTGAATTTGTAAACAAAACAAACAAATAAAAATTGAGCACTATTCCACTATATGGGATTGACTACTTATATGTATGAAAATTTTGTGCTTCCAAAGCATTTCTCCACAGCACTAGTGTCTTTGTTATTTATATTCTACCAAAAACTAATGTAGATAACAATATTGTTGTTATGTTAGTAATAGGTCTATATTATTATTTGAATGTCATCAATAAAAAGCTACCTTATTTTTTAATACTATTATCCAAAATTTATATTTATTTTATAAATATATATATTTTTTGTCTTGTTATATATATCTGTTGATGTTGTTAAGATAGTTCCACTTATAATATTTATAATATTTTCCCCATATGATTAACTGGAATTTTAGATTGTCTAAAATATTCTTTATATATTGCATATTAACTTGTTCGGCAAATTATTCTTTATATATTGTAAATTACAATTTTCGAGTTTTAAATATAATATCAATTTTTTTAACTGATTAAAATTAAGGACAAAACGGGAATAAACAATATTGTATTTAATAGTGTAAAATATGATATAAAGTGTTTAATGACATGTTTTAATTGGTCAATTAAAATTGAACACTCAGAATATTAAATGTTCTGAAACTGATCAATGATTCAAGAAATACTATTGTAAATACATAATTATCTAATAATTATTTTATTGTGGTATATGTGTCCTCTTGAGTATGTAATTTAACTGATATTCAATTAAAAATAATTCTCCCCATTTCAAAATAATTATCAAACTAGGGTTAACATAGAATTTAAGAAAAAATAATAAATCACCTTAGTGATGATACAAAATAATTAAGTGGATAAAATTACCCTCATTTGAAACAAAAAAAAAAAAATACTTCCATTAACCCAATTGATACTATAATATTCTCTTTACTAAAATTGTCTATGGTCATTTAATAATTACAGTTAAATTAAGGGTATTATAAAAAAAATTGTTACCTCAATATTTTAATAATTTAATTTAAATACACTGACAGTGTAAAATAGTTTTATATTATCAGTTAATGAAAATAATGAAAAATACAAACTCATATAAATAACTATTCATTATAATGAGGGATCCCGCCATAATTTCTCACTTTTCCTTATTTTTATTGATTGACAATATAAAATTATTTTATACTATCAGTATATACCAATTAAACACATATTTTAAATTGCCAGATATTTTAAAATTCTAAAATACAAAAAGTTTTGACAATTATCCTAAAAGTGGAGAAATATATTAGCGGGGCACAATTTTCCAACGGTCTGTTGACTCAGAATATTTGAAACCGTTTCCAAGACTTTGTCGTTGTGTATATATGCTCAAATCGGTATAACATATTCCCTCCCATCCACTTCATTTATTTGAGAAAGAATTTAATTTAAATGAATTGATAGTATAAAATTATTTTACACTGTCACTAATAAAAATAGTGAAAAGTGCCAACTCATACAAATAACCACTCATTATAATGAGAAACTCACCATAATTTCTCATTTTTTCCTATTTCTATTAATTGACAATATAAAACTATTTTACACTGTTAGTGCATACTAATTAAACTCTTTGAAAAAAATATTGATCAATTTTATTTGTTATTTTTACATATCAACACCTCACATACTTTTAAATAGAACATACTTTTAGCAAGTTTAGTAGGATAAATTAATTAGATGTTAAAATAAATAAGTATACTTTAATTAGCATTCTTTGTAATTAAGCCTTATTTTAAATTTTTTAATTATTATATATATGACTAAAATAATAGATAAAGTGAACTGGATGTAGTATTAGATATTAATATAAGTTGTTTAGGATTTATAGTTTTTTTTTTTATAAATAATCGGAGGTATTCCTCTTCGACAAATGGGTATTATTCATACCAATTTTGCTGAGGGGATGAATTTTTTATGATGTTTAAATATATAATTATTAATGTATGGAATTTTTTAAATATTTACTTAAATATGATATTTTTCTCTCTCCTTTTTCCTCTCTCTTCTTTTTTATCATTTTTTTCTTCTATTTCTCTTCTATTTTATTATTTTCTCTTTCTTAAATTTGCAGTACATAATTGCCAATTTAATTATTTTATTATTTTCTCTTTCTTGAATTAACAGTATTGTATTGCAAATTTAAAAAATAAAAATTAATAAAATAATTGAATTCACAATATTATATTGTAAATTCTGTTAATTTTTTAAAACTAAATTCGCTATTAACTTCTGCGGATTCTTTAAAAATCACAATATCTCATTTAATAACCCTAAATTCTAAATCCTAAAAAATTAGCTTTTTGCTGATGAATCGGAATTGAATTATGAGAATAGTATGGTTTGTCGTGTAGTGTTAGGAGTGTTCTGACATCGTGGCATATTCAAAAGAATCTGTCTGTAGTTTTTCTTTTTCGACTAATGCAAAATTTACCGAGGTTTTCTTTTATTGTTTTATTTCTTTTTTTAAAATTATCTTTTGTTATTATTCGATGTTTGATTCCCCTTTTTAGCATCTTCCGCAGAGATCTTTAAAGATAAACGCAATGAAGTTGCCATCAAAGTTGCAAATGATGACAGCGAATACACATGTAGGTTGAAGATGATGGATAAAGATGAGAAGTTTGCTTTTTTGAAATATGGATGGGAGGAAATGGTGACAGATTTTCAATTTAAAGGAAATGATTCAATTAATCTTAGGGTGGATGAGAATGATCGGAGTGTTTTAAAGGTGGATATTATCCCATGCTTTCCATAATAGATGTATCTCCTTATTTTGATAATGCATATTTTTTTTTGAGTTTAACTGGGGTGCATTGACAGTGTAAAATTTTTTTACACTGTCATCCAATTAAAACCTTCTATTTGCATGACCATTCAAGTAGTGGGTGGTTATATCAAGGACTTTTGCTGATGTGGCTATATATGATTGGATGTCTGTGTAAAGAATTTTTACACTGACAATGTATTCAAATTAAATCTTTTTTTTTTAATTTTACTTATTCACTTTTTCGTTTTATTTTTCATATATTTTTGGACTATTTGCATTTTTGCATATACGTCATTTTTTTAGTGTTTAATTTAACATACTTGTTGGACAATGTGGTTTTTATTTAATATTCTTTTAATGTTTAATTTAATATATCTTTGGTTCTTATTATTATAGTTTGTGTTAATATTTTTCTTTTTTTCTTTTTTGACTAAACATGCGTCTTAATCCCTTAAAGATATGCATCATATCAGTTTAGTCTTTAAAAAATTTGAGATTAAATTAATCCCTAAAAATTAAGATGTGACATCACTTTGATTCATAAAAAATGCATGTGACATCTATTTGACCCCTCCTTTACAATATTAAATTTAAAAACATTAGAACCACAATTGTATTTGTCCTTCCTTTCATATTCAAGTTCCAAATCATCATAAATAAATGGCACTTTCAGCGTAAATAGGAAAAAAAAAGGAGAACAAAGGTAGTTCTCATATGTCAGTAAAGATGCAAAGAAGGGTGAATAGGGATAGGTGAAGTAGGTAGTTTTGGAGTGGTTGATGATGGTGGTGGCGGCAATATGGTCATGATGGTGACATCGACGATGGTAGTAGCAATGGTGACGGTAATAGCATCTTTGGCAGCAAAGGGAGTGTTTATAATAAGAAAGGGAGGGGGCTTGTTCAAGGGGTGGATTTGTTGAACAAATTTTGGGTTTGAAAAAATTGGAGATTAGGGTCTTTAGAGTCTATCAAATGAAGGGAGATAAAGGGAATGGGATGAATCAATGACACATAAAGGATGCAAAATGAGGTCGTTACCCCTTTGTCCATGTTAGAAAGTCACTACCTTGAAACGATGTCGTTTTGCACCAACATAGAAGTCCAGAGTGGCATTCTCATCACTTTGCTAATAGTCATGTAGACGTTTCTATTGAGTTTAACACTAGGGACTGACGAGTGCTCGATGTTTGCATTTATTAGGATCCGCAAGACTATCTACTTTTGGGGGCCGGGGAACAAGGACTGTATCCATTGAGTGAATTGTATTTGGACTTAGGTTTTACTCTTAATTATATCTCTTAATTATATTCAAAGTATAGAACTTTAAATAAAGGTTTTTATATCCTTTTGGTCCCTATAAAGTAAATTTTGGTTTTGTTTCATATAATATTTTTATTATGGTATAAGTTTTTATATATAGTTTTCTGGAATTTGGGTTTTGATCTTGAAGGACCAAAACCAAAACAAATTAAATTAGAGGGATTGATCAATCCTTTATAAAAAATAAGGACCAATTTTTTATTACAAAAAAGCAACTACATAGGGATCAAAAATCAAATTTTTAGTATTATATGTACTAAAAAAATTATAAGGACTAAAATTAAAATTAGTAAAATCTATGGAAATTTTAAATTTATTTAAATCTTAAATAAAATAAATATAAATTTACACAACAATTTAAAAACACACTCATTTTGTTGTTTATTGGTTAGGTAAACCCTTTGCAATGAGTCAGAAAATTTTATGGCAAAAATTGATCTAGACTATCTTAGATAGCATTTGATATGAGATAATCTATCTGAATTACTAGTAATATTTGATTAAATTGCTTAAACCAACAATATTATCCTGTTTGATTGGGTAATATTACTGGCAATCTAGATTTTTAAGGTAATATGGATTACTACCAATGTAATAATATAGATTACTCCCTTAAAAGTGGTAATGTGGATACCAATATGGCAATCCTTTTATTATTATTATTATTATTATTGTTGTTGTTGTTGTTACTATTAAAAAAATATTAATTATTTATTATTATTAATGATTAATCATTAATAATAATTATAACTATTATTGTGATTAAATATTAATTATATTAATAATTATTTATTATTAAATAATAATAATTTAAATTAATATTAATTATTTTTAAATAATAATTATTAATATATTAGTTTAATACATATATTATGTAATAATCTTTTTAATATACCAAATAGGATAATATGAATTGTCACTTAGATTACTTATGCATACCAAACACTGTATTTAATATTATCAGCAATTTAAAATGTGATAATTTTTCTAAATAGTAATTTATATTACTGATAATCTTATTAGTTAAGGTACCAAATACTGCTTTAGAATTATCTTTAAAGGTGTTGTCTTTCCTCATGTGAGCAATTACCTTAAAAATTGAAGATTGCCTCAAGTCTAGTTTGGTAATATTCTTTGTAGAAAATACTCTTGTTTATAAAAAAATATAAATTAATTTTTTTATTTGATAAATAAAAAAATTTGAGTAATTTTACTCCTAATTTTAAAAACTAGGGATACTCTTAAAAGTCTTTATATGATATTTTTTAAAATTGGCTTATAATTTTTAAATTTTAAAAAATTAATATAATTTTATTTTTTTAATGATAATAAAAATAAAATTTATTTTTTTAATATTTATATTTATTATAATTATTTTAAATTTTAAAAATAATTTTATTAAATATTACTTTTATAATTTCTACTTATTGAATTATTTTTAGAGAGTCCACAGATGCAGTGATTCTAACAAAGTCAGTACAATGTATACCAAGCGAAGCCTTAGAATCTACCTTATCTCGTCCTTCTTCGTCAACTAATCATTATTGACTGTTCCTAGAACCTTGGCATACAATACAAATCACAGTAATCTTCTGGCGGCCCCACAATGCCGTATTGCGCTTTTGCTAGATGAACTTGAGCGATAGTCTGTATCAATCGTCAAAGCCACATTTTCGCTTCTTACATCCAAGAAATTGATGATCGTAGTTGGAGTAGCTGACGAGTGGCAATAAATGCTTCTCTGCAGAGCAAAAAATCTATCTTTCTTCCTTATCTTCGGGCGGAGCAAAATGCTGTATGCGACAAGTGCATAAGTTGTTGCGTGCCTATCCAGCCAACCACGCTGTTTGTCAGCATACAGAATAAGTAGCTATATGCCACAAGTGCATGCATATTGTCGTGGAATTTTTGGTTTTCACTAGTGAATAGATAGGCACTTGCGTGCCTAATTTCCATACACATTTATTATTTATAATATAAATTTTAAAAATTAATTTTGTAAAAATTAAATTTCAACTACAATGTAGTTTGACATATTAATTGCAATCTGCTACTGATGTGTTGAAAATTTGATGAGATGTTGAATTTTGAGGCATTGAATTAAGACTTGATAAGATGTCGAATTTTGACGAGGATTTTGTTTGAATAATTTTCCTGTTTTAATAGAAGGGTTTGATTTGTCTTTATTTTTATGCTATATTCATGTTGAGTGTTGAGACTCTTATCAATTATAAAAAAAATAAAACTAAAAAATGTATAAGTTAATAATTTTTTAATTAATTTACTTAGTTATTTTTGTTACACACTTAATTTTTTATTTTTAAATTAAAATCTTTTAAAAAATTAAAAAATAGCTAATAACTTCTTGTAAATTATCAAAATATGAATAAATAACTACCAAAGAATATGAGAGTATTTAAAGTTTAGGGTTTAATTACTTATTTTGGACACATAATATAAGAGAAAGACCCGAGATAGTAGGTCTTGAAAAAAATAAAAAATAATGGATCCACCACCTTAGATCCTTCTCTCTCATTGTACATCTATAATGAGTCTCCAAAAAATAATTATAAATAATATTACTCTTTTCAAAGCGTAATTTTAGTGCACTTGCGCTGTCATCCAAGCATATATTACAATATTAGCAAATATATTTGACTCTTATACTTACTATTTCAAAAATTATACATAAAGATGGATTTACATGTACATATTTGTTGGGGCATATGCCCACACTAAAATTTGAGAGTTTTGTTAGTAATATATGGGTATGAGTTAGGATTATTACACCAGTATAATTCTAAGTAACTATTATACCACTTAAAAACTTTTTATTAGTGTAATTTTTTACAAAATCTACTATTGGGTTATGAATTTATATTTTGTAGGTCATGTCTATAAAATTTAAATTAATTTAAAACTATTTGGCATAATTTTTTATGTACATCAAAATTAATATAATATATACATTTAAAATATACATGAATAAGAACTATTTGATTATATTCTTTATGATGTTTAATTTTTACAAAATTCGGTACAAATGATCTTTATGATAGGTAATTATAATTTAACTGTTGAATTGATAGAAATATACTATATATATAAAGAGTTATTAAGTGTTATATATATATATATATAGGCCAAGCGGCTAGTTAGGGGTCCTTCAACTTAGCCTACTTGGCCTAGCCTATTTAGTATATAAGCTGAGTCAAGGCTTTTCAAAAACTTTTTTATTTAAAAAATCCAAGCTACAAGCTATGCAAATCACCTATTGGACCTAATAAGCTAATAGGCCAGCCTATTTGTATTATTATTATTATTATTTTAAAAAATTAATGATAATAGAAGTCCCTTTAGTCTATTTAGAAATAGACTTTTTGACTTGACAAAATAAAATAAAGAAATATATATTTTTTTACTTATTTAAAAATTTTTGACTTATTCAAGAATATGTTCTTAGCTTATTTAAAAGAAAGCTTTTTGATCTAATAGGTTTTATTATTAAGTAGTCCTCTAAATAAGTTTTTAGGACAGATTAGACTTTGAAAAAAGCCAAGTCAGGATTAAAACAAACCTATATCAAGTAATAGCCTTAGGACTCCAACTGCATATTTGAAAAATAGGTCGAGTCTATTTAAGATGAAGTCTAACCTAGCTTAGCTTACTTTTACCCTTGTTTTGTATATTATAAATCTTTTCCCCCATTACTTAAATTTTTTAAATTCGTCACTGGTTAAATATATAGAAGGATTTGATTAGATAATAATATAAAAAATTTTTTACATTATCAATGAATCAAAATTAAATCCTTTCATAATTATCTCGACTTTATTTTAGTTGTCTGATATTATTTTCATAATTCTAGCATCCAACACTATGATCATCTCTGGGCATGCCTAATGCTAACCACTTACAGTGTTGAACAATGTGCAACAGTGCAAGGCTATGAACGTTGAATTTGATACGGAAAAATTGACTTAAAAAAATCATAAATATTCAAGGGAGTGTAGCAAGAGAAATGTTGAGGGAACTCAATTATTGTAGGATATCGTACCGATTCACCACTCATCTACTATTGAATGGGATGTGAACTTCACTTAAATTTAGCCTACACTCTATTTAATGGTATATGAGTGGTGAGTTGGTATGGTGTCCCACAAGAAGTGAGTCCCGCTACATCCTTTGTGGTAATAAATACACACCCATGGTAATTACACCAATAGCCCCTACATATGATTTATTGGCACAGCAATTCCAAAAGGTTGACATAGCTATTAGAATTTAATTAATATGTAACATGAGTATAAAAGGATTTTTTAATAAAAAAATGTGTACAACAATTTTACGTTATTATTTAATATTATAAATTTTTTTGTAATTATCAGTCAGGAGGTTCTATCCTTATTCGTGGAGGAAGAAATTCATATTTCATATATATTTTATAACTATGAATTTAATTTTTTATTATATTTTCCTTTTCTTACTTTTAATTATTATGTGATTAATATTTACGTGGAATGAAAAAGACATTTATTTCATGGAATGTTTAAAAATTTTCCGTCCTAACCTGTCTGAAAATATATATGTCCCCACTTAGATAAACGATTTCTCAGAAAAGCTATCTCCTATAGGGTCCCCTGCAACTCCATACACAAAAACCTTACACAGCTAAAATGGATTCAGTCCTAAATTACCTAAATACCACTGCAATTGGAATCCTTTCTCTAATCATCTTGCTCTGTTCACTTCTGTTTCGTCCCTCCAAAGTTGGTAAGGTTAGAGAACCCCCCACAGTGGCAGGTGCATGGCCTTTACTTGGTCATCTTCCACTGTTGAGTGGTTCCCTGCCGCTCCACATAACTTTAGGTGCCATGGCAGACAAGTACGGACCCCTTTTCACCATCAAGATTGGTGCCACAAAGGCCGTAGTACTTAGCAACTCGGAAATGGCCAAGGAATGCTTCACGACAAATGACGTGGCTGTTTCCTCTCGCCCCAAGTCTGTTGCAATTGAGAATCTATCCTACAACTTAGCCATGTTTGGTTTCTCACCATATGGTCCATATTGGCGTGAACTGCGCAAGATTGTTACATTAGAGCTCCTCTCCCATCGGCGCATAGAGCTCCTAGGCCATGTTCGTGTCTCTGAAGTTCAAGCTTCTATAAAAGAGCTCCTTAGTGTTTGGTCCAGCAGAAAGAATGAGTTTGACTATGTGTTAGTGGAGATAAAGCAGTGGTTTGCACAATTGACCTTCAACATGGTTCTTAGAATGATTGCAGGGAAGAGATACTTTGGTGCTGTGGAAGTGGCCAACGAGGAGAAGGCAAAGAGGTGTTTGAAAACCATGAGTGAGTTCATGCGTCTGTTGGGGATATTCACTGTAGCAGATGCTGTTCCTTCCCTAAGGTGGCTGGATTTCGGGGGTCATGAGAAGGCCATGAAAGAAACTGCTAAGGAACTGGACGAGATTTTGAGTGAATGGTTAGAGGAGCACCGCCAAAAGATGGGTTTGGATGAAAAGGTTGCAAGTGACCGAGACTTCATGGACGTGATGCTTTCCGTGCTTAGTGACGCAAAGATTGATGGGTTTGATGCTGATGCCATAAACAAAGCCACAACATTGGTATGTATATAATGTTGTATATAGCGTAGTTGCACTAGTATTACTCCTAGTGAAAATTATATTTTTACTTGAAATAATTGAGTTTCTTGTTTCTTCTGCATGTTTTGAAGTTTTGATTTGTAAATTAAAATGTAGGAAAATTTTTTCCCAAGGGAGATTGGTCCCCTTGAAGTGATCTAATATCCTCTTGTAAAATTGATCTTCTTGAGATAACTAAAGCATTCTTCTTATAGAACTTGGACTTATTTTGCAGTCACTGATTGCGGGAGGAACTGATACAGCTACTATTACCCTGACATGGGTAATATGTCTGCTATTGAAAAATCCTCATATATTGGAAAAAGCAAAAGAAGAACTTGACAGACAAATTGGGAAAGAGAGATGTATAAGGGAATCAGATATAAATAAATTGATATATCTTCAAGCCATAGTTAAAGAGACATTAAGATTATATCCAGCTGCCCCTCTATCGGGACCTCGTGAATTCACAAAGAATTGCACTTTAGGTGGATACAATATCAAAAAGAGAACTCGACTAATTATAAATCTTTGGAAGATCCACACTGACCCTTGTACTTGGCCAGATCCCTTGGAGTTTAAGCCAGAAAGGTTCCTCACAAGTCACAAAGATGTGGATGTTAAGGGTCATCATTTTGACTTGTTACCATTTGGAAGTGGTAGAAGGATGTGTCCAGGAGTGTCCTTTGGCCTTCAGATGGTTCATTTCACTCTTGCTAGCTTTTTGCATTCCTTTGAAATCTTAAATTCATCCACTGAACCTATTGATATGACCGGAACCCTTGGAATGACCCATGCCAAAGCTACTCCACTTGAGATTCTGGTTAAACCACGTTTGTCCACCAACTGTTACGAAACCATGTAACACTAGTGTTAGCGATGTGTTCGTTGGTGTGCTGTCGCTTTGTTAAAATCATGTGAACCTAGCTATTCTATATGATCCATTATGTTATGTCACATTTCTCTCCTAAAAGTACTGTTGTAAAATCATATGATTGTGATTATTGAAGTGTTTTGCCGCTTTCATTTAATCTATCTATCTATAATCTATTATCTATAATACAAAATTAAAGTTCTTCCATTATCAAAGCCACCATATGGCATTTTTTCCTGATTTTGAATTTTTAAATTTCGTTAAACTATAATTTTTCTTTTATTTCTCTTTCATTATTATTTATTTAATTACAATTGCCATGTGATAGTTCTCAAATTTATTTTAATTACTATTAATTACCCCTATTTTATTTTACTTTATTTTAACCTTTCATTTCTTTCAATAATTTTTTTTCTTAACTCTTTGACTTCTATAATCGTTTATTATAAGATGTATAAATCTCTTTAAACATAAATACGATGAAATATCAAAATGACATTTTACTTAGTGGTTAATGTCTTTAGGAAAAAAAAATATAGAAACTGAGTTTTGTAAAATAAAATAATAAAGAAAGAATTATAAGGGTTTTATAGATCATAAAAAACTCACTTAAATAAGTATAGTAATTTTTCATTTAATTTATGTATATAAAGTTGAAAATTACAGAAAAATATTATTCCAAAAAAAAAATTCATTCAAATAATTATCAAAGTTCAGTTATAAGACTTCTTATTATAGTTTAAAATATTATAATTATATTAACATTTATTTTGTTTTGTTAAATAAATGTTTTTACTAAATATTTTTATTTGAACATTTTATAATTATTCTTTAAGTTCTAATTTCTTTGATTAATGTTTATCTATTACAATTATTATACAATATATATCTTGAATATATTTTAATTACTATTAATTTGATTTATTTGAATTTATTTTATTTTGACCTTTTGTTTTTCTCAATAAATCTTTCTTGATTTTTCATCTTCTATAATCATTTAAACGTTTAGCATAAGATGCATATAATAAGCTGAGATTTTACTGGGTAATTGATATCTTTAAAAAAATAAAAATGCAATTAAGATTGACTTTTGTAAAATTAAAAAATTAAAGAGAACAATTGTAAAAATCTTTTACATGCATGAAAAGTCACTTAATTATTCTTTAATTTTCGATTCATTTTATTAATGTTTCTTTTTTGCAATGGCTATGTGATATCTCTCTAATTAAGTTTATTTTAATTACTATGAACTATATTTATTTTAGCATTTCATTTCCCTCAAAAGTTCTTTCTTAATTTTTTATCTTCTATAGCCATTTAGCATAAAATGTATGAAATTTTATTATAAATACATCTACGATCATATGATAAATTGGAATTTTATTTACAAAGTATTTTAAAAATGTTATCAAAATACAATTATGATCAAGTTTTATAAAATGAAAAATAAAGAATAACGATTGTAAAAGTTTTTCACATCATAAAAAATTCACTTAAATTGTTAAAATAAATAAATAATATTTTATTTAATTTATTTATGTAAAGATGAAAAATAAATATAAATATTATTCAAAATAAACAATAAAAATTCAGACAAATAACTATTAAATTTTAGATATACATCTTTTTATTTTGCTTTAAAATATTATGAATTTATTTACTTTAATTCATTTTGTTGGATAATCCATGCAACTTACAAGATAAATAACTAGTTAATGTTATAAGAAAAGGTGATCCTGTTATGTTGTAATTACATGCATTGCCATTTTACTTTGTAATCTTAGCAGAAAAAATTTGCAAGAGAAGAAATGGACAACATAAGCACTCTTTGGCATTGCTGTGAATGCATTTTTCCTGCAGAACATCAGGTTATATTGTCTATTTTCTATGCTAATCAAACCTAGCAATAGTACTAGCCTTTTTTGTTTGGTACATAAACACTAGCCATTATTTATGCTAAAAATGGAGTGATGGACCAACAAATTAAACCAATTAGTTTCTTGACTCTCGTTTCCTATTAGTGGGTCAAATCATTTCTCAATTTTCAATTGTTTGATTCTCAAAATTAAACGTTCACGGGATGATTTGTTAAAGTAGTAACAATTGAATTTTTTGAATCATTATTATGAGGTTATTGTGTTTACAAAAATCATCATGGCACGGAAACGAAGACCTTTGTTAGCCTTGGTCTTCGAATCTAAACATACTAATATATAACAATTATGGTTTATTTAATACATTTCATTATTTATGTGTGAGCTGAGCCAAACTCAAATAAAGTTTAGATTGGTTTATGGAGTGCCTTAATGCAAGTTCCATTATCAACAAAATTGTGATAAAACTTGACCAATACATGTCATTTAGCAAATTTGTCATGCCCTCTTGTTGCATTTATTTTGTCTTGCCTTGTTGCTTCACTCTAGCTAGGATTGTTATGGGTCTTCCCTTATCTTTGAACTTCTACTCTCTATTAACGATTCTCTCTAGTTTTTAACTTTAAATGAATAAAAAGAAATAAAGAAAGAAGAGTAAAAGAAAAGATGAAAAGGTTTCATGATGGTGGTTTTTACGATTTTGTAATCACTTCAATTTTCTTGTTTTAAAGTCACTTTGAAATAGCGGTTCACAGCTCTACCACTGATGTAGGTATATTATTAATGAAGTATCATCTCAAGAGGCTAGGTCTCGACAACTCAACAAGTACGAAAGTTCCAAAAACAAAAATGGTCCCAAAACAAGTACTGGAAAGTAAGGAAATAGCCTTAAAGGCAAAAACATAAAGTAATTGAGTGACTCCAATAGGACAAAGACCCGAGCTACAGTATCACTCTGCTAATGAACCTGAATAAGGAATTTTAGTCAGAAAAGGAAGGAGACTATGGTGATAAAGAGGAATCAGAGAGGAGAGAATTCAAAGGGAGAGTTGTACCACATAGATGCTGCCATACATAGCCCTCCATCCTCCTATTTGATTCCCTAATCCTACAGCTCCTCATGATCTCCTCACTTTCCCAATTACTGTCACTATTACTACCACTTTCCCAATCATTGTCATGCTCTTCTTCAACATCAATTCCTTGTCCTTCACCATCTGCTTCAATATCCTCCAATATCCTCCAATATAGCTACCACATAAAGCTGAACTTGGCCATGCTCCTTGGCTATTTTTGCCATATCCATGGCACCTCCATCATCTCTTAATAGCTTCAGGCCATTTTTTAGAGACATCCCAGGCATCTTGTACCATAGAGCTTCACACTTGGGAAAACCCATATCCTTCAATTTAGCTACACATTCCCAATAGCTCCATCTATCCACATCACAATCACTCCACTGTATAATCTGTTCTCTTACATAGGACTTCTCGGGAGTTGTAACAAAGTAACCACCATGATGCACTGCAACAGTAAAATGTTCATCCATCCTGAATTAAAATAATCATAGCACTAAAATTAATCCCACAAGACAAAATAAGTACATATAAAACTTTGATGCAACAGTAGAAAACAAAAAGTTGCACATGCAGAAAACTAACACCAAATGTACACATAACAATACATGGGATCCAAATTTAAACATAAAAGTACACATAAAACGTATTAAGAAAAAAGACACGGGACCCAAATGTCTCCATCAAAATAATGCATGTTTAACCCTATGGGACCACAATGTATCATAAAAAAATGGCATTACATGGGACCACACAAGTATACTCAAGACCACAATTTCTCCATATATTAAAGCATATGTAACTGCATAGCAGGAAAAATTAACAAGTCAATATTTTTAGCAAAAAAAAAAATTAACAAGTCAAAAACAACAAAGAGGGCTGGAGCTTGAGGATGGAATTAAAATTGAAAGAATGCTGCAATAGCAATTAGTTTGAGAGTGAGTAAGAATAGAAAGTAATGAGGTGTGTGACAAACCTGCGATGGAGGAAGGAGAGTAAGAATAGAGTATGTGTTGTCCGGATAACACTAAGTTGCTAGGGGAACTACTAAGCTATGCACGAAAAAGGGCATGTTGGTGGGCCATTGCTTTGCAAAAAATATTAAGCTCAAAGAATAGAGGAAAAGAAAAAAATGAACCATAACGAGGTTTTATAAGTGTGAAATAAAACAGGTTTTATAAGAATCCAAAGAATAATCTCAAAATAAAACAAGTTTTATAAGTAAATTTATGGATAGTGGATAATAAATGAAAAATTTTTCCACATCAGCGCTGTTAAATGCTACATAGGATTATTCCATTAAGTGTTATAATAAAATCATAAATTTAATTTAACGGCAAAGAGTTAGAGGATCAAAATGAACAAAAAAATTAATTAGGAGACCAAAATAAAAAGCAAGAATAAGTTAAGGGACCAAAAGATCTATTTTATCTTTTAACTTTAAATTAATCAAAAGAAATGAAGAAGATATGGAGAGAGACAAGAGTTACTGTGTTACAAAAGTAAAAGAAGAAGAGTATTTGGTAAAGTAAAAAAGAAGAGTAAAAGAGAATTTTCAATTACTTCAGTTCTCTTTTTCAATTGTTTATCAAAGTCAAATGAATGTAACTTTTGTTTACTATTACCAATTTTTTTATGTAGGGGTCACCATATCATATATGAATAACTTTCTAAATAAAGTGGAATTTTTTTCTTTTGGGGGAGGGGTGAACCGTAAGCCCCCCAGTCAATTCGCCTCTGGCTCTAAGAAGAGAGTTGAAGAAAAAAAATGAAGAATCAAAGCGTAATTTGGTGATAATGGGTATGGTAAAAGATAGGATAGGGATGTGAAGGGAAACTGAGAATTAGGACAGGAAATAGGATGGTTTGGTGATAGAGGAGATTTGGTGAGGCTGAAAAGGGTGGGGTCATGTGATAAGCACATGCCAATCATATGCCATTTAGGAAAGAATATTTAGGTGACACATTATAGGTGCATTTATTTCAACCTTTTTTACCACAGAAAAGATATTGTTTTTAACTAAAAAAAAATTATTTTTCATAAAAGTTACTTATATTAGCTTATACTCAAAAGTTAGAAAAAAAATTTATTTTTATCTTTTAAGTAGAAACTTGAAATGAATAGTTTATACGAAAAATACTTTTGTTACAAAAAATTATTTTTATTTTTATTTTTTGTCAAAAAGCAGGAACAAACGCACCTTACATCAGTAGAAAAATTCTATCCTCCTCTTTGAAGTCATCTCTATCATGCATCTTCAAGTAGGGTATAAGTGCATAGAATTGATCCAATGAATATAAAGACCCAAACCAAATTAATGGAATTAGTTGATTGGTTTGGTTCTGTTTGGACAATTGATCTATTTCAAGATGGAATCAAACCAAACTGATTATTATTGGTTCATTTTTAGATTTATGATTTTTCATTTTAATCACCTAATCAATTATTTATTTATTTATTTCTAATATTTCAAAGTTTTGCACCAAGATTTTAGTACTAGAATTATTTTTTATCTTCTTTGTTAATATTTGTTTAAAGGATTTTTCTATTTATATTACTTTAAAGTATATTACGGCCATGTTTTACATTATTATTAGTTGTTATAAGAATAAAAACTCTTTTAAAAAATACAATTTTTTATTTTTTATCTCAACCTGATAACCGAACCAAACTAACCCAATCTTAATCAAATCAGTTTGCATCAGATTTCCAGGAACAGAAAATTTTAAAACCAAACCAAACTAACTCAATTAAATTTAAGAGTAAAATACACTTAATCCTCTTGAAATATTAAGAAATAACACTCTACTCTATTTGTTTACAAGATATATACTCTACCTCAATCTACTAAAAGTGTTTGAATTAAAAAAAAAACACTTTTTTAATTATTTTTTGCTTAAAAATGCTTTTATAAATTTTAAAAGTCTGTTTGGATACAATTTTAAAAAAAAAGTTGCTTGAAAAAAAAAAAGTCAATTTTCCATTTTGTAAAATATTAGTAATAGCTAGTTTTTAAAAAAGTAGAAGTAGAAGTGATTTTTGAAAGATAATTTTGGACGCATTTGTTTATGTTTATAGCAAAAAAAAAGGTACTTTTTTTCCAAACTTTTTCAAAAAAATTAGTAATAAAGTTTTTAATTTTATTTGTTTGTGCTTCTTAAAAAAATAGAAGCAAAAAATAATAAGTTTTTTGCTTTATTTAGAAGCAGATAGAGAGTTGTTTCTCCCAAAAGAAGAAGTAGTAGAATAGAGAGAATTTTGTTCTTCAAATTTAGGAATATTACCTTCTCATTCTATTACAATTTTATCCTTAAAATTTTTCAAAAAAATTGTTCCTTTTTCACTCTCAATCTCTTTCTTTCTCCCCCCTCTCTTTCCATGTCCTTAATTATAATTTTATCAGAAAAATAATTCTATATTTTTTATATTCAAATAGTTTAATAACTTATATTTTTTTTAAAAAGTATTTGTACAATTATGTATTGAAACGTAAAATTATTTTCTGCTTCTGCTTCTATTTCTAATTTTTGAAGAAATACTTCTCTTAAAATCATAAGTAAACATGCCTTTTTGCAAATGTTAGGTTATCTGGTAGTTATTTGAGTCAAATAACATTATGTATTATATCATCTCCCTCCCCTTACTTATTTTTGTAGGATATGAAAGTTTTTCCACTTTAATGTAAACCCTTGTAATGCTTAATTAATCTTTCTTCTACTACGGGTGTGCATGGATAAACTTTAAAAGAAAAGGCTTTTTACAAAACTTTTTTTAGTGGAGCTTTATTTTTAAGAAAAACTTATTTTGCATTTGAATAGACTATTTGAAAAGTACTTGAATTATTAAAAATATTTATAAATCTGTTTTGGAAAAAAAGAATAAAAGTACTTTTTTAATAGCTAAATTACTAAAAAAGACATTCAAAAAGAAAAGAGACTAGGATTTGGTAAGGTTAAAAAGAGAAGTATATAGATTGTAATTATTAATAACGATAAAGAATATTCTTGAAAGATAATTTAATTAAAAATTATTTATGCTTCTACTTTTTTTAAACACTACTAGAAATTCGTGCAAAATTGATGGATATTACTGATGACAATTATCTGTTATCCATCAGTAAAATTAAACAAATCATTGAAGCATAAATTTATCGATGGAAAAAATATCCGCTATAAAAACGTTGATAAACCTTCTCGCCATTTTGTGCCAAACAATTATCGTTTTCCATCAATAAATAACATTCATTTTTTTAGATGAATTAAAAATATTGTTATTACTTATTGGTGGATTATCCGTCGTTAAAATTGAAATAAATTAAATTTTTTTTTGTCATCAAAAATTTGTATTTTTATATTATTGATGGATAATCCGTCGATATTTGAAAATTAGGTTTCATCGCCATTATCTATTCATGTTCCATATTAGCAACGGATTATCCGTCGGTAATATTCGATTAATGAAATGATTTGTTTCATTTCAAATGGAATTAATGAAGCTTCCGTCGATAAAATGGAATTAATGACATGAATCGTTTCATTAATTTTTTAGGATTCATCCGTTAATAAAAAAAAATCCTAAAAACGCGAGCCCGTTTCTTCTTCTTCATCACTTCGCGTTTGTTTCTCTCTCTCCGTTCTCTCTTCTTCTCTCTCACTTTCTCTGCTATTTCACCATCATCGGGGCCCCCGTTTCATGATCCGAGACCGCCATTGTGTTCCTGGTATGTTTTTTAACATTTTAATCAGTTTTGCTTTTTTAGTCAGTTTCATCTCTTTACTCGAAGTTTAATGTTCTTAGTTAGTTAACTAACTTATTTTCTTTGTTAGAGATTGAAATTTTCTAGGATAGAATTGTATGATTGGATTGCATGATTGGGGAAAGACTTTAAATTCCTTCCCATTATTTGAATTGCGTGCTATAATGTTATGTACTCTAGAACAGTTACAAAGATTAACTTTAGGATGCTATGATTATGCAATTTATTTTGATTGTACTGTGATGTTGAAATATTGAATTATATTTTGAATTAAAACACTGAATTAATTTTTGTGGAGGCTCCAAATTTAAGAGATGACTCTACACAAATTTTTTTTATCATTAAAATATTATTAGAATTAAATAATTATTGATATGATAAATATGTTATGCATTTATTTAATTAATGTATATCTTATATTTTCAATTTTATATATGTTATATAGATTAGTTATGGCAGGATGGACACCTAGTTCTAGATGAAGTAGGGGTAGACCGAGGAAGCATGGTCTACCCCCTTGCACCCGTGCCCTACCCACCACCTCCATTGCGCTTGCGTCCACCAATGCTGCGAGTGATAGCTCCTCCATCCCTCCTAGTCCACATATCCAGGAGTTTGTTATGATACACAACCCTTGATATCATAACTCAAGGCCTCAGCCTTCATTCCCCTAGTAGGCTTCTCCACCACCACCCTTACCTCTAGGAGGTGAGGCTCGTAGTCAGCCTACTTTTGCACCTTCCCCTAACCCCAGTTAGCCTGATTCGCAAGGTGATCATGCCTCCTTGTCCACCCCCCAGAGAGCTCAACAAATCAGCGAGTGGAACTTAGATACGATAGTAAATCCTGGTAAATAATTTAAAATTTAAATTTATTAGAAATTTTTAATTGTGATAGAAAATTTAATTAACAAATATCTGACATAATTTATTATTTTATGACACAGCTGAATTCCACCACAGCCAGGGCTACGTAGATTATCGAGGAGGAGATTTTTCATGCCTCATATCTCAGTTTTGTGCAAGCCCCTGATGTCACATAGGAGTTTGTAAGTGGAAAGAGTGAAAGGTAAAATAATTATTATTTTTTTATTATTAGTTTTGATTTTTACTTCACTTGTTGACTATTGTATTACATGTATGCAGCCTATATTTATTATTGATCCACACGAGGAGGCTGCTATTTACTGAGCGTCGAGGACCAGGGCTGGCAAGTGCCTTCGCGATATATTTTATGACATTTGCGAGAACGGCACGAGCACCCATTGGCTCATGGTGGAGATCCTCCAAGTCTTAAGGGCCCACTAGAACTCACCTGCATTTAAGGCGAAGCAGGTGAAGGCCTAGACGAGCAGAGGATTAGCCCATAGTGGCTCTCTGCACATTAGAGGCTCCACCACCATCGAGGGCACAGTGGCCTCTATAAGGGACGGATCTATATGATGGAAACCTTTTACAGCAGGTCATAATCTCCAAGTTCTATGTCTGGAGTTGGGCCTGCTGGGACCGATCTGGAGTCCATCCATGATCAGGTCTATGCACTGAATGAGTCAGTGCAAAGGCAGCTTAAGGAGATTGACAAGAGGCACATGGAGATGTATGTGCGCCACGAGAGACATAAGCAATAGTGGTCACAATAGATATAATCCATGGAGTAGAGGATGACGACATGTATAACTTCTATGAGCAGATGCGGAGCGACAATTCTTTATATGCTACACCACCTCTGCCATCGCAGCCTTCTCCACACTGCCACCCATCTGAAGTTGGAGATGATGATAGCATCTCGAATATTTATGATGAACAGTAATTGTAGATTTTAGTTTTTGTTTTTTGAATTGTATTGTAAATATTTTTTGATGATATTGTATAATTTTTATTTAATTAATAAAATTTTTAATTTCTTTTGTATTTAAAATAAAAAATTAAAATTTTTATTTAAATAACAAGAAAATTAAATTATTTATACTTATATTTATTAACAATTAAAAAATTGATAAATATTTTTTGAAAAATAATTTTATTTTATCGACAAATTTTACATTGGTAAATTTACAATTAATATTTTATTTTTAAACTTACCGATAGATTATCCATCGGTATATATAAAAAATATGTCGATATTATTTTGTTAGTGACGTTTTTTACACTATTATTATCGACATATTTATATTTGTACTAACGGATAATTCTTCCATCGGTAATATTATTTTTTATTATCGACGCGTCATTTATCAACAGTTTTTTTAAGTTGGTTAATCCATCGGTAATTAACACATTTTTAATAGTGAAAGTTAGGTAATACAAGCTTTAAAAAAGTGGTTAATTGACTTTTTTTTTAATTGCAAGCACTTTTATTGAAAGTTGTATCCAAACACACTTAAAAAACTTATGAAAGCACTTTTTTTCAAAAACAAAAGTGCTTTTTTTTTGGGTAAAATGGCCTATCCAAATGGGTTCTAAAACCTTTCCTAACCTTTCTTTTGGAGAATTGAATGTTAACAATCTCCATCTATGGTGTTTCGACATCACTAACATTGTAACCTAATTTCCACATTAGCTTTTTTTGTTTATAATTTGGATGTCACTTATCGAAAGGGTGAAACATTTCGAAAATGTTAGGGACATAAATAGAATTAAAAAAGAGTGAATATGTATTTTAATCCTTGAAAGATTTTTATGATGTCAATTTAGTCTTTGAAGGATTTTTTATATCAAATAGGTTTTTAAAAGTTAAAATATGATATCATATTTGTCCTTAAAAATTGTTTAACATCAAGTAGGTTCCTGAAAGTTAAAATGAAATATTACTTTAGCCTTTCTACAAGTTATTTGACATCAAATACATCATTGAAAACTCATATCTTATCGAAAAATGGGGATCAAATAGCTTTTTACTCCTTTCAAAAGTTATTTAATATCAAATAGGTTATTGCAAACTCATACTTTATTGACAAGGGGGATCAAATAATCTTTTGAAAGGATGAAATTGATGTTGCATTTTAACTTTGAGGGACTTATTTGATGCAAAAAACTTTCAAGAACTAACATGATGTCACATTTGATCTTTTAAGACCTATTTGATGTGAAAAATCTTTCAAGGATTAAATTGATGTCACATAAATTTTTTAGGGAGTAAAATGTATATTCACTGGAAAAAAAAAAAAGAAATATTGAGATCAAATCGAAACCTTTGTAAAACGTGAGGGACGTAAATAAAATTTTACTTACTAATTTTTAAAAAAATGATAAACTAACTTTTTCTACAAGCACTTTTTTTATCTTCCTAAAGTTGTATCCAAACAATTCAGAGTTCCTTGAATCCTATGCAAGGAAATTTGAGATCAACTCAAGGTTCAATGAGTGTGTGAAGTGTGCAAGGCATGATGAGACTAGTGGCTTGTGGAGGGTCAAGACCAAAACCACTATCACTGAGTTTGACTACATTTGCAGGTGGCTTGTGGTAGCGTTTAGTGAGAATGCTAAGTCTATGATGCCTGATATTGAAGGGTTGGGTGAGTTCAAAGGTGATTTAATCCATGTCTATGACTATAAGTCAAGGGAAGGCTTCAGGGAAAAGAAGGTGCTATTTGTTGGGTATGGCAATTTTGACATGGAGCTCTCACTTAACCTTTGCAACCACAATATATCACCATCAATGGTTGTTCGTAGCTCGGTAAGTGTTGGACATAGATATACTATTTTTTCCAATCAAATTCTATTGATGTTAACAATTTAGCATTTGTTTGGTTTCAGAAAACACCTTTTATCAACATGTTTTCTGAAACCTATCAACATTTCAAGCTTTTGGACGAGATAGTTCATGAAACTATAAACTTGAAAATGAAATCCAATCAATGGTTATATTATCATTCAATAAGCAAAATAATCAATCAATAGAAGCCAGGTAATATATGAGAATTCTAACATGTTCTTGTTTTGGCAAACAAGTTCATGTGTTGCCTAGAGAAGTTTTAGGGAAGTCAACTTTTGAGTTGGCGGTTATGTTCATGGTTACCCCTTTGGTTCATTGACAAGCTGCTATTGATCTTGGCATGGGTAGTTTTGGGTAAAATAGTAAAGTACATGTTGAAATGGCCATCAGAAGGTCCATTGCAGCTGAAGAGTTGGATCTTCTTTAAGTATACTTCAGGGGAATGGATCTACCTTTTTTGTTGGATTTTTTAGAGGCTTCATTTAGCCCAATCTCATGAGTCTTTAAGAAATCAATGAGAGCATCAAGACTGAGCACATTCAAGTCTTTAGCTTCTTGAATGGCTGTTATCTTGGGGTGCTAAGCCTTGGAAAGGCTTCTTAGAATTTTTCTTACCATTTTAGCATTGGTATATTTCCTGCCCAATGCTTTCAATTGATTTATGATGTACATAAATCTAGTTGTCATCTCATTAATATTTTCATGCTCTAACATTTTGAACATGTCATATTGAAGTACCAACATACCGATCTTGGTTTCTTTAAATTGATCAGTTCCTTCATGAAGAGTCTGGAGTCTATCCTAGATTTTTTTAGCAGAGTCATATGAAATGATTTTGTCATATCCACTCTTGCTCAAAGCACATGTGAGGAGGTATTTTGCTTTGGCATTCATCCATACTTAGGCTTTATGTTGATCAATCCACTAGTTTCTAGGAATTGTTCTAACCACTATTGGTGGGGCTTGATCTAGAGCAGCAACCACATGAGGCACAGGTTGCTCAATAGTTAGAACATAGTCACCATTTTCAATAATCTTCCATATATCAATACCGGTAGATTCAATGAAGAGTCTAATTCTATCCTTCCAATAATGGTAATTTTCACCATTGAAGTATGGAGGGCAGTTAATAGAGTATCACTTAGCGATATAATTGAGCGGTTATGCAATCCTTAGGATCTTTTTACCTCAACAATCGTTTGGAAATTCAACCCTAGAGGCCAAGCTCTAAGGCTAATTGTAGGAAGAAATAGCACAAGAAGGGGGGTTGAATCACGATTCTAAAACTTTTCTTGTTCCTAAAAACTTTAAACACACTTGTCTCAAGTCTTTGGACTTAGAATGCGGAAGCATTGAGTTAGATAATAAAAGGTATTTTTTTTTTTATAATACTTTATCAAAGCAGTGGATAAATGATCAAACACAGAAAAATAAATGAGTCATGAAAAGCTATAAGAGTGATAAGGATAGAAAATCACATAAGGAAATTTATACTAGTTCGGCCAAACCACGTGCCTACATCTAGCTCCCAATAGATCATTTGAGATTTTTATAAATCGAGTAGTATTTGTCCGAGCTTCTTCAAGCATTCACAATTGAGTAGTTTTTCTTAGCTTCTCTAAGCTAACCAGGTGAGTAGTATTTACAAAGTCTCTCCAAGCTCACAGAAACCACTATCGGGTCAGGTTACAATAACAGGATTGAATAGTTTGTGTTTTGATAACACTTACACTAAACCACTTAAAGGTGTATACAACACTTAAGATCAATGTATGACTTCTCAATACTCTTAGTAAAAGGATATTTGCTAATACAATACAAAATGAGAAGATTTTCTTTTCAAAAGTTACAATAAGTAACTTTCTGGATGTTCAGAAGGTTGAGAAAAATGAAGCCTTGAAAGATATTCAAATGTGCATAGTGCTCGTCTGACTAACTTCTTCTTCATCATCTTCCAGGTTTAAATATGATTCAAAATCTAGCCATTTGAGACTTCAAAACTTGAACCCAAAGCTTTTTGATCCACTAGTCTGAGATTGGAAAGAGAAGAGGTTGCTTTCTTTCTCAGCAAGTAGAGATAGAAGATAAAAACTAGCTATTGATGTTTATCAACTTTTCAGACTTGTCAGCACTTTTTTTGGATTTTGTCTTGCAAGTTTGACTTTCAACAACAATCTATGAATCATGCAAAGGAAGCTTTGAAGGTGAGGTACTCCATGTGAATTAACTTTCTGGTGATCACCCTTCTCGACATAGTCTTTTGGATGATTCATCCTTTTGAAATGCTTGTGACCTTTCGGATGACTTAGTATCGTTCTAATCACATAAAAGCATCCTAGCTTCTAGACTTCTTGAAATACTTTTTAAGAGATAGATCATAGATTTTTTGTCAAAAAAGTTCTTTCCTTGTGGTACATATCCATGAGATATGTATGAGAACCTTTAACTTGTATGATTCTATTCTCATTCTGGGACACATGATTAATCTAGTGTAAATCTACATAAACACTTGAACAAATCATTAGTCCACGTAAAAGTTTTTATTAAGGATTGATTTGTTGTTGATCAAAACTCTAAGCTCGATAAAGCTTAACCACTTACTGGCTTCTGAAAGGCATTGGAGCTTTCAATGTTGTGTCTGAGGTGCCAAAAATCAAAGAAAGCTTAGGTAATAATAATCATTTATTGCTAAATCATATTTCAAATGAAAATGCATTAGTAGTGTGTGACAAATTATCAGGAGAGGATAACAATAAAAAAATCTAGAACCATTACTCATGGGATGTGTAATAACCTGTTTAGTTTTAAATGCTTTGAATGTGGGAGCCTTGATGTGTTCTTGAAAGTGGAACGTCTCTAACAAGATTGTGACTAGAGCATTTTTTTTTTTTTTTTGGTCGCACAACTAGAGCAATTTTAGATGGGAGATTAAGTGATGAGGTGATCCAAGAATTGGGCATAACAAATAGTAAGCTAATTATGATCATGTTATGGAGAGTGGGTCCAAAACTAACTTGGATTTTTGTCAAGTAATTCAAGGTTCTCATTGTACAAATTCTTTAGAGGCCAATATTCCACTAGGCTTTGAACATTGTTCATGTTTGGATTAGACTTTGCAAATGGTTTAACCTTTACATTTTTTAAATGATGATGGTAGGCCAAAATGCGATCAGGATGCGCATGATGCTGTGAGAGTAAAGCAAGTTAAAGCTATCCATAAGTACTTTGGTAAGGAGTTTAAGGAAATCATGCATCCGAGCTTTATTGGAAAGCTTGAAGATAGTTTGGAGGTTCCACCTGGTTTTGGCACGATAAAAATGACTATCTTCACTTGACCTTTTGGAATCTGAAATTGTTGCTCGAGAAATGGGGAATGAGCAATTCCATGTCAAAAGTCTTGGTGTTGAATCTGAAAAGGATGATTTGGAGGAAGCTAGCAAAACATGGGAGTTGGGAAAAAAGCTGGGTCTTTCTGTTTCATATGAGATCGATGTTATTTGGACCTTGACAAAGAAATGGAAGGATAGCAAAGGAAAAAAAGAACAAGGTACTAGGAGTAGAAAAAGGGCTAAACAAAAAGGCAAGTCTAAAGTTAATCTAGGTGTTTTCTTGTGGCTTCATACTGGTGTGCAACCTTGGTTTAAGGGTGATAACTATTCGACAAGTGCATCTCGTTCAAGTAGTAAAAAAGGTGAATGAGCATCATCCCACGAGAATTAATATTACTAAACAATAATTCATTAATTAATTTCTATTTAGATTATCACAAACTTTTGGATTGGAAAAAAAACTTTAAACTGAAAATTAAAATAAGCAATAAACTAGCAAAATGAAACAAGTAACAATTTAAGCAAAGATTAAAGAAGATTAACAACAATATTCAAAAGTGTTAGAGGTTAAGGTTAGTCTAAACTTTTTTATGAGATCAAACGAATTCTTGTTATCTGAGTTAGAGATTAATAGATTAAAGGAAGGATTATGATTAACTGACCCCAACACCTCGGTGAATTTAATTCTCCTATTTCATTCAAACACATTGATTCCCCAATTATGTTTGAACAAAGAGAGGGTTTAAACACACACAATTCTAATCCTGAAATCCACACAATCACAAGATAAATTCTAAACCTTAAGAATCGTTCAATTTACACCTAAAGTTAGAATATACACAAATTCCCAATTCGTGCATCAACCCTAATCAATTCATGAAATAACAATTCATAGATTACAATAAGAACAAAGGATAAATTGTTAATCTATCAATTCCAACATCAAACAAACAAAAATTCAATAATAATTCATCCCCAATTCAGACTTCACCTTATCTCTAACTAAAGAGTCTAGTGACTCACGTTAAATAAAATAAAAAATAAAATGGGAAAAGAATCCATAAAAACCCTAGGATTTAGAGAGATGATTCCTCAATCTCTCATGCTCTAGCTGTCCTTTGCCTCTTCCTAAAGTTGGAGAATACTTTTCTCTTTTTTTCCTAACATAGATAGTGCAACCTCTTCTTTTATTTTTTGTATTTAAATAAAAAAAAGGAGCAGTCTCGTTGTTGATACCTAGGCACTAGGCCTTAGGCGCGTAGGCGCTAGGTCACCTGATAGCAAACTTTGAATTTGCACTCCATCACCTAGGTGTCGGGTATTGGACGCTTGGGTACTAGCTTGTCAGACAACAACTTCAACTTTTTTTATTCCACTGCTTGGGTGCTAGGAAGCTAGGAAGCTAGCATCTGGGTGCCCAAATTGCAAATGATGTTTTCCTTTTATCCACTAACCGTTGTTCCATAGCTTGAAAATCCAATCAAAACCCATACTTAGATCACAATAAATCCCAAAGCAAACTCAAATATGCAAAAACTGAAGCACTAAAAGTCCTAACATAAAGCACTCATTAAAGGTTTAATTTAAAGGGTTTTTGATGAACTTAAACTCTTAAATTTGCACAAATTGATCGAACATCAAAAACAATTTTTTTCCCTTTTTTTTCCTGGTTTTGTTGTGTTTTTTTTTTTGTTGGAGCTGTTTTTCATTTTTTATCTTTTCTTGGGGTTTTTTTTTTGGTGTCTTAGTGGGTTTGTTTGATCTGGGTGTTGGCTTTCTATGTGTTTTCTATGGTGTTTATCTTGTATTGCTCCTTTCCTTTTGGAAGTTTTGAGCATTATTCAATACACATTCGAAAAAAAAAAGTTAGTAGTAGAAAAGCAGAGTTTCTAATAAGCAAAAAGGAAGATAGAGCTAATGTGTGGACATGGAAGTAATTGGAACCACAAGGAATGAAGTGTTGACTAGCTTCTTGCAAATGCTATACCAACAGACAAATAAGAAAAAAGCAGTTGAGCTAAAAGCATAAAAGCACAAGTATAACAAAAGGTGTATAACAAAAGTGGACTTTCTCAAATATCAAAAAGACAAATGTGCTTGTACTATGAAGAGAAATTATAAAAGCACAACGAACTAAGCATGGCAGCAACATTGATATGACATTGTGGACCATGGAAAATACTCCCAATGGTCAAATGGATTAGGTGGAGACCAAGAAAGAGAAAGATGCTTTCATGCCAATATATATAAGTGTTCTACACACTTATAAGTTGTCTTAGTGAGTTAAGTTCTTTTTGAACTTGATACGAAGCTATGTGCTCTTTATACCCTCATTTTCCTCATCTTAAATTCTAAAATCTTGTAGCCAAGTGAGTGAAGCTTGAGTGAAAAATTTTGAGGTACATATGTGAGAATATTTCAACTAGATAGGTTTCTAGATTGGTGAGGTTGTAAAGCTCAAGGTATGAGCAATATAAAAGAGTTTGGAGAGGCTCGTTGTAAAGGATACTTAAGAATAATGGAAAATCCTATCTTGAACAAGGATTAGACGTGGACCCTAGATTTGTGAAGATCTAACTACTATAAATATTGGTGCAAGCTTTCCTGCCTTTCTTTTTTAATTATTTACATGTGCATTGTTCTGAAAATATAAAATTAAGCTAATCAATCAAATATAGTGTCATTTATATTCTATTAGCTCTTTGATAAAGTTCCAAAGATATATCTAGTATACACGTATTAAATTTCTATTAACAAATGATTAGATATCTACTATTGTGAACCTTTTGATTTGTTTGTCAAATGTGCAGAAAATATTTTAAGTTTCCAAGAATTTGATTCAATGCCCCCTTCTCAAGTTCTCTAGTACTATCATGTCTATACGAGAAGCTCCAGCTATAGTCACCATTAATTTTATTATTAGATTAATATTTAAAGTAATCCATAATTGTTATTAATTACATCTTACTTGATAAATATTTAATTTTTATATTGAAAAAAAGACTAAAAATATATATATTTTCTTAAATATTAAGGCATTTCTCTTTTATCTCTATCTCCTTATTTGACCCTCATTCTCTATCTACCTCTCAGCATTGTGTTGCCATAATTACCTTTGGCAAGATGCTTTGTCTTTGCTTGCTTTTTATTAGGACAGATTAGTAGAGGTTAGTTATAGTTAGTTATCGATTGTTACTTTCTGTTAGAATCCACCATAATAGTTTATGTGATACACTCTTGTTTATATACCTATCTTCAACAACTTAATGATAGATTGTTCATTTCATTCATCTTTCGAGAGTTTGATGTGGTGTCAGAAGTGTGATCTCACTATGCTTCCATGCCATTTTCTCTCTGCATTTTCTCTACATCTTACCTTTTTCTTTTCTATTTCTCCACCATGGTCGTCATGGAAGACCTCGCCAATCCTTTCTTTCTACAGTCCAATAATGTCGGTCTTGTATTGGGGTCCCAACCTTTAATTACTCTTCCTAGAGTCGTGCGATGCGTGTCGCACTTTCGATGAAGACCAAGTTTTCCTTTGTTGATGGTTTGCTTCCTGCTTCTAATACTAAGGAATAATCGGTGCAGTACCAAATCTGGCTTCACACAAACAATATGGTACTTTTGTGGCTATTGAATTCCATCTCAAAGGACATTCTTCCTTTGATCGTGTATTATTAATCTACAAGTGAGATCTAGTCCGATCTTAATGATGATTTTCAGTTGAGGAATGATCCTTGGCTCTATCAGATATGGTGAGAACTCATGGCTCCTTCTCAAGGACAATCTTCAAATGCTCACTACTACTCAAAGTTTAAAGTCCTTTGGGAATAAATGAATGAGCATCAACCTCACCTTTCTTGTTCTTATGATGGTTTGAAACCTTTTCTTAATCATTTTCAGGCTAAATCTGTTCTCCAATTCCTCATGGAATTGAATAAGAATTTCTCTCAAGTTTGTGGTTAGATCTTGATGATAAAGTCTCTTCCCTCAATCAACAAGGTGTATTAGTAGTTCAAGAAGAAAGGTAGAAACCTGTTAGCAAGACCTCTTCTGATTTGGATTCACAATTAGCCTTGGTTACCAAAGCAAATGATTTTGCATCTAAGAATCTTAAGAAATCTTAGTTTTTTGCAATCACTATGGACTTATAGGTCATAGTATGGACAAGTGCTTCAAATTGCATGATTATCCTCTTGGCTACAAGGCTAAGTCGAAGTCTACCACTATGAATTAACTTTCTATTGCTTCTACTTCCCTTATTGGTAGTGAGAATGTAAATATACCACTTGAGCAGTAATAGCAATTGCTTACTATGAAGCCATGTCATTTGTCACAAGTTCCTAAGTCCTCAGACGATAAATATTGGGGTCCTTCACAATCTACTTGATGGACAAGGAGGTCCTGACAAAAAAAAGGAATTAGTCCTATAGTCTCTAACAAATGTAAATATCGAACACTTATTAGTCCTTAGTGTTAGCCTTAACAATAATGCATATGTGGCCATTGGCATAATAACAGGGGTGCCATGACAATAATAGGGGTGCCATGCTAGACTTCTACATCGATGCAAAATGACGCAGTTTCAAGTTAATAAGGCTCTAATGTGGACAAAGAGGGAACAACGTTGTTTTGAAAGTATTTCCTCTCAAAATCCATACAACTTCACTCCCCCATTTCATCTTTCTACTTCAAATACTCTTACTAGAAGACCTCTTTCTAGATTGTTTGCATATTGTTTATGTAAAAAAGGAAAGAAAAAAAAAAGTCGCATTTGGAGAAGTTTGATGTAGTTGTGTATATATATAATAACAACCCTAAACACCGAAAAATGTTGCCTCTTTACCATTTCTAGAAGACATTAGAACTACAATTGTAATTTTCCTTCCTTTCACATTCAAGCTCCAAATCATCAGAATTAAAATGCACTTTATGCATAAGTGAAAAGAAAAAGAAAGAGAAAAAATGTGGTTCTCATGTGGTGGTAGAGATGCCAAGAAGGGTGAATAGGGATGGGTGAAGTGGCTGGCTTTGGGGTGTTTGATGATGGTGGTGGTGGCAGCATGGTGGTGTTGTTAACATCGACAACGGTGGTGGCAATGGCAACAACAGCAACATCTTTGGTGGCAAAAGGTGGTGGAGGGTGGATTGGAATCAAAAAAGGAGAAGGGTTGTTCAAGGGGTGAATTTGTTGAACAAATTTTGGATTTGGAAAATTTGGAGATTAAGGATTTTAGAGTTTGTCAAATGAAGGAGATAAAGGGAGTGGGATGAATTAAGGACTCAAAAAGGATGCCAAATGATGTCTTTCCCTCTTTGTTCACATTAAAAGCCCACAAACTTGAAACGACATCATTTTGCGCCAACGTGGAAGTCCAGTGTAGCATTCTCGTGACTTTGCTAATGGTCATGTATGCGTTTCTGTTAGAACTAACGAGTGTTCGATGTTTGCATTTATTAGGAACTGACTATCTTTTTTTTTATGCTGCATTCTATGGTGCCCGCTACAAATAGCAAGCACCAATACCCGTTCTCCTATAATCAATCAATGTGCTTCATCTGGCAAGGTAAATTACGAGTGAAAAAAAAAGTGAAAGTGACATTTTTTTAACACTGTATACGCTTTTCCTCATCACCATATTCCCTGATCCCCCCTGATCACTAGCTTCTTCCTTCAAATCCTAAGTTGTTGTCCAGTTTCATTTGAGCTACTATTTATCAAGCTACTCATCTTTGAATGGTAAAGATTTGTGATCCAGTTACATTTGAGCTACTATTTAACAAGTTAGTCGTTTGATAGTGTGAAATGTTACTCATTTAGTGTTTTGCTAATTTAAGTGTGTTTTTGTTGTAGATAATCATATTATTTTTGCTTAGATTTCCATTATTGAACTTGATAGCTTGTTATCCTACTGTTTTGAACTTGATTGCTTGTTTCTGGCAACTGTTATACACGTCTCTGCTCTTTTGAATTTGGAATCCTAATCTCATAAACCTCCAAACTTAAATAGTTCAACCCATTCTTGTTGCTTCTTTTTTTGTTGCTTTTGCATAAAATGCATTATACTAATGTTGTTGTCGAAGTTGACTTGAGCAATTTTCGCAATTTTCTAGGAGGGTAACAAAGACAAGCAACTACGAGAATCAAGAATCTTGACACAATAAGAAACAATAAAGATGGGTAACAAACACAAGCAACAACGATGAGCAATGATAACTTGACAACCACTGTGAGATAAGTAAAATGGAGTATGATGATTTGAACTGTGGTTGGAAATTTGGGGGGAAAATGATATCAAAAGATGATATTATCGATAGGAGAAGATGGGAAAGCGCTCACTGCATTAAAAAAATATCACTTTCACCTTTTTTTTCACTCATAATTTACTGTGACAGATGGAACACGTTGATTAACTATGGAAGAGCGAGCATTAGTGCTCGCTATTAGCAACGAGTACCATAGAATTGCCCTTTTTTTATTTATGGACAAGGACTACTTTGTCCATTGAGTGAATTGTGAGGGACTTGTTATGAGGTTTAAATACCATTAAGGGTATCGAACTTTAATAAAGATTTAAATACCATTTTGGTTCTTATAAAGTAAATATTGATTTTGATCCATATAATATTTTTTTGGTATAAGTTTCTATATATAGTTTTCTCCAAAACCAAAATTTATTAAACTATAAGAACAAATTCTTTATGAAAAGTAATGACCAAATCTTTATAAAAAAAAAAAGCAATTACATAGGGACCAATAACCAAATTTTTAATATTACAAGAACTGAAAAAAGAATATAAGGACTCAAAATCAAAATCAGTGAAAATTATAAAGACCAAGAATTTATTTAAATCTTAAATAAAATAAACACAATTTTACACAACACTTTAAAAGCATACACATTTGTCGTCTACTAGTTAAGTAAACCCTTTGCAATGAGTTGGAAAACTTTTATGGCAAAAATTGATCTAGACTTTAGCTATAGAGGTGTTGTCTCTCCTCGCATGAACAATTATCTTTAGAATTGAAGACCACCATAAAATATTTATCTTGTCATGTCCTTCTTCCCCAAGTAATCATTATTTGTCTTATCATCGTAGTTGGAGTAACCGACAAGCTTTTGAAGAAGTGGTTATCAAGATGCCGGAGAAAATCTTTTTCTTTCTTATCTTCCGACGGAGCAGATAAAAGTATGCCATAAGTACCTGCATGGACCACTAGCGAATTGATAGGCAGTTGCGGGTATATCACATTTTAAGTCCAGTGTTGCGTTGTCGTGACTTTGCTAATGGTCAGGTATGCGTTTCTGTTAGGACTGACCTAGCAAATAGCGTACGCCATAGGTGCCTCCATGGACCACTGGCAAATTGATAGGCAATTGCGAACGAATTAATTTTAAATGTCTGCTAAGATACAGAAGAAAATCTTTCTTTCTTACTTTCCAGCGGAGCAAGTAGCAGTATGCCATAAATGCATGCGTCAATCGTCGTAGAATTTTCAGATTTCACTAGTGAATTGATAGGCTTTTATGTGTTCATGTATACACATTTTTTATTAAATTTAATTTATATCGATGGTTAATGTAAAAAAATTTTATATTAATATTTAATTATATATTATTATATTAATAAAAATATTAAATTTAATTATTTATTATTTTAAAAATTTTATAAATATAAATATTTAATTTATGATAATATAAAAAATTTTTATATTATTAGTATATAGTAATTAAACTTTTTTTTATAATATAAATTTTAAAAACTAATTTTATAGAAATTAAATTTGAATTAAAATGTACAAGTAATAAATTTTTTAATTAATTTACTTCATTATTTTTCATTTCACATTTATTTCTTTATTTTTAAATTATTTTTTTAAATAAAACGTAGCATTCAATTATTTCCTGTAAATTATCAAACTATAAAGAAGTAAACAAAGAACATGAGAGTATTTAGGAATAAAAAATTTGTACACAAAAGGTGTTAGTTAGCAAGTGGAATCTCCTTGTACGCATTTTAAAGACTCATTATAAACAGATAATGAAAGAGAAAGACATGAGATGGTGAGGGCTGAAAAAATAAAAAAAAATGATCGATCCATCATTTTGTATCTTTCTCTCTTTTTATGTGTTTATAATAAATTCCCAAAAATGAATATAAATAATATTACTATTTTTAGAGCATAATTTTTATACATTAATAATGTAAAAAAATTTTACATTATAATTCAATCCATATATTATAACATCAACAAAAATAATTGACTCTTATATTTACTATTTCAAAAATTATGTATATAAAAGGATATAATTAAATAATGATATAAAATAATTTTACAGTATTAATACATCAAAACTGAATCCTTCCATAATTATCTTGACTTTATTTTAGTTGTATAATACTGTCTGGCATCCAACACTGTGATCGTCTTCTTCTGGGCATGCCTAATGCTATCCAAGATTTGGTCACGTAACTTCAACTTAAAATAATTATAATTTCAGATTGAGTGTAGATTCGCCGTTCTTTTTCTTCCAACAGTAATCGTTAGAGCCTTAGAGGAGTTGATTGTATTTCACGGCAATCGAAACACCGACAGCTTTGAACATAAGTGCAAGGCTATGAACGTTGAATTTGATTTTGAAAGGTGACTCGAAAAGGAAAACATAAATATACAAGGGATTGTAGCAATACATACACCAATAGCCCATGCCAATTACACCAGTGGCCCAAACATATGATTTATTGGTAAAGCAATTCCAAAAAGTTAACATACATATTAGAATTTAATTAATATGTAGCGTGAGTATAAAAGAATTTTTCCATAAAAAATGTGTACAAGAATTTTATATGGTCTATAAAACTTTTCATATGGTCCCAACCTGTCTCAAAATATATATCTCCACTTAGAAACCATTTCTCGGCAAAAGCTATCTCCTATAGGGTCCCCTGCAGCTCCATGCACAAAACCTTACACAGCTAAAATGGATTCAGTCCTAAATTACCTAAATACCACTGCAGTTGGAATCCTTTCTCTAATCATCTTGCTCTGTTTATTTCTGTTTCGTCCCTTCAAAGTTGGTCAGCTTAGAGAACCCCCCACGGTGGCTGGTGCATGGCCTTTACTCGGTCACCTTCCACTGTTGAGTGGCTCACAGCAACTCCACATAACCTTAGGTGCCATGGCTGACAAGTATGGACCTCTTTTCACCATCAAGCTTGGTGCCACAAAGGCCGTAGTACTTAGCAACTGGGAAATGGCTAAGGAATGCTTCACCACAAACGACATGGCTGTTTCCTCTCGCCCCAAGTCTGTTGCCATCGAAAATCTATCCTACAACTTTGCTGTGTTTGGTTTTGCACCATATGGTCCATATTGGCGTGAACTACGCAAGATTGTTACATTAGAGCTCCTCTCTAATCGCCGCATAGAGCTACTAGGCCACGTTCGTGTGTCTGAAGTTCAAGCTAATATAAAAGGGTTGTATGGTGTTTGGTCCAGCAGAAAGAACGAGTTTGACTATGTGTTGGTGGAGATGAAGCAGTGGTTTTCACAATTGACCTTCAACGCGGTTCTCAGAATGGTTGCGGGGAAGAGATACTTTGGTGCTATGGATGTGGCCAACGAGGATAAGGCAAAGAGATGTTTGAAAACCATGAGCGAGTACATGCATCTGCTGGGGGTATTCACTGTGGCAGATGCTATTCCTTCCCTAAGGTGGTTGGATGTTGGGGGCCATGAGAAGGCCATGAAAAAAACTGTCAAGGAATTAGACAAAATTTTGAGTGAATGGTTAGAGGAGCACCGCCAAAAGAGGGTTTTGAATGAAAAGGCTGCAAGTGACCGAGATTTTATGGACGTGATGGTTTCGGTGCTTAATGACACAAAGATTGATGGGTTTGATCCTGATGCCATAATCAAAGCCACAACATTGGTATGTATATAATGTTTTATATAGCGTAGTGGCTCTAGTATTACTCCTAGTAAAAATTACGGCCTGGTTATTTTCATTTCCTGTAACTATTTTCAGGATTTTTGTGAAAGAAAAAATAAAAATAATGAAAATAATAAAATCCCATTTTTTGTTTTATTTTCTATTTTTAGTTTTTCTTTCGCAAAATTAGGAAAATATATAAGAAACACAGGAAGAAAATAGAAATCAAACAGGCCCTTGCATTTTTACTTGCAACAATTGAGTTTCTTATTTCTTTTGCATGTTTTAAAGTTTGATTTGTAAATCAAAATACACTTCTATGTTTTTTTTTTTTTTTTTTTGGCCAAGAGACTGGTCTCCTTACAAAATATGATCTAATATTCTCGTGCAATATCGCACTTCTGATAACTGGATCAAATTGGCCAGTCTAACCAATTGGATCACGAACTGGTCCCAGCTAGTTCGGCCACTACCTAAAAATCAAAATTTTAAAAATTGGTTTGTATAAAATTGGTCAAAAACCAATAAATTGGATTGACCTATGTCGGTTTACACCATTTGACTAGCATTTAAAAAAATAAATCAATAAAAAATGACATCAGGCCATTATTTAATCATGAATGGTAAGGTTAATAACTTTATTATGATAAAAAATAGCTAAAAATATATCTTGATTGACCAAATCAAAGACTACTAAATCTCTTGCTCTTTTAAAAAAAGTATAGAGAAAATAGGAATAAAGCAATATGACTCGTAGGTATTTATAGTTCTTAATAGTAAAAAACTCCTAATCTAAATAATGTGAGACTTGTGTGCTTTGTAATAGTTTTAAGAGTTAAAAAGTCTCTAATGTAAGAATTGTGAGACGTGAGTGTCTTATATTCACTCCCCTAAATAAATGCTCCTGCATGACATAAACATAAGCATAATTTTTTAAAATAAAAATGATATTTGTATATAATACGTATATTGATATTTATATATAATAGATATTTTAACATTGAGTTGATATAAGTTATAAACAATGTACCAAGGTTTTGAAAAAATTAATTTAATATTAATATCATTAGCATATCGTGTTAAAATTTAATTTTACTCTTCATATGTATTAATCAACAATTTTTACTTATTATACATACATATATATAGACAAACACAACTTTAGTTGAACCAATGCCTTATCCAATTCAATATTTGCTTCAGTTTTTAGAATTTTTCCAAGATATGTTCTTGGGATAACTAAAGCATTCTTCTAATTGAACTTGAACTTATTTTGCAGGCAATGATTGTGGGAGGAACTGATACAACCACTGTTACCCTTACATGGGCAGTGTGTTTGCTTTTGACAAATCCTCATATATTGGAAAAAGCAAAAGAAGAACTTGATAGCCAAATTGGGAAAGCGAGATGCATAAGTGAGTCAGATATCAATAAATTGGTATATCTTCAAGCCATAGTTCAGGAGACACTAAGATTGTATCCAGCAGGTCCTCTTGGAGGACCTCGTGAGTTTACAGAGAATTGCACTTTAGGTGGCTACCATATCAAAAAGGGATCTCGACTGATTACAAATCTTTGGAAGATCCACACTGACCCTAGTATCTGGTCAGACCCCTTAGAGTTCAAGCCAGAAAGATTCCTCACAACTCACAAAGATGTTGATGTTAAGGGTCATCATTTTGAGTTGTTACCATTTGGAAGTGGCAGAAGGATGTGTCCTGGAATGTCCTTTGCTCTTCATATGGTTCACTTCACTTTGGCTAGCTTTTTGCATTCCTTTGAAATCTTAAATCCATCTACTGAGCCTGTTGATATGACTGGAACTCTTGGATTGACCAATGTGAAAGCTACTCCACTTGAGATCCTGGTTAAACCCCGTTTGTCTCCCAACTGTTATGAAACCATGTAATACTAGTGTCAGCCGTGTCATCCTTGGTGTATTGCTACTTTGTTAAACCATGTGATCTAGCTATCCTACGTCTATTTTGTTTGAGTCAAATTTGTCTCCTGGACTGTTGTGAATCAAAGGATTGGGATCACAGGTGTGTTGCCGCATCCTGTCATGTAATTATTAGCTTGCATTGCCATATTGTCTAGTAATGTTAATAGTAAAAAAATCCCAAGAAAAGTACATAAGCATTAATTCTTTGGCATTCTAATGAGTGCATTTTTCCAACAGAACATCAAGCCATATTTTCTATTTTCTATGCGAATCAAGCTTTGTTACAATACTAGGCTCGAGCTAAAATAGAAATAAAAACCTGTTAGCCTCTTGACTCTCGCTTCCTTTGAGTGGGAAACGCCATATTCTCATATGTCCATTGCTTAAATGTCAAAAGTTAAAAGTTCTGGAGAAGATTTGTCTATATTATATATTCTTACATTGTAGTCAGGGCAAAGAAGCTATATGATAAATCACTACCAGTCATTCGATATTTGTGATGAGAAACCATATAATCAATGTTCAGAACTGCTATTTGGTACGACAATATTTCTGTATGGAATAGTGCAAATTCATATGGTCGGTGGAAACTATTAGACTGGACGAAAATCAACCGGAATTGTCAGAAATCATGGCAAGGTATTGTTAACTATAGAAATGCTACATCATTCGCAAAGCTAAGTACAAAAATATTTTCGTACTAAAAGTTATTTCCGATCAATTTTATAATTGTTGCAAGGATTGAAAATGTATTTAATGAAAAAGTTTTGTATTTTTTTGATCAATCATTGGAGAAAAGAAACAAATTATCTATAGGAAAAAAAAAGAAACAAATAATTTGATCATTGATCACAGAAATATTATTTTAATTTTCTTCTTCTTTTTTCAGGTTTAATTTTATTTATTTATTTATTTACTATGATAATATTTTTTGGGTCATGTGACTATTTTAATTGAATACACATTCTTTTTATTTTTTGGGTCTGTAAGGTGACATACTTTGATTTTTTTAAAAAATAAACACGCCTTTTTTCTTTTTTTGGGTAATGGACAAATACACGTTCAAGTTTAACCAGAAGTAAAGAGGCTCAGCCGACTAGATAGAAAACTAGACCAATGCCTAACTAATTAATCCACTAACACAAGTACACCAGACAATCCAAAAAAAAAAAAGCCCAAAAATATACCCACCCCACAAATAAATGAGAAAACACGCTTACGCATGGTTTTCTGCCCACAAAGAAAAGAATTCCAAGGTTCATCAACTCACCTTGTTGACTCAATATGATAATAATAATATTAATAATAATAATAATAACTGACCTCAAGTGCAAAAAGAAAAAATATCAAGCCCCAAAAAAAAAAAAGAGTAAATTTTTTTATGTGAATTAAAAATAAAAAGCAAATTGCACTCCCTTCTTTTGAAAGATTAAATTCTGATGAAAACCAAACGAGTGCCTCGGTGGAAAATCATGAGTGCCCGTTAGTCAAGGGAATCAAAGACCAAAAACAAATAAATAAATAAATAGTGATAATTTTAATCTATTTTATGTTTTCTATTAAATTTATATTATTTACATTTTTTTAAATAATCATCATAAATTATTATTATTATTATTATTATTATTATTATTATTCGCTTAACCTAATAATAATTAAAAATTCAAAAAAGATAAAATAAAATAGAAAAATATATGAGTAACAATGTTTCTCTTAATTCAATCATCATTTTTCTTTTTGCTTTATTTTCTTGACTTTTTTTTATCATTGTTGCATTAAGAGAAAAGTTGTTGAAAATAATAATAATTTGTAGTCATTATTTTATAAAAAGTAAGAATTGCATATTGAAAATTTAACAAAAAACAAAAACTGACTCCAGCGTAGCATGGTTTAAGTAGTGAATATTTTAAAAACAAAGGGAAAGATGATATAATAAGCGCATCTCTTGAAAGAAAAAAAAAATGTAATTTAATTTATTCAAATAAAAAAGATGTTAAACAGAAATTAAAGCTCAAATAATGATCAAGCAAAAGAATAGCCCAACCAAAAATTAATGCAAAAATCAATGTAACTAAAACGAACTATAACAACAAACAGCAAATGGGGCCAGCCACAAATGAGGATGAATTCAGTTTTTTTATTTTTCGATAATTGGTAAAACACTCAAACTCTCCAAGGAGGAGCAAGAGCCTGAAGCAGGCATACAGACACAAACACTTGGACTCAAACGACTCTAAACAAGCCATTAAAGAAAAAACCACACATAGCCCAAGAACTCAAAGTAAGCCTCCTAGCCACATGCCCACCCACACTAGAAAAAGACTCACAAGCTTGAAACAATCTTAAAAAAATTAAACACACAAAACACTCAGAAAAGACCATAGAAGGGATTGTACTACTCTTTCTTCTCTTTCCTTTATGCTTCTTCCTTTTATGCGCCATAGGTTTGCGCTTTTATCAGCATCAAAACCACCGGCAATCGCTGCTATTTCTGCATCCTCATCCTCAACTAATAACCCAAGTTGTTTACCCAGAGCTCATGTCTTCTTAGCTTCAACAAACGGATCCTCCTCTTCAACCTCACTATTACCACTGTCTAAATCTTCTTCAACCAAAGTATCCATCAATCGATGGCCGCCAACCTCACCATTGCTAATATTGGTCTTGGGACTCCTTCCCTTGAGAGACTTCCTACCTTTCTTTAATGAATTTGAAGCGTTCTTTCGAGGATTGGCTTTGCGCCTAGTAGCCACAGCCGCCACAAGCAAATCTTTATCAACATACACGCATCTAGGCTGCAGCTTGATATATACCATCA
Organism: Pterocarpus macrocarpus; assembly: GCA_031439585.1. Taxonomy (NCBI): domain Eukaryota; kingdom Viridiplantae; phylum Streptophyta; class Magnoliopsida; order Fabales; family Fabaceae; genus Pterocarpus; species Pterocarpus macrocarpus. Next base: position 19,485,222 of record CM062520.1, read on the forward strand.
CTATTGTACGTACAACTTGTTCCTTAGAAAGCGATTTAGGAACAGACTCCCCACCCAGCAGGCCATGCTTAGCATAAGAAAGGGTGCATGGTCCAAAGCCCGGAGGCATAGAAGGAAAGGAGTCTAAAGGAGACATGCCCGATGAAATGCAACAATTTGGGTTTGTACTCACTTCATGCCCAATGAGGCAATCACCTACATAGCCCAATATCTCGTAACCCAAATCTGCTGCCACATCAACTGTTCTTCCATCATCAAAAATGTATTTTGTGACACTATCTCCATCAGCTTCAACGGTTCCATCATAAACACGAGGAGACTCTTCAAACACATTGTCTTGAAATCCACCCACCGCATGCAAACCATCAGTCACCTCAGTACACTTTTCTAAACTCTCATTAACCATACTATCCATTGGGTTGCCTGCTAACTTTTGCTCTTCCACCAACTTTTGCCTAACGAACGCATCGCTGGCTGGACACAGCACACCAACCACCTGTTGGGAAAAGTAATTTGAATACTAGTAATTTAGCTTTAAATAATAAGAATAAAATGACAAAGAACAATGTATTTAGTAGAAGATTCACATCGACCCGCAGACTGTCCTTGCGAGTTAATTCACCACCCAAAGCTATGCTCTGGAATGGCTGGCGACTCTTAACCCTCCGAAGACGCTGGCCTCCACAGGAACTCAGCCCACACGATGATCCCAAGATGCGTTGAGCAACAGATCTTGCAAGAGTGGCGAAACGCAATAAACAAGTGGGTAGCTTCATCACAAGAAGAGTGAGAATGAAGAGATAGGTGTATTCATGCAATGTAGCGAGGTTTATATAGGAAAAAGAAATAAATGTTGAAAAGAGCTCATGAATAACTAAAAAGAGCCCGTTGGGTAATCGCCAAGAAAAGAGCTTGGAGATTAAAGAGTAAACGGTAAAAATAAAATTGCAGAGTAATAAAAGTTTATGCGCTACGGACGCCGAGATTTGAGACTTTGTACGGGCGGAAGCGTACAGTATTTAACTAAAGGCCCAAGTCCACAATTGTACTTTCAATCACCATAAGGTATTACCTGGGTTAGATCTATCATATATAAATGTTTATTAAAACATTTTCATGAACAATGTGGGACTTCTTCCATAGTTAACACGATAGACAAAACTAAGTTTGAAACACACTAAGACCAATATATATACAACAATCCCCACATGTTTCAAACTTAGAGGAATAAATAGGAATGTTATGCTTTAGTGTAGTATCCAAAGGATTTGAACTTCTCACCTTAGGTGCAATTGGGTGACAACCTGGAAATTGGTAGAGAAATCTCTTTGAACCAAACTCTAAGATAACGGTTGGAGCACGCCCACCAACCACAACATCCCATAAGATATCTTGCTCTTAGCGTTTTGCGCATTAAGGCCATGCGCTATCCTGAATCATGAGAGCTCTAGAGTTTTATGCCCATACTCATGGAAGACGGCCTCATCTCCACTCTCACTTAGGTGGCATCCATCAGAGTATGCTACAGATACCCCACCCCACTGTGAGGGCTATGGATCCATTAAGAGCTGCTCATCCTAAAACACCATCAGAGCGGTATCTTGTCATACATCATAGGAGGAACTCTTCACCAATCATCTCATATGACTGGCAAAATAGTAAGAAGCGACAATACCCTTTATGAGACTCGTGTGACTTCGTTTTACCACATTGAACCACCTTCATGGGATCTCCAATCACGGTGGTTGGGTTTCCATCATACCGCCTTAAGTTATGGCATCGAGTCCCATCCCCTCGATGTTTCACTTACTAGCGTCCTAGTAAGTGGCTTCGTCACAGACTGTCACCAAGTTCTTTTCTGACCTTACAAAAAATCCATGGATATCACATTGTTCTCAATCAACCGCTTTACAATATTATGTCTCTACCGATATGCCGACTTTTTCCATTATATATTTTGTTCTTTGCTCAAGAATGGCAGCTTGACAATCACAATGAATAGACACAGATGTTCAGTGTTCTATCCCATAATGGTATGTCCACCAACAGGTTTCTCAACCATTCACCTTCTGCTCCCCTGCTCTTTTCTAAAGCTATAAATTCGACTCCATAGTGGACTTGGCAATACAAAGTCTTGGTTTGGACTTCCAAGAAATAGCCCCACCTTGTTCTCCTTGCCCTTAACCACACATCCCTCAGGTTGTTCCATGTAGATTTCTTCTTCAAGATCACCATTGAGAAATGCTAAGTTTTCACATCCATTTGATGCACAACAAGTTTATAGATAGATGCAATGGCAAACAAAACTCTAATAGATGCAATTCTAGTAACAGGAGAATAAGTATCAAAGTAATCAAAGATTCTTTGTTGCTTGTATCCTTAGCTACCAACCTGGCCTTATATTTATCTCTACACTACCATCCTGGTTTTAGTTTTTCAAATACCCATTTACATCCAATAGGTTTTTGTCTTAGGTGGTAAATCTACTAATTCCCAAGTATGATTGGCCATAATAGATTCAATCTCATTTGTATAGCATCTTTCCAAAAGAAGCATCAATAGATGTAATAGCATCATTATAAGTTAAAGGATCATCGTAACAAGATAAGCATAAAAGTCATCACCAAAATCTTTTTCTTTTCCTTGTTCTTTTACTCCTTCTCAATTCATTATCATTTTGATCAACTATATCCTCAGATATATTCTCATGTGAGTTTCTACTATGCTTTTTCTTTAGTTTTCATAGGAAATACATGCTCAAAGAATGATGCATTACAAGATTCAATTATGGAATTATGTTCTAACACATCACTTTTTGACAACAAGAAATCTATATGAAACACTATTTTGAGCATATCCAATAAACACACAATCACATGTTCGAACCAAGTTTCCTTTCTTAGGGTCCGGCAACATTACCTTAGCTAAACACCCCCACACTTTCAGGTGTCCTAAATTAGCTGTTTATCAAACCAGAGCTCATAAGGTGTTTTACTAAGTTTCTTATGTGGTACCTATTTTGTATATATGCTCAGAGGATAGCTTCCCCATATATAGTTAGGTAATCCCTAACTAACAAGCAAGGCATTCATCATTTCTTTAAGAGTTCTATTTTTCCTTTCGGCCATACCATTAGATTCAGGTGAATAAGGTGGAGTTATTTCATGTATTATACCATGTTGTTCACAAAACTCATTAAAGGAGTTTGATTCATATTCACCTCTCTATCCTGTTTCTTAATCTTTTAATTTTCTTACCAAGTTGGTTTTCTACTTCATTTTTATATTTAATAAACATTTCACAAGCCTCATCCTTAGATCTCAAATGGATATAATTTAGTATATCTAGAATAATCATCAACAAAGATTATGTAAAACCTTTACCACCTCTTGTCATTGTGTGCTTTAAATCTCCTAAATCACTATGTACTAGCTCTAATAATTCACTTTGTCTTTTTACTTGTTTAGATGGTTTCTTAGTTATTTTAGTTTCTACACAAATTTCACATTTATCCAAGCTAGTATTATCCAATCTATCAATTAGTCCCATTTTTAATTTTAAGATATAAGGAACATTTACATGTCCTAATCTACCATGCCAAACATCAAGAGAATCAACCAAGTAAGCAAAGAAGAGCTTCCTTCATTGTAATTAGTAACTACATTCAAAACATGCAGACATCATTAAGATAACCTTTACCAATATATATGTCATTTTTAGATAAGGTAACTATGTTACTATCAAAGGTTACTCTTCACATTGGCATTGTTAAGAAGATGGACCGACACTGCATTAACAATGTTTAATGGCAGTACAAAGAGTACTTGCAGAGATAAGGGTTTTCCCTGCATGTCATTTTTAATGGCACCTTTCCTTTACCTAAGACTGAGATTTTGCTTGAATCTTTTAGGTAAATATAATCTTTCCCATCCTCTATGGGAGAAAACTCAGAGAACATCTCCTTCTTAGCACAAATGTGCTTTGTGGCACCAGAGTCTACAATCCATCCCTTAGCTTCTTCACTAAAAACATTGGACTATTACTCATCGCCACTATAACATCATCTTGATGTTCCCACCACGCTGTTGCCCTTGTCTTTGATGATGATCCTCCTCCTTTATTTGCGCTTCCTTGATTGTTCCTTCTCAATCTACAAGCGGATGCAAAATGACCTATTTTTTGCCACAAATAAAACAAGTACCTTTCTTCTTTTGTTGTTGGTTAGAATTATGCTTGAAATGTGGTTTATGAACTCTAATGTTATGATTTTTAGAGCCATAAAATGAATTTTTAGACTGCATATCCTTAGCAATGTTAGCTCTAGCATGCATTTCTTAGCATTTTGTTCACTAGCCATTAGTCTATTTTTTCTCCTCAATCTTAATATGCACAATAGTTTCTTGCAATGTCATAGCTTTTCTCTTTTGCATGAAATTCATTTTATAATCTTTCCAAGATTCGTAGTTTATCAACAAGAGTTTGAGATACAAACCTTTCAGTGTAATATCTCTTTCCTTAGCTAATTCATCTACAAGCTTAGTAAATTCATTAATTTGAGAAGCAACAGATTTATTTTCATCCATTTGAAATGCATTATAATTATGAACCAAGAATTTTTTACTACCTTCTTCTTCATAAATATATTTTTGAATCAATGCATCCCAAATATCCTTTGCATGAATATAATGATGAATATCATACAAATCATTTGATAAAGCTCTTAAAATATTATGTTTGCACAATTTATCGCCCAATTTCAATCCTTCAAGGCTTGTTGATAATTTTAATCATGTTCCTGCTTTAGGATCTTGTAAAACAAAATCTGATTTGAGAAAAGTCTAAAACTTCTAAAATTTTGTGTTGCCATCAAGTTTAAAATTATTTCCATCAAATGATTCAATCCTTGAAGCATCAGGAATGACCTTAGCAGCAGCTAAAATACTAGGATCCATATTTAAACCCTTAAGAATGTTGGGAAAAGTAATTTGAATACTAGTAATTTAGCTTTAAATAATAAGAATAAAAATGACAAAGAATAATGAGATGTAGTAGAACAAGGTTACTACGAATCGCAAAGGCATCTGCTCTTAAGGGTTTAATTCGCCTACCCAAAGCTATGCTCGGTGGAATGGCGTTGACTGCTAACCTCCAGATTAGACGTGGGTCTCCACGGGAACTCGCCCACACGATGATCCCAGATGCTGAGCAGCCAGATCTTGCAAAGAGGCAGTACGTAATAGTAAACAAGCAGTGGGGTAGCTTCATCATGGTAAGAGTGAGAATGAAGAGATAGGTGTATCTCTGTTATGCAATGTAGCGAGGTTTATATAGGAAAAGAAATACATTTGTTGAAAAGAGCCGCCAATAACGTTGAAAGAACCGTTGGGTAACTAGTCAAGAAAGAGCCGTTGGAGCATTAAAGAGCCGCGAATCTGCAAAAATAAAATTTGCAGAGTAATAAAAGTTTGGCAGCTCCACACGCAAGGCTGACGACGAGACGGGCTGTACGTGTAGTATTTAACTAAGGCCCAAGTCCACAATTATCAATACCATAAGGTATTTACCTTAAGTAAGTACCATCATATATAAATGTTTATTAAAACATTTTCATGAACAATGTGACTTCTTCCATGGTCATACGATAGACAAACTAAGTTTGAAACACACTAAGACCCATATATATACAACACCACCACACCCCCAACATTAACGACACAGCCATGACGTGGAAAGCTCAGGTCAAAATTATCATTTTTGTTCTCTAAACAAGCCCGAGAGACCTTCACAAAACTCATATCCATGCACATCTCTCTAACATAGAGATCACGTTTCAGCTCCCCTAAGTTAAGAACAATCCAACCCTTAATGAAACTCTTCGAATATGTATATATTAATTCAATTTTGCGTAATCTTTTGGTTCCATTGTTAGAGTCGATTCCTGGCATAAGCAAGTTAATTACAATGTGTTGTGGATTGGGGTGGAAATAGGTCACATAACTCATTAGGGGTCTTCGGCCTAACAATTATTAGGTTTGACCTAATCTGGTATGTTTAGTAATCAAGTTGGGACAAAATTTTTCAAAAAGTCTTTTTAATCAAAAAAGTTAGATTATAGGATATAAACTCAATTAGTAATTCTCATAACCTCAAGAAAGGTCACACCCGTGGGGAGTAAGTTCGACTCTTGGGGCAGAGCCCCACCCCTCTTCCCCCTTCCAAATATGAAGCAAAAAAAAAAAATCTATTAAGCCTAGCAAGATGGATCATTATTATTATTATTATTATTATTTCAAAAGGTTGTTTGACTTATTTAAAGCCACTATTATTAAGCATGTTTCTAAGTAAGCTTCCGAAAAAACAAAAACCTATATTAAGTAATAGAGCTAATTCAAATTATCAGGGTGGTAAAGTGGGTTCAACTTGTCGGATTGACCTGCTTAACCCACCATTTTTGGCGGGACAGAGTATTATATTCAACCCACCAAACAAAAAATTGACTTGTTTGATCCCTTTACCTAACCTGTAGATTGAGGCAAGTCGAGGCAGTTTAAAGCCCCCATATTGTCTTCTTTTTTTTATTTTTATTTTTAAATCTCAACTCCCACATTAGCACTATGGTCATGTTTTATGCAATCCAATAAGCCTAGCCCAAAACTTTATTTCACTAATTCTATAAATCTAGGGTAGAACATTTCATTATTTGCTTCTAATCCTCAACCAAAATGCCACCTCCTCCCTTCCATGTTCCCTCCATCACTATGTTGTACGGATACTTCAAAATAATTATTGTATCTTTATCCAATACATATCATATCGGATATTTTATAAATATTTTTAGATATTTTTAATTATATTTAAAAAAAAATTACTTTATTTTTTAGTATTTTTATACTTATATAAATAAAAATTTTAAAACAATCAATAAAATAATTAATATATTTATAAGAATTTATATTAATATTCAAATTAATATTCTTCTATTTTAATTGAAGATTTATATTTTTTATTAATTTTTTTATTAATTATATATGTTATAATATAACTTTATCGTATCCTATAATTTTTAAACATTATCGCATCTACGTATCCATACCGTATTACATTCGTATCTCGTATTAATATTGGCGCTTCATATATCCATCATCTTTTCATCAAACCATCATCCTCATTCTTTGCACCATCATCTTTATTTTTTTCATCTTGGATCCTTCGTCAAAACCTCAAGCTGACAGTCCCGCGCCCCAATCTCATGCGTGTTGTTCTCAGTGGCGTGGTCCCTTTCACAGTAGTGTCTCAAGCGATCTCGACTTGCTCGCAGCAACCAGAGGCGAAAGACCAACGGAGGACCTGCGGAGGTGCGACACACTCTGACAACTAGTGAAGAGCGGCAGACCCAGACCCAGCAGTAGCGTGTAGGCCAGTGCCCAGTAGCAGCTTCTACGTGTTTTTAAATTATTTTTGTTTTTTAAATCATTTTTCTTTTTTTATGTTTGTGAGTATTGTATTGTTAGATTTTTGGTGCTATAAATTCGTTGGTAGATTTTTGAGTAATGATTTTTTATTAACTCACTGGAAAAGAACATGTTTACTGTTTAGTTGAGATTCTGTACATATATTTCTTTTAACCTTTTATTTTCTTATTGTTTTTAAATTTTTGGTGGGTTAACCTTTTTAACCCATTTTATCAAAATGGATCAGCTCTCCCGTCCTATCTACTCATGGTGGGTTGAGACGGGTCAACCTGTTTGTCACTCTTATAAATTGCATACCTGAAAAATAGGCTAAGCTTGTTTAAGTCAAAATTTAATTTGACCTAACCTATTTCCAACCTTCACAGTAAGCAACGTGTGTAATAACAAATAACAAGGCCTAAATTAGAATTTTGGTGTTGTCAAGAATTATGAAAGTTCAATGGGCACCATGGACTCTTCTTTGATAAATTGACACATGAAATCTCGTTCAACTTCCTTGTGGTCATATAGCTTCAGTAATGTATTTTTCTATATTCTTTAAATTGAATCAAGAGTATAAAATCCATTTCTTCTCTCTTCTTTAGAGTTTTCCTTTTGTGAGTGTTAGAGGGGATGCCATCCTTTTTCTTGGTGAAGGATTCGTTCGTCCTCGGTAGATCGGGACCAACGTTAGTCCCAACCTAATATTATTAAAATATTGAGAGATATCTTTGCAAAAATGGGCCTGTGAATTTTTTATTTTTATTTTTTGCTAAAAGAGTCGTTTGTCGTTTTTCGAATGCTTTGTCCCAGAGATGATTGCGTGGTATGAGGGTTTAGAGATCGGCACGGTAGATCCAGCTGAGTTCGTCGTTGTGCACCGTCGAGGGTTTACGATTTGCAAGCGAGAAGAGTTATGGTGGACCGAAGGACAATGGTTTAGGAACAGTGGCATCGTGTAAGAATGAGGGCTTCGTTTTCGATGCAGGGCTTTCAATCTGGAATTGAACATTCTTCGCTGCAAGGGAATACGCCGGCACCTCTACGCAGACATGAGATGCATGTGACGGAATGGAGGTCGGTGGATCTGTGTTATAGCGGTTTCAAATATTTAATTTGAGTTATGAATAGCACCTTCTTTTATTATTATGATTAAAATATGGTATCGTGAACCTGTTTTCGTTATGAACAGAGAATTTGGGGTGATGGCATACTTGACGGTGTAGAAGATCATTTCGGAATACAATCTTCATGAGCCAAGTACTGATGTGTGAAACTTTTTTACCAGTGAAGACTGTCATAGCCGGTTGGCCGTTTGTAAATGGCAAAGGTACATTGTAGATTTTATTTCCCCCATGGCAACTGTGTATAGACTTAGCGAGTCAATTTTCAGTGTAGTTTATTGCTAGTGGAATGGTTCTGTGAAGTAGTGCAAGTGGAATTTATTCGGATGATGAATGTTCACGAAGGGGTCATGATTATAGATGCAATGTGTCGTAGAAGCAAATTTTTGCGGTTAACTTTTTGGAACACCATTCACCATGGGGAAAACTACAGCGCATCATCTATCTCCCTGTCTCTCCTTCGACTTTTTGGTGGTATCCCCCCCCCCCCAACTGATGACTTCTAACGCCACGCTTTCATCTGCAAATCTACAGGGGTTAGTGGTAACCAACACAAACACAAACACCCACCAACACAACCGTCACTACTTAAACCCTCAAAATATTTACACAATAAATCAAATTTAAGTGTGGGTAGAGGATATTCAATCACCATAGCTCTACATCGTTCTACACAAAATTAGGGGATTAGCGCTTCATGGCGACACAGTTCTCTGACCAACTAACGTCGGGCTTTCATCTGCAAATTTTAATCACGGAAGGGACATATATGCAAAAAATGTCTATGAAAACGCGCGCGGTATACATGACCCGTCCGATTTTGTGCAAGTCTGATCTGGCCGCACAAAAAAGACAGAATCGCAATAAGTTGGTCCCAAGCTATCGGGGACCAACGAATCCTTGGCCATCAATCATTTGTTTCTCACATGCATGAAATTATGCTGGGTGGTGCTTTGACCTGTCTTGCACCCATGAATCTGGGCTCGTGTTACGTTGGTCCCTTCTAAGATTGGGAGTTAGTTACTCCAACATAAAATATAAGAATTTTATATTACAAAATGGGTGTCTAATTTTTTTATTTATAGACAAAGGCCTTGCAAACACAAAACTCCAAGACCCCAAATGCCCAACAATAGTGAATTCGATGGTGTTGTGAGCATTATCCGAAGGAAAGTTTGGAACTTGAGGAAGCAGAGTCCAGACCTGTGAAGCAGATTCTCCTTCTTCCTCGCCTTGCTCGTCTTCTTCCTCTCCCCTCCCTCCGCTGCCACCACCACCACGCACAGCTGCGCCCGCAGCAACTCCCCCTCCTTCTTTTCCTAGGGTGGCCCTGACTGGGAGAGGCACGTGAACCGCTTTGCTCGCCGGAGCTCCCCCATCGGCCTCATCGTCCTCATCATTGACGCCGCCGACTTCGTCGGCGCCCGCATCTCCCTCACCCTAAAGTGCCGCGGTGACGACATCCTCGGCCTCGACAACTTCAATGGCTATTATGACCCCAACCTAAAGCGCGCCCACTAGTGCCTCCTCGAGTGCGCTGAAGCCTTCATCGTTGACGGCAACATCGACAAAACTGTGCTCCTCTGCAAGCTCTTCGACGTCATCCCGCTTACACATGTGGTGCACCTTGTGAGGAACGGAAGGAGGAAGAAGAACTCCTAGTGGAAACTGAACCAAGCCCCGATGCTGCTCGGAGTGTTGGAGATGTTGGCGAGGGCACCCGCTAGCAAGCCGATCAGAAGAGAGATAGAGAGGCAGTAGCCCACCTGCTTCCCACAAGGTCAGTGGAGAAGAAGAACTGTATTTTGGATATATTTGTAAAGAGAAAATATATGACACCTATTTAGCAATATTATTTTGGAATGCTTTCTAATATTTTTGAACGGACTAAGTTACTCCCGAAGTTAAATGGGAGTAACGTAACAAGCACCATGAATCTGTGATATCTGTCTTGAACAAATCAAGGCGGTGGAGAATACAAGGAAAGAGGAGGAAATCTGCTGCAAGAGGCCTTGAGACATAGGTTGTTGCTGCTCTATTCTATTTTTAATTTATCTACATTCGAAATCGATGTACTGCATTAAATCTCCTTTGTTCAGTGCAAAAGACATGATGATCATGATGAAATCTCTACTGCAGTGCTGGAGGTGCTTAATTTGAAGTTGAGCAGCAACGCATAAGGCTGTTAGATGACTCAGAATTTTCGATCAGAATTAGAAAGAAAGCTTCGTCTGTTCTAGTGTATTGAATATATTGGTGTTATATTGTCGAATCCCTGGTCTGCATATGTCTTTGAAGGTGGGCTGGGTTCTGAGCCACATGAGTGGATCATGCCTTGAAAATTATCCATAATATCAAGGAGGCATTTCCACAGCGCTAAGAAGTTGATGTTAGCACAAAATCATCAAGTATAAGGTGTTTGGATGATTTATTGATAGATGTGCACCTTTGCTCTCTGAATGGAGTTGTCTAAAATGATAAAGGTCTGTTCTCACTTGTTTGAATTCAGAGAGGCTAGTTTGTCACAGGTACAATTCAGCAAATTGAAGAAGCTGCTGAATTTAGTATATTGGTTTGATATTGAGCTCCTGGTGTTAACTATGTGAGGTGTTTCACAGGGTGTAGTTGTTTTGAGGGATCTTTATGAGCTTTTGAGTGTTGTTTTGTCTTGAATAGTGTTTCTATTTGCATATTGTAGCTATGGCTCCTATAGTTGAGTTGTGTTTCTGCTTGTGTGCCGAAACTATGGCTCCTCTGATCTTTACCTTACAGTTGTTGAGCCAATTTTGACCTATTGAAAACAAGAAAAAATGTGCTGACAAGAATCAAAGTGAGAATTATTTTCATCAGAATATGTTTTCAATTTTTCATATATTAATATATATAGTAATATTAAATAAGATAATAAAAAAAAAAATGATTAGTAGAGATTTTGACATGTAGTGCATTCATGGATTTTGTCATGTCAATGAGTACAAATAAATTGAATAAAGTGACTAATTTTAAAAATTGTTGTAATTCAAGGATTTAATTGAAAGACCGAAAAGTTTAATATGGCTATTCGCAACTGGTTAGAAGTTTAGGGAGGCTAGGTGCTCTTCTCTAAAAAGAATTTTATCACTTCTCTAAAATAACTCAATAAAATTAATCTAACAAATTTTAAACTATATTAATTAAGATTTAACCTTATTTTATGTATGACAATAGTCTTCCACAAATGGAAGGACAAATAATTTAATTAAAGAAATATGTTCTATTTATATAAGGTTGATTGACGTGTAAGTAATCATAACTCCTTCGAAGATGAGAATTAAAGTCATAGAGAAATAACTGCCATAAGAAAATCACACAATGGAGAGGAAGCATTACGTGATAATTCTTAAGAGGATAAAAAAATCAATCAAAACATAATGTATAACATTAAATTAATTATACCATCTTTTATAGTCTAGGGTAAACAAAATTGAGCAGCAAGATTTGAAAACAAAGTGCATCGGACTAAACCTCGCACTTGACTCTAGCTATGGAGGCGTTGTCTTTCCACGTGTGTGTACAACTATGTTATAATTGAAAGACCACCCAAGTAATCACTTATTCATAGAATATTCATACATAATACAAGTCACAATAATTCACTGGCGGCCCTGCAATTCCGTTTCCAATTTAAACGTTTGAACATATGTGCAAGGCTACAAACGTCGGAATTGATTTCGATGGAAACGACTTTATGAAAAAAAAAAAGAAAAAGAAAAGAAAATAAATATACCACTACGAGTGAGTGCAGGAGTAAAATAATAAAAGAAATAGGCACATGCTAATTACACCAACAGTACATGATAGTTTTGGTACAGCAATTCCAAAAAGATATATATATATATATATTTTATTAATATGTGTTGCAAAGTATCATACAAAAATTTTGTATTATTATTTAATATTATATCATTACATTCTGCAATAAAGTTTACTACGCCGAAAGGTCGACAACATCGATCATTAAATATCTTAGTATAATTCTTCTACATGCTAGAATTATCTAAAGTTTTCGTACTGACACCATCCGGTCCCTACTTATCTCTTCTCAAAGAAACGAGAAAAAGCTCAATTAACCGTATCCAAATCAAACACATCTCTACTGCAGGGTCCCCTGCAACTTCATGCACAAAACCTTAAGCAGCTAAAATGGATTCAGTCCTAAATTACCTAAACACCACTGCAATTGGAATCCTCTGTCTAATCTTCTTACTCTGTTTATTTCTGTTTCGTCCCGACAATGTTAGAAAGGTAAGAGAACCCCCCGTGGTGGCTGGTGCATGGCCTCTACTCGGTCACCTTCCATTGTTGAGTGGTTCACAGCCACTCCACATAACTTTAGGTGCCATGGCTGACAAGTATGGACCCCTTTTCACCATCAAGCTTGGTGCCACAAAGACTTTGGTACTCAGCAACTCGGAAATAGCTAAGGAATGCTTCACCACAAATGACATGGTCGTTTCCTCTCGCCCCAAGCTTGTTGCCATTGAAAATCTATCCTACAACTTAGCCATGTTTGGTTTTGCACCATATGGTCCATATTGGCGTGAACTGCGCAAGATTGTTACATTAGAGCTCCTCTCTAGTCGCCGCAGGGAGCTTCTAGGCCATGTTCGTGTCTCTGAAGTTCAAGCTTCTACGAAAGAGCTCCTTAGTATTTGGACCAACAGAAAGAACGAGTTTGGCTATGTGTTGGTGGAGATGAAGCAGTGGTTTGCACAATTGACCTTCAACATGGTTCTCAGAATGATTGCAGGAAAGAGATACTTTGGTGCTATGGATGTGGCCAACGAGGAGAAGGCAAAAAGGTGTTTGAAAACCCTGAGGGAGCTCATGCGTCTGTTGGCGGTATTCACTGTGGCAGATGCTGTTCCTTCCCTAAGGTGGCTGGATTTGGGGGGTCATGAGAAGGCCATGAAAGAAACTGCTAAGGAATTGGACAAGATTTTGAGTGAATGGTTAGAGGAGCACCGCCAAAAGAGCGGTTTGGATGAAAAGGCTACAAGTGACCAAGACTTCATGGACATGTTGCTTTCAGTGCTTGATGACAAAAAGATTGAAGGGTTTGCTGTTGATACCATTGTCAAAGCCACAACATTGGTATGTATGTAATGTTGTATGTTGCATATAGCATAGTGGCTCTAGTATTATTGCTAGTGAAAATTATATTTACTGCCTTACAATAACTGAGTTTCTTCTTTTTTTTTTTTTTTCCCTGCATGTTTTGAAGTTGGATTTCTAAATCAAAATAAACCACTTTTTTTTTTTGGCCAAGGAGATTGCTTTCATTGATGTGATCTAATATTCTCTTGTAAGATTGATCTTCTTGAGATAACTAGAGCATTATTCTTATGGAACTTGAACTTATTTTGCAGTCAATGATAGTGGGAGGAACTGATACAGCCACTGTTACCCTTACATGGGCAGTGTGTTTGCTAATGAGAAATCCTCAAATACTGGAAAAAGCAAAAGAAGAACTTGACGCCCAAATTGGGAAAGGGAGATGCTTAAGTGAGTCAGATATAAATAAATTGGTATATCTTCAAGCCATAGTTAAAGAGACACTAAGATTGTATCCAGCAGCTCCTCTTGCAGCACCTCGTGAATTCACAGAGGATTGCACTTTAGGTGGATATCATGTCAAAAAGGGAACTCAACTAATTACAAATGTTTGGAAGATCCATACAGATCCTTGTATTTGGCCGGATCCCTTGGACTTCAAGCCAGAAAGGTTTCTCACAACTCACAAAGATGTTGATGTTAAGGGTCATCATTTTGAGTTGTTACCATTTGGAAGTGGTAGAAGGATGTGTCCTGGTGTGTCATTTGGCCTTCAGATGGTTCACTTTACTCTGGCTAGCTTTTTGCATTCCTTTGAAATCTTAAATCCATCTACTGAACCTGTTGATATGACTGGAACCCTTGGATTGACCAACGCCAAAGCTACTCCACTTGAGATTCTGGTTAAACCACGTTTGTCTCCCAACTGTTATGAAACCAAATAATACCAGTGTTAGCCGTGTGCTCCTTGGTGTATTGTCGCTTTTTTAAGTCATGTGATCCTAGCTATCCTATGTGATCCATTATGCGTAAGTCACTTTTGTCTCCTAAACTGTTATAAAATCATATGATTGTGGTCATAGGTGTCTTGTTCCTTTTGTTCAACTGTTATGAGACCAGGTGATCCTGTGATTTAATTGTTTTGTCATCTTGTTTTGAAATTTTAGCAGCAAAAATTCGCAATAAGAAAAGGACGACATAAGCATTCTTTGGCATTGCTTTGAATCTATTCTTCCTGCAGAACATCAGGTCATATTGTCTATTTGCTATGATAATCAAGCCTGGTAATAATACTAGCTTAGCTTTTTTTGTTTGAAACATGAACACTAGCCTTTATTTTTGCTAAAACCAATGTTTTGAGAACCGGACCGGACCGGCTGGTCCAACCGGTTGAACCGGGAACCGGCCAGGTATCCGATCTTGGTATAACTAAAAACCGCTTGGACCAAAAATCGGTATTGAGCCGGGTGAACTGGCCGAAAATCGATAAACCAGTCAAACGGGACTGATTTTATCGGTTGGCCTATTTTTTTTTTTTTTAAGAAATGTAAAATTATTTTTTGATCATAAATGGTGAAGTTAACTCTTCATTATAATGAAAAATAGCTAAAAATACTTTTTGATTGGTTAAACAAAAAATTACTACATCTCTTATTCTTTAAAAAAGAGCTTAAAGATGATAAATATAAGAAAATTGATATATGGGTACTATTTATATGTCTTAAAAGTAAAAAATTTTTACTGTAATTAATGTGGGACTTCTTCAATATTTTATAGTAACTTTAAGAATAAAAAATTCAAAATTTAAATAATGTGGAACTCAATATTTTATCTGTATTAATTATGTTAATATGACTTAATATAGTAATTTTGATTTTTAAAACTATTTTTATTATATTAAAAATTTTTAATTATTTTTATTTATTTTATAACATATTATTAATTATATTTATATATAAATATATATATTTTATTGTATTCCGGTCGAACTTCTGGTTGAACCGGTTAAATCATTAAACTTTTGAATCAATATCTTATCTGATTTAATATCCGGTTCGATTTTCATAACCTAGCTAAAACGGAGCAATGGACCAACTAAACCAGTTAAAGTTAGCCTCTTGGCTCCCTCTTCCTATGAGCGGAAACACCATTTCTCAATTGTCAATTGCGTGATTGTCAAATGGGATTATTTATTAAGGGAAATTAGAATTTAAGACCATTAACAATAATTAATGATAAAATCAATTATGCTAAAATTATTAAAAATAACTTATTAAAGATCATTTAAGATGTACCAAAAATAAAAATTAAACATTGTTTAAGGAGAATGATTAAAATCTTTTGACAAAACCCCTAATTTGGTTCTTGTCAAAGATAGTGTTGGACAAATTGGTCTCTTAAGAAAAAAATTGGATCTCATTGTCTCGGAATGTTAAAAGTATAGGACAAATCAGTCCTTCTTAAATATTTTGATAGACTTATTTGTCTTATTTATGATTTTATTAATGATCAATTTAAACTATTTTATAAATTATTATGGATTAATTTATTATATAAATCCTTAAAAAATATTGAGGACCTGCCCTACATTTTTAATGTTCAAGGACCATGAGATATATTTTTTTTTCTTGAGGGACTAATTTATCCAATACTATTTTTGACAAGAGTCAAGTTGGAGGATTTGTCAAATCTTTTTACACGTAGACAATAATATCCTGAAAATTATTTTTTAATTTTCATCATTCTTTTTTTATTTTTTGCTGCTCATTCTTTCAACCCCTTGTCTAGTGATTCTCAAACCCTCACTCTTATCGGCATGTCATCATCGTCCAATGAAGAAGAAACAAGAACCATCACCTAACCGTATTTGAAAATCATTCTTTAAAATATCATATGCTCTCCACATGGCTTTTCAAATACATAAAGAAGAACGTGGACAAGAACACTCTAACTTATTATTGTTATTCAAATATTTGTGTGAAAGAATATATGCCCACAATTTTTCCGCATCATGAATCACACTTCAAAGTAATATACCTAGGAAAGATGTATTAACATGCTTTATTACTTGATGAAACACCAAGATAGGCAAGTCCACAGTATTCCACATCCAGTTCATTGTGTCACTCTTTGTCCACAAGAAATTCCTAATAATCCTATCAATCTCAGCACAAATAAATTTAGGTACCCAAAAGAATTACATTGGATAAATAGGAGTAAAAACCAGAACAAAGAACAAACATAGTAAGAGTAGCGTTAAAGAATGACAGTGTGTTGGCAACAAATCACATGCAAAGGCATGTTAGTGAAGGTGAGGATTTGAAAGCACTTGAAGAAAGGGTTCAGAAAGTGAGTGGCAAAAAACGTAAAAAAAATTGAAAAAAATTAAGAAATAGTTTAAGAATATTATTATTTATTTATAGAATATTTTTCATCATTTTCCTTACAAAATAATGTCTTTTAAAATAATTTTAATATATTTAACTTTTTAATTAATTCTTATTAATGGTTTTTAATATTAACTTTTCTATTTACTAAAGTAGTAATAAATGAACTTTTTACTAATAATATTATTAGTTTATTATGTTTACAGAAATCGTCGTGGAATGGGAACGAAGACCTTTGTTAGTCTTGGACTTCGAAGACTAACAATAGTGAGCCAAGTAGTATTTGACTATCTATTTATTATCTATCTCCACGCAGCACCGCTGTCACTGTCAATAGCTCAAATAATGCATAAGAGTAGTGCTAATTATTTCACGTTTGATATGGGAATCTTATCTTATTTGTGTAGACAAATTCCACCTATAGATGTGGGAAGTGCTGTAAAGAACTCACGCCGAAGTTTTTTAGAGCATATGTTTGTTCCATTCTCTTTCTCTGTTGTTTTTATTTTTCATTTTTTTTTTTTCAATGGGCCAGTAAAACATACACATAACGAAAAATCTAATTAAATCAACGGATGGAAAGGTGGAGTTATTAAACGCTTGAGCATGTAATAGCATCAGAGCAGATCTATTATTAAATATGAGTTTTGTTAATAGTGTCCTTAACATACTGATTAAGATTTTAAAAGTATGATAAGTTTTTATGGAAAAAAGTATTTTTTTTTTAAATTTTCAATGCATTCAATATATTTGAAAACTTAAAAAATGAAATAATTTATGTACGAAAATTTGAGAACTTAATATTTTTGAAATCTTAATTAGTACTCTAAGAACATTGGTTAGTAAAATTCTACAAATATAATTATTGATATATTGTTTTTAGTAATAATATACATTTATTATTAATTAGTATCATAAAATTTATATAATTGAAATATATGCTTATTTGTATATTAATAATTATATGTAATTTAAATGTCTAAGGGGCTATGTAAAAAAAAGGGGTTAATGTTCAATTTCATCCTTAAAATTACACATATGAGTCATTTTGGTCTTTGATATTAAGAAATTAATTAAAAAGTCCTTTACTTTAAAAATCATGAGTCATATTAGTCTCTGGACCCAAATTTGTTAAGATTCCATCACCATATTGCTGATGTATAAATTTAATTGACATGTAGGCATCTTACGATGGAGGATAGGTTAATGGAACTGAAAATTGACCGAGATTTGCTAGACATATGTAGAGATTGTCATATAAATAACAAGATTATACATTTGCATTTTGAGCATAGTGTCACTGAACCACAGGTTATAATTTATTTGTGTAATGAAGATGTACCTTAAGATGCCTACATGTCTGTTAATGTTATACATCAGTAACAAGGTGACAGAGTCTTAATAGATTTGGGTTCAGGAATTAACGTGATAAACGGTTTTGAAAGTGGAGGACTAATTAGTTAATTTCTCAATGTCAGATACCAAAGTGACTCACATGGACAATCTCAGAGACGAAAGTCAGTATTAACTCTAAAAGAAACATTTCACATACTCTAAAACTATTACATAGGAGAAATTCGGATTAAGATATTCTAAAGTAAATATCCTTATAACATAAAAAAATGGGGATTATTTACTTTTGAATTATTTGATGGGATCTATATACGATAAAAGTTATTAATTCAAATATGAATAATATTTCACTTTCTTACTTTACAATACTTATTTTAGATGATTCAAATACGAGAAATTCTAATTTTAAGAACTATTTGCCACATCATCAACTAGATACTTTATTTAGTTAGTGAGAATCAAATTTAAGCAATGTTACATAATTAAGGGGAAAAAATGTTTAAATTTATGACAAAAAGCAAAGAGTAGAAATTATAATAAAGTAGTATAGAACGCTTATCTATTTTAAATTTAATAAGCATGTCAAATCATCTGGCAAATAAATTCTACAAATTTTCTTTTTAGTTGATTAACAATAATAAAATTTAAACCTAAAATTTATGCAAACTACTCAAATTTCTCACTGCTAGATCATTTCTAGTGGCTTTAAATTCTACAAATTTAAATTCTATCTATCTAGCATTTTCATAAAATTTGTTATGTATCTAATAAATAAAAAGTTTGCACTATAAAATAGCAAATATAATTCTTGTATAAGCTACAGCGCTGGCTAGAAAAGTTGGCAGCAACTAATTTCAAGATGGGCCAAAATAAACAATTTGGCATTTATTTTATTTACGATATCACAAACCATTATAAAACATAAGATTAAGTTCACTAATAGCAATCTGAAGTAAGAAGTGATATGGTTTTGGTCTATGAACGCCTTCTCTACTCTACTTAAAGAAACGAGAAAAGCTGTAAGGCCAGTTAACTGTATCCATATCAAATATATTTCTCTTAAGAGGTTCCCCTGCAACTCCATACACTAAT
This sequence comes from Pterocarpus macrocarpus, assembly GCA_031439585.1. Lineage (NCBI taxonomy): Eukaryota > Viridiplantae > Streptophyta > Magnoliopsida > Fabales > Fabaceae > Pterocarpus > Pterocarpus macrocarpus. The sequence goes on from CM062520.1 coordinate 19,504,722, forward strand.
GACAAAAGTCAAGATGGAGTCAGTCCTAAATTACCTAAAAACCACTGCAATTGGAATCCTTTCTTTAATCTTCTTGTTCTGTTTATTTCTGTTTCGTCCCTTCATAGTTGGTAAAGTTAGAGAACACCCAACGGTGGCTGGTGCATGGCCTATGCTTGGTCACCTTCCACGGTTTAGTGGTTCACAGCAACTCCACATAACTTTAGGTGCCATGGCTGACAAGACAAGTATGGAGGCGGCAGAACTGCAGAAGGATTTGTCCCGGAGTGCTCTTTAGCCTTCATATGGTTCACCTTACTCTAGAAAGCTTTCTGCATTCCTTTGAAATCTTAAATCCATCTACTGAACCTATTGATATGACTGGAATCCTTGGATTGACCAATGCCAAAGCTACTTCACTTGAGATTCTGGTTAAACCACGTTTGTCTCCCAACTATTATCAAACCATGTAAAATATACTAGTTTTAGGCGTGTGGTCGTTGGTGTATTGTCGCTTTGTTAAATCATGTGAACCTAGCTATCCTATGTGATCCATTATAGTTAAATCACATTGTCTTCTAAACTATTGTAAAATCATATGATTGTGATCATAGGTGTGTTGCCGCCTTCATTTAATTGTTATGAGACCAGGTGATCCTGTTCTGTACTTATTTTCATTTCCATATGTTTCGTAAATTCAACAGAAATAAGTTACAATAGGAGACAGATGACATAAGCATTCTTTGGCAATTGCTTATGGATGCATTTTTTCTGCAGAACATCAGGTCATGTTGTCTATTTTATATGCTAATCAAACTTGGCAATAACAGAACATCAATGGTATGAATACTAGCCTTTTTTGTTTGGTACATGGACAGTAGCCTTAATTTATGCTAAAATGGAGTAAGGGACCAACTAAACCAATTAGCTTCTTGACTCGGAGATTACTTCTTCATAGCCTCCACCACCATTACTAGAGGACCCCCCAAGTCCTATCTCTGCATAATCCTCTCCTCAAAATCTTGAAATGTCAACCTTAACCCAGCAATTTTTTGTTCTTTTTCTTGCAACTCTATATTTAGAGCTGCAACCTTGCTACTAAAGGCTTCATACTAAGAAGCCGTAATACCCTCAAAAACATTAGAATTAGATGTAGAAGTTCCAGAACCCAAACCATATACATGTCCTTTTTTGTTGATGCTACCAACAACATCCAAGTATATGGTATTACCATCCTGAAGACTAGACCAATTGTTAGTTGAATGTTGCGAGTCTCTCTCCATCACTTGCCTCCAATCTATGCTCCTTCCAAAGGGGAGAAAAAGTTATTTATAGCTTAATTTCAAAATAAAATGTTGTATAATGAGTTGTTAGTTATGTTGATAATGTATACCTACCCCAATATTTTTTGCATGAGCAGAAATCCGGTGATTAGGATTCCTTTTTCATGTATGACATGGGCAAAATAAGTCAACAGCTTTGGTTAGATATTGTCTGATACCTTCTACAAACATATACAAGTCAAAAGAAATTAACTTAAAAGTTGTTAAACTTAATATAATGAGGTCACAAGTCTCTTCTTGTGTTTTGAAAATGGAATTGAACCTCCAGTATGCATTTGCAATGGTCCATCCATTTGTGATGTGCAGACACTTCCACTTTTTTCTAAGTAAAAGTACCTAGATGTCATATATGTTAAAAACTTTGTAAGTCACTAAAAAAGTTGAGCAAAATTTCGATTCATGAACTAGTACAAATGCTTAGCCTAAGTCAATTCAAGTCAATTCAACACACCATATCAATGTAACAAAAGTCAAACATACAATATTATATATTTATACAAGCTCTTCCCAGTCCTAATAGCCACCATCAAATCTAATCAACTCTCAAGTTTCTACAAGAAAAATTGTTATTTTATGTTATAATAAAAAAAATAGGAACAATTTCCTGTGCTTGATAATTTAAAATGAAAATTTGAAAATTGATGTGAAAATTGGAAATTAAAGCAATGATACTTATGTATTCAACAAACAATATTATAAATTTTTTTAACGGGGAATTAAGAGGAAGTAAGACTCACTGTCAGCTGCGCAAAACTTGAGCAACTTGAAAGGGGAAGGAGTCGGAAAAAGATGCTTTGGAACCAATCCCCTAAACAGCAAGCCAGTATATCTCAATGAAGGGCCCCAATATTGACAACATAAGAGAAGCGTGAACACGACCCCTAAACAACCCATATCCATGGAATATAATCCATTAAAGACTTGTAGAAAGGACACAATAATGGATATTAATGCGTTTACGGATTTATCATCTCTACAAACAGAATAAGATGATTGAAATTTAGTAACATCTAAAAAATATTACTAAATTATGAAAAAAATTTTTAAAATCCTTTATTAACATAACTTAAATACTAGTAAAAATGTTGCTAAAGAGTTTTAATAATATTTTTTTATATATTTTTAGGAACACTTTTTAAATATTGTAATTTAAAAATATATATTATTAAAAACTAAATATATAGATGCGAAAGTGAAGCAATTCAGTATGCTCTGCAGTTTCTCATCAGAATATTTAGTTAACGCTTCTCAAAAATAAAATATAAAATAGATATAATTTATAACCCAGTTAAGTAAGAATGCAAAATATATCACAGAAAGTTTCACAAACACACTTGATCAAGGTAGAATCTACAAACCAAAAAAGTGCATATGCACAAAGAGCCAAAAAACTTATTACTCTGTCCAGCCAAGGAAGTAGGGGTGCCAATGGGGCAGGTTTTAACTTAACCCGAACCTGCCTCTTATGTCATTAAATAAGTCTTAACCCGTCCCTATTTTATCTGCGAATTTTGACTTTTAAAACCCGAACCCTACCCGCAAATAACTCATCCCAACCCGTACTCTACCTGCCCCTATCCACTGCTACTTTTAAATATTTAAAAAATTATATTAAATTTTTTTATATGAAAGTTATTTTAAAATTTAGTTTGTGTTTAGGATGTATTTGATATGAGAATTAAAAATAAAGTGAAAATTTTCATATATTAGTTTTATATAAAAAATTACATATTAAAAAAATTTTATATCTATATTTACTTCCAACTAAATATAACCCTAGAATGATAGAAATATTTAAAAAAATAATCTTATACATATATAAATTAAATATAGATATGGGGTGCGAGTAGAGTAAGGGCAGGTTTGCCTTGAACCCGAACCCGAACCCGACCCTACTCGCATCCAAACCCGCCTCGGTACCTACCCGCTTCGTTGTGAGATGGATTTTAAACCCGACCCGACCAGGAGTTGGGGCGGGGTGAGTACCTACATGTAGGATAATAATTGTCATCCCTAGCGCAAGCAAATATCATTTAAGCAATTCCCATAAAGCATCAATTATATGGCTGCTCTATGATTGAAGCTGTCCTTTGTCTCATTCAATTATTTTTTATTTATTTTCGGATTAATAACATTGAACATTCCTGTATATAAGATTGCATAAAATACTTTGCATTATAACCTCGACAATTTTTTCCTTTCTCCTTGGTTGTTGAATCAAATATGATTTTCATTGTGATGGGTATCATTCAATAATAGAATGTAGGTACGTTGAAAGCAATTCATAAAGCTGACTCAAATGGGTCCGCACAATTTGTTCTCATTCGGCCTATTATTTGGGTCCATAGTTCAATAATACAGAGCACTAGCCCAAATTATTTGTGGCACTACAAGTCGCACTCAAAATCCTAGTCAAAGTTGGTGTCCCAGGTTAGCATTGACAACATCTACTATGAACAATGGAATCCCAATAATTCCATAGTAAATAATAATTGTTTAATATTGGGATCAATTGGTATGAGTATTGGTGTTGCCAATGAGTATGTATATCTATGCAAAGATAAATGAATAGTGAGGAATAAGACGAACCAGAAATTTGCGTTTTATTGTGAAAAGCATGGGTTTAGCGGCTCAAGTTTCAGTTTTTTAAGAACAAAATAAAAAAAACTTAAATGATAGCTCCCAAATTGATATCCTTGATGAAGAACTGTTCAACCCTCAAGCGATCAAAACAAATGCATGTTCACATTCTGAGTAATGGTCTCAACCATCTTAAACCACTTTTCATGCATCACATCATCTGATCTCCACAGGATCACCACTATCATTTAGTCGAAACATGGGAGGCCGTACCAGACCTTCTACGATCTCTCTAAAGATACAAAGAAGATGTGGTATGACCAATGATAGGTAAAATTACGCTTGATTTTTATTCATTTTGAGGTTTCACTTTTAAGACAATTTTTTATTTAGAGTGACTCTTCTGTACATACAGTGCAATTTCATTATTGATCCTACTAAGGAATCCTATACGTATAAGGCTTTTAAGACTCGAGTCACAAAGCAACTCAGGAAGATACACCGGGGCATCCGAGAGAACGAGGCCCGCCACGATTGGATATTGGAGTCCAACTTCAAGGCCTTACAAGAATACTAGAGCTCTGAGAAATTCAAGGAAAAGCATAGGATGAGCAAAGCTAACAGAGTCTTTGCTATGGGTGGCTCCCTCCATAGTAGCCACTCTACTACAGTCAAGGGCATCAAGCAAAAACTGGTAAATACGTTCATTTGCATTTCTTAGTTTTACCGTTATCAATTTAATTTCAAATGCACGTGAAACACATTAACGAAACCCCTACATAGGGAGAGGTCTTTAAGGAGATGCACATGAGGAAGGGCGACAAGTTTAAGTGGATCGACAGTCCGTCCAGGCCACCTATAGAAATTCTAAACTTTTATTTTAATTTCATATTTTCTTATATATATTGTTGTGTAAGTCTAATTTATTTAATTTAAGGGTCATTCTCATATGAAGATGGTATCAAAATCTTCATATGAAGATAGCCAACAACAATGTGACAAGTAGTCATTGTGGGGTCCATATAAAAGAGTTAACTAATGGCATATTTTATGGTGTATTTTGCTGATCAAGGAGCGTGGTGCACCTTGCAATCGATGGTGAGATTGTGAGGTGTATCGATGCACCAATCACCTATGATGCATTGTAATAATATCTGATTTTAAGAAAATTTAAAAATATAATTATATATATTTTAAAAATTAATTATCATAACAGTGTAAAATTATACTGGTAATATAATATAATTTTATACTGTCAGTATAATAAAAAAAAGTATCATTGTTTTTACACTGTCAATATATAAAAATTTAAAAATATAATTAAATATATTTTAAAAATTAATTATCATACATTGACAGTGTAAAATTATCTTTAATATAAAATAATTTTACACCAGTGTAATCAAAAAATTTTATCAAGATTTTTACATCGTTAATATAATCAAAATTTTATCAAATCTTGATAAAATTTTTGATTACACTGACAAGATATAAAATTATTTTATATCACAAGATAATTTTATATTGTTAGTAATCAAAAATTTTATCAGTATTTGATAAAATTTTTTGATTATATTGATAGTGTAAAATTATTTTATATTATCAGTATAATTTTACGTGAAATTACACTGATAAAATTTTTTGATTACACTGACAGTGTAAAATTATTTTATATTACCAGTATAATTTTACATTGTCAGTGTATGATAATTAAAATTATATTGATAAAATTTTTTGATTACAGTGTAAAATTATTTTATATTACCAGTATAATTTTACACTGTCAATGTATGATAATTAATTTTAAAATATATTTAATTATATTTTTATACACTGACAGTGTAAAAACAATGATAATTTTTTTTATTATACTGACAGTATAAAATTATTTTATATTACCAGTATAATTTTACACTGTTATGATAATTAATTTTTAAAATATATATAATTATATTTTTAAATTTTCTTAAAATTAGATATTATTACAATGCATCATAGATGATTGATGCATCAATACACCTCACAATCTCACCATCAGATTACAAGGTGCACCACGCTCCTTGATCAACAAAATACACCATAAAATATGCCATTAATTAATTCTTTTATATGGACCCCACAATGACTACTTGTCACATTGTTGTTGGCTATCTTCATATGAAGATTTTTGATGCCATCTTCATATGAGAACGAACATTAATTTAATTGTAGAATGAGTTTACTTGTCATTTTGAGGAGGATAGGACACAGTAGGCTCAAGATGAAGGTGGGATTGACACGATTGCCCTGATATTGATGAGGACTAGATATTGTTGGGAAAAACACCATTTTTTTCTTAAGAACTCTCCTAAAAATAGAGAAATAAAATATATTAAAAATATAATCACAACACAAGAATTAACGTGAAAAACTCCAAAATCAAAGAAAAATTATAGCCGTTGTCTAAAGACAATCAAAGAATAATACTATATGAAAATTTTTACAACACATAGACTTTTCTCTCATACATTTCATGACCCCAGTACATCCACACTCTCCAAAGCAAATATCTGATCTACATCTCGCAACATTCTAAGACAAGAGTACAAGAAAAAAGAAAGTCAGATACAAGCTTAAAGTATTTTTGACTAATAAAAATTGAAACAAAAGACTTGAGTCTATATATATAACCTTGGTCTCTCTCTTCCCTTGCAATTCTAAATAATGTGGAACTTCTTCCAATATATTTTATTTCAATCAACTCTAACAAATATAGACACATATGGTTAGCAGTCCTTACAAGGCTTACGGCATGTGGAGCTACTATAATGATGGTCTATACCCCCTAACTTTGTGACTGGGGGAGCTGTGTCAACTACTATGGCTTTGGTTAATTACTTAATTCAAATAATTTATTATTTAGTTTCTTCAAGTAATATTTTAATTCAAATAATAAAATTATTCATTTTTAGTGATATTTTAGAATTCAGTTTTGTATATAAACAATAATAATAAAAAAGTTATTTTTATCATAAATTAATTTATTTTTAATTAAATTTAATAAATATAAATATAATATACAATATATAATATTATGTTATTGTTTGATTTATATAACTGGCCCTTGTTGGTTAGTGAGAGAAGGTTACAATGTTTTTGTTATTTATGCATTTGTTTCATTTTTTAACAAAAAAGTTAATTTTATAACTGAAAAGTGATTTTTTTTTGTTAGAAAAATTGAAACAAACACCCCCCAAATTTGGATGGTTAAAAAGCAAAATGTAACATTCTCCAAGAGTAAGTAAGAATATGTGGTGTGGCTTGTGGGCCTCAAACGACTGAATAAATATTTGAAAGGTGGGGTCGACAATGGAATAATATAATCACATGACTGTGCGAACGACATGAATCGACTGCCAATAGTAGCTCTCCACATAGTTGGGGAGGGTGCACCCACCTAAGGATGTCGTTAGCTTTAATTAACTTTTAATTTATAAAGATTTTTTTTTATATTTTATTAGAATAAAATGATTATGAATAAATAAATATTATAAATAATATTCAATATATAAGTAATTCCTCAAAATAATATAAATAATATATAAATAATAATTTATTATTAAAATATATAAATAATAAATATATACTATAACTGAATCAAGTTTTGAATTGTGAGATTACGTCAAATTGGATTTTAATATATAAAGGCTCTCTCTTTTTTTATAATTTTTATATTTATGAAAAAAATAAAAAATTATAAAAAATATATAAATAAATAATAAATATTTTTTAATATAAATTATATTTATATATAATACCAACAAAAATAATTAAATAATAAATAAATATTATATTTTATTATAATTTCTTTTTTCTTGTTATATTTTATAGTAAAAAATAGAAAAAATATCAAAATATATAAAATAGAAGGTATTAAATATTTTTTATATTTTATTACATATTATAAGGAATACTTAAAATAATTATATTTTTTAAAATGCTTTTATTTGTTAATTTATAATTAATAAAGTTACTATTTTTATCATAATTTTGTTTCTTATAAAATTTTTGATTTTGGTTAGAATTATATGACAATGAAAGAATAGTATTATCTTAAATAATATAACATCTTACAAAATAATATACCAAATATTACATAATATTAAAACTTTTTAGATCTTATACAATAGTCTTATTTTACCAGGTGTGCTAAGGCACTAAATCACAAAGGATAGATTGGATCACATTGGAGTTGGGAGACAAACGTGACTTAATCAGAATGGATACGTAAGATAGCTAGGATCACATGGTTTAAGTGTTTAACGAAGCAACAATACCCCAAGGATCACGCAGCTAACACTAGTATTGCATGGTTTCATAATAGCTGGGAGACAAACATGGTTTAACCAGAATCTCAAGTGGAGAGTAGTTTTGACATTGGTCATCCCCAGGGTTCCAGTTATGTCCAAAGGTTCAGAAGATGGATGCAAGATTTCAAAAGAATGCAAAAGGCTAGCCAGAATAAAGTGAACAATCTGAAGGCCAAAAGACACTCCGGGACAAATCCTTCTGCCACTTCCAAATGGTAACAACTCAAAATGATGAACCTTAACATCAACACGAGTTGTGAGGAATCTTTCTGGTTTGAACTCCAACGGATCTGATCAAATAGAAGGGTCAGTGTGGATCTTCCAAAGATTTGCAATTAGTCGAGTTCCCTTTTTAACATGGTATCCACCTAAAGTGCAATTCTCTGTGAATTCACGATTTGTTCCAAGAGGAGATGCTGGATATAATCTTAGTGTCTCCTTAACTATGGCTTGAAGATATACCAATTTATTTATATCTGACTCACTTATGCATCTCCCTTTCCCAATTTGGGTGTCAAGTTCTTCTTTTGCTTTTTTCAATACATGAGGATTTCTCAATAGCAAACACACTGCCCATGTTAGGGTAACAGTGGTCGTACCAATTCCTCCTGTAATCATTGCCTACAAAATAAGTTGAAATTCAACCAGAAAAATGCTTTAGTTATCTCAAGAAGATCAATTTTGCAAGAGAATAATAGTTCATATTTTGCAAGGAGACCAATCTACCTGATAAAAATAAATAAATAAAAAAAGTGGTGTACTTTGATTTCTAAATGAAACTTTAAAACAAGCAAAAGAAAGACGAAATGGCAAGGAAATACAAATATGATGTTCGCTAGGAGTAATACTAATGTCACGTTATGTACAATATTTATATACATACCAATGATGTGGCTTTGATGATGGTATCAGCATCAAACCCATCGATCCTTGTGTCATTAAGTACTGAAAGCCTCATGTCCACGAAGTCTCGGTCGCTTGTAGCTTTTTCATCCAAACCCCTCTTTTGGCGGTGCTCCTCCAACCATTCACTCAAAATCTTGTCCAATTCCTCAGCATTTATTTTCATTGCCTTCTCACGAACCCCCAAATCTAGCCACCTTAGGGAAGGAATAGCATCTGCCACAGTGAATACCGCCAATAGACGCATGTACTCCCTCATGGTTTCCAAACACCTATTTGCCTTATCCTCTTTGGCCACATCCATAGCACCAAAGTATCTCTTCCCTGCAATCATTCTGAGAACAATGTTGAAGATCAATTGTGCAAACCACTGCTTCATCTCCACCAACACATAGTCAAACTCGTTCTTTCTGCTGGACCAAACACTATACAGCTCTTTTATAGAAGCTCGAACTTTAGAGACACGAACGTGGCCTAGTTGAATGTAACAATCTTGCGCAGTTCACGCCAATATGGACCATATGGTGCAAAACCAAACATGGCTAAGTTGTAGGATAGATTTTCAATTGCAACTAGCTTGGTGGGGCGAGAGGAAACAGCAATGTCATTTGTGGTGAAGCATTCCTTAGCCTTTTTCCAGTTGCTGAGTACCTAAGTCTTTGAGGCACCAAACTTGACGGTGAAAAGTGGTCCATACTTGTCAGCCATGGCGCCTAAGGTTACGTGGAGTTGCTGTAAGCCACTCAACAGTGGAATATGACCGAGTAAAGGCCATGCACCAGCCACCGTGGGGGGTTCTCTAAGCTGATCAACTTTGAAGGAACGAAACAGAAATAAACAGAACAAGATGATTAGAGAAAGGATTCCAATTGCTGTGGTGTTTAAGTAATTTAGGACTGAATCCATCTTAGCTGCTTAAGGTTTTGTGTATGGAGTTGCAGGGGAACCTGTAGTAGAGACTAGAGATGTGTTTGATTTGGATGCAGCTAATTAAGCTTTTCCTCGCTTCTTGATTAAGAGATATTTTGATACAGGTTGGGATCTGTACGAAAGGTCGAGATACTAAGGTGGAGAAATACTTCCATAATTCAGTATTAGCATATAACTGTATGTTTTGATCAATCATATAAATATATTTTATATAAAATTTATTATTAATATATAATTATATATAAAATATATTTATATAATTAATTAAAAATACAATTATATAATATTCTTAAATCATGTAAATATTTTTCTACCAATATGTAGTAGAATTGTATTAAGATATTTAAGGTGTATTGGATAGAGAGTATTTTGGTAAAAAAAAAAAAAAAATTTATTAAATAAAATTAATTTTTATATATTTAAATAACTTTTAAAAATAATTAAATTTTTAAAATATTTATTTTTAATTTTTTAATAAAAATTAAAAAGAATAATTTTAAAATTAGTCATATATAAAATTTAAAATTTAAAATTTAAAATTACTTTTTATAAAAATTAAAATAAGTGCACCCTTAACGATGTTTTGACCTTTCTGTGTAGTAAACTTTATTGCATAATGTAACAATATAATATAACTGAGACTGGTTATTGGAATTGCGCTCCTTTCTGTTAATTGTTATTCACATTTAATAAATTTATTTACTAAAATTTCTAAAATATTTTTTATTATATTTTGTAATCAAATTAATAAAAATATTCAATTTTACAATTTTTTTATGAAATACATTAAATTAAATTTTTTATGTAACCAAATAATTAAATAAAATAATTTAGAGCATTAATTTAATATTTATTTCATATGTTTTTTCTACTTCTATGTTGTAATATTATTCAAAAAATATATAAGAAAAAAATTAAATAAATTTTTATGAACTTGTCAAAATTGGAATTCAAAATAATAGTTTTTAATAACCTAAACATGTGAATTTATCATAAAATAAATAAAATAATTTATATGCAACTTATATTTATTATGATGATAATAAAAATAGTTTGGAAGTTGAATATATATAAAAATTCAATAAATTTCTATTAACATACCAATTTTCAATTCAAAATCATTATTTATAATAATTTTAATAGATGAATTTATCATTTTTTAAATATTTTAAAGAAAACTTAAAATTACGTTAACATGACACTTTAGGTTTAAATTTATATCAAATAAATGAATTTATATATTCATAAAATATTTAATTATTTCAAAAAAGTTTAAAAATAAGAGTGATAATAAAAAAATTAAAGGACTTTTAAGGATTTAAATATTATAATAAAAATAATTTTAAACAATTAGTTTAGTTAACCAATAAAAAAGAGCATTTTAGAGAAATTACATAAAATTTAATTAAATACGAATATGATAATAAATACATAGAAGTAACAATTGACCCTCATTAAAAATATAAATATTATTATATCTTAAAAATATATAAAGTAAAGATTGAACTCATTCTCTAAAATATTTGAATATATAGGGCTCTTGCCGCTGCTAGTTATGAGGCTTAGTGGCTATCTTTTCTGCTCAAGGGCCTACTAGTTGATACTTATGAGCCAATCCCTCTATTTTGTCACAATTTATCGGCTATCTACATTGCCACCAATTTTGTTTTCCATGAGAGAACCAAACACATTGAAACAGATTACCGCACAATCCGAGACCAGTTTCAATCTGGTCTCAAACATATCTTTCCAATTCCCACTAAGCATCAAACCACTAATATCTTCACTAAGGCATTGCATTCCAAGTCGTTTCATCTCTTGGTCTCCAAGCTTGGCCTCATTGATATTTACCGACTAGCTTGTGGGGGGGCTATCACCTGAGAGCAAGTCTTCAAGCTCCAAAGCTAGGCCCGATGACACAAGTTCCCGATGACACAAGTCCAACTTGTGTCTTTGTATTTGTCTTGACTTTAGTCATTCTGTAGCTCAGTTAGTTATTGGGCAGTTAGAAGGCTGTTTGCTTAGTTGGCACTTTCAATTACTTTGGTAGTTAACCAATTACTTTTGCTACAAGCTAAAAACAACCTGCATATATACTTTGTACACCAGTTTCTCTAGTGATTAGTGAGAGTGATTCATTTTCTCCAATCATATGCTTAGTTTTCACTCAGAACCTATGAAAATTTTCTCTCTCTCAATCTTTCTTGTTGTTAATTTCCTTCTCTTGCGAGATTTTCTTTCACTTTCGATCTTTGTTTTCTGGTTATACCATTGTTAATTAAGATAGTACACTTAAGTAACATTATTTTTTTTTTCTTTTGGTACTTCAGGGAATAAACATTAAATCTAATAAGCATAGAGATTTTAACAGTCTAAAAGAGAAAATTAAATTTGTTTTTAATGTAGCCAGCGCTAGTAAAAGTAAGCAAGAGGCAGACCTTCTTTTGGATAAGTTGTACCTCATTCTTTTGTTCACGTATTAAATATAAGTTGAGTTTAGTGACATTTAGGATATTTAATTTGCTGAGCTCAATTTTTCTTCTTTATATTTTTACTTTGCGAAACTCAATTATAATTGTATTTTGTTTTTTTTTAAACCAAAGACAAAGTAAAATATCAATATATCATTTTATCGTATATAAACAAATTATATATTTTATTTTAAATCATTAAATAATTATACAAGAGCTTATTGAAAAATAGTTATATAATAATAAAATTTAAGAAGGATTTATTGAGTAAAATAAAAGGTTAAAATAAAATAAACATAATTAATAGTAATCAAAATAAATTTAAATGAACTATCAGATGTTAATAGTAATAAGAAAACATTAATAAAAGAAATGAGAATATAAATAACCATTAAAATTTAAAGTAATTTAAAAATTTAAAATTGAGAAAAAATGTTATGTAATACTAATAGTCGAAGAACTTTAATATTATATTATAGATTAGACTAAAAAGGTATTTTAGTCTCTAAAAAATATACATAACATAAGTTTAGTCTTTCAAATATTTTTAACATGAAGTAGACCCCTGAAAATTGAATTTAACATCACATTAGTTGTTAAAATTTTTTTATATCAAATTAGTTCTTAAAAGTTAAAATGTAACATTATTTTGGTCTTTGTAAAATACATGTAATATCAAATAAGTTCTTGAATTTATAAAAAAAAAAAAGGGATCAAATAGATGTTATATACATTTTTTAGAGACCAAAATAATGTTATATTTTAATTTTTATGAACTAATTTGATGTTAAAAACTTTCAAAGACTACTATGATGTCAAATTGATGTTTCAAAGATATATTTGATGCTCAAAATCTTTCAGAAATTAAAGTGATATTACATATATATTTCAGGGACTAAAATGCATATTGAGTATATAGATTATAGATAAATAGATAAAAAAAAATTTAAATTGTATGATGGGTACATTAGGTAAATTTGCCTTGGAAGGAAATGTACCTACGCTACCAAGTTATAGCTCCATAAAGGGAAGAAATGTAATAGCGGTTAATCTCTTATGTGTGTTTGGATTTTTTTATTATATTTAAAACAACTTAAATTTATCAACAATTCGTTGGTTTAAATAATTTGATCTTTATTTATTTTAAGTAAGATTTTAGGCTCAAATAAAACTAGTGTTGGGAGGCATTATTCTTATAATAGATTGACCAAATTTAAGATAGATTAGTTGAAGTTCAATAAATTTAAAAAGAAAAAATAAAATTTTACTAAGAAAAATTTGAAAAATGAAAAAAAATTCCCTTACAAAACTAAGGGAAACCAAACATGTAAATCTTTCAAGATATAGAACTTGTGTTTCGCTAGCTTTCTTTCCCCTTGCAAGTCTCTTTAGGAATAAAAGTAAATAAATAAAGTTTTCATCATTTTGAGTATATCTAATCTTCTAATCTCACTTTATTTTTTGTCCCATTAACTTTATTCCGCGCCTATATGTGATGATATGTGGAGACGTGGCTTAACAACAAGCATAGGTTTTATATGGTAGATATAGGTGGAGAGAAAGTGAAAGAAGAATATATATATATATATAATTTTGATGACCTTATATAAAATTTATAAGAAACCTTTTCTTTTTACATCTCAGTATCTTCCTTTTTAGGTCGAACACTGTTAATCAATCAATTTATGACACTAATGTGAAAAATGTCTGGTTCTATGGGATGAAAAATTGTGAGATATCTTTAAGCAATATTTTAAGCAATTTTATAATCGTTCAGATATAAGTTTTATAATACTTTATTCTTAATTTAATGATTTATATTTTTATACAAAGTTATATGTTATGTTTTATAAAATATTAGTCAAAATCATGATATATTTATTTTTATATACATTAATAATTTATATTATTTTATGTTGTTTAATTAATAAGCACTATTGAAAATTCTATTAATTTTTTATTTTACATTACTAGTTTTTAATTTTAATGCATATGTTATATAACATAATTTTGTCCATCTAATATTTGATTAATTCAAATAATGTATTATTTATTATTTTTAAATATTATTCTGACTTCGAATTTTGTGTATAAAAAATTAACAATAAAAAATTTTGGACACTAATTTTGATAAACTGACTCATTCAATATAAATTACTAAAATTCAATTAAAAAAAACAACAAACATTAAAATTGTATGGGTAATTACATAAAAATAGAAATGGATTATGTTTGTAATTTCTTTTATTTATATTAAATGATAATATAAAATTATTTTATATATTTAGTACATAAAAATTATTCTTCAAATCTTATTCTTATAATTAATTAATTTGATTTGAATTAAATTAGTTTAAATTTCATAAAATTTTTATTGGAAAATATATATATATATATATATATATATATATATATATATATATATCAATAAAATATTGTGTGGTTGTCTAGTCTATGTAGCCAAGATGGGTTGGTTAGCGAGAGAAGGTGATGTTGTTTTTGTTGTTTAAATTGGGATGGTTAAAAAAAGGGTTTTTTATTTTTATTTTTTTTAACCAATGCCTTTAGGATACTAATTAAAGTTTTAATAGAGAAGAGTTTTAAAGTTTAGTTTTCAATATATTGAATATATTAAAAACTTAAATTATTGCTCACCAAAAAAAAAAACTTAAATTATTTTTTTCAAGCAAAATTTTTCACTTTTAAAACCATAAGTAAGTCCTAAGAAGCTATAGTAAGCAAAACCCAAATAATCAGTGTCTTAAAAACATTAGCAAAATCACAATAAAATTTGTAACGTTCTCCAAGAATCTATGGTGTAGTACGTGAAAAAATTATTAAATGCTCATAAAATATCGACTATATTATGTTCATATTCAATTATATAATAATATTTTAAGGTAAAATTTATCATTAATTTATATTTTTTTAATCTAATTAATTGAAAAGAATAGAACACAATCTAATTAATGTTGCATGAACATTAAATAACTTCTCGCGGCATATGGCCCTCAAATGGCTGAATAAATATCTGGAAGGTGGGGGCAACAACGGAATAATATACTCACATGGCTGTACGAACCACAGGAAGCGACCGCCAATAGCAGCTCTCCACTTAGCTGGGGAGACTGCACCACTGTCGCTATCACAGCTCAGCAACCCATCAAGAAACCGACACGTGGCATCCTACGATGGCGCTGTCGGTTGAAAGTCGTTAGAGCATGGGAGGGTCAGTTTCAGTTCGTAACTTAATAATAATCACATTCCTTCAAGGCTCAAGCTTTTGCCTTTCGTTTTCCTTGTTTCCTCACATCACACACAAACAGCAACAACAACAACAACAACAACAATAAAAGCGTAACGGTCCTTCCTCCTCGTTTGTCCCTCCAAGCTTCCACAAGTTAGTTTTCTCTCTCCACCACTCTTGTTCTAACCACTTCCTTTCTCTGTTTTCCGTTTTTTTTTTTTTTTTTAACTTTTGTTGGGGTTTTATTTTATTATAAAAATGCTTGGTTTCTAATTCCCAGAATCAGATTCTTTTTTATCTTTTTGGTTCGAAAATTGAAGATTTACAATTCTTTTTCCTCTATTTTTTTTTTCTTCTTTACGCTTTTGTCTTTGGTGTGTTGAATTAGCATTGGGGGTGTTAAGGAAGATGGAGGAGGTGAAATTTTCCCGGCGGGCGGAGTGGTGGCAGAACATGATGTACCCAGTGCGAAGGGTTTGGGCAAGCATCGCCATCCATCTCGGGATTCGCAAAACCGGTAAAGTTCTCTGTTTTTGGCTTGTTTTAATTCTAACTCGAAAACTGTATAGTTTAAACTATGTCATAATTTCTATCGAATGACAATCTCTCTCTCTATGTCATAATTTCTATCGAATGACAATCTCTCTCTCTTGTTTTTATTTCCACTTAACTCAAATCATGGTTGGGGGACCTAAAGTCATATTCAAACATAACACAATTGTAGTTTTCTTTGCCAGATATGGTTATATTCTAAATTCGAAAACAATGTTGTAGTTTGGTTTTTGAATGTGTTTAGTGGTGAAGTGGCTTAGCCTGTTAGGTGAATTCTGTGGTGGAGACTGTAAGTTTGGGACTGCGTTGGTCCTTTCTATGTTTTGATTGTTTATGAGTTTTATATCTGGCACTCTGGCTAGATCTGCTGTGGGGAGCATGATCTGATTGATCTTTGTCTCTGTTATTTATTAATTTGACATAAGAAATATGGTTCAGGTTGGAGGAAATAGAAGGGAGAATAAATGGTGGTAAATGATGGAAATTTTGGGCAAATGTGAAGATGCAAGATCCAGAGTGTTAATTTGTGTTTTCAAAATCTGAAGACCATTTATGCTAAAAGTTTGACAAGCATTTTTATTTGGTTTAATTCTAAGACTGGGGAAACAGAACTAGACTGATATTAGAATTCAGAGGCTAATACTGTTTTGGTTAATGGGAAAGACTGCAACTTGCTAAGATTTGATGTTTGTGCTTGGAAAAATGTGCAGGGCTGCTGAAGCTACGTCATGATGTGAGGACTTGTGAATATGAGGATATTCGTGTGATGTGGGAGATGCTGAACGGAAATGAATCAGACTTTGGTCACTCTCCTAAGAGGAATTACTGGAAGTTGTTCAGGTGGGCTAGGTGTGCTCCTTGTATTTGCCGCCCCTGATTATGCTGTGTGAGTCTTCACCCTCACACAAAAGGCCTCCCGTTGTTGCTGTTCTTGGAAAGAGGCATAGTTGTGGGTTTTGGTTCAATCAAGAATAAAGGGTACAAAAAGGGTTTACATGTAGAACATGGTCTCATGCTCTCTGCATCAACTCAAACCATATGTATATATTAACCGCATCCATCAATGTGATGTAGCCTTCCTTTACTCTCTATGCTATGCTCAGTATAGTATAACGTAATTAAAATGGTGTATGTGTGCAAACGACTGGTCCTAGTGCCAAGGGATTTTTAGCATTGGGTCAGAGTTCAATTCCCACATGTTCAACCCTTCCCCTGTTCCCCTAGCTCCGCTGGGAGCTTCCTAGAGCCTGAAAAACATGGTATATGTGTAGTTTGTGGTGTGCTTACATCATCTTGTTATGTTCAACTAGACGTTCATGTATTGATTTTGGAGATCCATGAATCATGTCTTGGATTTTATATTGTGTTCCTTTGGTTTGTATCAGAAACTACTTGCATTCTGCAGAAGGTTAAAGAGGAACTTGCTTCTCCCCCAGTTTAGCCTTTCCCAGTTGCTTCATGTTTGCAAAGTGATTAGCTTCAGAATTTGCATTGCATTCATTTCCTCAAGAATGGTTTATAGAGAGGGATATCACAATTTATTAATTACTAGCTAGTCAATGGGGAACTCTATTTCGAGAAGGAATTGAGACAGATCAACTAATCTGGAAAATAATCAAAGATAGATTTCATTTGGACAATATACTTTACGCGTGATTGTTACATTACAATGATTAGATGACTAAGATTAAACTTCATTGTTATATGATAATTTTCTTGTTACAATTACACACGACATGATTGTACTCGAGGTTGGGTAAATCAAGAGAAAGATAGAAGTTGTGTGTTTGGTTTGTAGTTTGCAAACCATGGTTTGCCTAACCGAAAAGTAACCCTTTTTGCACTAATGCTTAAACCATGGTTTGGTCCACATGAAAAGCAATTTATTTATTTATTTTTGCTCAAACTGTGGTTTGATTCTAAAACTCATATTAAAATGTAACTCAACATAACTTTTTCAAACTTGTTAAAATGAGTTGAAACTCAATTTGTATCTTCCAAACCATGGTTGTTCTCTCCCAATGTCAAAACAAACACACAATAGTGTTAGCAAAGCTGGATCTTGCTATCAATTAATTTAAACTAGATTTAGACCTACGTGTTGCACGGATATTGATATAAATATATGTTATAATGTTAGGAAAGAGATATAAATGACATTAATTGGATGAATATAGAAATTGTTTAGTAGGTGTTCCCTTAGTGATTAATAGAAATGATACTTTTGAAATTTGTTTATTAATGTTTAAAATCAATATTTAAATTTTTTGAATGAAGAATGATTTGAAATTTGAAGTTGGAGAATTAAAAAACTTTAATAATTTTGAGTAAGAAATTTGAGATATATAATTTAGTAATTTAAAATATGTATAACAAAGTGAAAGTTTAAAATAAAGTAAAAGAAATATAAATTAAGGTATTTTATGACTTAATAATATGATTTAAATTAATATTAATTTTATAATTTTTAATATTAATATTTAATATCGTGATACTATCCATCATGATTTGACAATTTCTTAAGTTTTTATTAGTTAACAGTATTAAATTATTTTGTACTATTAGTGTATAGAAATTAAACTCTTATATATTTTTAAAGTTTATATGATATTTAAATATTAAGTTGTAATTTGCTGTTGTAAGACACTGAGAGAATGATATATAATATTAAATATGAGTAAAGCTATAGTAATTGAAAAGAGTATGTACTTATTCATCTAATAATAATTGTAAAGAGCATGTATAATTTTGTAAACTTATAATTATATATATTTGTGAATGTGTGGATATATTAGAATGATATTTGGTAGATATTGTATTATAGTTTATTTTATTAAATTTTTAATGATTTTGTAGTTATGTTTTATTCTAAAATTAAATTTAAGATAATTAAATATTATTGTAATATGTTAATGTTGCTAGCTGAATACTTCATATTACAATTAAGTGATAAGAATGGAAGCTAAGAAATTACTTATATATACTTAAAAGGTAGAGTATTTATCTATTATTAAAATTTGTACATAAATAGGCAATTATAATAATAGAATAAATATATATCTACATAAGAAATAAGGGACTCAATATTAGAATGACAATTCAAATAATATGCTGACGTGGCAACTATTCAAAACTCAACTTATGAGTTGTCAGCAACATAACTTGGGTCTTAGCTTTAATATATTATAATAGAATAGATTTTGTTTTGTTAGTGATTTTTGTTTAGCACTTTCTGCTTATTTATATTTAGTTCTTTCAGACATGCTTATGCTTTTGCCTTTTAGGAAAGGGATAAGAATATATTCCTTATTTTTTTAAAAAGAAAAAGTTTGGAATTCTTTTAAAAGTAAGACGCGCGAATCATCAACTTCAGTGCAAATTAATAGTGAAATATAGCAAATCTACTTATAAGAATCACTTGATTCGAATTCAAATACTCTGTTTATTATAAGTAATAGGTGATCAAGTGATATATCCCTTTGCTGTATCCAAACAAGTAAAATAATAGAATAAAGAATATTCCATTTTTATCCATACAAAACAAAACATAGAAATCAACATTTCATCTTGTTCCATTACACTATTATTCCTATTCATAATATTCCATTCCCATTCCCATTCTATGCCAACACAAATTAAACTTGCTTACTACAACTCCTATAAGGAAACACAAGTTAAAGATTAAAAAGAACCATATCAATTCGGCACTACACAATACTAAGCTTTTTCATTTTTTTCCTAAATAAACTTCTCTTATCTTGATGTGGTAGTTGTTTTGTATTTAACCCTTTGATATTTTTTTGATACATCAATAATTCTTTTGATATCACAATTTGAACTTACAACCTTTGTTTGGTAATCGAATATCACAAGTTTTCAATTACAAGCCATTCCTATGGGAACTGGTGGATCAGAAAATGAGCCATTTAGAATGCGTGTAGCAAGCCAACGGTTTGCTGCTTCAGAGTAGTGAATCCCATCCCAGCTAATGTACTTTGATGGATGTTCACATACATGGTAATGTTTTCCATTCGTAATTTTCTTTATTCCACAATCGATATGGATACTATTGATTGAGCCACAGCAAAATTTCTTTGGATTTAAGAAACCTAGCACAATGCAAGCATGTAATTCAAGTTTGCCAAATATATTTGCTTGTTGCTTTTACTTTAAACCATTTTGTATATAAGTATATAAATTGCATCATTCAGTAAACATGTAAATAGATGCAAATAAGAGACTAGTTCCCATGCAAAAATTGATGTGAAAGTGGTGTGAAACAAAAATAATGCATAAAAACATTAATTTTTGACATGAATGCTTTATATTGCATGTGCCCTGCACATGGTAATAGTATGGTTAGAACTAAAATCACCTTGATTCCATGCATTTTTGGTTAATTCGTATTTGGCTGAGTAGACATCAACATAGGTAAACCTTGCAATAGGGAACTTTTTCCTTAGCACAAACACAAGTTGTTTGAGCTGCTTGTTGAACTCCTGAGCAATCTCATTCTCTGATTTTCTACAACCAATAGAATCCAAGTCTGCAAGATTTGGCTTGTACTTCTGGTTTGTTCGTGGCAAACATCCAATTGGGCCTACATTATGTATCCAAAAGAATCTAGCCCCTTGATGGTGTAGTTGCTGAAGCAAAAGCCGAGACAAGTTTCAGATGAAAGTGTATATTTAGTGTGAGCAAATATATGGAAGGCATTGTAGTTGAAAATAAAAAATTGGTGAGGCAATTAAATATGAAGTATGTGCAGATATATAATCTTTATTTTTAATTTCCATTTTCAGTGTTTAAATTTTCGTTCTTCTCAATCACACCCACAACCCCAAGAATCAAATTAAAATGTGAGGAAGCACAAAAAGCTTGGTTGTTTACTTGCACTCCTTTGGAGAACTGGCTCCGTATATGAGGAATGGATGCTCTTACTGACTGCAGCTCTGAGGTCGCCAAACCAAAGCTTAGATCATTCTGACCAATTTCTATAGTGTATAGGGCCTTGGAGAAGTCCATGGACTGTGGTAGCCTGCTTTTGGTAGCTGCCTCTGCTACTGTAACACCATATCATTCTTGTTTATGTACTCCCCATCTCTTATATATATGTAATAAAATGGGCACAATCAAATATGAATTCAGGAATAACCTATGCTTGCTTTATGAGACACTTGGCCAAGGAAAGAGGCAAGATTTGTAACTTGAGGTGCTAGGATTCACAAAAAATAGATTGAGGGGACCATATTACATAGAATTTTTTACAAGTATTCACAAAAAAATTCAAAATTTTAAAAGGAATGTTTTGGGCCTTGGGGCCATGTTCTCTTGCTAGTCCCCTCACTCATCACAACTCTTGACCAATCTATTTAAGGCATTCTGAGTTTAATTCGGCTGTCGCCCAATTCAATCAAAGTTATAGATTGAGATTATAAAGCTATTCATTATCTAGGTGTTGGGCACCAACTATCCAAAATTTACAAGTTCAACTCAACTGAAATACGAGTTTAATTTTGATATGCGAAATGGATGAACCATTGAACTTGGTGGCTCAAATTCTAATGGATGAAAAAGGAAAAGTCATAAGAAGTATATTATCTATATTATTACCTTTATTTGTTCACAATAATTTAAAAAAAAAAAATCATTAATGCATCAGGTGAGCAGAAATTTTGATTTCTCAAATACAACTTTAAATACTTAAAAACATATAATTGGTATTAGATGATGATACATTGACTTTAACATATATCTAATTCATCTTGTTATTAAATTTAATTGGTAATCAAATGCTTCAGAAATTATCTTTATTTACCAAATGTCTAGAGGAACATTATATTATTCCAAAATACATAAAATTTGTGATGATTATAAATATAAGATTAAAACTATATTTTAGTTTTCGATAGATACACGCTTCACCATATTAGTTCTCCAAAGATTATCACCACATGAGTCCCTCGAAAATCTAGAACGCCACCATATGCAACTAAATTGGTGACACAAAAGGACTAGTTGTTTAACTGTTTTGAATCTTTGAGAGGTTTATAGTAACAATAATCTTTGAAGAACTAATGTAATATCACATGTATCTTTTGAGGACTAAAATAGGGTTTTACTCTAAATATAGTGTATGTTGACAAACACAATGTGTCGAGAGCTGTTGCCTATGTAATCTATATAAATAAAAGGGATAGAAAACGTTACTGTCCTTTTGAAAATGTTTCCTCCCCTTATTCACAACTCCCCCTTGATCATAACTCCCCCTTAAATTCTGCTTTCTTGCTTGGGTTCCATTTTTTATTTCTTCTTCTTGCATGAAATATTTCCCTAATCCTTTTCTTGTTCTTTATTCTAAAGGAGTGATTTGTAGGATAGGATGATATATGTAGCCCTGATCTTTTTCTCTCTATTTTCTCTAAAGAGAGATTCAAGGAAGGGTTTCTGCAAGCACATAACACATACACAAACAGCATATGTCATTAAATATGTTGCTTTCCCCTTTTAGTTTGAAGAACTATTCAAGAGAGGATTGTTTATCAAGCACATACATTCACGCACATGTTTAGCAACACAACACACACACACACACACACGTGCACACACACAAGTAGAGCATGTAACACACACTTTCTCCTTTCTTTTGTCATCAATGTAAGGTAATTTAAAAGGAGTAACAAGAATGTAGCTGAGGAAATAATAGCAACACAATATTAACTAAACCATATGATATTGACTTTAACAAAAATAAGCCAAATTAGGTGTCAGAATAGTTAAAAAGTAAGTAACAAAAGGGGCCAAACATCCAGCAAATAGTAGTAAAAGGGCGCACTAGTGTTTGAAATAGGATAAGCCCTTAATCAGATTAAGCATCAGTCAGCTCATGCTCAGAGGTGGACAAGGAACTAGATAAGGGAAATGAGGAGGAATCCAATTGTGTTTCCATCAAGCTCCATCTCTCCTCACAAACTTTTATCTTCTAGTCTATCTCCTTGAGTTACTTGTTAAAAGACCTCACCATCAGTCTGTGCATCTCAGTGAAAGTTTGTAGCTCCTTGACGAACTGCTTCAACAAATTCTTTGTCTTTCTCCTTTTTCCTTGAATAATAGGAGCTTTGATTATTGGTTCTAGAAGGTGGTGGTGATGCAGTTGCCTAGGACCTAGATGATAAGTTGTCAGAAACAAGACAATGGTCTTCTTCCTTTTGGAGGCTAATGGGACCTCCTTCTTAGCTCTTTTCTACTTGTCAACCGCTGTGTAATTGACAGAGATATACTTACCATTCACGTTCCTTTTAACTTGCTCAATATGCTTACTTTCTAAGTTAGTATTAAAATATTTAAAAAATCTTGTAAGGAACATTTGGTAAGTGTAACATTTCCTAGACTATCATCCTAAGGTTTGTTACTTACACTTTTTTAAATTTTTTGATATAACTTAAGCTAGATAACATAGTTTATTCCTATTCTCAAGCTTGTTGTAGTTGTAAAATCTCTTTTATAATTTAATAATCGAAGCACCTTGTATTTGTTTCATAATTTAGTGTTACAAACCAATTAAAAATACATAGTTGAGCTTCAAAACCAAAATACGACTTCATTAAAAAGAAAACTATGCAGATATAGTTCTTAATAAACACTTCATAAATTAGCTCCAACAAGAGCCAGTCAATTATATCGCCAAGTCAAACCTTCAACTTGTTTAGAACCTAGAATATCATGGAATACACAAACAGGGTGAGAATTCTAATACTCCATAGTAATTCTAAACATATAGATGTTGTCATGCATATTCTAGCAGCTCTAGTTTTCACAAACTTTATGATTGGCATATAAAGGAGTTCGAACCCAAAGTCTTGATAGTCCCGAGGTAAATTAAATTTTAATTTATGCAGAGCCTAATAGTTACATATGCAGAAAAAAGTACCTTCACGGAGCTCTTATATTCAGTCTGATTGTACACTTTATGTGCATGCAGACATGCTTCATATAATCTTTAATCACTCAAATAACAATCTTGGACATAGAGCCTCTAGTTATGGTCAAGGGTGTCACCGTGACATCTTTTTCCCCATACCAGAGAATTCCTTTCTTCCCCTTATTGGAGGATTTCTTTTCCTTCCCTTGCCTAAGGATTCTTTCCAAAAACACATGCCATGACAATATGCATATGAACACTTACTTTATTAGACCCATGCAGGCCTGTGTGAGTCTAAGCTAGTCCATAGGCTAATGCAAATAGCCGTGGGAACATGAGGTCAGTGGTCAGAGCCTAGAAATGCCTCCAAATTGTCTAAATTATCCTAGAGAATCTGAGTAATTATTGGCAATGAGATAATTTCCCATCAAGCTTTCACAAGTAGTCCAACTCTAAGTTTAGGTTTGAAAGAAAATTTAAGACCATGGCAATGAAATTGTGAATAATGAATTAATAGAAATAATTCAGAGTAATTCATAAGAATGATGAGAATTATGGGTAGCTCGAGTTTTTAAAATTTTGTGGTTCTACTATGATATCTTTGTACATATTTGTATTGATATCTGTTGGTTAGCACTACCATATTAGTATCCTGAGACTCTATTCAAGATTGTGTGCTAGGAATGTTACATGTGAATGTTTTGTCAATTGTTTGACAATATGTAAATGTTCATGATTTGTTTGATGCTAAACCAGTAAGTTTATTATTATTTCCATTATTCATCTGCATATACATTGTCATGAAATCATTGCTGGAAAGAATCCTCTGGTAAATTTACTATTGAGTATTTTCATTATTCATATGCATATATATTGTCCCAAAATGCATTGCTAGAAAGAATCCTCCAATAAATTCACTATTACGTATTTCCATTATACATATGTATATATATTATCACAAAATGTATTGCTGGAAAGAAACCTTAGTAAATTTACTATTGAGTATTTCCATTATTCGTATACATATATAATGTCATGAAATGCATTGTTGGAAAGAATCCTTCAATAAAGGAAGGAAAAGAAATTATCCATAATGAGAGGAAAGGAATTCTCTAGTAACGGAATAAAGATGTCAATGGGATCCCCTTGACCATGACTAAAGGTTTATGTCCAAGATCATGATTCGAGCTATTAAAGATTAGATGACTACATGTCTGCATCTGTATAGAATGTGCAATCAAAGCGAATCTAAGAGTTCACAGAAGAGATATTTAATTCCTTTTTTTTGCATATATAACTAGTGGGCTCTGCGTAAATTAAAATCTAGTTTTCCTTGTGATAATGAAGAGTTTTGTCTTGACTTTTATATGCAAATCGTAAAGATTGAGAAAACTCAAAGCAGCTAGAATATGCATGACGATTTCTACATGTTTAGAATTACTTGGAATTCGTAGAATTCTCACTTCATTTGTGTATTCCAAGATATTCTAACTTGGAGATATCATTGATTGGCCGTAACAAGTCAAGGCTAATGTATGAAGTGCTTAAGAACTATACCCAACTTAGTTTATTTTAATTATGTTGTATTTTGGCTGGGCTAAGGACCAGAAGCTCAATTGTGTAATTTTAATTGTTTTGCAAACCTAAATCCTGAAACAAATGTAAGATGCTTGAGATTATTAAATTATAAAAGAGATTCTACATCTACAATAGACATGAGAATAGGAATAAACTAAGTTATCTAACTTAAACTATAACAAAGAATTAAAAACAATGTAACTAACAAACCTTAGGCTAATAATATATGGGAATTTACAACACAAAAGACTTATTGCTTTCTTGCTAGAAGCACACTCATCCATATATCTCATCATGATATAGCCAAAGGACAAAGGGGTTCGACTAATAAGATAGTACAAGTCCAATTTTTCCATGTAGTTAACTCGATGGAAATTGCCATTTTTTGGAAAGATTACACGGGAAACTATCCTGTGTAGTAGAGACCAAGATTTTTCTAAGGCAACATAGGTCAAACATAAGTTATTCAACAATGGCAGCGCTTTTACAAATTTTGGACATGGCATACTTGTAGCTAATAGCAAAACTTTTATCCCATGAGTGATTGCACGAATTTTAGAAATTCTATATAAGGATAGTATTAATGACATTAAAGTCAATGAATATTTCCCCAGAAACTTTAATTGTACATCGGTTGGGGCAACATAGTTGCTGACAACCGATGGATATAATAAAAAAAAAATTTTAAAAAAATTAAAAGTAAATAAAATTGAGTTTTAACGGTGGATTATTGTGTATGTCGATCGACACCCTACTTTTTTGGGGTTCAAATAACGTGTCTCATATTTCCCTCGCATTCATATAAGAAGTGATAATGTAGTTATTGTAAAGAAATTACTGAAAGAATCTACACAATGAGAGGATAGACATCCTCTTTTGATTTCGCATAGGGAAAGCTACCCTTGGGCTTAAAATATGGGGATAAAATTCATGCCCTTTGCAGCAGTCCAAATCAACAAAAATTGCACTTCCCCTAGCCTTCTTACTTGATATGGTTTCAAACTTCAGGGCATTGTCTCTAAATGAAAAGAGGAAGGAGTTTAAAGGTTTCACCTCATGTCAATTTATCTTTCTCATGACTGAACCAAAGGTAATATTCTTAAAGTTCTATGGCTCGGATGCCCCTTTCTCTTTGTTAAGCTACAAGTATGTCATGTCCAAAATTTGTGAAAACATTACCATTTTGAATTACACCTGTCCGACCTATGTTGTCTTAGGAAAAACTTGGTCCTAGATACATAGAATAATTTGCATGTAATGTGTTTTCAAAAAATGGGAGTTTCTATCAAGTAGACTACATGGAAACATTGGTCTTGTACTATCTTATTACTCGAACCTATTGTTCTTTGGGTATATCATAATGAGTTAATAGATGAGTATGCTTCTAACAAAAGGCAATAAGTCTTCCCTGTGAAAAGTTTCTTGCCAATTTTTTAAATATTTCAATATTATCTTGCAGGGTGAGCATTTTGAGAAAGTTAAAGGGAACATGAATGGTAAGTACATCTCAATAAAAGATACAGCAACTCAAAATCAAAAGGAACCAAGAAGAAGTCCTCACTAGCCTCTGAACTCTGAAGGGAAGAAGACTAGTATCCTCGTTTCTAATAGCTCATCCTCTTGATCCAAGATTGTTTCATCATCACCACCCTCTAGAACCTAAAATCCAAGATTCTCTCACTCCAAGAAAAACATAAAAACTTTCACTAAGACATGCAGACCAATGGTGAGAGGATTTTACAAGGAACTCAGAAAGACAAACCAAAAGCTAAAAGCTTGTGAAGATAGATGGATCTTGATGTAGGCATAGTGAGATTCCTCCTCATCTTCCTTATCTAGTTTCTTTTCCACCTTTGACCATGAGCTGAATGACATTGAATTTGATTCGGGGTTTATCCTATTTGAACACCATTGCACCCTTTTGCTACTATTAGATGAACTTGTTTGGACCCTTTTGTTACTTTTTTTTTTTTTAAACTGGTTTAATACCTGACTTAGCTTATTTTTGTTAATAGTTAATGTCATATGGTTTAGTTAATATTGTGTTGATCTTATTGCCACTACTACATTCTATATAACTCCTTTAAAATTATCCTTGATTGATGACAAAAGGGAGAGACAATGTGTGTTATTTGTGTGCTATTCACATGTTTATATAATCTCATCTGATATGTTCTTATATGCCTAAATATGTATGACAACCATTCCTCAAATCACTCTTTAAAGTAAAGACGGAGAACAAGCCAAGGGCAACATACTTAACAACATATCCTATTTGTGTGTGTGTTGTGTGCTTGCAAAGACCCTTTCTTGAATCACTTTTTAGAGAGATGAGGGAGCAAAGAACCAGGGCAACATATATCATCCGGTAGGCAGCTTGGGGCATTGTCAATATATGATCCTTTTGCCATTGTCAATGGTGGTAGAATAAGCAACATATGTCGCTAACAACTTCCACAACAACGCAGAGAAGGAATAGATCAAGCTTTGTGCACTTGGAAGTGATACATGTAGTTGAGTTATTCAGTAATGATGCAATATATGCTGATTATGAGAGCGATCAACTCCTTGTTTGACTTGGGCTTCGGGTTGCAGCAGCGGAGAGAGGGAGGTAGAAACTCAGGGAAGAGTATTTTCCAAAGTAGGAATGACATAAAAGAAAACAAATAAACAAGGAGAGATCTTATTGAGATTCGAAGAGAGGGCAACACTTATTTACAACCATGCCACCATGAATTTTTCAAAACAAAAAATTGTTTTCCAAAACATATTTTATCTGTTTTCTAATTTTTGATTTTACAACACAAAACCTTTTTTTTTTTTGAACTGTAAAATCCAATGTAAAAAAAAAAAAAAGACAACATATCAAACATAAATTTTTATTTTATTTTTTTTAAAAATTGAAAACTATTTTCAAAAATATTTTTCAAACAAGCCCTAAGTTTTCTATCCCTTTTATTAATACAAATCACACACATGAGATCCTTCTTATTGTAGGATTATGTTTGTTATCATCCAAGGGGTAATTGTTAAGTTATAAGTGCTTTTTTAGGATGATTGCGAATATAATATGTACAAGATACCCAAAGACAAACTCAAAGGGATGGCAAAGCAAAGACAACATAGAAAAGGGAATGATTTGAGTTCGAGAATATCAATGCAATAAACCATAAAAATAGAATACAAGCAAGCAATTTCAATAATATTCTTCATCATTCTCAAAAATCTCCTTCCCTTTCTTTATTGTTTTTGAGCTACATGAGAGTGTGACTTGAGCCATTTCTCTTATACACCTTTTGAGTAATAACCACATTTTTTGTATTGTAATTTTTAAGTGAAACTTGTTGCTAGCTTAAGTGCTAGAGTGAAAAATGGAGAGGTTGAAAAAGAGAAGGCCATAGTGAGGGAGTTACTCTTGTTGAACGAGAGAAAACTATTGAGAACTCTAGATGTGAGTTGTGATTGTTAGCTTGGAGAGACTTTGTTTTTAAAGAACACTAGATTAACTATTAGAAAATCTCATCTTGAGTGGAGACTAAACTAAATGCAGACTTTATGCTGGAGATTGAACAAGGATGAATCTTATTATGCAAACTCTTATTTTTCCTATCTTTTTATACTATATCTAATTCATAATATCTGTTATTTTAGTCATTTGCATAAGTATTAAGAAACCTAAAATCAAGGGTTGATTATAAAAATATTACCAAAACACCCTTATTGAATAACTAATTTATTGTATTAATATTTCATTATTATTATGCTTAGAATTGTGTGGAGGCTACAATTGAAAACTTTGTAATAAATTCTTTATAGAAATGTGAGAATGGCAAATAAATTGAATCAATAAAATTTACCTAAAGTGACCGATATTATGAACTAAAGGGAGTATTTTGTTCTATTTACATTTTGTTTCTATCATAATTTGGTCTTTGATTGTGATACTCTACTTTCAAATTAATAAACATCTGAAATAGTTGTGTTCTATTTTCACATCCTGATACTTGTATGTGCAAGCAACTTACCCCTGATGAGATATTTTGGCTTCCTAAAAGTATTCTCTTTTTATTTTTTATCAAGGAAGGAGACCAATAATCCCTTCTTATGAGATTTTACTTTTGCTGTGCATTTTTTCTTTTAATTTCTATTTTGCAAAAGTTAAAATTAATTTGCAGGAACTTATTCAACCCCTTCTGAAATCCTCTTTTACCATATCATTAGACAACATATAAACATATGGCATAACATTAAAAAAAAGACATCAATAGAGGAAGAGAAACTAACTGCTCTGATAGCTTTGATTATAGAGAGACATTGTCCTGGACTTGAACCGTATGAACTGCTGTATTTGAAGCCGAAAGTAAATTGGACTATAGCCACCGGGACGTATGGATGAACCCGCCGCTGCAAAGTTTGCGCCATGGCTGTAACTTGTTCCAATTGAGTCCAAATAGGCACTCAAGTATGGCAGCTTCAATTCTTCAGCTAAATAGGATCATATTGAAAATGGTCCTAAATGAGAGACTTAAATAGAGATATAAAGCTATGTCATTATGCAACTATGCCATTCAATCATGAATTTATAAGGTAGATCAACCAAAAAATTTAGTCCAAATTTAGCTTCGATTCTTCAGCTAAATTAGTTCATATTGAAATGGACATAAATGAGAGACTTAAATACATAAACAAAGCTTTGTCATTGTGCAATATGCAATCATGAATTTATGTGGTAGATCAACCAAACAATTTTGAAAATGTGACACGGAGTAGAGCTTGGTTTTTCTCTAACCAATGAAATCTATGAGAAGACGGCCATCACAACTCCTTGTTGGGAGAATTTCAGGAAAGCTTTCACCATTGGGAGGATGAACCATAATAAATACTGCAGATAAGGTTCCCGTGTCCGAATTTGAGTCCCCAAAGTTATAAATTTCTGAGAAATTACAATTAGATTTATATAAAACATTTTCACCCCTCACTTCCAAGAATAAAACTACCAATCCGAAAATAAAACAAGCAACCAAGTAACTCAAAGTCTGAAAATCCATGGTGGACACAACATTAAACAACATGCCTATTTTTCTTTGAAACATCAAACAAAATGCCTATCTATTTACAGGCCGTTTCTTTCTTTCTTTTTTAATTTCGTTTCCAAGTTCGTACAAAGTATATTTATGTTACACTTGTTCCTATTTATTTCCTAGGTGCTTTAGCTGTTACCAGCGGATACATTGTGATTATTATAAATACTCATAGAGCATGTATCTAATGACCGAAAAAAAAAAAAGCATGTATCTTCTTTGTGGTGTATACAATTAATGAAAGGCAATGCTTTTATCTTACTCACGAATCTATCTATAGTTGTAGTAAAAATTATAGATAATCTTTGTTGATCTATTCATAGATTACATGTTTCTTACATTTTTGAATAGTAAAATTAAAAATAAAACAAAATAAAAGGCTGCACATGTCTTTAAGTCCGTGATGATTGAAGGACTCACGGCATTATGCTCATTATGTGCTGATTAGTGATAATTAATTATGGCAGGAAACTGATCAGAGTTACATGATAAGGGTCAAGGAACATTTCATATATAATAGCTCATTTAGGAAAAAACATCTCTTAATAATTAATGGCCCGTTTAATTTGTATTTTGTTGTTTGCCACAGGCCGTTGAACTTAAACGTAAAGGAAGATTCTGACCAAAAGGAAAAAAAAAGAAAAAGAAAAAAAAAGCATAAAGGAAGATGGTACTTCTTTTTATTGAACGCTGCCTCATAATTACGACAACATCATAAAATGGCATTAAAACGATTGTGTAAGAGTTGCTATTTTCAAGAGTCGATTCTATTGTGTAACATTGATAATAAAAAGATATTAAGTTTGATACACTTTTAGTATAAAATTATAAAATATTTTATAGTATCATCTTCTTTAAATGCCTTAAATCTTATATTATCTAAAAAATTTGTTGTCAGTTTTTCCCTTGTTTCCTTCCAACTTTTCAGTCTTACTAATAAATTATCAACTAGGTCCTTAAAAGTACAAGTTAATAGTTACCGATAATTTATTCCTTGAATTCAATTGTCGTATGAATTAATCTTCGAATTTACAAAATTACAAAATTGGCATCAATTCAGTTCTTCTTTAGACTAAAGTGAGATGAAAAAAACAGAGTTAATAATACGAATCTTATAAATTTAAGAGCTAAAACTTACAGAGACCAAATTATAAATAGGGAATAATTTCAGTGAGTAAACTACTAATTTAATCATGAAAAAACATCATAAAAATACTGCTATTCAATATCAGGTTAAGTAGTTCAACAAACATCAGCCCAAAAAGGAAAAGGAAAAGGAAAAGGAAAAGGAAAGTTAAAGCAAAAAAAAGTAAAAGGTAAACAAAAAAGAAAAGAAAAAGTGAAAAACTCAATTTTCACTATCTGATTCACTCCGACGGTGGTAATATTTACACAATACTTCATACGATAGAAAGCTCACTGCGCTTAAACATGCTAGAAGCCAATAGTAATTGTCCAAGCGTGCTTCAGTCATATCATCAGAGAACCAACTTGGTCTTCCTTTTGAACTTGTGACCACTTCAACCAGTGTAATCAACAGTGCACTCACAAAGCTTCCAACCCCAAAAACACTAGTATACAGTGCAATTCCCATTGTCCTCATTGTGGTGGGAACTTCACTGTAAAAGAACTCTTGCATACCAACGACTGTGAAAATATCTGAAATACCAAGAAGAATGTACTGTGGAAGCAACCAGAAAATGCTAAGAGGCACTGTTTCTAATTGCGACCCTGCACTTCTCATTTCCCTTCCAATCTCAAGCCTTCTCATTTCAACTAGAGCGGCAATAACCATTGCTATGATTGAGAGAAACATTCCAATTCCCATCCTTTGCATCACACTTATACCTTTGTCCTGGCGGGTAATAATCTGAGTGATTGGTATAAGGATTCTGTCATATAGTGGCATCGATAGTATTACGGACAGTGCTATAGCACTTTGGAGTGCGGCTGGTGGGATCTTGAAGTCTGGTCCAATGTTCCTCTTCATTGTCATGCCTTGCTTTGTGAAAAATGTGGCAGGTTGCTGGAAGATCACTGCAAACATGAGAAGCATTGTCCATATGGGCAAAAGCCTCAGCACAACCTTGGCTTGTGCTGGTAGATGCATGCTGCTTTTAGGATCTTTGTTCAAATCCTTAAGGCTTTCCAAGCTTTCAGGACAAAGGGGTCTTTCTTGAAGCCTAAGACAAGAAAAAACAATATTATTTTGTAAGTACCAAGTACTTTGCATAAGCTATAATAAAAGAGTAGTATGATTTTTACATCAAAATGGACACATTTCGTGGGAGTAATGTTATATGCATAAAAAGTGGACAATTTTGGTAGATATTATAGAGAGAAAAATAGACAAAGTTTTGATCCCACTTTCCGCTATCAAATATTTTGTCTCTTTCTCTTTTTAAGATGTTTATCAAAACGTTCACTTTTAATGTATAAATAATATTTTTTATTTTTCATATATAAATAATATTACTCGTAGTAAAAGCTTTCAACATGTGAAAGTGAAACTTACTCCAGCTCTAAGACCTCAGGCTTTTCATTTGGTAAGGTAATTCCACAATGGAAGCATTTCAATGCGGATACTTTTATAGCTTGAAATATGTCCATGAAGGGCTTCTTAGATTGATGATTATCATCTTGCTTATATGTATATATAGGGCTTCCACATGAGAAAATTAAAATAGACAGAAACATGGAAATTGCAGGGATGGCGAAACCTAGTACCCAGCCAAATGTATCTTGAATGTAGGACATGACTGTAATACCCATCAAGGCTCCACTACAAATGCCAAAATACCACCACTGGAAGAATAGTGTTTTCTTCTTGGAACTTTTATCATCTTTGCTACTAGGCAATTCTTCGTCATCATCAAGTTGATCTGCTCCAAAGGCTTGCAGCGACGGGTTATATCCACCTTGGCCTAATGAAATCAAATAGAGAGACAAAGAGAGAAATGAAGAGGACATTGTTCTGTTTCTGTGATGCCATGACCTTGCCAGTGCTGTTGATGTCAATGCTGCAAGTCCCTAAGAAGAGAACACACATGTGATTATCAACATATAATCATGAAAATGTTGAATGTTCAAACTGAGTTATTGACTAACCGAAACACCCTCAAAGTGCTACCTATACCTACTGCATTGTACATGTGCAACAACATTATTTTTTGCCAATAATATGAAAGTTTGTTCACTAAACAATGATGTAGTCCAACAGACAATCGCATGCACAAGAACTGATAAGAAATCAACAGCTCTAAGTATGGTTTTACTTATTATTTTTGTTGAATAAATGATCTTTTATGCCATGAATTTATCAGATCGTAAAGACATCAGAATCATGGTGCCATAGCTTTACAATTTGTTTATTAACTTTAGGTCATTTTACTGAGGGATTTTTTTCAATAATGATCACCTTTTAGATTATGGTGCTTCAGTGCTTAATTGAATAATTAAAAAGGAAAAGAGGTATACTTTTTCTCAAAAGCAAAGTTAGACAAGACCAGTTTTCATATTATCATTTTACAGGACACAAACTTCCTTTCTACAACACAAGCATATGAATTTTTTGTTTTTAGTTACATACATAAGCATATGAATTTCCATACAATAAACTTACACACATATTGGTTAAGGCAAAAAAAATAATTTGACCTAAAGAACATAATCGTGCAATAACTACTTCCAGAAGTATTTTGTGAAGCTTCATTATAAACCAGAAATTAGCAGCTTTTGTAATTATACAGCCATCATGGCCTTTTTTAATTGTATTGTGTGGACTTGATGACAACATTATATGAATTACAAACTGCATATCACGGATGCAGTTTTTTATTGGCATAACAGTTCTATTCTGATGGTTATTGTAGTGTCACTTGTGTGAATTTTGTTCTGCTGTTGTAAAAGAAAATCTCATTGTTAAAAATCAAGACAGGAAAAAAAGAATCTTGCCTCATTACAGGTGATACAGTCTTTGCTTGGAAAATTTGAATGAAAGTATTGAAAATGAAAGGCTACGGTAAATTTTTTCCTGTAAAGATTACAAGGAAAAACTTCTAGTATTATTCAGGAATATAAGAAAGTATCACATGTTCTTCCTCGTCAATGAGAATCTTTCTTTCCCTTTCCATTTTTGCTCAAAATCTTTTATTTTATATAGATTTTCAGGTAGATTGTATATCTGACTTTGAAAGGTAGCAAAACATGTGGCACTATTGTTGACACTTGACAGACAAGGCACAAAGCTCATTAATTGAGAAAATGCATCCTGAATCTTCCCTAACATAAACTACTGCAATTTTTCTCAGGCTGCCTAAACACTACAATCGGTCCACAAAACTCTAGAGGACATTAGTCTTATATATACTTAAATAGGAAGAGTGGTTATGACTAGACTCCAACAGACTTATAATAATCCTTAATGGTACTTATACAGCTAAATTATGAGTCATATCTAAACTCAAAAGTGGCCAATAAATTTAAGAGGGACCAAAAAACAGGTATCATGAAGTTCCATATATTTAATTAATATAATAATATTTAATTAAAGTAAGGTAGTTTATATTCTAGATATATAAATGTAACAGGGGGGAAAATAAACTTGTGGAGGGTGACTCACCATAACATAGAGGAAAGACGAGGCCATTATGGTGGAATATTTGTGCCAGTAAGCATCAGCAATGGGTGCCACCAGCAAAGGCATTATGGAGGTGAATCCACACCAACTGTTAACTATCTTTGCTGCAGATGAGTTGCTCAGCTTCACAACATCAGTTAGGTAAGTAACCAAATTGGATGCTACACCCTTAAATGCAAACCTCTCTATACCTGCAATGGCTGTCATAGTGCACCACAAACAATTAATCATCGGAAGCTAAAATTTTACCAGAAAATTGATTCAACAGGAAAACCAGAAACGCAAGAACGTTGGAATACTATTTAGATTCCTAACACTGGGTTTTTCTAATACCAAAAGATGCTAGAATGAGAACTACTTTTCTATGCTTTTTGAATGAGTTCAGCTCCAAATTATACTCTATGGCGGCCCATTTGGGTGGCAAATTAGACCTTAGAGATAAAATATTAATGGGATCATCAAAATACTTCCCTTTTCTCATCCATTCATGCTTCACTAACAACAACCATTGTTCTCAATCTAGAGAAAATTCATGTCCAATAAGGTTGGAATGAGAAAGCATAGATAAATTATGCTTACCTATGAGGAGAATACATGACTTGTTGAGCCTCCTGAGTCTTTGTCCTCCGGCCATGACCAAAAAATACCAAATGCACCTATCAAATTTGAAGCAACCAAACCACTTCCCTGCACTCTATAAAGTTTACTAAATGAGCCACAGCTAAGAGGGAAACAAAAACACAAACCAAAGTGGGTTCTGCTTCTTCATGATATCTTGTTTTGGCCTTTTTCAGTCACTGAAACAGTATTCACAAAATTATTGTGGATTCACCCCATCACCACCAAACACCAACAGTGCCACTTTTCTTCACCATTTTGACCCCTCAATTGGTTCAGCATTAATTGAATGGCTTTGGAGACTTGTATTATATATATATATAGTTGAGAAAGATGATATGTCTTTTAAGCTCCTTAATGGGACACTAGACATTCACTTTGCAGAATGCACACCAAAAGCATAACCCCCCCGAAAAAACTTTGCTTCTTGCTTTGCTCCAAGGTGTATCATTATTCGTCACGAGATAAGTGCAAAAGTAAGAGCGCACTTTCAGTTTGAGAATTGGTGTTGTAATTGCGTTACCGAGGTAAACAAGTTACTTATCGGAAGGCCAATCGTGTATAGTATCAGGTGGATATTATTTGAATCACCCTCTTCTCTCGCAGGTTACAACATCATTGACACGTGACATGTAGCATGCTTGACACGTCCAATGTCACTTCCTGTTCCACGTAATCCAATTGAAGAATATTGCAAATAATATATATAAGTTATAGCCATGAACCGTAGATGTGTTGATATGACAAGGCTATACTTCAAGTGCTGGATAGTTCCACATAAAAATAAATAAATAAATAGGAATGTTATAAAATAATCACTGGAACTTTCGATAGAAGAGAAGGATCATTCTTGCACGAAATAACATATTATGTCTTATTTATTCATTTAAAATTAATATTCAGTTATTCACTTATAAATATATGCAGGATTCTCCAAATAAGTGGATTCCCCGTGTTTAATAGTAAAGGATCGATAAATGCTATCCATATTATTGTCACAATTGCATACCATAGATAAATCTTATGAACCTGTTACTTAAAGTTGGACAATTATCTTAATATAAAAAAAATTCTAGATAGATACAAGTCTAACAAGTTATATTTAATCACAATAAAGTTAGTAAGACCTATAAATAAGTAAATGTATCTTGAATTAAGTTGATGGGACCCACTTTTATTATGAGTATATTTAAATATGAGGTGTTAGAAATATATCTATGCAAGATATTTATAAAACTAGAAATAAAAAAATCAGTGTAATTGATATACATTGATAATGTAAAATAGTTTTATATTGTCAATCAATAGAAATACTTAAAAAGTGAGAAATTATGGTAAGTCCCTCATTATAATGGGTGATTATTTGTATAAGTTGATATTTTCTATTATTTTTATTAATTAACAATATAAAATTGTGTATTTAAATTAAATTAAAGAAAAGCATAATAAATAAAATACTGCGAACTGAAGTCACATATCATATATGCAGTGATCCCCTTTTATTAATTTCTTGAATCTTTTCTATGCTAAAACAAATTTATATGAATCATATTTGACAAGAAAAAGAAAAGGTAATTATCGACTTGGATATGATTGTGGAAAATTGTACCTAAAATGACACTACTAAAAAATGAAAAAGATGGAAAACTTACCTACGATGCCAGGTTAAATTTTCATTTGGAAAATTTGTGGTGGGGTTACACAAATCCTTGGATTCTATATCTCTGTGCTTCAAATTCAATCACCAGAAAGTTGGATCAGATCAGGGGAAGGTAAGTTTATTTAAATGGTATCCAATTGGGATTTTGGGAAGGTTACTCCTTTATAAATATGGTCAACTAGACCCAACCACGGAGTGAAGTATAGTAATGCATGTCATCATCAAGCTTAAAAAAGATTCCTATATGGTGTGACTGGCTTTTTGTGCCATTGTAGTGTCATTTATCTCTTTATCTTCAACCATTGTTGTAACTTTAGTAAATTGCCTTTCCAATCCGACCTTTAACTTTTCCTCATAATACGTACGTAACAGTTTGACCAGTCACAACCGTATTGGAAGTGTGACTTTGGGATTTGGTTAGTTTGGATAAATAGTTTATTTAATTATTTATGTGAAAGGAATCTTTAAAAGATAATTTATGAATAAGTTATTTTATATTTAAATATATAATAATATAAATATTTGTTTTGAGTGTTTTAAAAAATACTTTTTGTTTAACTTGATATTTTAACTTTCTAAAAAATATTGAAAATGAGCTTTTTAATAAATAATAAATTGTATAATCAAACAAGACAAAAAATTAAAGATGTGATTTTTCATTTCTAAAAAATTTTAAAAAAAAAACGTCATAAATAATATCATTCAAACGAGTTCAAAATGTGCTAATTTGTTAGCATATCATATAAGCCGAGATGCAAAGCACGTTAAGCTTGAGGCGGAGCACGCCACACACGCATGCACGCACTACCTCCACAAGCAAGCAAGAACCGCATGAACACGTAGAGGCACAACCCATGGGGGAGATTAAATAAACAGAGAAGCAGGTGATGAGTACATGGGAATATTCAGAAGACATTGATATTTTGCCAACGTACCCAACGAGCTGACAGAGGATAACATTTACCATGCATATTTTGCTGTCTTTAATGTTGGTGGTTCAGTGAGATGGATACCACTTTGTTTAATTATGGTGCCAAATTGTAGTGGGGAGTTTTGGCAAAGAGTGGGGTTGATAGAATATGAGTATATCGAACGTGCCACGTGTATAATGTGTTCATGGCATGGTTCTTTGAATGATTTTTCGCATAAATTAACATAATTTATGGTTACTTGGTGAACTCAACAGCTCAGGTTCATTCTATAATCATCAAGTCCTATCGCATAGAACAAGTTTGGAATATTAACTTATAAAGTGATTAAATATAAACTGAATTTTCCCCCGTTCACTGAATAACCCCTTGTCTGTGAATCAATAGCCCACTTAGGGATGTCAAAAATCCCCACACAATGTGATCCTCATGGACTCATTCGGCGCAGATGAGGATTTTCATGAGGGACGTGGTTGGGGATAAGAGTCATGAGTCGAAGATGGCGGATCACCTCCCATGCGTGGGACCCTGCATGTGTAAAAATACCATATTATCCTTAATAACATCTTTACTATATCTATATCATATCTATACTTTTAAGACATTTCATACTTATTTATTCTATTTAATAATTAAAAATATTTTCTAACTTTTTTAATTTTTTATTTATCTGGGTGGTATATAGTCTATTGTTGTTGTTGTTGTTGATCCGTTATTGTTGGTGGATTAAGCCGTCGTGAATGTTTTTTTTTTATTTTTTTCCAATATTTTTTTTTCAATTTTTTTCCATTTTTTGGGGATCCCCGCGGGGACTGCGGGGACTGCGGGGAACGGGGATAGGGGAAAAAAATCCCCCACGGCGGGGATCGGGGACGGGGGCGGGGAGAGTTTGAGTCGCGGACGGGGGCGGGAGGCACTCCATCACTTCAGCAGTGACATCCCTAAGCCCACTTGGTTTTCTGGATGTCAAATTTGACTGTGTATCGTGACTGTTACTATTATGTACTTATGTTATTATTTTAAGTTAGAAAAATAAAAATAATAAATATGTAAATAAGTGATACATTCTATTTAATTAGGTCTGAAATGTTAATATATAAAAAATATTAATCTCTCCTAAAATTTGTTAATATTATACTTGCATCTTTTTAGTTTCAAAAGTTACACCTAACTCCCTTCAAGATAGATGTCGTTAGTTTTTTTTAATGAAATGTCTTACTTGTTCATTTGCTCTTGACTTCTCTCCCTTTTTCCCTCCCTGCACCACTGCAGAGTGCAGATCCTTCACTCGCCACCACGAGCCATTGGTACTCCATGGACAACTAAACCCCCAAACCAAGTTTCTGCCCCTTTGTGTTTCAACAACTTAGCTTCTCCTCTTTCTATTCGTTCCTGCCTCATTCTCGCAGCCTGGCCATTTGTTTAATATATATGTTGGTAAGGTTTTGTTGGTCAGACTTTTCAGTGGGTGTTTGCTAAATAGGTTTCATGGCTGATTTATTCTTTGCTTCTTCCTTTTTTTTTTGCCCGCGGGGGGGGGGTATGTTTGTCTTGTAGGTTTGGCCTATATTGTGTGTCTGGCTTGGTGTTATTATGGTTTTGGTTGGAGGTTTGGTTACAACACTGGCCTTGAGTTTCAGGGTCCTATATGGTTTTGAGAGTTGCAGGACAAATTTTCTATGCGGGATTTGGTTTAGTTTAGTAAATGTGTTTGAGAATTTGTGAGATTAGATGAGGAAAAAAAGTGAAAAAGTCTTTCTGTACATATGTTTTAAAGTTTTTAAATAAATAAATATTAAACTCTTAGGTGTAGGTTGTGTGCTATTAGTATCATTAATTATCTGTTAAGTGCAAGAGAGGACAAAGCTATGTGGCTAAATAAAAAAGAGTCGAGTGTAACTTTAAACATTAGGAGAGTTATCAAAGAGTTCGTTATAATATTTCCTAAAATATAAATAAAGTAAATATAATTTTACCTAATGTTGCAAAAATATATGATAAATGTTCGCCAACTTTTGGAAAATTATTAACCAATAAACTTAAGCAAGAAACCAAAATACTATATCTAACATCACAACTTAACTTTAAACTGATCATTATATCAAAAGTTATAACCAATATTAAGAATATAGCTTTTTTTACTCAAATATACTATTACCAAGTACCATAGTATGATTTATTGCCGACCTTACCTAGGTAGGATGTTGATCCACAACCAATAATCCTCCTCCCATTACTTGTTGGCAGTCTATAATCAAGTTCATGATCTAAACTCTTTTGACATATAGGTGATAATAAGTTTAAACTTAGACTCTTGTATAAACTATACAAACCCTTCTTTATTAGATCACTCTTGATAACTTACATAACCTAAACTCTGATATCAATTGTTAGATCAATCACTTATTATTAGATTAAAAGTTATAAACTAATAGTCAGGATGCAACTATTTTCACTCAAGTAGCCCAATCTGACTCCCTTCTTACTGTGTCTTGCCAAGGCAAGATGCCATCCACAACCAACAACCAACATGATACTTCATCACTCATCCTTGAATTTCTAACAATAGTTCCTCACTATATGTTTGCCGAATCGTGTCAGTTGACACCGAGGCAAGGAGCATAATGTTCGCATGACTGTGCTTACGCACTCTTTTCAGTCCCTTGCCTTTACCTCTCAGCAAATTGGGGGGGTGGGGGGGTGTGGGGAATGCAATTTGTTTGTCTTGGCCAATATTGACCCTTCGCATTCGTAAATGTGGATAGTATCACTGTCACTTGACTTTAGTCTTATTTGATGAAATAAAGGGTGCAAAGTGCAGTGCAGAGTGCAGACACTATATGAAATCTTATACTTTTGTGTAATTATCCGAATTCAAATCACCACCTTGATATCTATTAATTAAGACTCGAGCTATCTGCACGAAACATATTTTAGAATTTATTTAGAAAATTATCGTTGCGTATATCTACACTAAACACGTGTGTGATGTAATCTCCTGTATTCTTTCTTGCCACTCCTTGTCCTGTGGCTCACCTCAATCACATGAACTCCGCAACTAACATTACGTAACTATAGTCCATCGTTTCTTTTTCCAAAAGCAAAAGATGTCATAAAAACAAAAGAAAAAGCTGCGTAGTCCAAACATTTTTTCTAAGTATATTGTGTACACAAGAAAATGCTTTATTTTAGGTTTAATCTCTAAGAGCAAGTATCCCCACACACAAAAACATTCCAAAAAGAAGAAAGGAACACACACATTAGCTACGTGTTATTGTAGATCATTTGTTCAATATAAGTTGTTTTTACGTGAGAATATGAAATTGTTAGGCAAAGCACGAAAGCCACTGCCGATGGAGTTATAGGTGCAAAGAGTAAATGAAAGCCGTGCCATGCTTATCAGGCAAAGGAGACCAGAATGCATGGGGTAAGTAATGGGAAGGCTTTTTGAACAGAAAGTGATGCCCAGAGATATTTGATCAAATAATTGTGAAGGGTATGTTATCAAGATATGTTCAAAAAGGGATTCATATCTAGACCAGCTTTAATTTCCACTAAACGGGACTATCGGAGGAGGTCTTTCAAGTTGGCAACATGGATTCAAATATGCTATTTTTGAAAGGGACAAAAAGATCTGGTTGTGTGGATTGATTCTCAATCTTTCACATAGCATTTACTGCTAGGATCTAAGTGTGAGTGAAAATAAGTTAATAACGAAAAGGAATGGAAAAAATTATTAGCATTTAAGTTGATGGACATACAAACTTAATGCCTTAAGAATTTAGATCAAAATGTGTATCAAGCTGGCAAGCTCAATATATGATTTCTTACTTAACCCATGAGAATATTAGAGCTGATCAACATGGGGTGATGATACTATCAAAATACTGAAAAAATAAAAATAAAAATAAAAATTGAATGAAGGCTTCTTTCTCAAGGAAGAGTGCATACTAGTGTGAAAGACTAAGGGCTCTCTGGTTTCATAAAATGTGTTTTTTTCGTTTTAATTTTATTTTAAAAATCAGTATAAAAGTATCTCTTTGTTTTTATCCTATTTTTCGTTGCCAAGATTTTGTGAAGTATTTTCTTTACAAAATTTTAAAAACAAAAAATAGACTAAAAATAAGGTAGGATAATTTTTTAAGTTACTTTTAAAAACAGAAAATAAAAAATATATATATTCTTTGAGAACAAACTTACCGTAAAGCTCCCACTTGAAGAGAAGATTGTTAAGATTCAAGTGCAACTTACATAAAAGAATAATGAAAAATGTGAGGACTATATAAATATATGAACTCGTAAATCTAATTCTTTAAAATTTTGTATTAAGATGTAATGTTAATCACTTTTTTTTGTTGGGTTATAATGGGCCCCTAATGGAATTAGGGATTGGGTATATAAAAATTGAACATCCAAGGCTAACCCCCACCCCTCTTGTGCACAAGGAAGAAGAGAGGTGGCAGTTATATGATTTTTCACTTTTTTTTCACTTTTTTTTTTTTGGGGGGTTTTTTTTTTCGGGGGGGGGGGTGAGGATAGGATCTTTGGCCCTGGGAATTGAACCTACGATTACCAACTACCGCCCGGGTGCACTGTTTCAAAGGCAATACCACAGTGCCATCTTTTTTGATTTTTTTTTAGGTCCGGTACCACACTGCCATCTGAGCTATGTCTCTTGGGCGACTTGTCACTTAACTCATGGAAGAATATCTAAAGCCCATGTAAGAAAAACTCGTTGGTATTTTGGGCTCCCAAAGCCCAGTAATTGATATCGGAGACGATGGTTTAGTCTTGAAACGAGTATCAGAGCAATGGTTAGTGTTCTTATAATTGTTGCCCCCGTTGAGAAAGAGGAGTTATGAATTACCGAGGCTTGGCTATATGTAAAGCCTCACTTCAGTAGCTAGATGAAAAACAAGACCTAATGATACTAGACTTGGTGGAAAAAACTCCTCAAGGAGGAGCGTACTCATGTGAAAGACTCAAACTAGAGGGAAGATTATTAAGATCTAAGAACGAGTGAAAAGAAATTGAATACATGAATGGATGGATTCCTAGCCAACATTAACCACTAAAGTTTTGGCCTGATTTTGACTAAAAAGAAAGATATCTTACGGTTTCATAAATCCTTAATATAGAGGCACAGGAGTTTGTATTTCTACACTTCAAATATTTGCCCAGAACAAAAGCGAGAAAGCAAAAGAGAGGAAGAAGCAAAACCAATGACACTCTTTGTCGTTACATTAACAGTGCTCACACTAATCAAATTTTGACACAGATGGTCTTCTTTTGGGGCAGTATGTATTAGGTGTGGAAAGCAATAGAAAAGCATGGTGAAATTATCGTATCTAATATAATGTAATGCTGATTAACTAAAGCAAGTAATGATGATGTTACTGAGTTAAAACAAAGAGAATATTGTTACCTCTAGAATTCGTGGAAGAATGAGACCCGTTTGAATCCACAAAATTAAGTTGGCATGAAAGTAGCTATAGATATTGACGAATCAAGATCGATCCATATCCAATCTCATGGCAGCCCTCGGGTTTCCGGCACAAGATTCAGGCTCAAATTTTGTGGTATATTTTCAACAAAAAAACTTTGTTTAATGATGAATTTGGTTAAAGGAGTTTACTTTATAGTTGCTAAAGTATCTCCAAGGATTTCTGAAGATCGTTGGAATTGTTCAGCTTCAGAGATCTTTCATAACCTCTTTACGATTTCAGTTTTCCTAGTTTGTTGTGTTCTTTTGACGATAAAAAAGGTTTCTTGGTTTTTCTACACATGTGATATAAATTGAAGGAGGAAAAAATATTTCTAGTCCCGTATGCATTGTAAATTAAATACTAAGGTACACCGTAACGTCCGTTAAAATGTCGTTTGGTAATGCACGTTTCTTATTCATGAGTTTAGCAAATTTTATAATATTATTTGATCATGTATTACTATATTTTTTTTTTCTCATATGTATTACGATTATTTAAAAATTATAATTATAATTACATAAGTTATTAAATTCTTTTAAAATATAATT
The DNA here is from genome assembly GCA_031439585.1 of Pterocarpus macrocarpus. Classification (NCBI taxonomy): domain Eukaryota; kingdom Viridiplantae; phylum Streptophyta; class Magnoliopsida; order Fabales; family Fabaceae; genus Pterocarpus; species Pterocarpus macrocarpus. The sequence continues at coordinate 19,549,536 of CM062520.1, forward strand.
TAGCGTAAATAGAGTAACGAATCAAAGTTAAACCTGTACAAAGACCAATTAGCAAACTCCTTTTCTCAATTTCTTTACCGTCAACTGTGATTAAGAGAACAACGAAACCTTATTAGAACCACATTATGCAGGCAGCGAATGATGGCTTTTATGTAGAAATGGGTTTATATAATTCCTTTCTTGAAAAACGATTGAACCCACTTGCTATTTGATGTTCTCCAAACGAATGATGGCTTTTATGTAGAAATCAACTCCTTTAATTTGATGAAAGTAAAAGCCAAGGAATTTGTTTACTTCCAAGCATCACCGGCTGCTCTGCTGCACCAAAGAGTAACAACTATATTAAATGTGTAAAAACATTTGAAGCACGAATTATATGATATTTCTATCTTCTTTTTGACCTGTCTTTTTATAAAATTTATTTTGTTGTAAATCATCTGTTAATTCAAAATATTAAAAGATATTCATTGATTTCTTCTAATTTTCTATCATCTTTTAGTTTTTAATTAAACACAATAATTACACATATCTTAAATAAGGTGAGACCAATGGAGTGGTATAAAAGGTGAGATTATGGAGAGAGAAAAAATTAATAAAAATTAATTTAATTATATTTAATTATTTTTCTTTAAATAAATATTAACAAAGAAAATAAAAAGTGATTATATTACTAAAAAATTAAGTGCAAAACTTTGAAAGATTAGAAATTAAAAAATTAGTTGATCAGATAATTGAGTTAAAAAATCATAAATCCGAAATTAAACCAATAATAATTAATTTGATTTGGTTTCATTTTGAAATGAAATGATTGCCTGCATCAATTCAAACCAATTCCATTGGTTTGGATTGGGTCTTTCAGTTCAATGGATCAATTCAATCCATTTACACCCATAATATATAAGATTATGCAATAATATTATTAATCTTTATAAATAAATAAAAAAATCAAAAGATATAAAAAGAATGATGGAGGGAGTATTCGCCAATGAGTTGTGTCTCAAATGGCACTTCCCTTTATCCTTGTGCGAAAGGATCGTGACATTGGATCAAAGATTTGATTCTCACATACTCATCCTTCTCTCCATCCCTCTAACTCCACTAGGAGCTCCTTAGAGAGGGAAAAAAAAAAGTAGATTTTATATATGATAATAACTCTTCATAATTTCAATTTTTTTAAATTTAAATTTGGTTGAAGATCTTCTAAAAATTTAAATTATTTCAATAAATTAATATGGTTGAAAATTCGGGCCAAAAAGATATGTATAACTTTTTATTAAAAAGTTAAACTCATTTATACCGGTGTAAATTAAACTCACTTTTTATATCACTCAATAATTTTTTTTATTATTATTATTTATAAAACTAACCGTTGGATTGAAAGTTCACATATGATATATCATATCTATAAAATTTTATATTAATTAGAAATCATTTGATATACTTTTCATATATATATATCAACATAATAAATATTTCTTAAATATATATAAAAAAATAACCATTTGATCACATCTTAATGATATTCAATTTTTTCAAAATTTGGCAAAAATGATCTACATGATATGTATTTATAATTCAATGGTTGGATTAATAAGAATTATATTCTATAAAAAGTTATTAAAAGTGTAAATATATCAAATCTTACACCAGTATCAATGGATCCTTCCTAAATTATTTAAAAAAGGTTTTTAATAATATAAAATAACTATTTAGAAATAAAGGGAAATCCTTTAAATACTGATTTTATGCTTTAAAAGACTTAAAAAGCATAATTTTTTTTTTGAAAAAATTAACTTGTCCTCGATAGCTATAGTCTTAACTTTCTTTTCTCACATCAAAAGGATTCTTATATTTCTTTTTAAGCTCTTTTCAGTTTGCAAGTAACTTAGCAAAGATAAAATATAAAATATAAAAGGCATATTCTTGTAAAAATTAGGATGAGCTTTTGAACTGAATTGATTGGACTACTCCCACTCAACAAATCTATTAACCAATTTCTTTAATATACGCTCTATTATCGTTTATAATTAAATTAACAAAATATTCAACTTTAGACCATTTTATAAAATACGTTATATTAAATTTTTAAGTAACAAAAATAATAAAAACAACTTTAGATACACAAATGTTTATTATCAAGATTATCATGAAAATAGTTTGGAGCTTGAAAATCCAATCCTTACTTCATATATTATTTAAGATATAATAATTTTATATTTTCGATGAAGCTTTATCATTACTCTTTTTTTTTTTCATTTTTTTGATAAAGGGTCTATTGTTTCTCTTGTATATATCTATTATCACTCTTATCTAATTAATTTTTTTTTTAAATTCATAAAATACTCTTCTTCATTCATTAATTGAACTAATTATTTAAAATTACTTTTACAATAACTCCTAATTTTATTTAAATTCTTAAAAAGTCTTTTAATTTTTTATTATCACTCTTAATTTTTATTTTTCTGTAACAACTATTTTATGAATTTTAAATTTTGTTTATTTAATATAAATTTAAATATTAAGTATCAAGTTAACGTAATTTCAAGTATTTTTTAAAAATTCTTAAAAAAATGATAATATCATGTGTTAAGGTTATTAAAAACTATTCTTTTGGATTCAAAACTTGACATGTTAATAAAAATTTATCAAATTTGTGAAGTATAAAAATATTATATCTTAAAAAATATGTGAAGTAAGGATTAGATTCAGCTTTCAAATTATTTTTATTGTCATGATAATAAATATAGGTCACATTTGAATTATTTTATTTGTTTTATGATAAATTTATGTGTTTTTAATTTCAAATTTTAAAATATTAATGAAAATTTATTAGATTTTTTTTCATATAGTTTTTAAATAATGTTACAATATCAAAGTATAAAATTTTATATTAAAAAAATGTGAAGTAAATATTGAATTTTGCCTTCAAACTATTTTTATTATCATGATAATAATATAGGTCATATCTAAATTGTTTTAGTTAATTTTTTTTACTTAAAAATTTAATCTAATATGTTTTATAAAAAAAATGTGAAGTTGAATATTTTCGTTAATTTAACTATGAAAGATAATGAATAGTATTTTAGAGATATTTGTAAACAAATTTGTTAAGTGGGAATGACAATAACCATTCCCCTAAAAATATATTAAGAATTTTTCTAAATATGTATGCATTGCCACATAATATCTATATGAGTTTAATCAAACTTCTCAAAATAATAAAAAAGAAAAATTTAATCAGATTGGAAAAATGTCAACATGACTTACATATTATTTTTCAAATTTAATTTTGAGAATCAATTAAAAGCCAAACCAGCATATAAGATATGAATTTTAATTGAGTTCGTTATATTTGTTAATGATTTTACTTCTTTGAGATAATGTAGGGTTAATTAATGTGGTTAAATTATATCAAATATGAAAGCTTTTGTATTTTTAAATTCTTTTTGTTAATTTCATATCAAAAACAATATTTTATATATATATATGAGTCCAACAATCAGTCAATTAATTTTACTGTAGTGGAATTTCTTCCTTTTGGGGGGAAATGATATTTAAACGCACCAAGAGCGACATATACGACAACCCATACAGTGAAAATATGCAAGAAGAAATAGTTGTAGAGGAGTGGTAAAAAGCATTTTCATAATATGAGTCAATGATACGCTAGTAAAAAGGAATTGAATAATATTTTGAAAAGCAATACCACAGGCTCTTTTCCTCACTAACTTGCTTATTCATGTTCCCTTGCCATTCTCCACTTCTTCCTCCCTTTGTTGTGATATCCTCTCTTTCTCCCTCACTTGCTTATTCCCTTGCCATTCTTGTGCTTCTTCTTCCTCTTTCTATTGCAACATCATTAACCCAGCAAGCTCTCACTCATTTCTCTTTCACTCACTAATCCATTCTCTCTCAAAACTGTCACCTTCCTCGCTCAAATGCAAAGGCGAGGGCTGATACATTAATCTTGCCTGAGGTTGTTTCTACCATTTTGGTCAGTTGCTGTAACTATGCCTTTTTTTTTGGCATATACATCTACTAGTTCTGAGAAATCCTTCTATCCCAAACCCTTGTAGCAAGATCATGGGAAAGTAACATGTGAAGTTATCCAACTTTTGTGTGAGTCCATTTGGTTAAAGTGTTGATTAGGCTTTGAAACTAAAAGGTGTTGATTATGAGTATGTAGAAGAAGATATCTTCAACAAGAGCACTCTTATTTGATATCATAAACAAAAACACTTTTTACTATAAAGTTCATATAGATTTTTTTTTTAATGTAAAAATAACAATGGAATTTTAATTGCTTTATTTATTGAAATGGGTATCATCATGAAGTTGAATTCCATTGTTGAAGTTCCTGAATGTATCAGCTCTATATCATTTGGTTTTTGTTTGAATGGTAAAAAATCAATTTTTATGGCAATAATAATTTTTTAATTAATTTATACTTGCATGGTTATTGATTGACATGAGCAAGCAAAACAGTGTGATTCTAGAGTCCCCTTTGGTTAATACTTTGGCTTTAGATCATCATAGGATAGCTTAGCGGACATTTCAAACTACTCCTCTTGTTGATATCTCGTCTTTTTTAAAAAAAAAATTAGCAAACTACAAAAATGGCATGATGGCACTCGAATTGGATTTGTTTGTTGCTATATTTATAGTGAATAGTTTGAAAGTTGCCATTGAGTTTCCTTGAAAGCAAAACAAGTCCTTTTTGGTTACTCAACATACACCCAATGTGATTAAACTTCATGAGTTTTCCATTGCCCTTTGTCATATGTAGGGTACGGCTTCTCCAATAAATAAATTGAAGTTCTTGTTTGCCTCATATGTTTAAATATGCCTTCATTTTATTGATGTTATTAGTTAGAAAATCAGATAATAGTGGCCTCATAATCTATGCATATTGATGGTGAGACTTTTATCTCAGTTGATAACTTTAGTATCAATTAATGGAATCCTGAGATCAGTGATCAATGTTTCCATATCATTGATATGAAGCTGTCAAACATCAGCAAATGTTGCTGAGTATGTTAGGACAAAGAACAAAGAATCATGCATACACTATAAGAATATATACTTGAACTCCTAACTCTTTCCTCTTCCGGTAGGATAGGCATCTAATGAAACTATAGGGACTCATTATTTATTTTAAGACTCATTATTTTCATGAATAGGTTGAACTTAGAAGTAGTTGAACTATTATTTGATGCAAAGATGGGCATAATGAATTCAATACCCTCTACATTCAAGTAATTGGGAACAATTATTTATTAACTTATTCATATTTTTTTTTTTCAAAATTTCAAGTTTTGAGTTTGTTCATTTTATTTTCTTATTCGTCAAATTTGACTTGTCTATTAATCAAATGAAAAAATCATATGTAGATGGTGTTGAAGTTGTAATCAAGATAAAATAATCATATAAAGTCCATTTTGTGCTAAAGAATATGAGATGGAATCTCTGCTTAAACTTTGAAAAATGTCACTTGCAATGCTCTTAAGGCTAAGTGTGTATATTCCAGAAATTTGAAATCCAATCAACCATCAAAATAGCTTATTGTTATCAATGCACTAAATATTCTAAACTACCTCAAGATTGGGAATGTGTAATGCTACTCACACATCCAAATCACAAATATGAAAAATCAATTGCTTATATAGTTATAAAACCAGGTTGCTATTTAACCATGTTATTAAAATGAGTAGCACATTTGTATACCAAATCCTTGGTTGGATTGAGAACTAAGTCAATGATTTGTTATGTTTTTCTACGTGATATGGTTAGATCCCATCATAGAATTTTTTATCAATTGGCTTGGACTTAAATGTAAGCGACTTGAGAAAAAGTAATTCAAACCGGCCTTTAAAAAGTCATCCATGCAAAACTGGTTGGTTCAATAGAGCCTAAGCAAGCTTTTAAGCAGATTTTGGAAATATGTTCGTAGGATAGCCGGCATTAAGAATATTTTTGTGATTTTGGATTAGTTTTAGTAACTTTGATATGGCAATGTACAAAGATAATTCATTTCCCCATTTCTTGTAGAAACAAATTGATTTTGGGTGTATATTTGTAACTCTGACTACTATTGATTGTAAATTGGTTTGTAAAGGATGTGTAGCTCCAAGGCAAAATTTTTCATCATTTGTTGTAGGATTTCCTGCTAGAATATTATGAAAGCTTAGCTATGACTTGTTACTCTAAATGAGTTTTATTATATTACAATATAGATATAGTTATTCATGTCAAAACTCTCATTTGATGTCTGGATAAAGATGGAATTAGTGCTATAATGGCTAAGTAGCTTCTAATTTGTTTTTGCATTGGGATAATATCTTGTTATCAAATGGTGGTAAATTTAGTTCAAGATGTTGGTAACTTGTTAAGGATGTTAGTAACTTTTTAGGTTTTCAAAATTTTGAAAGTAATAGGATTCTTGTGCAAATTTGTGTTAGAAAACAAGTGGATTTAACTCCTTGACAATATAAATTGATGAAGTAGGCCTTAATATATAATATGGAAATAGTGCTACAATGGTTAAGTAACTTCTAATTTGTTTCAACATTAGGTTCGTAACTCATTACTAAATGTTGATAATGTTAGTTCTAGATGTTGGTAACTAATTAAGGATATTGGTAACTTTAAGTTTTTAAAATTTTGAGAGTATGAAGATTCTTAACTAAATTTGTGTAAGGGAACAAATGGATTGAACTCTTTGGCACTATAAATTGATGAATAGGCCTCAATATCACATGGAAATAGTGCTACAATGGCTAAATAATTTTTTATTTGTTTCTACACTAGATTGGTAACTAGTTAAGAATGTTGGTAACTTTTCAAGTTTTCAAAATTTTGAGAGTATTAGAATTCTTATGTAAATTTGTATTAAGGAACAAATGGATTGAACTCCTTGACACTATAAATTGATGAAGTAGACCTCAATAAAATAAAGAAATTATGTTACAATGGCTAAGTAACTTTTAATTTATTTTTACACTAGGTTTATAATTTGCTATCAAATGTTGGTAACTTTAGTTCAAGTTGTTGGTAACTTGTTAAAGACATTGACAACTTTTCAGGTTTTCAAGATTTTGAGAGTATTAAGATTCTTATATAAATTTGTGTTAGGAAACGAGCGGATTAAACTCCTTGGCACTATAAATTAATGAAGTAGGCCTCAATATAATATAGAAATTATGCTACAATGGCTAAGTAACTTCTAATTTGTTTCGACATTAGGTTGGTAACTCAACTTTAGTTCAAGATGTTGGTAACTTGTTAAGGACATTGATAACTTTTTAGGTTTTCAAGATTTTGAGAGTATTAGGACTCTTATATAAATTTGTGTTAGGGAACAAGTGGATTGAACTCCTTAGCACTGTAAATTGATAAAGCAAGCCTCAATATAACATAGAAATTATGCTACAATAGCTAAGTAACTTGTAATTTGTTTTTACACTAGGTTGGTAACTCGCTATCAAATATTAATAAATTTAGTTCAAGATATTGGTGACTTATTATGGATGTTAGTAACTTTTCATGTTTTCAAGATTTTGAGAGTATTAGGACTCTTATATAAATTTATATTAGGAAACAAGTGGATTAAATTCCTTGGTACTATAGATTGATGAAGTAGGCCTCAATATAACATAAAAATTATTCTACAATGATTAAGTAACTTCTAATTTATTTATGCACTAGGTTGGTAACTCGCTATTAAATGTTGGTAACTTTAATTCATGGTGTTGGTATCGTACTAAGGATATTGGTAACTTGTAGTAACTATTTGGCACTAAGATCATGAAAATAAAAACACTACCACAAGATGCAAGAACTAGTAAGAATCCTCATACTCTCAAAATTTTGAAAACTTAAAAAGTTACTAACATCCTTAACCAATTACCAATATCTTGAACTAAAACTACCAATATTTGATAACAAATTACCAATCTAGTGCAGAAACAAATTAGAAGTTATTTAACCATTGTATCACTATTTCCATGTTATATTGAGGCTTGCTTCATAAATTTATAGTGCAAAGGAGTTCAATCCACTTGTTTCTGAACTAAAATTTACATAACAATCCTAATTCTCTCAAAATCTTGAAAACATGAAAATTACCAACATCTTTAACAATTTACCAACATCTTGAACTAAAGTTATCAACATTTGATAACAAGTTACCAATCTAGTGTAGAAATAAATTAGATGTTACTTAGCCATTATAGCACTAATTCCATGTTGTATTGAGTCCCACTTCAACAATATATAGTGTCAAGAAGTTCAATCCACTTGTTCTCTAACACAAATTTATATAAGAATCCTCATAATCTTAAAATTTTGAAAACTTGAAAAGTTACCAACATTCTTAACCAATTACCAACATTTTGAAGTAACGTTACCAACATTTGGTAATGAGTTATCAACCTAGTACAGAAACAAATTAGAAGTTACTTAACCATTATAATTTCCATATTATATTGAGGCTTACTTCATCCATTTGCAGTGTTAAGGAGTTCAATCCACTTGTTCCTTGCTACAAATTTACATAAGAATCCTAATATTCTCAAAAATTTGAAAACCTGAAAAGTCATCAATGTTCTTAACAAATTACCAACATCTTGAACTAAAGTTACCAATATTTGATAGCAAGTTACTATCCTAATGTAAAAACAAATTAGAAGCTACTTAGCCATTGTAGCACTAATTTCATATTTATCTAGTTGTTAGATGAAAGTTTTGAGATGAATAGCTCCATCTATATTGTAATATAACAAAACTCATTTAGAGTAACAAGCCATAGTTAAGCTTTCATAATATTCTAGTAGGAACTCTCACAACAGATGATAAAAAACTTTGCCTTGGAATTGCACATAATTTATAAACTACTTTACAATCAATAGTAATTAGAGTTACAAACATACACCTGAAATCAATTTGCTTTTAAAAGAAAGGGGAAAACGAATTATCTTTGTATATTGCCATATCAACCTTGCTAAAATTGATAGATCCAAAATCACAAAAATATTCTTAATGCTGGTTATCCTAACAAACATATTCCCAAAATTTGCTTATGAGATTGCACAAGCTCTACTGAACCAACCACCTTTGCATGGATGAATTTTTGAAGGCCGATTTGGATTACTTTTTCTCAAATCACTTGCATTGGGTCCAAGCCAATTGATAAAAAATTCTATAATGGGATCCAACCCATGTCTTTACAACCTATCACATGAAAAACATAACAAATCACTGACTTAATTCTCAATTCAACTAGGGCTTCCATATACAAATGTGCTACTCATGTCAATAACATGGTTTATAACTATATAAGCAATTGATTTTTTTATGTTTGTGATTTGAATGTGTGAGTAGCATTATGCATTCCCATTCTTGAGGTAGTTTAGAATATGTCATTGCATTGATAACAAGAAGCTATTTTGATGGTTGATTGCATTGCAAATTTCTGGAACATACGCACTTAGCCTTAAGAGCATTATGGGTGGCATTTTGTAAAGTTTATTCAAGTTCATATTCTTTAACACCAAATGGACTCTATATGATTATTTTTTCTTGGTTACAACTACAACACCATCTACATATGATTTTATGCTATAATTTTTCAAAACTTTTCTTGTGATTAATAGACAAGTCAAATTTAATGAATAAGAAAATAAAATGAACAACTCGTAACTTGAAATTTTGAAAAAAAAAATGTGAATAAGTTAATAAATAATTGTTCCCAATTACTTGAATGTAGAAGGTATTGAATTCACTATGCCTAGCTCTGCATTAAATAATAGTTTAACTATTTTTAAGTTCAACCTATTCATGAAAATAATGACTCTTAAGATAAATAATGATTGCTTACAATTTCATTTGATGCCTATCCTACCATAAGAGGAATGAACTGGAAGTTCAAGTATGTATTTCTATAGCGTATGCATGATTCTTTGTTCTTTGTCCCAACATGCTCAGCAACTTTTGCCCGTGTTTGATGGCTTCATATCAATGATATTGAAACACTGATCACTGACGTAAGGATTTCTCCAATTGATGCTAAAGTTATCAACTGAGATAAAGGTCTCACCATCACTATGCATAGATTATGAGGCCACTATTATTTGATTTTCTAACTAGTAACATCAATAAAATGAAGGCATATTTAAACATATGAGCCAAACAAAAACTTTCAATTTATTTATTAGAGTAGCCATACCTCACATATGACTAAGGGCAAAGGGAAATTCATAAAGTTTAATCAGGTTGAGTGTATGTTGAATAACCAAAAGGGAATTGTTTCACTTTTAAGGAAACTCAATAGCAACTCTTAGACTATTCACTATAAATATGACAACAAACAAATCCAATTCAAGTTCCATCATGCCACTTTCGTAGTTTGCTGAAAATTATTTTTTTTGAAAAAAAGACAAGAGATATAAACAAGAGTAGTAGTTTGAAATGTCCACTAAGCTATCCTATGATAATTTGAAGCCAAAGTATGAACCAAAGGAGACTCCAGGGAAAACACCATTTGCTTGCTCATATTAATCAATAACCATGCAAGTATAAATTAATTAAAAAATTATTAATGCCATAAAAATTGATTTTTAACTATTCAAACAAAAACAAGATCAGATAGAGCTGATACACTCAGGATCTTCAACAATGTAGTTCAATTTCATGATGATACCCATTTCGATAAATAAAGCAATTAAAATTCCATTTTTATTTTTACATTAAAAAAAACTCTATAAGAACTTTATCGTAAAAAGTGGTTTTGTTGATAATATCCAAGAGAAGAGTGCTCTTGTCGAGGATATCTTCTTTTACATACTCATAATCAACACCTTTTAATTAGTTTCAAAGCCTAATCAACCCTCTAACCAAATGGATTGACACAAGAGTTGAATAACTTCACATGTTACCTTCCCATGATCTTGCTACAAAGGTTTGGGAGAAAGGGATTCCTCATAACTAGTAGATGCATATGCCCAAAAAAAAAAAGACATAGTTAAAACAATTGACCAAAATGGGAGAAATAGCTTCAAGCAAGATTAATGTATCTACCCTTGTCTTTGCGTTTGAGGGAGGAAGGAGGAAGGCGATGGTTTTGAGAGAATGGATTAGTGAGTGAAAGAGAAATGAGTGAGAGTCTGATGGTTTAATGATGTTACAATAGAAAGAGGAAGAAGAAGCACCAGAATGACAAAGGAATAAGCAAGTGAGGTAGAAGGAGAGGATGTCATATCAAAAGGAGGAAGAAGAAGTGGAGAATGACAAAGGAACAGGAATAAGCAAGTGAGGGAGGACGAGAGCCTATGATATTTCTTTTTAAAATGTTACTCAATTCCTTTTTATTACTATATCATTGACTTATACTATGAAAATACTTTTTACCACCCTTCTACAGCTATTTGGTCTTTTTGCATATTTCCACCGAATGCATGGCCGTATATATCACTTTTGGTGCGTCAAATATCATTTCCTTTTCTTTTGATTTTTGTAATTGGATTGAAATGATTCAAATTTTCTTTTGTATCGGTTAGCAATTTGACTGCTTTAACTCATAATATAAATATATAATAATTGAAGATGATAACTTTTGAAATTAATCGCGTGATCAGATGCTAAAAGTGGTTGGTCGTAACAAGATGAATTGCGACTCTAACAAGTGTAATATTAAGGGTTATATTTAGCTGTAGGTTTCTTTAGTACGTATCATTTTATTATTCTTCTTTTTTGAAAGTAACTAATTTTTTAGTTCGAGTGATATACTAAATTATTTAATAAATAGTACAAAATTGTTACTATTATCGTAATAGTAATTGTTATTTATGTAAGAATAAAATTAATATATGTTAATTAAATAATTATATCATATATTTAATCACTTTTTAAGATAACAATTTTATATTTAGTTAATAGTTTAATTGAATAATTTTACTATAAATATAATTGATCGTATATATACGTGACAATTCATGCATTCAATATAGTAACTTGTTATCCAAGCTAGAATTATGTAAGTCTCCCATATAAAACAAATCACTTATAAATATGTGTCATTCACTAGTATATGGTGATTCATGCACTTTCAATATAGTGACGTATGAATGTGATCCAGCAAATGAATGTTGGAGAGGCCGAAATTAACTAACAAAAAATAAAAAATTTAAATTAATTATATTTATTTTTAATCCTATATTTTTTAAATAAATATGTAACTTTATTAACATTTGATAACTATAGATAAATTTTTGGATATATATATATACTCTTATTAAATATTTTAGCTTATTAATTTATTTACATGTTTTGACAAATATATAAATTTTTAAAATGTTAATAACCATTTCAGCTAAATAGATGTACGTTCAAATTTTTTATATTAAGATATTAAAAAAAATATATAAAATAACGTTTATTTGATTATAAATCACATACAATATGATTAAATTAGTCTTTTATATATTAAAAATGTAGACATTTCAATTTATTTATGCATTTAAAAAGATGAAGATGTAATTTTATTTTTTAAACTCTAAATTTATTGTATTTTTAAATTTAAAGAAATGATATTTTATTAAATAATAAATTATCAATTGTATTTTATAATCTTTTATAATAATAATAATAATAATAATAAGGAAGAGGAAGGGGCTAAAGCCCTCACTTGTCCCCCTAAAATCTGTTATTGAATGTATCAACTCTTGTAATTAGGTAAAAGGAAAAGGGATTTGAACCTTTGCAAAATGGTGTCCAGCGACACCCATGGGGAGAAAAAAGAGAAGGCGACGGGGAGAGAAGATAGTGGATTCCATTTTTTTCTTTTTAAGTGTTAGGGTGTCAATGAAATTGGATAATATAAATAACAAGTCTTTTATGTAAAAATGCAGTGAAAATTTTATGGATTGCATTACATGTAAAATTACACATAATTTCAATTTGAGAAATTTTTAGCCCTACTTTTACCTCATATCAAATACATTGTTAATTTTTTTTTTTTTGGGGTCTAAAGAAAAACACTCATTAATGCTTTTTTTTTTGTTGGTCATGAGTTGTTGCTTACTCACACGGTGAACATGGAACGCAGCAGGGGCAATTTTGCAGGGCCCAAAATTCCTATCTTCTTAACAGGCCAACCCAGGGTAGGTTTGGTGTGCCAAAAAGCGACTTATAAATGGGGTAGTCAAATATCAATTTAACCTACTATATTTAATAGGCCGAGTAAGTTGCTCCATGGGCCAATGTTAACTTTCGTTGCTGAATTGCTTTGGTTCCCTTAGTTACAACTTTTTGCTTTTCTAAAAAATATCTATTAATTAATTATAGATTTTGATAAAATAATCACAACAATGTTCTTAACAATATGATAAGTAATTTTTAATTTGAATAATAGATTTTGGGTCTATCAATGGGATTTAATTTATATGCAATTATGTGTTGTTATATCAATAAAAATATTTAACTCAATTAGTCATTATCTTAAAAATTTTATAAATACAATGTGTTAAATACATAACAATTAAACTCTTATCAATGTCATAAGTGTTATATTATTTTCATTTTTTTTCCTCTGTTTCTTTGCCTTTATATCTATACATGAGTTTATTTGGGATTATTTGGATAAAAAATTAATTTTTAATTGAAAAAAATTAATTTTTATATATTTAAATAATTTTTTAAAAATAGTTGGAGTCTAATAAAAATTTGTTTTTAATTTTTTTTTGTATAAGTTGTAACTCCTAAAAAAATTAATTTTAATTATATATAAAATTTAAATTTTAAAATTAATTTTTTTTAAAATCTAAAATAAATGTACACAATCAAATATTGACTTATATAGAATGTGTTTATTAAAAATATTTTGAACAAAAAATTATTTTTATTAAAAAGATCAATTTTTATATATTTAAATAATTTTTTGAAAATAATTAAAATTATAACAATCTACTTTTAATTTTTTCATAAAAATTAAAAAAAAATTAAAATTTAACATTTTAAAATCGCTTTTTCAAAATTAAAAATCACCGCACTCCCATCCTATGTTGCGTTCACAATATGGCACGAGCATATACTAGGTATCTGATCTGATCTGGCTCTCACTCCGAATCGTGGGGCAATAAAGTCAAAGCCACACAACATAAAACACATAGAAGATACTCAAGTCCATATATGTATATTTCAGCAACCTTTGCTTAGGAACCTTGGAACTAACACGGTCATTTCAGCAAAGCAAAAAGCTGAGTTAGAGGCTCAAATCCCAGAATTCAATCAAAACAATTGTCCTCACACACTCAACAAAGTTTGGTTTATGAGCTAAAAGATCTGTGCTTTGGGGACATGGAGAGCTCGGAGAAGGTGGTTGCTGTGATTATGGTGGGTGGACCCACCAAAGGTATTATATGAGATCTTTGCTTTGAATTCTGAATCAAAGTTAGAGTCTTTTTCATATTTGAGATTCTGGGGTTCCATTTGTTTATGTGGCTTTTGTTGAATTTGAATTTGTTTCTTCTGCAGGGACCAGATTTCGACCTCTTTCATTCAACACTCCAAAACCCCTTTTCCCTTTGGCTGGCCAGCCAATGGTTCATCATCCTATTTCAGCTTGTAAAAGGGTATGCTTCTTCTTTCTCTCCTCAACTACCCTTCACACTTTTGTTTTGTTCCTAACCAAATTGAGGAAACTAGAAAGAAGGAACTTTCAGTTTCAATGTTGACTTGCATACTTGTTTTTAAATCTAAAAGGAAAAAAAGGGGAAAAGAAGGATTTTTAAAGTAAACATTAAAAAAAGGCAGCCCAGTGCATGAGGCTTCTGGAGACGGCAAGTGGAGAGGCTGATTCTAGGATTTTTAAAGTATACACTGATGTATGAAATTTGGTCTCATTTAATCTAAAATTCAAATTGAAGTTAAGCTTAAGGAACGTATGAAGAGGAAATGATATGAATCAAAAGGTTTGGACTACGGATTTATTTCTACTAACTGGTTTTGTCTTCTACAGATACCCAATTTGGCACAAATATATCTGATTGGATTCTATGAGGAGCGAGAATTTGCTCTATATGTCTCTTCAATTTCGAATGAGCTGAAATTACCAGTAAGGTGACTTCTGCACTAGTGCGTAGTTTTTTTTTTTTCAAATAAATAAATACATAAAATGTATGCTTGTAAGCCTTGTTAAACGCTGGACGACCTGACCATGGTGTGTTACTGATGTTCATCTAGATATTTGAAGGAGGATAAACCACATGGTTCAGCAGGTGGCCTTTACTACTTCAGAGATACTATCATGGAAGAGAGCCCAGTTAGAAACACTGCTCTTATGACTTCTTTTACATTTTATTGTGGATTAACTTTATAATGCTTTATGTCGAAGTTCTAACGGATAGGCTACATTTTTATTGCAGTCACATATCTTTCTGCTAAATTGTGATGTTTGCTGCAGTTTCCCATTACCATCCATGCTTGGTAAGTATGTTGCTATTAAGGCGTAGTAGTTCTTCAGAAGTATGGCACTACTGACATATTTCTTTTTCCTTTTGCAGAAGCCCATAAAAAGTATGGTGGTATGGGGACAATGTTGGTAATCAAGGTTGGTGGTTTGAAAAATATTGCATGTATATCCATGTACATTTAAATGAATACAGATGGTGATATGTCTCTGTTTAGATGCATCCTTATGATTCATTGTGAAATCCATTTTTTCATTCTCCTTCTGGGGTTATGGATGTCATGTGTAGGTTTCTGCTGAATCAGCCAGCCAGTTTGGTGAGTTGGTTGCTGATCCAACAACTAATGAATTGCTGCATTATACTGAGAAACCTGAGACTTTTGTGAGTATTTAGTTTGGTTTGTTTCTCTTAATTTATTTATTTATTTATTTATTTTTCCAAGAAATGAAAAATCCAATGCTTGAGCTTGATTGGTATAACTTATTTTTTTCTTGCCTCTGACTATGCCTGGAGAAGATTAACAATTCTACGATACACAGGTTAGCGATTTGATAAATTGTGGAGTCTACATTTTCACACCCGGTATTTTTTCTGCCATCCAAGATGTATCTATGAATCGAGAAGGCAGAGGTTGGTCTCTTTCCATCACAATTTCATAAAATGGTTGTGTGTTTCATGATTTGGTTCCCTAATTACACAAGATTTAACTTGGCTTCGATCTGTAAAATTTTACGCAACAAGTAATGCATAGAACAAGCATGGTTTCATTCTTCTTCTACTGCAGCTTCACATCTTTGAGAGCACAAACACCCACAAGCATGCGCACATGATGATGCATCTTTTTCCATGCTTCTCCTAATTCAGTTCTTTCTTTTACAATATATTGCTAAGAACACATAGATCTTGCAAGTATTTCATTTTATTTTGTGTTTTATTATCTCTCTTATAATTTCTGTCTTTGCTGAAAAAATTTGATGTTAAACTGGTATTTGTTTATGTTGCCATGTCCAATATACCTTTCAAATTCCAAGCATCCATATCAATTATATTTCTTGGCGCTCTGGAGGCGAATTGGCCTATAGATTGCAAAATGGGGAGTGGCCTTATCATTTTCATTTATGCAAGAAAAAAGGGCTGGCCCAAGTACTGCATTTTCCAAGAAGATATATAGACAAATGCCTTATCAATTAGCTATTTATTGAATGTCTTGTTTGCATAGAAGTCAAAACAAATATTATTTGCAAACAAAAATGTGGACCTAGCCCTTTGCTGATTTCATAATGAATTCTTGACTGTTAAATGTTAATCAGCAAAGAAAATATGGGATGCTTAATATTATGATATGGCAAGATGGATGTCTGCATAGTAAAGCATTCAAACAGTTGCTTTTTAAACTCTGCTGCATTACATTTGATGTATCCATAACATGGAATTGTTTCCCATGTATCTATGACTTGCATGTTTGAGAACTAGAAAATCTGTATGCTTCTGTCTTCAAGTTTTTTTCACTATATCAGCTTAGTTTATTTTGTGCTCGATTCATAGTAATCTGGCACCAGTGAAACTCGACCCTTTTTTTAATTTTTTTTTCCCCTGCACTGCAGCTAATCTACGTCGTGTCTCCAGCTTTGAAGCACTCCAATATGCCACAAGGTTGATTAAATACCACTACTTTTTTTTTATTTGTTAAAAACAAATTTGAGACAATTTTTACAATGGCATGCATGGACAGACATCCCTAACAGCCTATTGGTTCAGATTCAGACGTGAGTCAAATGTGAAAGTCTCTACACCTGACCTGACTACTTGATTTTTCTTTTTGAGGGATTAAAAGTAATGTTACTCATTATCATACAAATATCCAACTCCCATTTCTTGTCATTCTTCTGCTTCGTGATGATTCACTGAAAATCCAGACACAGCACATTGATTCCCAAACATCCTTTGCGTTGCACATACTTGTTCCTTTTGAAAACTGCAATATCTTCAAGGGTTCATGGATATGTTTTTCCTACAGGACTATTCCTAAAGAGTTTGTAAGACTGGATCAAGATATATTATCACCTCTAGCTGGAAAGAAGCAACTGTATACATATGAGACAAAGGATTTCTGGGAGCAAATTAAAACTCCAGGGTAGGGTTGTATGCTATCTTAATATTGCTTTAAGCTTTAGTCTTGCACTGTTATTGGATTTTACTTACAGTATGCACTTGACATCAACAGAATGTCTCTGAAATGCTCAGAGTTGTATCTTGCTCAATACCGGCATACTTCACCCCATCTTTTGTCTAGAGGAGATGGTACAAGGAGTGCGACAACTGTTGGTGATGTATATATTCATCCATCTGTGAAAGTTCATCCATCTGCAAAGGTAGTTCAATTCTTGTCTATATAAGATCATAAATCCTTTCTTTTTCTAGACAAAAATTAAGATAGTCAAAATACATTGATATGTTTTCTGCTGTATACTACTAAAGATTATAGTAATAGCCTGCTGAAATGCTGAGGGATTAAGCAGATCCACACTTCCTTTTGTTGACGGATGCTCCTATTATACTTGTAGTTTTTGAAGGATAAGAACCAACTATATAGCTTGTACATTGAGAATTCAAGTATTGTATACATCATTAGTCCAATTCTTTGTTAGAACTATCCGTAATGATGAACTTGCAAGATGAATCCGTTTATCATAAAGGGATTCATATACGTTGTTCCTGACTCAAAAGGAAAAAAAGCTTAACTAGAGTTATATGAATACTATGGATGATTATATTAAGCCCCCATTTGGAAAATTGTGACTTAAAAGATGTTGTATCGTGTCTGTAATGAAAAAGTTATCATAAAAGAACAAGAAATACTGTTGGATAAAAATCTTCAAACATTATTATGGATCAGCAATAAAACCATCTTGGTAAATGTAACCCATACATGGTATAGACATCAATAACAATACAATATATTAAATATATAGGGTAATACTAAGAACTATGGCACCATAAGAACTTGTCTTATGGGTTGCATTAATGCCATAAGTCTCAAAGTAACTTGTTAGAGTGGCTGTTTCATGGACACATGATGATTGCAGGATTTTTATTCAGATTTTTAATTCTAGGTAGTGCATATTGCATTTATATATGTTGACTGTAAGTACAACTAAAACAAAATTGTGGAGAAAACCAAAGTGGTTAACTCATCTTTCTGGGCCTGAATACTTTCACTCCCCTTTCGTACTCAGGTGGCTGAAGCCCAGAGAATTGGGAGAATTATGCATGATTTCCTTTGTTCAAGGGTGGAATAATTGAAAAGAGATCATTTTGAGTTGAGAGGTTTGTTGTAGACTTAAGGTGGCATTGGGTCTTGGTAATGTGGTGTCCAAGAATACTTCTTTGGCAGCTAATTAGCTTTTGTGTCTTACTTTACAATCTTCTTCCTTGTGGATAAAATTACTTGAAGCAAGTATGGCTGGCATCTGAATGGGAGGGATGCCTATTCTGCAAGAAGAGCTACTCATGTTAATCCTTGAAAGTTCATTTCTTAGGGTTTATCCTCTTTTACATGGCTCCTCTCCTTAATTTTGGGTAATGGGTCTTACATCAAATTTTTGGAGGATACTTGGTTTGGAAATGTTCCCCTTTTTTAGCTCCTGTTTGTCAATTTCACTCTTCCTTTTCATCTAACTTCTCCTGGAATTATCATTTTTACGGAACTTCCATGATAGGGAAGTTATTTAGAGTCTCTTTTGCTTCTACTTAAACCTGTTCATTTTTCCTCCGATAATGACAAAAGAATTTAGTCTCTTGATTCTTTGGACAAACCCCATCTGGAAATCTCATTCCCTCTAAGGCCAAATATTTTGTTTATGTTATTCTTTACAGGATGAAAGCTAATGATATGCTAAACAAGCGCAAGCCTCTCACCTCTTTGTCTCCTAATATGTGTGTTATGTGTTACTCTAGTTCGAAAACTGTGACTCATCTTTTTCTGCAATGTTTGCTACAAAATTATCTTTAGAACAAGTTTTGAAGTTCTTGGAGAGAAATGGGTCTCCTCCAAGGACCTGCATCGGTTTCTCCTTGTTAAATTTAGAGGTTTTGGCTTGCATAAACAAGCTAAAGTTCTGGTGTAGTCCTTAGTATTTGCTATTATCTGGTGTCTTTGGCTAGAAAGGAATATTGGAATTTTCAAGGGAAGTTCTTTGACTTCAGACAATTCGGGATAACGTCATCTTTCTAGTTCCTCTTAGATGTTCTGCTAATGATATCTGCTAGTGGTCTCTTTAGAGGTGTTTCTTTGTTAGATATGCAGAGAGATTGGCATGCCTTGTTACTTGGCTTAATCTGTTAGAACCTACATGCTTTCTTTTTATTTCTTTAAGAATACCTTATCCTATTCCATTACACTCTTTTCTTTCACATTAATAAATTCCTTGTTCTGAAAAAAAGAAAAAATGGAAACATAAAATAAACCTATGAGTTTCTTTTCTTTCTTGAACAGATTGGTCCCAATGTTTCTATCTCAGCAAATGTTCGTGTAGGTGCTGGTGCCAGGTTGATCAGTTGTATCATCTTGGATGATGTTGAAATTAAGGTAAAGAACTGAATGCCTAAGATGTGTGGTATTGTCAATGTATAAACAAAATGTGTTTTTTCTCCTGACAGGAAAATGCTGTAGTTATAAATTCTATTGTTGGTTGGAAGTCATCAATCGGAAGATGGTCACGGGCGCAGGCAAGTTCAGTGCATTTTTCAAAATAGTGATAAAGGGGATAAAGCAAAAATATAGAGAAAATTGGGATAAAATGGAAATGTTTGATCAATCAATATTTTCAAGAGATTTGCAATTTTTACTGGCAATGTAAAACTTGTTTAACCCTCTGGTTTTAACCATTCAAGCTTTCTGTGGCTGACCTATAGTAAATTGAATGCTTCAGGCTGATGGTGACTACAATGCAAAGCTTGGCATAACCATCCTAGGTACACATCCCCCCACTTAATTGCCTTACATTTATTCCATATCACTGGTTCTCAAAGTTTATTTGCTGTTGCATTTTTTGTACTGACCTTAGTTCCTTGTTTTTCCCTTTAATAATAATTTAGGAGAAGCTGTGACAGTGGAAGATGAGGTGGTGGTGATCAACAGCATTGTTCTTCCCAATAAGACTCTTAATGTCAGTGTACAAGAAGAAATCATCTTATAATCCTGAAAAGGGTTTTACCATTTACTCATCAAAAGAGGAGGATTTGAGTGTATCCATATTGGTTTTCCCCTTTCTATCTCGAATTTGTTCCTTTCAGGAGTGATAAATTGAAGTTCAGGTCCGGGAACATAGAAATACTCAACTTAAATACCACTTCTTACTAGAAGTTCCTGGAATTTTTGGCTTGCATTTGCACATTCCATTGTGTTTGTGTCCTTTCAATTTTGTTCAATGTCCACAAATGGACCAGTAAACCCAATTATTGAAGTGTAAATCAGACTTGTAACTTTGCATGAGCAAGTAACAACATAATATATATTAAAAAAAAATGCTGGTGTTATAATTTTTGTTGATTATGGGATATGCTTGTCAATTCTATTATGTGATATGTTTGTTGATTCCTAGATGAGAAGATGGTTTTATCACTTGAAATCCATCTAACATTTCTAATGTAATAAATTTGTAATTTAAGTTCAATGCTTAACTCCTGGACCTTAATTTCGTTTTCTAAGAATTAGAAGTAAAATGTTTTCAGTGACTAATAAGACTTCACTAGCAGCCGAGAACCTCCACAAACCAAATGCATGAAGCGAGACTTCGATAAGAATTTGAATTCTTTAACAAACCACTTACATGATGAATACCATGTAAAGTGAATGATACCAATAGCCTAATTCACAATCAGCAGAATATATAGGCCACTAATGAACAGTGGTAGTGAAGAGTGTCAGCATTAGTAAGAAGCATAAAATTTTACAGTTTTTCCTTTTACTGAAGTAGTTCCTTGCATTACATTCATACATTATTGACATATATATGCAAGAATTTTGAGATATATCAATAAGCTGGGGCATATAATTATTCTAAAGAATTAGGACTTGTGACCAAAAATGTTAAACAATGCCATTATTGTAAAAAAGAATTAGATTCTGATTTACTTGTCGAGCTAAAGAGCGCATGTATCCTTCTTGAATTCCCGAGAACTTTCTGCTTCAGTAAATTCTTCATTTCGGTATTTCACATTCCTCCCATTAATCCGAGCACTTCTGCTTTGTTACAGCTAATTTGTGTTGGAATAAAGTTCCAACAAAACATTATTCACAAAGTTCAAGCTACACAGTTAGCCGCGATTAATCACTGTCCAGATTGACATTTAGTCATTTTCATCGAACAGAAATGTTTTTTCAATCCAAATTTGAACATCATTTCTAACATCATGGGATCGATGTATCAATTTTTGTGTACTTGAGGTATGTTACTGATTAAAAAAAAGTTTTAGGATCCATTATGTCATCTTATTAAAAAAAAAAATGAATCATCTTATCAAATTCACCATTAATATAACTGAAGTTTTCATTCATTAATACGTTGATGCCTAGTAATTAATACATTAATTCTTGTGCCTAAATGATACCTGAAAAAATTGAGCTCATATAACAGTACTGTTTATGTATTAATGTTACCTTCGATTTCAAATCAGTTACTTTTCCAATGCAGAAAATGAACGGGGAAATCTCACCTTCACTACTTGCACACAACCATTTGGGACCGTCCTATTCTACGAAAACTTAAAGAGAGACTTTCCATAGCAGAGTTGCTCGCAATGTATTCCCTTCCAGTGAACTAGACTCAACATCGCCCTTCTTCCCATTTATGCGTGTCAGGCTTTCAGCTACACTTTGAAACTGTAACCACCCTTGTCCAAATGTGCACTTGTCTTAAAATCTGGGTGTTTCCATAATTTCCTTTTTTTTTTTTAATGTTTTTGGTTAGTGTATTAAGTTTAAAGTGAAAGAGGACCCTCTTCCATCCAAGATCAGGATAAACTAACAACCTTAGTGAGGATTTATAGTGAAATTATAGATCCCCTATTAATAAGAGGTCCATAAACTCAAACTCAAATCATACAATTATCATAAATGAAAAATCAACCAACTCCCATTAGCTGCTTTCATAATTTCTTTGAATAAACAAAAAGTTGCCCTTGCTTCCAATAGCCTATGCCCACCCAAGTGTTTGATTGTTATGCAATTGCTAACATGGCTGGTTTTGAAATCAAGATCCTTCAGAGTTAAGGGCCTGATAAATTTAAAACTAGTCCCATGTCAACTTTGCTACTAGTTGACCCCACAACCAAAGAACTCACTCCTTTTGCATACATAGAGGTATTGGATCTGTACATGTATCACTAGACTCTAAGAGATGTGTTATACAGTAACATGCAAGTCATACGAAGCAGAATTCATCTTTTAACTGAGTTCAAGAAAAAGTAAATAAAATGCTACAGCAACATACTAAACAAACAAGAAGCCGCAGATGCTATAATCTCATCCATATTTTCATAGCAGCCATCGACAAATGTCCCGGGTCACACTTCCTCAGCCAAAGCAACCCCCCTTGCCTTGTTGTTTCCTCACACTGCCTATTACCTGCACCACCTTAAACTCAATGGTTACATGAGAAAGCAGTCCAAGAACAGTTCATCCCTACCATTCATGAAGCAGTACAGAAAAATTTGCTTCCTTGTGATTCCGCTTAAATCAGCAGCAACAAATTTCAGTGATAAGGATTCCATTGTTGCGGCCGCAACTCCAACTTGTAGGCCTGTATTTCCATAGGAGACATGGCAACATGCCCCTCTTGTGCAAGATCTCCAAACTTCTCTGTGAATCCAATTATTTCCAGGTCCTCATGCAAAAGATTCAAGGAAGTTGCTTTAGCCTTCAAGACTGTAAGATCCTTGAACATGGTGACCAGGTTCACAGGGTCTTCGGCCAGATTGGTGCATTGTGATCTTCCCTTCCGGCAGTATGAAGAATCCCAATGTCTCCTGTGCAAAATCAGAGCAAATCTAGAACCTTCAGGTGGTTGCTGCAGAAATTTTAAGGGTTTGGGAACCTTAAAGTTCACTATGTGCAAATCACATGGCAAGGAAGCAGCTAGAGGAGAAAAGGATCTAGGTGGTGGCTTCACAGATAATTCCTGTGGCTTCTTAGAAATGAATGCATGTAATGGATAGTTCAAGTGAGAACCAACACGGTGAGAGAAAAGAGAAGGGCTATAAGGGAAGGAGCTGGAAGCCAAATTTGAAGTGGCGGAAATATTGGGTTCCACAGTTATGTGGAAGACAACATTCATTGCACGGTTATCCATCACTCCTTGGCCCAGACCACGTCCATCATCTCTCGTCAAGCGACGGTCAAGCATTATCTCTAGCCATCCATCTTTAAGGCTCGCCACACCCAATGACTGCCGGGAATGGACAGAAAACCGCCGGCCACTGGATCCTTGCATGAATGTGAGAGAGGGCATAGGGTAGTAATTGCCTTGCAGAGGAATCTTATCATAAGTTTCCCTACGGCTCATCTGAAATCCATTTAAATCAGAATAAAATATCTTTTTGTTATCGATATCTGTTTTGTATCTAGCTATCAACTCCCTATCATTGAAATCATGGCTATGAAACTCAACATGATATTCCTTTTCAACAACAAGCCCTTGGACTGTATTCTCTCCATTATATAGACGGGTGCTATGAGAAATGGGGGCGTTCTCCCAACCTGTCCTTGGATAAGAGTATACTTCCTGCATCAAAGGGCCCTCTGAGATCACCAACTGCCCACCTTCTTCAATAATAGACTGAGCTTCACCATTGGGCTTAAACAAGTATGCCCCACCTGAACTAGAATACATACCAATTTCCTCATTTACAATATTTGGGGAACTGGTTTTCAAGGTTATCTTCTGCAACAAACCATACCTTACATCAAAAGTTAGTTTTTGATGCTGATTCTCTATTTCAGCCACATAACCCTCCAGTTTTGAGCAAGAGTACGGAGTGGGACAGGGAACCGAACTAGATTTGGAGAAAATTTTCAGCTTTGCAGGCCTGGCCCTTTCACAGTCAACAAAACCATTGGCAATATAATATGTCTCCAACCCCATTGCAGGAACAGAAATTTCCCAGTAAACCCTGTGCCTCCCAGTAAAGATCTTGCTGTTATGATGCTGCAACTCAGGAGAAATTTGGCTTTGAACACAACTCCAGTTAGAGTCAACCACAGTAATGTCAGGACTGTCAACAACCACCATCACAACTTCTTCTCTGGTTTGCTCCAAAGGGTTAAAATATACCACTGTGTGGTAAGCACCCTCACGAATATTAATCACTTTATGCAAAGGCTGAGCATCATATTTAGTTCTCACCAATGCTGGCTCAAACTGGGAAGGACTTTGATCTAATTTCTCATAGCGGATACCAAGGAGTGGCTCAATTGCCTTGGACATAAAAAGCTGCAAGTCCTGTAATGAAGTATGCATTCGCATTCCGTAGTCCATAACTACATGATCTTTAGCAGTACCAGTTACCCCATCATGATGCTGAAAAAGAGCTAAGTTCCTTCTTGCAGCAGTTAACTTATAGGAAAACCCCATTCCAAACTTCTCACAATGTGATCTTCGACATAATCCAAGTGTTAGAGCTACCATCATTTCTGTGGCACGGAGTGTCTGCTCTAGTACCCTATCAACAGCCTTGAAGAAGGGCCTTGAAACATAATAACCACTCCAGTAGTCTTTTTGCCGATCAGCATAGGTAAAAAAGTCACCAGACAGAGAAGGAAAACCTTCAACTATACTAGATCCTATTTCACCAGGAGCAGTGTAATTTATTCTCTCTGCTTCCTCACGCAGGGTTTGAAAGTAATCATCCAAAGTACCAAACTTTGCTTCCGCATTCAAACTGGGGTTTGAATTGATATAATCAAATAACATTTGGTAATTTCTGAACTGGGCTTCTGCTTCCTCAACACTAATATAGCGAAAATCATCCCCAAGAGGAACAAGAAGAGTATTTGTTCGGTACAAAGTAGATTTTTTCTTGTATTGATCCAGTAGCTTGAGTGCTCTCTCCTGAACATTTTCCTGAGTGGTCTCCACAGGATATTGTCTCCATGGGCATTGTTCATAAGCAAAACCCTGCATGCGTGCAAAGTCAAACTGACAACAAATAGCAGGCTCTGGGCCACATGTATGAGGTATATCATATGAATAAAAGGGCATCATATGGACAAATATATCGGTGGTTTCCCCTGCATCCCAGCTTTGACGCCATATGTACTCTAAATTCTTGTGCCATGCAAGTTCCTTCTTCAGCTCATAATGGGTCCTCTGGATAAGCATGTTGTCAAAACCCATACGACGTAAAAGGTATGCCATCGTAGCTGAGTAACCAAATGGATCTATGGCCCAAGAATTCTTAGGAATGAAACCAATGGTGTCATTCAACCACATGTTTCCTTCTGTCACCTGATACATAATTGTACAAAGATTAAGCACCATCACAAAATAACATACAAATATCTCTAGAGCTAAAGGATCATAGTCTGACATGAACATGAAATACATGACAGGGACAGTATGCACTATGCAGACATAATTTGCTCTTCTAATGAATGAATACTAATTGCTTACACAAACTCAGAGAGAACGTATTCCATTGATACTGCATTCAATTGTATTGAGAAGAGTTAAGCGCTGTAGGAGATGACATGACCAAGATACACAGTATCTTTGGCTTTATGAGGTGTTGAAGCCTATTTGGTGTTTACTACTTGCAAGTTGCAACAACACCATGTTAGAGATGCCATTTTGAAAGACAAACTAAAGTAAGACAATGCAGCACAGATCATAGAATGTTACAACAAATATAAGACTGTAATACAGTAAATCTAATCATCTTTACTTATAATGGATCACTTGTTACATTCATAAAAAGAACCATTTCCTCAGTAATTTAACTGAATAAGTTAAAAGAGTGGGGAAAATGAACATATCAGCATGCCTGCCAAACATCATGCATAGTGACACAAGTTAACAGGAAAACCTAAAACATATTGGACTTTTCCTATTATTGAAATAATGATCAACCAAAAAAATGCAGCAAAATAGCCAAAACATATATATGCAATTGCAAAGAAGACAAAACTTTCAGTATACCTGTTCAATTATAGCATAGTAATGGGAATTGGCCTGCAAAAAGGAGAAAACAACTTAGAAGTCAATTTTCCGAAAATAAACCATAGCGGCCACCACCAACCAAACTTCAACAATGGAAAAGCGTTAATGAGGTTGTGGAAAAATAAACTATTTTAGGAAAGATTTTATAGCACAGACAGATTGTATCCCTGGGATTAGGCTGATTTTATTTTTTCCTTGTTCAGTTAGGACATCCCACAAATCATGGGATTTAGCATTTAATTTATTTCCTATTCTATTTTAGGTTTTCTTGTATATATATCACCCATTGATGTAGTATTCAATAACGAATGAAATCCCTATTTTCTAACATGGTATCAGAGCGGTTCTTTCTTGGGACTGCCTCTTACTCTCCTTTCTCCTGAAACCTGTACGTTTCTACCACACATCTGCCAGCCTTCATTGCTGGTTCCTTCCTGTTTAAAGTAGCTGGGCCTTAATTGCCTAGGGAGTGCAGCAAACAATGTCAGAGAGCAAAGATCAACAGTCTGGAGAATTGCAGAACATTCAATCTGCATATAGACTGACCGGGAAAAACTACCTTAAATGGTCTCAACTTGTTAGCACCATACTCAAAGGAAAGGGGATGATTAGCCACATCAAAGGTGATGGGCCAAAGAAAGGAGACTCCAAATTCAAAGCATGGGACGAAGAAGACTCCAATATTATGGCGTGGCTGTGGAATTCTATGGTTCCTGAAATTACTGACACATGCATGTTCTTGAATACTGCCAAGGAAATCTGGGATGCAATGTCGCAAACCTATTCCAAGGCCAAGGATGCTGCTCAGGTATACGAGGTCAAGGTGAAAACAATGGCAGCAAAACAGGGAGACAAGGCAGTCCAGTATGCCAACCAATTGAAGTCCTTGTGGCGGGAACTCGATCATTACTGGGGCAATAAAAACCAAATGTTCTGATGATGCAGCAGTAATAAAAGAATTCATCGAGCAGGATAGAGTCTATGACTTTCTTGTTGGACTCAACCCAGAATTCGATCTGGTGAGAATACAAATTCTTGGCAAGTCAAAGGTCCTAGATTTTAATGAAGTTGTAGCCATAGTTCGGAGTGAAGAGAGTAGGAGGGAGTTGATGCTTGAACCAAAAATTGGTGAGAGTTCTGCCATGGTGGCTGGTGACAAATCAAATACTGAAAAAGGACTAGGGTTGGAACAAGGAAAATCTGGTCAGTCCAAAAAACAAAACCGTGACAACTTATGGTGCACTTACTGTAATAAGCCACGCCATACTCGTGAACAGTGCTGGAAGCTTAATGGAAAACCACTAAGGCGAGAATGGGGTCAACGAGGAGAACAGTCAAGGAACAACAGCAAGGCCCATGTTGCTGCAGTATCACAAGAAGAAACATCATCACAAGAACTAGGTAGCCTCAACCAAGAAGAGATTGAAAGGGTGAGATCACTCATTAACAGCCTTGAGAAACCTTCAGGAACTTGCTCCTTGGCCTATTCAGGTAAGTTTCCTTTTTCAATTGGACTAAGTGCCTCGGGTACAAGCTTTGCCAATTCCTGGATCATAGACTCAGGAGCTACTGATCATATGACCCACACATGCAATAATTTTTTAACCTATTCTCCTTGTTCAAGCAGTAAAAAAATAGCCACTGCTGATGGTTCTTTAGCTCTTTATTGCAGGCATAGGAGATGTAAAAATAAGTCCATTAATGACCTTAAAAAATGTTCTTCATGTCCCTAAGCTATCCACAAACCTTATCTCTATTCACAAACTCACTCAAGACCTATATTGTACTGTGATTTTTCACAACAATTACTGTATTTTTCAGGACAAGGATTCGGGGAGGATGATTGGACGTGCTAGGGAAAAGGATGGTCTCTATTACCTTGAAACACCAAGCCAGAACAGCCTTCCCTATTCCCTTAGTTCCTTTAGTTCGTAATGACCTTCTCTTTCCAAAGATTAAAGAGAAGATTTGGCTCCAGCATAACAGGCTTGGACATCCATCTTTTAGAATTATTAAAATCCTTTTTCCTTCCTTGTTTAAAGGTCTAAGTGTTGAAGATTTCAATTGTGAAGTCTGTGAGCTTGCAAAACACAAGCGTGTACCTTTTTCCATTAATAATAAAAGCAGTTCTGTTCCTTTTTATCTCATTCATAGTGACATTTGGGGTCCATCTACCATTCCTAATGTTTCTGGGGCAAGGTGGTTTGTTTCCTTCATTGATGACTGCACCCGTGTTACTTGGATTTTTTTTACTCAAACACAAATCTGATGTTAGCACTGTCCTTCCGAATTTCTGTTCTATGATAAAAAATCAGTTTGGGGTTAGTGTCAAGAAATTTAGATCAGATAATGCAAGAGATTATTTCAATCAAACCCTTAACTCGTTTTTCCAAAAAGAGGGAATTCTACATGAATCATCTTGTGTCAATACTCCACAACAAAACGGAGTGGCAGAAAGGAAAAATGGTGACCTTCTTGAAAAAACCCGAGCCCCCCTATTTTTCAAAAATGTTCCCAAGTCCTTGGGGGGAAGCTATCCTCACTGCCACCCATATCATAAATCGTTTGCCCACCCGAGTTTTGGGATTCAAGAGCCCAATGGACATACTCTCCACTTTCTACCCTGCCCTACACACTTCCAACAATCTTGTCCCAAGGATTTTTGGGTGTGTTTCATTTGTTCATATCCACAATCAAAACAGGGGGAAACTTGATCCTAGGGCCCTAAAATGTGTTTTTGTGGGGTATTCTGCAACTCAAAAGGGGTATAAGTGCTATCATCCCCCATCAAAATAATTCTTTGTCTCAATGGATGTCACATTCCATGAGCAGGAGCCTTACTTCACTAAACCTTATCTTCAGGGGGAGAATTCAAGGGAAGATAAGGAGAATTTTCTGCTGGATTTGAGCTTATCACCACTGCCTGAACCTGATCCT
Source organism: Pterocarpus macrocarpus (assembly GCA_031439585.1). Lineage (NCBI taxonomy): Eukaryota > Viridiplantae > Streptophyta > Magnoliopsida > Fabales > Fabaceae > Pterocarpus > Pterocarpus macrocarpus. The sequence goes on from CM062520.1 coordinate 19,579,150, forward strand.
GAACTTGAACCTATCCATACCCCAAAAAATTCTCAACTGAACTTCACACCTGAACTCCACTTCAACCCTCGAAACACTTGCAAACTTGGGCTCCAAAATCCCCAAACTGATCCTATCCTAAAGAATCTGAGATTTGGCAAAGGCAAGGTGTTCACAAGGAAGAAGATGGCCATCCCAGAACCTGTACAAGTCCAAGAATCCAACCTGTAGTCTTTGAATGAGGTAATAATTTCCAACTCTTCATTGCAAGATGAAACCTGAGATTCATGTGGTTAGTGATGACCAAAACCTACCCATAGCCCTTAGAAAAGGAACAAGAGAGTGCACTAAAAGACCAGTATACCCTCTTGCAAACTTTATGTCCTTTAATAAGTTCTCACCATCACATAGGAGCTTACTAGTCAACCTAAACACCATTACCATCCCTACAACCCTATCCGAGGCTTTGTCCAATGAAAAGTGGAAACAAGCTATGAATGAGGAAATGGAGGCATTGGAAAAGAACAAAACATGGGAGTTAGTGAACCTCGCCAAGAGGGGAAGAAACCTGTGGGGTGTAAATGGGTGTATACAGTGAAGTATAAAGTAGATGGGTCAATAGAAAGATACAAAGCAAGGTTAGTAGCCAAGGGCTATACGCAAACTTATGGAATTGACTACTTAGAGACCTTTGCTCCAGTTGCAAAAATGAATACAGTCAGAGTTTTATTGGCATTGGCAGCGAATTATGGTTGGGACATACAACACTTTGACGTAAAAAATGCATTCTTGCATGGAGACCTAGAGGAAGAAATCTACATGGAGGTTCCACCAAAGCTATGGGAAGAATTTGAATGCCAACATTGTGTGTAAGTTGAAGAAGGCCTTGTATGGTCTTAAACACTCGCCACGGGCGTGGTTTGGAAGATTTGCAAGAGCTATGTTGGCTATGGGATATAGACAAAGCCAAGGGGACCACACATTATTTATTAAACACTCCTCTTCAGGGGGAGTAATAAGACTCTTGGTGTAAGGGATGACATAATAGTGACAGGAGATGATGACATGGAGAAACAAATTCTAAGTCGACTTGGCTAAGGAATTTGAGATCAAATCACTAGGAAGGCTAAAGTACTTCCTTGGAATTGAGGTTGCCCACTCTAGACAAGGTATTCTTATCTCCCAAAGAAAATATGTTATAGATTTACTAAAAGAAACAGTAAAAACAGCCTCATAAACCAAATAAGCACTCCCATGGACCCAAATGTGAAACTTGGAACAGCAGAAGAAGATACTGCAGTGGACAGAGAAATGTTTCAGCGTCTGGTGGGAAAGTTAATTTATTTATCTCATACACGACCAGATATTGCATATGCAAGTGAGTGTAATCAAACGCCATGCATAGTCCAAAAGAAGTCCACCGCTTCAAGCAAAATTTATCTGGGTACTTCAATACCTCAAGGGAACACCAGGAAAAGGCATTCTGTTTAAGAGAAATGGAGGTTTAATACTGGAGGCATATACGGATGCTGACTATGCCGGATCATTGATTGATAGAAGATCAACCTCTGGGTATTGTACCTTCCTTGGCAGGAATCTTGTGACATGGAGAAGCAAAAAACAGAATGTGGTAGCACGATCTAGTGCAGAGGCGGAATTTCGAGCTATGGCACAAGGTGTGTGTGAACTACTTTGGTTAAAAATCATTCTTGAGGATTTGAAGATAAAGTGGGATGGACCTATGAGACTCTATTGTGACAACAAGTCTGCAATTAGCATAGCCCATAACCCCGTGCATAACATGACAGAACAAAGCACATAGAGGTTGGATGCACATTTTATCAAAGAAAAGCTGGAAAGTGGACTCATTTGCACGCCGTATGTAACTACACAGGGTCAACTTGCTGACATACTCACCAAAGGGCTGAGTAGTACACTATTCCATAATATTGTATCCAAGCTGGGAATGGAGAATGCCTATTCACCAGCTTGAGGGGGAGTGTGGAAAAATAAACTATTTTAGGAAAGATTTTATAGCACAGACAGATTGTATCCCTGGGATTAGGCTGATTTTATTTTTTCCTTGTTCAGTTAGGACATCCCACAAATCATGGGATTTAGCATTTAATTTATTTCCTATTCTATTTTAGGTTTTCTTGTATATATATCACCCATTGATGTAGTATTCAATAACGAATGAAATCCCTATTTTCTAACAGAGGTTATTATTTAAACACAAATATTCCATAGGCAAGTATGTTTCTGTTTTTGATAAGAAAGACAAGTATATTTCAAGAGCATGCACCTCATGAATAGGAATGAAGCTACATCTCGAGTTACAGAATATCTATACAAATAGCTGTAAACAAGATAAGAGTCATATGATCAAAATATAAATTACCTCATCATTCATCACCCAGCCACCTCCAACAATTTCTAGCTGCCCATTATTTACTAAATTGGTGAATGATTCCTTCATCTCATCTGTGGCATCCCTCCACCATCTCTCTAAGTATGACATCTCTTCCCATATGAACTTCCGGCGAGAATCCTGCATATCCCAATCACCTAGTCAATGTCATAACTCATAATTCAAGTTCCTCTCAAACTGAAGACTAAAAATGGTAAACAACCAAAACAGAACTATCTACGGAACGGACAGGCTTGCGATCAATATTTTCTCCATTTAATATGGCTTTTTTTATCTCCTAAAATGTAACACTTAAATCATCTGAAATTATGAAAACCCTATTTAGTTATTTACTTTTGAGGTGTACTGCTTTTGTTCTCACATGCAGTGCCCCAGCATATATTTTGCAGCAAGTTAACTAGTAATCAAGAAAATTTGTACCATTTGCCCTCACAGCCCACCAACATACCATTTATAGCATGTTTGGTTTCCCATTTGGAAGCCTCCGAACTATGGGCAAAAGCTTATGTCTTGTAGCTTTTTGTCCAAACCATGGTTTTGGATTTCCAAATTGAAATCCAAATACTTACGCAATCACTCCAAATTATTCAAGGAAATATAGCAATACATAGAGACAGACACTTCACATCACTTCCCATTAACCAAATAACAGACTTATTTAACCAACAATCTATACATAAGCTATAACCGACCAAGGGGTTTTTGGCAGGAATTTTGATTAAGTATAGGCTGTATAGCTAGCTAATGTGTTAAGAATAGGTAAATTATTGGTTAAATATATTTGACATTTAGTTAATGGAATTGATGTGAGGTGATGTATGTGAAAGAATCTGATCTACACTTGAATTTAAAAAGCTTTCTACACATTCATCTAATCACGTATTGCACATAAATAAAAATACTTGACTTTTACAGATAGTAGCACACGATCAGGGAGAACGTCAGGTGACAGTGTAAAAAGTTTTACACCAACAGTTATCAAAATTAATAAAGTCTACACTCTATTCATAAAATACTATCATAATTTCATTAATGCAAGCAACAAATAAAAAGAAAAGGAAAAAAAAAGGTACCCAAAAAAAAAAAAAAAAAAAAAAAACAAAAGGAAGGTTCGGACTTTTCACCTTTCTCAGTGTTTCAACAATGGTATCAAGTATATGCCTTGACTGGCGATCATAGTATTCCTCAACGGTGAGCTTCCACCCTGGATCATTGTGTGAATGGGGCACCACAAACACCTTCAGCTTCTCATTATCCCACTCGTTCCCCCTATAAGTCACACTCCACCCTTGCTTCCAAGCCCCACCATCCACATCCAAGAACTCAATCTTGTCATAAAGTGCCTTCGTGGTTACATCAACACTTGCAGCCATAACGCTATAGTTGTAGTTGGTGTTCCCAGTTAAGAGAACAGGTTTTCTGCTTAAGGGTTTTCTGTAGCGCGAGGAACGTGCCCTGAAGTGGGAAGTGATGGGCTTTGGGACCCCAAATCGGAGAAGAATGAGGAGAAAAAGAGTGAGGGAGAATAAGAGGCCAATGGTGAAGAAATTTGCAAAGACGAAATCTTTGAGCTGGGTTCTTCTTCTTTGCTTTCTGGGTGCCTTTGATTTTGGGTTTGATGATGGAAGGATCGATTGGCCCCAGCTTCCTCCACGCCTGGTGCTGAAGGCCATGTTTGGAAGATGGTAAAAAACAAAAGAAAAAAAGAAAGGCAGCTTTTTTGGTTTTTGGGTGACTTCTTGTGGTTTTGCTTTGTAAAGTGTTAATAGGGATCTATGGAAAGGAAACAGAGAGAACCCAGTTTCGGATTTAGTGTTTCGCGATGTGGGAAGTCTTCAAAATCAGGTCTTCTTGGTGGTGGGATCGAACGTGTTTTGGGGGTTAAGATCAATGGGGTAGAAGAGTACAAGTGTTGTTCCCAACTACAAAGATCGAATAGGGATATTTTGTTTTGTAAATTTTTCTTTTTTGTTTTTGTTTTTCTTTTCGGTACTTTGGAATTGCCAATGTATTTTGTAAGCTGTCAACGCGTGTGTTGAGTTGTGGAATTTCTTTGCACATGAGAGTTGGAAAAGTAGAAGTGGAGAGTAACGAGGGTGGGGCGAAAAAAAGGGTGCAAAAAATACAAAATTATTCTTTTTGATAAGGATGTTGTTTGATATTATCACTTTTAAATTTGGTAGGCAAGGAGGATTTTTTTTTTTTTTACTTATTATTGAGAATGTCAAAATAGTACATTACTTTGATTTTGTTTTTATTTTAAAATTCATTTTTCATTATCTTAGAAAATTAAAATAAAACAAATCAAATATTTTTAAGACATCCAATTAATTATGAAATTTGGTTAGGAATGTTGGACAAAAATTGAAAATTTTAAATATATATTATAAACAGAAAATTAAATATATTTACTATTTTAAATTTTAAAATATTTTTAATATTTTTAAATAATTAAAAATCCAATAAATAATACTAAATAATGAAGATCTACTGGCAAAGAAAACTGTTAGTAAAGTATCTCGTTAACTGGTAATTATTAAGAGCTGTTGAATACTATCCATTAAATCACCTCAATTACTTAAAGAAAAATCATTGAAAGCTTTTTAAAATTTATTGACTATTTAAACAAAGACACTCATTAATAAATTTAGTTTAAATGCTTAAAAGCATAATCATTAAATTTGGATTAGTCATGGAGCCGATACATTGGATAAATGTGTCACTTGTCAAACCATTTACAGTATGCAATCAAATTCTTTCGACAAACATTTAATAACATCATTTAATATTTGTTAATTTTAAGATAATAAAAAAATAAAAAGATATAAGCATTGGAAAAAATATAAGAAGTAATTCATTTTCAATAAAAATTATATACTAAATATTAGATAAATATTACGATAATTTTATGGAGAAATTATTGAAATAATAAAATTAGGAAACAACAACATAAGATATAAATGTTGCTAAAAAAATAACAAACTAAATAGTTATAACAAGATATAAAAATTATTTTATTTTATTTTATTTTTATGTGGAACTTGATTTATTCAGCTGAAAAGTCACGAACATGATGGTGGTTATGAGGCATAGCCATGATCGTACTGGGGATACAGCAATCTCGCCTGAATCATGCTTAGTGAATTAGTTTGCGATTTTTTTAGTCTATCTCAAAAGTTTTGGCCGACCTTACTAAGGTAGAAATACAACTTATCTAGTTGTCGGTAGGATATGTCGGAGTGCAAAAATACTTCTAACACTTGGAAAGCCATTGTTAGGGCAAGTTTGTTGCTTCAGAAGGGGTTTAAAGTCGAGAACAAGGAGTAGTGGTGAGTGTTAACTTCCTCCTTAATTTGAGAGTTAAGTTAGTTCCCTATAAAAATCAAGTTATTATATGTGTTTACAACCGTTGGATCCATTTCTTTTAAAATTTGAAGGCTGTCATTGAAAGCGTGTTTAATAGATTAGAGATCTATTTAAAATGTATGTAGTTTTGATATTAGCAGATAAGTTCCTAAGTGTTTCTTCACTAGAGGTGGGTTGTTGCTACACTGGCGATTGTTGGAATGCAAGTGGGCATGCATATTAACTTCACTGGAGCCGATATTTGGACGACGGTGCTCAAAAGGTTGAACATTTTTCTGCCAGGCACACATTTAAACTAGCTGAAGTGGAAAGCAATGATTGGGTTAGTCTACTCCACCAATAATTTTTCCAGCTTTCAAAATATACACAATGCTAGCACTTCCACGAGCCAAAAAATACACAGAAACAAAAAAAAAAAAAAAACCCAAAACATTCTAAGAGCACAGAATGCTTAACTACTAAAACTAACAAGGCTAATAATTTCGGTAACTACAAACCAAAATACTCCCAGAAAAATCAAAAACCTAGATACGTCAACAACACACAAAACCTAACCACACTCATACTCATACATCAATAACCCATGCCAATCATTAACCATGATTGAAAAAGATAGATCAATAACCAAAACTCATAGGAAGTGGTGACTACAATAGCTGACTGCCTCCTGCTTCACTCCTCTGGTACATGGTGGCTTGAGTGAACATCGATGCGGATCTACAATCCAGTAGGCACGCGAATATGCTATGGGTCAAGGAGTTACACAAGAAAGAGGATGGATACGAGGTCGACAGCATCAAAAAGAATTTCGGTTTGGCGAACATGTCAAAAGGATAAGTCCACCTATGCAAATAAAAGACCAAGACACCCTTTTTGCAATTAGTTTGTCAAGTTATTTTTTATTAAGGTCACTTCAATACTAGTGAGCAGTAAGTTAACACTCACCAGAGTGGTGATATATCCATTTTGTTTTATCCTTGGCTGACAAATTAAGGCACGGTGATATGGTTCCTTATGAAAGCATCTCACATTAAGATTTGTGTGTATATGATGTTTGAACAGACGTGGCCTAGTGTTTGGATAATCTCTCACCATCAATGATGAAATGAAGGATAGATCCTGAGTTCTCATATTCAGCTACATCAAAATTTGAGCCGTTGTTTTGAGGTATTGGATTTGGATTGATTTTGGGTCTGTTTGTGGTTTCATTTTAGGTGCTTATGTTGCAATTGTTTGAGCAACGGTCTATGGCTATTTGGGGGTGTCTATATAGGAGCTATATTTTTTATTTTTTATTTTTATGTTGAATTCTAGTTTGTGGCTTATGTTTAAGGCTTGTTCTATGGAGTGCCACACACCATTCAAAATTTGATGGTGTATTATAGATCTTGACCTATCCAAACCATTTATTGGTCCGTACTAATATTTAATGGTGGGGATTTTAAAATCGGTGACTGGTGCACCATAATCCTTCCCCCTTCACCTCTCATCCATGTTATTCGCCCACAACAACACCACCCCCTCCCTTCCCTTTCCTTCCTCCATCGCCCTAGCAATCACCACCACCACCACCACCAATAGTGTAACATCATACTAGTTTAATTATTAACCTAAGCCGTTTTAATTATGATTAATAACTAATCTAATATGTGTTACATAGCTTAACTACAAAATTTCATTTTTCTTATTAACTTTTATTACCAATCTTGTTAACTCTCTAGTTATCACCATTTAAGTTGGCTTTTTAATTACGCATACTTATCAGAAGCGAGGCATAATATATTGAATATCATCAATATATACATATATGGTATGCTATCAAGGTCTATCAGTCTATGGTCTACTCCCTGAAAGGTCAGATACACAATCATCCAAAATGAAAATAAGGTCTAAAACCTATGATGTCATATGTGGTACAGTCATCCGTCAAAATAAGATAACTCTACTTGATCCATACACAAACCAATGGATAACAGAGGATTTGTTTATCCATCAAGCGAAGACAATATATAAAAAGTCTTAAGAACTACATCAGGTAATAACAAAGAATAGAGGGTGGATGTCCTGTAGCACCAAGAATCCCTGACCCGTGATAGGGTCATGGACAACTATCACCTCCACCTCAAGAATGATCATGATGCGCTTATAAAAGTACCAAGAAAAAATCATCATAATAATTGAATCTCAGTAGCAGATAGTACTTCTAGGGGTTGCTGAGCACCCAAAAACTCTTAGGTTTGTATAGGTAGATTTAAAAAAATAAAATAACAAACAAAATACAATTGCAACACATACAATCAATAATCAAATAGACAAACAATAAACAGATAATTTGCAAAATAATAAATATGAGATATAATAATAGGCAAATGCATAATGAAGGTGAGCATTAAAGATGCTATTCAAAATGCATTTTTTTCCTTTGTACTTTATGAGTCTTTTTGCTTTTCCTTGACTTTGAGCAAGGGAAACTAGAGGGGAAATCATGATCTGACGAAAGCTTTCCTTTCAGGGTGTCCCCTAACTCAGATCCAATATTATAATTGTAGGGCTCTTACCTCCGTACCATTACAGCCCATGGACACTTGCCTCAGTATCCATGGTTATTCTTAACATCATAACCGTAGGGCACTTGCCTCAGTACCACTACGGCTCATATGACCCTTGTCTCGATATCACACGATCATCCTCGACAAGCTAGAGCCTCATGTTTTCATAACTTTTCATATCACTTTCTCATACATACATATTCACACATTCACTATGACATGCCTTTAAATCTTTATTACATGTCATGCAATTAATGCATATGCTCATGCATTAATAATTCATGCCTCACACATCATATGAAGGTTAGGTCACATACATTCTTGCTACAAGCATATGGTCGTGTATGAATGTTCATGTAAGTCTTTGTTGCACATACAAGCCCATAATAGAATAAGGCATTGAAAAGTAATACATTAGTTTGGTTTTATAAGCAAATTGAGCCAAGCCTATGTCTTCTCTAGGTTTCTTCCATTAAAGACCAATTGGGCCCTTACTACTATATTCATTATATATTATTCTAACTTAAGAAATGCATTCTTTTGGGTTTTTGACACTAAATGGGCCAAACATAAAACATCTAATTTCATATTCTTTGTAACAAATTTGCAAGGTCTAGAATCAAGGTAGTTCATTCAATAAATCAAAAAAAAAAAAAAGCAAACCATTTCTAAAGTTTATGGAAATTTGCCAGAAGGTCCTTAAGGGTATTAGGTTTAATATATAAAAATTTTGGGTCAAAATTTAAGGAATAGATAGGGTAATAATAAGTCATACAGCCTAGAATTCCTTTTCAGACAATCAGTTTCAACTTCTTGAATTTATTAAAAATAGTAAAACAATTCTAAAAATTCCACAAAAATTTTTAGTCATATTTTGAGGAGTCATTAATATTCGATCCAAATATCTAGTCAAAATTCATAGATTTAATATATTAACAAAAATGAACAAGTCAGTAGTTCCAATAATTTATCACAAGTTTCATAATAGGGCAGTTCTGTCCCTAATTTTTAAAATTACCAAATCTTCACAGGTAAGTAGATTAACATGTTAATTTCAACATATAAAAATTTCAATACAAAACAACAAAGTTTACTATATTAGAAAAATCACACAACTAAGCTATCTAGCAATGTAGAATGTAGTTCTAGCAGAATAGCACATCAAAGAATCAAAAGGGAAGCATCTAAATATTACCAACATCATATAAAATAGACATAATCATGCAAAACCATGCAAGAACTAAAGATATAGAGATTTCATGCAAGAAAAAGCAAAAGGAATAAAGCCTAAAATCTACTCTTAGCAAGTAAGTAAGACTTCACCCATGAAACCCCCAAAGAAAACCCCTTAATAAGTTACAAACCAACACTCTTCCTTACAACAAATTTCAACATCAAATTTATATCAATTATCACTCTCATATATGGTACAAAACAAAAAGAAATCCTACCCAAATTGATGAGTATAACCAAAACAATGAAGGAGATTGAAGCTAAGGTTTTTCAAGCATCAACAACAATAAGAAATAATACATTAGAATCCATCAAAAACATATGGTCCATGGGAGAGTTCAAAGAAAGAAAACCCCCTACCTTTTTGGGAAGTGAAGAAGAGCTTGGATGAAGGTAGGATGATGGTGGTAAACTTGGTGCAAAGAGATTTCAACACACACAAAAGCCTCGCTTGTATTTCACTCAAGAATTCTTCCTCTTGAAGATAAAGAAGAAGAACAAGGTGGATACTCAACATTCACTCTTTTCTCTTCTTGTCTCTTCTCTACTACGACAAACTCACACATGAAGGGAGAAGAGTGTTTTTAATTTTTACTCATCACACACTCACACAGTCACCTATTATACTATTCATGTACTTCTTTATTATTATTAGAACTACTTGGTCACCAAGTTTAGCTCTCATTTGGACAAGTGTTTAAGATCAATGATTGATAATATTTCAGAATTGTTGTGAGTAATATTTTATTTAGCAATTTCTTATTGTAATTTTATGGATTTAACTTATGTTAATCAGGCTAGATTTAGTTAATTAACTTGCCCTAACTAATAATTGCTCATAAAATTATATTTAGTTCTTTTAATTATTCTAAGCATGTCTCTAATTTTTCAGAATTTTTCTGAATCATTTACATATTTTAAAATTGTTTTTTCAATCCTATAATTTCCTAATTATTACCTGAAAATTACAAAAAATTCAAATAAACTATAAAAATTTTGATTTTAATTTTGAAAGCTATTATCACCTTAATTAGTCTTCAGAAAAAATTTCATAATTTTCCATAAATTAATTCTATTTCTCTAAATTTTTATTGAATTTCAAGCAATAATAATTTAACTAATAATCACTTAATTATTTAGAAGATTTTCAGTAAATTTTCTAGTGGTTATTGACCTTATTTAGAGTTAAAGTAGAAAGAAAAATTATTATGAATTTTCTATAATTATCTTGAATTTTCAATTCTTTATGATAACAATAAATCTTTATTTAATTTATGTCCAGATATAATTAACCAAGATACTTACTTAGTAACTGTAGGGGATGGTATAAACAGCTTCAATGCCGACCATCGCCTCTTCTCCGATGACCTCACCAGAAGCCCCCACTCTCACTTCTATTCCCTTCCTCCCCATGCTGTCATTTCCCTCTTAAATCACAACCTCTTCCCTGGCCTGCCCCCAATCTACCACACCACTTAGGTTTTCAAAACTCCCACTAGGTACACTTTCCCCATTGACGACAAAGGCACCCATATGGTGCAATTCCACATCCACGCCTTCCATTCACTGAAACTCATTTGGGTCAAGCTCGATTTCTACGGCAGTGAGGAGCTAGCCGCAGCGGAGTTTACTGGGTTTGGGTCCGCGGCTGTTCATAGAGAAGAGACATAATGGTTCCTTCTGGAGCTTGATTCTTGACCTTTTCCCTCTGTTCACAATTTTTTTTCTATTATTACTGATTTGCTATCTTTTTCTTTTTTAAAAGATGGAGTCTGCATACAGGACATGGATTCATGCCACAAAAGATGCTTCCAGCATATGGAACTATGAAAAGCTCCACAAAAATCAAAATACGATGAGTTTGGGCTTGGTGATGAGCTTCACTGAGGCTAGTTTAATTGATCAAGTTTATGTATCTATTAAGAACATGTCTATTGATCCAAATGCAGTAGTTTGGAGTGCTATTAGCTTCTTGTAACTAGAAGGAGAATAGGTGGTGGAGGAAGGTGAAGAGGATGGAAGGTGGTTATTGCTATTGCTATGTATTATTGGGAGGGGGCACAAGGATGGTGGTGGTGTTGGAAGGCAACTGGTTTTGCATTCAATCACATTTTCTAAATGCATTTAACCGCATTTGCTAACTGGCTAAATGACTCACTCTTCTACTCCTATCCTACTCCTTAGTAAATTTTAAATTGTGTGTGGTGCACCATACTTAAACCGATGTACCAGCGTATGTTTAATAATCAACAGGATGCTCTATGTTTTGCTTTGTTTTTTATTATTTTTCCTTTTAAATTTGCAGAGGAACAAAATAACAAGATGTGTTGTGAGTGACAACGAAAATATGTTATTTGCGTGAGAATGGTCATATGCCCATTGAGGTTTTTACATAAATTTATTTGCCATGATTCTTATTGTGTTATGCTTTCATATATGTTTTCTGCTACTATGGAACACTTATAAAAAAGTATGAATTAAAACATAATGTATCAAGACAGCTATAACCATTTGAAGATGACCTCCACCATTTGAATAAAAGAGATTAAGTTTTATACTTGGCAAGAGCTTTCCTCTAACCAAGGTTAGTTGGTTCTTTAACTGCTTAGTGCTTGCCAAGAAGCTCTCTCACTCTAGATTTTCTTTTTTAGCTCTTTTCTTATCTCTATTCTTCCTTTCCCCCCTCTATATTTGATTTTGTTTTTGTTTTTTTCTTCTACTAAAGTCTCTTTGTATATTTTCACTCTTCACACTCTATGTCCCCTTTCCTTTATCATAGCTTAACCTTTATAAACCCCTTCTTTCTTAAGTTAAACATGATATCATATTCTCATGATCAGTGCTATGCATAGGTCAAGTTTAACATTTATTGAACACCTTACCTCTAACTTAAACAGGTTATCTTCCAATAATTAGTGCTATATTTCCACCTTACCTCTATGCCTAAGTTGATGATGCTGCAATAGTATGGGGAGAGTTTTGGTTCACTTCCCTTTTACTTTTTTCCTTTTTTTTTTTTTAAATCATGAGCGTTAAGCTTGAGTTTTTTTTTAATTTTTTTATTTTAATGGATATTTTGACGCAAAAAAGAGAAAGAAAGTTGGGCTCTTTTTCTTATTTATTTCTTTTTTTTTTTAACTTTTTTGTAAGTATGGTCTATCTCAAAAAAAAAGTGCTCTAGCCCAACAAAATGGAAATATACTTTTCATTTTTATTTTTTATTTTTGAAAAAATAAAATATGACTAAAATTAAAAAGAAAGAAAAGAAAATCCATGCACAATTGCAATATTCACTACTAGAAACGCGCAAAAAACCAATGGAATTACCAACAGAAAAGTCCATAAAATCTATTGGTAATAATTTTACCAACGAAATCATCGATGAACAAGCTCTATCGGTAATTAGCATGTTAGAAAAAAGAAAATTGAATATTACCAATGGATAAAGTGTTTCATCGGTAATATTGATAATTATGCCGACGGAAATGTTCATCGGTACTATTAATAAAAGTGTCAGTAAATGAACATTAGAAACCGTCAAGGCGCATTTATACTGACGAATACTGATAATTACTTATGGAATATTCGTCGGTCATTTAAGTTAAATTTATTTTTTATTAAAGTGCCAATGGATAAAAAATAATAGTTTAATGTACATAATTATTGACGAAAAATTCGTTGCTAATTATAAAAATAATAATTTTCTTGTTAAATATTACTGATGAAAATTCTGTGGGTAAGTTACATATTTTTATTTTTTTCCTTGCAGGTTTGTATTATTAAAATTTGAATTTAGTATTTAAATGTTTCAAATTATTGTTTTAATTATCCATAAATCCATATAATTAAAAATATAATAAAACATAAAAAATATAAACTATCAAATAAAATAAAAACTATTAATAACAAAAGAAATAAAATAATTCTGTCAATGTACAATTCTAAAAAACATAAAAACTCTTAAAAACTACGAATACTAATCATTATCAGTATCTGAAATGCCTTCAGAGCTCCTAAGTGTGTGGTCATGTGGAGAATGCAGACGCAGTGGAGGTGGAGGTGGAGGCGGAGGCGATGGAGGCTGTGCACCAGACAATGAACTATCACTCCATATCTACTCGAAGTAGCTGTATATGGTCATCATCCTTTGCTCCATGGATTGCATCTGCTATATCCACTACTCCTTATCCTTCTCGTGTCGCTCCTGTAGCTTTATATACCTCTTGTCAATTTCCTTGAGCTGCCTTTGCACTTATTCATTCAGTGTATACACTTAATCATGGATGTCCTCCGTATTGATCCCCGCAGACCCAGCTCCTACTGCAGAGGCTAGAGAATATGACCTCCTATAAGTGGTTCCCATACCGTAAATCAACCCCTTTTAGTAGTCACCAATTATTTGGGCCCATATCTCGTTATCACTAGCAGGTAAGCCAACAGGAGTGCTCCCGTCCATTGCTGCAACTATTGTGATCATGTCTTGGTCAGTCGTTGGGTGAACTCATATTATAATTGGAACAAATAAAACAAATTAAATTAGATTTAATAATAAAAATTATAATAAATTAAAAGTATTGAAAAACTAAATTATAAATACTTACGTATATGGTCTCTAACCAAATATCAACCCACTAGAACTTGTCCTGCTTCAAAGTATGAATTTGTTGAAGCAGCTCCTCCTGAATTGGCAGCCTGTTCATCATCTTTTCCTACCTTTTTCAAATAATTTTCAAATAATTATATAATTTTTAATACAAAAATTGAATAACTAAATGAATGTAAATGACGATATTTACCATCCTTAGCTACGTGTCCTCAATGGTGGTGGAGCCTTCAGTGTACAGTGAGCCACCTGGGGCTAATCCTGTATTGGCGGGGGCCTTCATCTACTTTGCCTTATACTCGAGCGAGTCCTAATATGTCTTGAGTGTCTGGAGGATGTCCTCAATGAGCTAGTGGGTGCTGGTGTCATTTTCGTGAACGTCATGAAACACATCGCGAAGCCGCTTCTGGCCCTGGTCCTCCATGCCTTGTAAATCGAGGCCTCCTTACGTGGATCAATAGTGAACATATGTTGTACACAAGTAATACAATAGTTAGCTCAATTATAATAAATAAGCATGCATAAGAACAAAAAATAAAATTAACAACTATTATTTTACTATTCACTTTCTCCACCATATTTGCTGTGTAGCCTTGGAGGCCTTCAAAAACTCTTATATGGGTCGCGAAAGTTCTCCTAGAATACCTCAGTAATCTTGTGCACGGATGGAGCTAATGGAATCTAATTGTGTCAAAAACAATAGACTAAGTCAGGTGTCTATTAATTAAATTTTCTATCACAATTAAAAATTCATAATAAATTTAAATTTGAAAATAACAAGATTTACTGTCATATTTGAGCTTCACATGCTGGTTCGTAGAGCCTTGTGAGGGGGTAGACTATAAGACTTGAGCACCCTGCGAATCAAGCTGGCTGAGGGTAAGGAAAGGAGTAGAATCAAGTACAAGTGAGGTGCGATCCTTACCTCCTGGAGGTGGGTGTGGAGATAAAGTAGATTGAAGGATGGGCTAAGGGAGGAATAAGGACTAAGACCCTGACTCTATATACCCAGGGCTGGGTATCATAATAAACTCCTCGGCATGTGAAGGACAACTAGGAAGGGTGGATATAATAGTAGTGGTAGAAGTAATGGAGCGTGAGTGCAGGGGGTAAACTATGCTTTCTCGGTTTACCTCTGCCTAGTCCAGAACCAAATCCTCATCCTGTCATAGATGACTTGTATAATATGTGTATAAATCAATAAACATATGCAACAAACATAATATGCATATAAATATAAATTAAAGAATTAAACTATAATACCGAAATAGAAGTGCACAAAATTAAAAATGTAAGAGATATATTAACTAAATAAAGACACAACACACGACTATGGTCATCATTCTTGGTTTCAACATCATTCTTGAATTCCTCTTCCTCATCCCCATCCTTATCCTTAGTGCTGCCTTCCTCTCATCAGACTGGCTCATTGAATATTGCCTCGGGAGTTCAATTATGTTAACTTCCCCTGAGATGGAACATAGAATAGAGAGGATGTTGGTATTAACAACAACCCTAGAAAGACTAGGATCATCAGTTTGATAAGCTTGCTTAGGTACCTCAACAATCTCTACTCGGCCCCTTGGTTTGCATTTTATTACCACTCTTCAGTTAGATTTGCACCTTCCAGGGTATGACAAGCAATAAACTTATCTTATATTTTGGGCGATAATAAATGGATCAAAATTTTCATATCTTTTAGTATAATTAACCTCAATTATTTTGTAGTGATTGTGTTTACGTGTTCTCTCGGGATGTGTTGGATCATACTATTTACAAGAAAATAGAATAATCCTTTCAAAAGGTTCACTAGGATACTTTAACTCAAGTATTTCATTAACCACTCCAAGCCAATTACTTTCTCCATCTCCAGTATCTCCCCTAACACAAACCTGTTCTTAGTTTTCTTCCCTCTTCCCTATTCAGTTGTATAAAATTTGTAACAATTAATATGGTACATCGGCCAACTTGTAACTCTGATTTTCAGATCCTAAGCTAAATTGTACAAATGAGGATTGGTTGCACAATTCCTTCAATCATGCACCTAAGTATAAATATTGAAATATCAATCGTATAATAATACTAAAAAAAAATATGAACAGTAAAATAGATTAACTATGTGACATACAAATGATTTGAACCATCCGAAAAATTGTTAAAGAGATTGTTGATTGTATAGTTGTTAAAAATACTTACAAACATTGAACAAAGTACAAGAAAAGATAGATTGTCACAATTTATCATTATACAAGATTTGGGCAATTAGATAACAAATAATTCGAAAAAATAATTTATCAGTTACCTTCTGAATAACTTTACTTCATCATAATTTAGGAATATATGTAAATGTGCATATTTCTATTCACTCTCAGTCAACCATCGATCTTTGCATAATCCAGTAGCACAACCAGATTGGTTGAATACTTACAAGGTTAGATCGATTGAGTTTTCACCACTATCGTCATTTCGACTAACTCTAGTTCTCAAATATTCGACATGAGGCTTAAAGTAGTAAGAGCAAAAGTTAGATATCTCCTTTAAAATATATACCTGACATATTAAACCTTCTACATTAGCTCTATTCTTAACCATTCTTTTGAACCCTCATATTTTTCACTCGAACGGGTACATTCACCTATATTGGACTGGCCCACATATCCATACTTCATATGCCAAGTGCACAACAAGTGTTCCATAGAGTTAAAAAAAATCAAGAGGAAAGATTCTTTCTAATTTATAAAAAATAATGGGAATGTTCTTCTCTATTACCAAGAGATTATCAACCTTGAGAGTAAATGAACACAAATCTCTGAAATACGCATGCAACTCAGTTAATGGCCTCCAAACACGATCAGAAAGTTCTCTCAATGTAATAGGCAGCAAATACTCTACAAATACATGATAGTTGCCACTTTTCATGCCAAAAAATTTCCTTTGTGTAATATTCACACACCTACCCAAGTTTGAGGCATAACTATCAGGCATTCTTAATTCTTGCACCCACTTTTACACATCTTATCTCTATATAGAAGTTAACATATAATTGGCCTTAGACTTAGACTAATGACATCTCTTAAGGGTTATAATTTTAACTCAGGGCATCTACAATACTCTTCCAAATTATACTTGCTTTCTCATTATCTTTAGTTCGATTACTATTCATCACAGTGTGGATAATATTATCAAATATGTTCTTTTCAACATGCATCATATTTAAATAGTGACCGACTAAGTGATCCTTCTAATAGGATAGTTCCCAGAATATACTTTGTTTAGTCCAATTGTGTTCTACAACATAGCCAGGAAATCTAATGGATTTCTCAACTTCTATAATCTTTGAAAGTTGCCTAATTTTGTCCCGAGTTTGTTGACTAGTAAGTCTAACAGGAGCCTCCTCACATTCTATGGTATTTTTTCTAAATCCATACCTACTATACCTATAAGCATGACCCATATCTAAAATCCTTATATGACAGTCAAACCAAGAATTTATTCTACCATATTTCAAAGTGAATGCTTTTGTATTCTCCACATATATTGGATACACCAATTTTTCTTGCGTCATCCATCCATAGTTAGAAAATCAATGCTGCCCTTAGCATAAAATTTTGCTAGGTTAAGATGTCATATATCAAAATACCATCACACCATTTTGCATTCAATTCATCAATTAAAGGTTAGAGATAGACATCAATCTTGGCCTTGGGATTATCGAAACTAGGGATTATACAAGTTAAGAATAAGTAAGAATATTTCATGCATATTTTAGGTAGAAGATTATAAGGAGTAATAACCACAAGCCAACAAGAATATGGTTTACTAAATTGATTATTAAGAGTAAAACCATTGGCACATAACCCTAGCCTAATATTGTGGGGATTAGACACAAAATCAGGATAGATTTGATCAAATTATTGCCAAGCTTCACCATGAGAAGGATGTGTCATTATAACACCACTTCTTCGATTCTCATAGTGCCACCTTATGTAAGGTGATGAACTTATAGATGCATATAACCTTTAAGTCTAGGGACTAAGGGCAAATAATGCATTCTTTTATGTGAAACAACAATAGACCATACACTCATTCAAACAGTAATCAATCTTCACTTAATTCAATCCAAGCTTAAAAACTAACATTTTGTCTTGGTAAAAGTCCTTTGGGATAGTTTCTGGATATGGACTAATTTCATTCATTAATGAAGCCCACTAATTAAAGGAACTTTGGCTTTAATTCACCTTTGACTTATTTCTCAACGTTCTTACCACCAAAGACAATTGGGAATGTACATATCCTTTCCATAAAGGCCCCGTTCACTATCTTTAACAAACTATAAAATCTCTCATTATCTGGATTAGGATTCTCTTCCGAAGGTTCGAAATACATTCTAAACTCATGACTAACAACATAGAAAATCATTCCTGATAATGACTAAGATTATCTTTCCAAGTCACATTGCCTCCCTCTTCATTACTTACATGGGCCCCAATTGAACTACTTCTAACATAACCCACATCTAATTGATTCACTGGTAGAAGTACTTCCCTATGCTTAATCAAAACCCAGTAATCAGATTTAAACCCATCTTTGTACAGGTGACATTTAATGAACTCAATGTCTAAAAATCTCCTACATTTATATTTATGACATGGACACATGATTATCCCTTCATATGTAAACTACTTAGTTTAAAAATCGGCTGTTATTAATTCTTTAACCCTCTCATAAAATTTCGATTTAATCCACCAGACCTGGGTGTAATCTATTGTACATCCATGCTCGATTTGGAGCAAATATTGTATCTCAACAATATCATACACCTATAAAACAATATAATCACATATCAATCAAAAAATTAGGAGGAGTCTCCCTATAAATTAGGAGTCACTACTAATTATTTATATAACAATTTTTTGGTCCACAGTTACAATATTTATTTAATTGAAGCAGTATTGTAAATGTTCAAAAAGATTTAGGTAGAGTCTTCCCTTAAATTGGGAGCCTCCACAAAAATTAATTCAACAATTTAATACAAATAGCAATTATGTATTGCATAACAATAATTATTTAATTCAAAGAATACTCTAAATGATAAAATATATTTGGATAGTCTCCTTTTAATTTAGGATCCTCCAAAAAAATTATTTTACCAGTCAAACACAAATAATAAACACATGCAGTTATGTAAATTAACTAGTTAATCCTAGAAATTATTTTAAAGCTCATCCCCTTACTTCACATAATTCAGGCACACAATACCACAACACACAATTCAAACAATGGGAAGGAACTCTAAACCTTCTCCCAATCATGCAATCCCTTCCTTCTTCTTCCATCCTACAACTCTATTATAGAAAATTTAAGTCTCTAATATTTCAAAATATATAAAGTTAATCATAAGGGTACAATGTACCTACCCAATACCCAAAATACTCCAATCACTGGAATGGGAGCACTCCAAGTGCTGCAAATGAGATATTTAACAATCAACACAACAAATTAAATTAGTTACGTAACTTAGAAACAAAAAACTTTGAGCAAAAAAAATGCACTAACAAAAGGCTAAATAAAAAAAAAACTAAATTAATTAAAATACTAATCAACATACTACAAATATAATGGCAGTCTTTGGCGGCGAAATAGAAGCTTCGATGGTAGTGAATTGGGCACTGGTTGTGTGGTAGGGACAAAATAGAGAGAGAGAGAGAGAGAGAGAGAGAGAGCATTCGAATAATGAAGAAGAAAAAAGGGGACTCGAGTTTTAACATTCGATGTTAATATTATTGACAGATTTTCCATTAGTAATGAGTTAATAAAATGATTTGTTTCATTAATTCTATTTTACTGACGGATTTTTCATTAGTAATAAGATAATGAAATAAATTGTTTCATTAATAAACCATTATCGACGGATTTGCCATAGGTAGTATGGAAACTGAAAAGCCTTACGCCATTAATCCAAAATTTCAAATATCAATGAAAAATTCGTCAGTAATATTTATGGAAAAATAAAAATAAAATAAAATAATAAAATAATTACTGACGGATACTTCATCATTAAAAGAAGCATATTAATTTATTTACCAATAGATGTTCCATCGATAACATTTTTATTTTTAAAAGATTATAAGTTGAATAAATAATTCCATACAGACGGACATTCTATCGATAATTTTTTAATTTATCGACGAAAGGTTTGTTGGTAGATTTTTAGATTAAAAAAATTAAAATGCAAACGCTTATCAACAGCATATCCGTTGGTAAAACAGTGGCACCATTAGGCACGAATATTTATTGACATCTTTACTGAAGGATTCTTTGTTCAATGGTAAAGTATCACGTCAATTTTTGTTTTGAGTTTTACTAACAGCATATTCATCAGTATTTCTAAGAAATTTTTTTTTGCTGGTAATTTTCATCAATTATTTGCTTTTTTTAGTAATGATTTGAAATGTGGCTCAATTTTTTTTTTTCTAGGATATGGGATTTACATGTTGAAATTATCAAAATATGGGATTGTAAATATATTTACATGAATATGGGATTTTAAGCTAATTCATCACCATATCAAACAAAATATGGTCATATGCCGCTTCCCCTAGTAGCACTTCCATATACCATCGCCATCTTCCTAGCAGTCGTCCTATATGGCAGGTCCTTAGTAGTATGTCTGTATGGATCCCCCAAGAAAGTCCGTTGATCTTGGGGCATTATGTGTTGATACTAGTCCTAGTCGGAAGCAACTATTCCAACCAAGGCGTATGTCGGTGGATTTATCGAGCAGCAGCATGTCAAATTTGAATAACTTTCAGCTTGTATATGATGCTGATGAACCCAACCGTCCTTGTGCTCATCCTTTACAGATTGATTTAAATGCTCCAACGAAAGCCTTTGTGCAGTAGCTAGTGGACTAGCCAACCAAGCCACCAATGAGTCAAGCAATAGCCAAGGATGTGTACATCCCAAAGATGAATGAGTTATTACAAATGCCACATCTAGATTCTCGAGCTATACCTGCAATTGCACCTACAAATTGGAATTTTGATTGGAATCAGGTAGGAGATTATGAACCTTGGTTCCAAGGCTATAGCCATCCATCCACTCAAGGAGAGGCGACAGCAGCAGCAACGATAATAGCAGGGGCAAGACAAAGATGTGGTTGATGAGGGAGGCGAGGGGGATAAGGTGGGTGAAGGAGGTGAAGGGGATGACGTGGGTGAGGTGGTTGAGGTGAAGGAAAAACAAGAACGAAGAAAGGAGTAATGAAGGCTCCAGAATAGGGGTTCATATAGAGAATCGAAGCAGAGAGCCCTTGAAGTTTTGGGTTGTTGAAGTTTTCGACCATTGGAAAGTTGAACGTTGGGGTTGTGTCAAGATCTGTCATATTGTATACAGGTATTGAAAATAATTTTTTTCACATTCCTATATGTTGGGGAACAAGTTCTTTAACAATTTTTTTGTCTCAAATTTTGCCCCCTCAAAGTAGGAATTTGTGTCATATATTGTAACATATTTCTACATACTTAGGGCCGAAATCTCTAACACATTCCCCATATCCCTGTAATAAAATTCAAAATACAATATTATAGTTATATTAATACACTAATCCCATATTCAAATAACGAGGCCAAAGAAATAAATTGTTTTAGATAAATAACTTTGAAATAAAAAATTTAATAAAATATCACATGACTCATTGGATATGAACTAGGAGTGGTGTCGTAGTCATGCTGTCTAGCCGAATAACAACTGGTACCAGTTTCAGCAATATGATATTGATACAAGGATTATTGAAAGGTATTAAATAAAATTACACTAGTATTTTATTAATTAACATAAAAATTTAATTAAAAAAACTATTAATCAGAATAATACATAATTATGGAATTAAACTAGTTAATAAATAAGTTGCATCATAATAAAGAAATTAGTTACATAAACAACTTTGAAATAAAAAATTTTATAAAATATCACATGACTCACTAGATATAAACTGGGGATAGTGTCGTCATGTTGCTTAGTGGGATATGAACTTTGAAACATTTTGTTGTGATGTAGACTAGTTGGACCAAATTCAGCAACAATTTTTTTGAAATCAACGTATAACTCAATGGCAATAATATGCTGCTCATACTACCTATACGTTCTAAATATTATTTACATATCCCTGTTGTTACTTATTTTAACTGGTCGAAGTTGTATGTTGTTATTAAGATTTGAGATTGGACACTTATATCTAATTCTCACCACATCTTTTAAGTGCCGACATTTATGCCTTAATAAAGTCTAATATTTAGTTCATCAAACGACAAGGTTTGAGGAGTCAGAAATATCCTAGCTCGTCACACATAAATATCATATCATACTATATATTTTTAATAATAGAACCATTATAATGTATAATGTAACATTTGTACTATTGTCTATAATTTTCTATCACCTTTTTTATATTATTTTTCATTCTCATTTTAAAAGAAGCAAAGTAAGATACTAATAAAGGGGAACAACAAGAATGAAAAAAAGGAGAAAGAGGGAAGCATTTGATATGCTTTAAAGAAGGGAGGGGAGGGGGTATACATAACTAGAGTTTCAAAGCCATTGGAGTTTTTAACCATTGAAGTTTTTGATCATTGGTGTTGTGTTAGTATCTGCCACACTACAGACAGGAGCTTTTTGCTCTCAAAATCTGCCCTCCCTTATGTAGGATTTTGGGGGAAAAAATTTCCTCAAAATCTACTCCTTGAAAATCAAATTATCTAACATAATTTAACCAAAATATATATATTTTTATTCAACCACAATCCTAGGGATCGATTGTGTAACATCATTTTCCTTCCTCCTTCTGTGACAAATTTTCTACAACCAAATCCATATACACATAATAAAATTTAAAACACTATATCATAATCCTAATCTCACTCTAAAAAAAGAAGCCACATTGTAACCATGAAATAAATATGAAAAATAAGAGAGAGAGAGAGAGAGAGAGAGAGAGGGAGGGAGGGGGTACGAGATGCAAGAACAATGATAGATTAGGGACTGAAGCTTATCTTGGTCATGCATCAGTGGCCATAGTTGAGTGAAGAGGTTCGATGACACCAACAACGAAACAACACGAAGATGGTTATGGAAGTTGTAATGAAATTTGATGGAAGTCGTGTTTTGATTCTGTTGTCAGTTTGGTTTATCATTAGTTTTTGGCTCTTGGGTTGTTTTTTTTTTTTTCTGGCTTGTGAGTTTTGTTTTCTGGTTATTGGGGGCTGAAAAAATAACAGGGTTTGGCTCACAGATTTGGGTATCATTGACATGCTGCTTGCAAATTCTATCATTGATATGATTTTTCATTTTTGGCTCTGGTTTTGTTTATTATTGTGATCTGTTGCTCAATAATGAGAATGAAAGAGAATAGTATATGTATTGGATGGTTTGATGCATGCTACTACTAATGTTGGGGGATGGCAAGACATTGGCGTCCCTGAAAACAAAGTTATGTCACTTATGCTAAGAAAATCGAGATGAAAAAAAAAACAAAAGTAAAAAAGAAATGCTAAGAAAACAAAGGAGGTGTTTTCTTATTTTTGTGAAGGCTTTTGGGAGTTCCAGACTGTCCAAACTCATAGTACTTGAACAACTCGCGCTTCTTTGTGTTTCAGCTCTGGAGTCTCTCCCTTCATTTTTTTTTTCATTTTTACTCCTTGAAGCTCCCCATTTTCTCCTATGAAATAATCCTCTTTCTCTCTCTCTCTCTCTCTCTCTCGGGTTTTTGAACTTTTACCATCTCACCTGTGTGTACTCTTCTACTTCTTTCCAATCCTCTCTTGCTCAACTCCTTATTTCACATCCTTCTCGTATGCATGCTTCTGATTAATATTGAGATGCAAGCAGGGGTAAGAGCAAGAGGTGATCACATTCACATGGGTGCTTCCAAGGCTAATTAGTTGAAGGTGATGTTTAAAATACTCACCCACAAAAGTTAACATTCAATATTCACCTAATTTTTAATCATTGATTAAGTTAAAAAAGTAAATCTAACGGTTAATATTATATAAAAATTGATTATGACACTCTATATGATATTTGGAGTATGAATGATTCTTTAACATTAATCATTAGATTTATTTTTTAACTTGATCAACTAGTTAAAGATTAGGTTAATATTGAATATTCCCTTTTTAAAGATGAGCATTTTAAAACTCTCCTTAGTTGAAACCCTCTTTGCTGTGCGAATCTGTGCTGGAATCTATAGACTTGATGAGGTGTGAACTACATTGTAGTTTGCAATCCTATCCTATCCAATTTGACCGTTGTTTTTTATTTTTTTTTCCATTTTATATATTATTTTTATGTTGTTTTTCTCTCTTCTTAAAAAAATTGTTTGAATTGGGCTGAAACTATTTTTTTGGTAAAAATTAGGTTATGAATTTGGGCCGAAAGAGGTTGAGTTTTTATTCTATTTTTATGTTTTTCTTTTTTTTTTATTAGTATTTGATTTTTGTATTAAAGAAAAAGTTGAGAAAATAAAATAAAATATGAAATATGAAATAATGTCAAAACAAAAATGAAATAAGATAAAGCTAAGGGAAATAAAAAGAAATTATTTGACGAAAGACATAAGTAAAAGATTGAAAAAGTTGGAAATTATGAAAAAAAAAAAAGAGTTAAACAAAATGAAATTATTTTTTTATTGTTGTTATTTCCAAAATCTTTGAATTTTTCTCAATCAAAAATTGTGTATTGGCACTAATTTTCAGTTTATGATTGATAAAATGAAGTAGAGGTTAAGTGGTTGGAAGATCAGTACTTTAGCTTTAAGGCTTATGACATTAAATAAGTCTTCCGAATATTTTAAATAATATGAGGTTAATCTGGTTATAATGGAAAATAAAGTGACTTATAGGCATCATAATAACAGTTAGTTGAAGGGAGTTAAAAACAAGACTAACTTAATGTTACTTAAAAATTTTGGAGAATTTATTTGATATCATTCACAAGTAGACTAAATTGATGTCATATGTATATATGAAGGATCAAATTAATAATTTAGTCTCTATTTTTTTATGATTTTTTTAAGTAAAGTTATTGAATTATTTTCATAATGCTAGTGTAATTAACTTAAGCAACAATAATTTTAAAACAGGAGGAGTAATAGACTAGCATATATAGCATAACTTGTGTTGATTTTTTTATCCACCTCAAATATGTCAATTTGGTAAGCTCTGCCCGGAATTGCATTTTGGAGTGGGAGAGGAGAATCATCACCACTGATACTATTATCAGCAGGAACATTATTATTTGGTTGAGAGAGGTAGAGTGAAAAATCAGGTTTATTTGCGGTGTTAAGCGTAGGCCTCCATGAAATGCACATAACCTCAGCAATCTAAGCCACACTCGCAGCTTTGGAATATGGTCCACTTTGGGGTGCTGAGTGAGTTTTATGGTGTTTTCTATTGCAATGGGGACCTACCTTAGATGCGTACTTTTTGTTCCCTTCAAAGTCATTTTCGTTTCCAATAGTTCCCTTCTCTGGTTGAGTGATTGCCAATTTCCCATCCTTGGAAATTTGAGATCCACTTGAATTTAGTCGTCAGTGGATACAATCTCATGCACTAATAGGCTGTAAGTAATCTTGTTTTTTTTGTTATCTGTAGTTTCGCGTGTTATCACTTATCCTTTCCCTTCTTTGCCTTTTTTTTTTTTTTTTTGAGGAAAAAAACTTGATAATTTTTTTTCTGGCACCCAAAAATGAAGTTCAAGGATTAGACGGGAGATTTTTTTTTATCAACTATACCTCATAAGATGATTATATTGAGTTTGACCAAATGGTTATGGGATGGCCCAAAAGAGATTTTATTAAAGGGATCATGATTAAATGCCTTAGAAAATGAAATGGGCAGATTCAAATTATATATGATTGATATGTACCAAAAAGTTTATATATGATTGATGATCTTGTTAACATTTTCAATAAAAAGTGTAAATTAATTGAGATTCTTCTAGCCGCTGTTTTGCTATAAAATGTATTATATTATCTTTCTCTTATTCACTGTATCAAAAAAAATTCTCACATTAAATATGATATTAAGATTTTATTCAATCATTATCATTATTATTTTTTTGTCAAATATTATGATAAGAGATTCTTGAAGCAATTGTGGTGTGTCCGTAAGTTTTTTCTAAGCCAGAATAATTATGCTGAACAAATCCTAGGAAGAACTTTTTTTAGAGTAAATTTGTTTCTAAAATATGTAAACAAAGATGTATTTGTTGTTAGTTTCATTTAAAGTACATATATCTATTGTAAATAATCTTAATCTATTAAAATTTAAGACTTGATACATTCCTATTTACTTATTTAGACACAAATTCACTTTAAAAGACCCTTACTTTAAATGTGTAACCTCTATAGATATGAATACATTGGTCTTATTTTACGTATGAAAAAAAAAAGTAAATTTGTCTTTAAATAAGAGTATAAAAGTGTATTTATCATTAATTTAATTTAAAGTACATTGTAATCTTCAGTTATCAAAATTTAAGGATATCTACACCCTTATTTATTACCCACTGTACTTTAAAAGAACCGCGTCTTATTCTTATATATTTATACAGTAAAAAGATTTTCTGCTGTATTATTTTAGGTAACATCATGGAACAGGATAAAAGGAGAGGGACTTTTCAACTTTTCATTATTTATGATTAAAATAATATAAATTAAAAGTAAGATTATAAATATTATTTTGCTTTATAATTTTCAAATTGTAATTACCTTCCAACATTTATTATTATTATTAATCAAATATAACAAATGAAAGTCAATTAAAAAATAAATATCCATAACAAGTTGGAATTTATAAAAGAGGTGTGTATGTCTAAATTTAGAAAAGAAAAAAAACGTGTTTCTTAATATAACTTTTTCCAAAGTAATTTTTAATTTATGCAAAATATTAAAATATTTTTAAAAATTTACCATTTTAAATTATCTATTTATTTCAAATATATTTTTTTACATATTTTTTATTTTAAAAATATTTTCTATAAAAAGTCTAAAATAAATAAATCTTCAAGTCGTAATTTTTCAATCAAAATATAATTGATTAAGTGAAATATAAATTCAAAATCAATAAAAGAAAAAAAATGAGAAATCCTAAAATAATTTAAGAGCACTAAAACAGGTCTCATATTTTACATTATTGTATACATATTATATCAATTCTGTGAGTTATTATAAATTCACATTTTGGTTATATTAAAAAATATTATAATTGATGTAAGGCACATTTTAAAGTATTTGATCGGTTAAAATAATTTTTTTTTGTTAAATTAAAATAAATGCATTTTATTTTTATTTTGAAGGAAATTCACTTTAAATGAGCTTCCTGTCGTTAGTTATTGTTTTATTTTCTTGAGAAAGATCATGTTTCTATTTTCTGATTTTGGTATATGCGTTGTGAGGCTGGGAAATCAAGAAACAGCAACATCTGCAGATTCTCCACCTCAAGTCCTCATATCCAAAGGCACACTTCAAGGTTGGGGGAATCTTTAATTCACTCAAGCGTCAGGGCACACTACATCAGCCTCATCCTTGTTCCTTAGCCGAACCAAATCACTTATCAAATGAAAAGTTCCTTTAAATTAAATTTGTTTTTACAATAGGAAAATAAAATATTTTTAATTATTAGATTATTTAATAGGCTGTAATTATGACATTTTTAAAAACGTTGTAATTATGATATATTTAATTCGAAAATAAATAATTTATTCTTTTAATTTAGAATAAACAACTAAATTAATATTCCATATATATATATATATATGAAATATCAACTTAATTCTCTAAATATTTTGAAGAGTTTAATTTATATGTACTGATAATATAAAATAACTTTATACTATCAACTAATAAAGATGCAAAAAAATATCAAATTATGTTAAATAACTATATATTATAATAAGAGACTAACTATAGTTTGAGATTTTTTTATATTTATATTGATTGAGAATGCAAAATATTTTGCATTGTCCATACATATAAATTAAACTCTATTTTAAATATCAATTTAGTCATTCAATATTTACCATAGATATCAATTTAGTCATCTAATACAGATTTTGATATCAATTTATTTCTTAAATTGATAAATATTTTATATTATGAAAGATCAAGTTAATATAAAAAAATTTTGAAAGACTAATTTCATATCTTGCGTCTTTGATGTCCAATTTAATTATTTACTTTTTAATTTGATAATAATTAAACATATATGCCACTTTCACATTAAATATCATTCTATTGTATTTTACTTTTTTTATGGAATATTTTAATTTAAAACAATTCAATACTAAAACTTAATATTAAATTATTCTATTTGGCTCTATTTTATTGGATTTGTTCAATCCGAACATAATAATATCACATTTCAAATGAAATAAATATATAAAATATGGATTTAATTTATATATATTATTAATGTAAAAAAATTTTATACAGATATTTAATTATGTGTTATTATATCAATAAAAATGTGCAACTCAATCACCCACTATTTTAAAAATTTTATAAATATAAATATTTGATTAAATGTGTATATCAATTAAACTTATAAAATATTCTATTAATTGTTGTTTGGATGTTTTCACAGACAATGTAGTGAGATTAGTCCCTCAACTACTATTGCGATTGAGGGACTAAGAATGTGGCTTTAATAGTTAAAAATTTAATCTTGACATATTATTAACATAAAAAGTTTTACAAAATTATTTATGAATTTAACTATATATTACTATACTATAGATAAAAAAAATCATATATTACTAGTGAAAGTATTTAATTTATACAAATATAATAATATCATATCATATTATTTTTTTAAATTTAAGGATTTAATTTGAATATATTATTAGTGTAAAAAATTTTTACACAGATATCCAATTATATATTGCCACATTAACAAAAGTCTTTGACATAATCATCCACTACTTAAATAGTCATACAAATAAAATATTTTGATTGAATGACAATATAAAAAAATTTTATATTTTCAATGTACTCTAATTAAACTCTAAATTTAAATCACTAACTTGGATTAATAGTCAGCGGGTCCATTAAAACTCTCCCAATTATCTGGCAACAAAATGGCTTGTTTTTGTCTCAATTGCCAATTATTACCGCTTACCGATTACTACTCCCGCAAAACAAAGCTAACAAAAAAAGACATTAACAACAACAGTGTTGTTGTTAATTGTTGTTGTCAGCTAAGGCTAAGGTTAAGGGTAGATTTGTTTCAAGTTACGGAACACGCATTTCCTTTTCCATCTTCCTCTTTCCATGGCAGTTTCATCGCGCCCTTGCTTCCTCTCACGCCTCACGGACCTCTCACTCAACCCTCTCCACCCTCCGAAACCTCCCCCTCTCCCTCTCCCTCTCCCTCCTCCGCCCCTCTTCCTCCGCCGCCACCGCCGCCTCCCTTCATCCGCCGCCGTCACAAGCTGCCTGGTCTCCGGCGGCGTGGACGGGTTCTTCTTCTCGGACGACGTCGTATCGACACGCAAGTCCAGCTTCGACAGGGGATTCGCCGTCATCGCCAACATGCTGCGCCGCATCGAGCCCCTCGACAACTCCGTCATCTCCAAAGGGGTCTCTGACTCCGCCAGAGACTCCATG
The DNA here is from genome assembly GCA_031439585.1 of Pterocarpus macrocarpus. Classification (NCBI taxonomy): domain Eukaryota; kingdom Viridiplantae; phylum Streptophyta; class Magnoliopsida; order Fabales; family Fabaceae; genus Pterocarpus; species Pterocarpus macrocarpus. The sequence continues at coordinate 19,608,972 of CM062520.1, forward strand.
AAGCAGACCATCTCCACCATGCTCGGCTTGCTTCCTTCCGACCAATTCTCTGTAACCGTCACCGTTTCCAAGCAGCCCCTCCACCGCCTCCTCGTCTCTTCCATCATCACTGGGTAGCAATTCGGCGCCCAGCAATACCTGATCTCGATGATGAATTCTAATTGATGCGTGTTTGGTTTCGGTTAATTTTGCAAAAAAAGAAAAGAAAAGAAAAAAATGGAGTTTTTTTTTTTTTCAGCAGTTCACTTGGTTTCAATTAAGTTGGTTAGGCACTCGATTTTCTTAAGCAAAGGTTTTGGGTTCAAGTCTTGTATATACAAAAAAAATTAGTGATGACAGAGCTTTACTTCATAGTGGGTTGATTGGGCTCAAGTAAAATTAGTTGGAGTTTTGTCTTCTCCAATACTAGTGGTTTAGACTGAAAAATGGAAAATTAGTCTCGCTTGAGTTAGGTTCGCTGACCATGGTATGTTTCACTGAGATTTTGATTATAAGCTAATTCAGACGCGTTTGGTTTTGATTAATTTTGTAGTAAGAATTTGATTAAAAGCCAATTCAAAGTGTACGGTTGAGATTTTTATTTTGTTATTAAACAAGTACTGATTCACTGAAGAATATTCAGATTTTAATGATTAATTTGAATTTATGTTTGGTTTTTGATTCATTTTGCAGAAAAAAAAAATTGATTTATCTCTTAAGAAAGGTTTTAGTTATTATAAGCTAATTCGAAAGCTAAATAAGTTAATTCAAACGTGCACTGAGAAATTTGTGTGTTAAGATGAGGGTTTTTTGTTATTGAACTTGTGAGGTTGGTTTTTTTGTGCAGGTACACTCTGTGGAATGCGGAGTACAGGATGTCCCTGACGAGGAATCTGGATATATCGCTGTGTGGAACTGAAGGGTTGACTTATGAATCAAGTTCAGAGGATGCGAGGAATGGAGGAGGGGATGTGAAAAGTGAGGGTGTTTCTGAATTGGGGTTGAAGGATTTGGAAAGTTGCAGCAGCAGCCCTAGAGTGTTTGGAGATTTGCCTCCTCAGGCCCTGAATTACATTCAGCAGTTACAGTCTGAGTTGATGAATGCGAAGGAGGTAACCCTCTTTTTCGCCTTGCCTTGATGGATGAATTATTCTTAGTGCTTGTAAAATGTTTGCTTCTTATGTGTGTGCCAAGTATATTTGGCACAGTGTGAAACACTGACAATCTGATAGCAATTTGGGATTAACTTCAACTGCAACAGAACTGTGATTTTGTCCTTATAATCTATGTATAATGTGATTTGCTTCCGCCTTCCACAGCCTTGAAAGTTATAAAGGGAAACAAAGCATAGGAAATTTCTTTTTGCAATAACGGAAAGGAAATGCCTTCTTTGGCTTCTTAAGGCTTAATGCCGCATTATTAAGGTGCCTTGCAATGGCGTGGTAAGGACCAAGGAGGCACCTTTGGTCTTCTGTCCTTAACATGCATGACGCTGCCAGCTCGCGACCACTGCTGTGTTGTCCGACACCCCTCCTTCGTCTGTGCTCTAAAAGAAATGTTTATCGTTACTCACATGAGATCATTTAAGGGGCAGAGAGTCAAAAATGATCTGAGAATGTTGTTTTTTGTTTCAGGAGTTGAATGCCCAGAGACAGGAAATAATGCAATTGGAATATGACAGGGGAAACCGGAACAATTTATTGGAATATCTTCGGTCACTGGATCCTGATATGGTAATGCCTGAGAACTTCTATGTAATTTACATTTCCTTGCAATTCAAACTGATGCTTTTAATTTAGATTGCAAAAAGTCCTCCCTTCTTGCTCTTGCTTATTTCCATTCATGTAGATAGTGAATCTTGTTTTACTTTTATGAATCTTTTCATGTGTAACTTGTCTTGCCAGGTGGCTGAACTGTCTAGGCCTTCGTCAATAGAAGTGGAAGATATAATTCACCAACTTGTTCAGAACATATTGAGGAGATTCTTTGGGGATGATGCCAGCTCTAATTTTATGAAACAATCTGTAGAAGGAAATATAGATAATCACCTGGACAGTGGTGATGAGTTTAGTGATACAGTAGGCACTTCTCGGGATTACCTAGCAAAGTTGCTTTTCTGGTTAGTACATCTCATTCTCATTGCTCTTTGAGAACTTTTGCTTAGTTCTGAGTGGATCACATCCTCAGATTAATTATATGCATTGAAATTTGCCGTGCGTTCCATACACTCATAGATACATTTCTTTCTCTCCCTGATCTATTGGACCCTTTTTCTTTAGCAAGTGAAATCAGTTTTTTGTGTCTGATCATATTGCGGTTTTCTTTCCATTGGCAGGTGTATGTTATTGGGTCATCACTTAAGAGGGTTGGAAAACAGATTGCATCTAAGCTGTGTTGTTGGATTGTTGTAGAGAAGAAGGTGGAAGGCATGCATATTCTTTTTCTTCCTCTTTTCTTTTCATTCCTCCCCCCTCCCCAGAAAAATTTTTCTATAATAACAGTGATATATTTGGATGAAATAATAACGTGCACTCCTTGCTTTTCACACATTTCTGTTGATTCATCATTTCCTAAGCATTAAAGCATCCCCTGCTGCAACAACCCTGCGCTAGGCGCTATGTCATGTTTCTGCTTGCTTGAGTAATGTGGTTATGGAAAAATATAACATCACAGCATACATTTGAATCAAGATTGAATGTATACAGAGCACCGTTCTCATTCTATTCAAGATGTTGAGCAGGGTACTTTGAATCAATGTAAGAACCGCAAGTGTAAATACATATTTTTGGCAGATAGAAATCTTATTTCAAATTGAGAGTTTGGGATCTGAATGTCGCTGCTTGCTTTAAACACCCCCTTCCCTCTCTTTTTTCTCTTTGCCCTTGTTGTTTTGGTGTTGGTGAGTGGTTATGTGAATTACAGGAGCTGCCATTGTAGCAATTTCATTGGGAATTTATAGTTATCATACATAAACTAATGGTTCAGTGCATGCCGAGTCATCACTGTCGCATCTAAAATGATAGGTTTCCTTCTGCCAAAAAAGTGGTAAAATATTTTGACCTTTGTTGTAGTTGAGTAAGATATGCAGGCAGATGAAGTGACAAATGGAATCATGGAAGCATGCTTTTTTGTTAGGACATGAGCTACAATCATGCTAAGGTTTGACCATCTGCCCTCAGTTGAATCCAACTCGAAGTGCAACTGCAGACACTAGTTATTCAAGTACACTAATCTTGGTTTTAGATTAACAGTAATCCCCACCTTAAGGCTAAAAACAAAAAATTAAAATTAAAACGTACCATGCTCAAATAGCCAGGTTGTTGATGTTGAATGTTGAGTTTGCCCACAGTTTTCGTTGAACCTTATAAGAAAAGGGGTGTTGCTGTTAACTGGATTACTACACTTTGAAACCATGGAACATAGTTTCTTCTACTCTATCGCGTTGAGGATGGAAAGTATCCACAAATTTCTTTTCAACAGATTTGTGTTGGAAGTGAGTATGTCAGTCACCATCAACCTCACAGATTTATTTCATTTTGTTTGTAAACTGCAGGACCATGGGTTCTTCCAATATTGTCTGTTACAAGTTATAATTGTCATTGCTATAAATGGAACGCCTTGAATCATCCTCAAAATACGCCTTCCAACCTGTCTCAAGCTTTTATGCACTATTTCCAACATACTTGCCATTAAGAGAATTGGAGGATAATGACATCTTGATGGACCCCATAATTTAGTCATTCTGTTTCAAGCTTAACTTAAAAGAAACTGTCACAAAAACCGAATTCTAAAGACATAAACTCTTGTGATGCCTTAACACCGGCCAGTTCTGGTTTACGCAGCCGGAAATCATCTGTGGCATATGAACCTGTGGCTATAAAAATTAGCTTAATGTAAGTTTATTCACTGTTGATAAAATATGAAAGCAAACATTCAAACAGTATAATTTATAATTTATGGACGAGACTTGAAGATTTTTAGGCTGTTGCGATGTTTTGCAATAAAAATATTACTGTTATTATTTTTAATCGTATCATTTTCTTTCTTTTTTTTTTTTTGTAAATACTAATATTTTTTGTCTAAATTATCAATATCTAAAGTTTATTGGACTTCGATTTATACGGTTCGAATGTGATCGACTTACAGCGGCAAAGCTCTTCTAAAGTTATTATTATTTTTTTCCATCAACAAAAACTCTAACCCAAAATTTTACTTAAAAGAAAATAAGTGCCAAACCTCTTAAATCTACCAAATGGTGGTTTTGTAAATACTTTCTATTGTGAAATAGTATTACTACTAGAATTTAATTTTGATGCATCGTTAGTATAAAAATATTATACAGACATTTAATTATATATTATCACATCAATAATAGTGTTTGATTATCATATTTACTATCTCAAAAGTTTCACATATAATAATATATAATTAGATGATAGTATAAAATTATTTTACAATGGCAGTGTATCAAAACTAATCTCCTATAAGTGCATAAATAATTTTATTCAAGTTTTGTCCTCAATTTATTAAGCATAAAATATAATAACAAGCCGTTATGTTTTTTATATTTGTCTCTTTGCATTAATAGAACAAGTTTCCAGTTTTATAAGAATCATATGAGAGATATTAAACCAATATTTAGATTATTCAAGTAGTTTTGTACTTGTTCTATTTAAAATAAAGTCTTAAATTTAAGCTTTATGATAGGTAAAATTTCATTTACGTTCCTCATATTTTACATTAATTTCAACTTTATCTCAAAAGTTTTTTTTTTTTTTTTGCTCTATTTATATACCTAATATTTTCAAAACATTTTAATCTTGCTTTTGGATAGACAATATTCAACTTATAAATGAAAAAAAAAAATTAAAATTTCAATATTAGTGATATCTAAACACCACCAATAGAGATTGTTTGCCTTCAATTTTCCAAGAAAAAGCTTTGGGTATAAGTTTTAGTGGAAAAAAGATTAATTGAGCATTAAGGAGTTTAAATTAAAAAGAAAACTTTTATATCCTACAAAAATATGGGAAAAAATGATGGTAAACAATATCATTCTATTTAGATAAGTAATAAATATATCATTACTAACATTATTACTTGACCATCATATCAGTTTTTTTTTTCATTTATAATTTAAATACCAAAATTGTAAGATTAAAATATTTTGAAAATATCAGGGACATAAATAGAACAAAAAAAATTTTTTAGGACTAAGTTAAAATCATTGTAAAATGTGAGGGACGTAAATAAGGCTTTATATGTTTTATGAACAAGAAAAACTAGAATTAAGAGAAGTTTAACCCTATAATGGATCAATCTAGCAAGTTCAACAGGACTTAGTCTCTCTCTCTCTCTCTCTCTCTCTCTCTCTCTCTCTCTATATATATATATATATATATATATATATAGTATATATATATATATATATATATATATATATATTGATCATACTGTGTTGTTGTCTATAACAATTTTAGCGTAGACTGATAAAATAAGTTATTCTATTTTTTTGTTTACCTTTTTTTCTTTTTGATAAAAATACGTTATCTATACTAATGTATACTAAAAAATATTCTATGTACGGTATGGCTATTTTTAAATCCAAGTAAAATCTGAAAAATCTAAAAGTTATATATTCAAAGAGAAAGATACTTAAAGAGAGAGAGAGAGAGAGAGAGTGAGAGAGAGAGAAATACTTAGAAATTTTAAAAGATACACACAATTAATTTAAAGAAAAAAAATCATAAAGAAGATATGTATAATACGTTTAAATGGATTTGAACTTCAAATGTAAAAGACAAGATGGACTTCATAAATAGGAGTGAATAAAGAAGATTGGTCCCTTAGTATCAATTTAATTTTTTTCAAATGACCATTTTATTAATATTTATTATTATTACAATTATTGTTATTGATTACTTATTTAAATAATTATAATTATAAAATACAGAAAAAGAATAAAAACATGTTATTAATCATTTAAAGATTTAAAAAAATAATAAAATAGAAACCTTATATTAGTCATTTAATAAAAAATTCAAATAATTAAATTTTTTTAATTTATAATTATACTTCTTAATTTTTCATTACATGTTATTATTAATTTTAATTTTTTAAATTTAATTTAATTTTTATCTTTATAAAACAAAACTATAAAAAAAATTTACACGTCTAGTAATTTTCAAGTCATTAGTATCTTAGCCATGCCATGCTATTATTTTGATAAAAAATATATCTTTCTTAATAAAACAAAATATTTTTTAATATTTTTTGATATGTTTGGGTAAAAAATTTTAGTAACAGCAGAATCACTAAAAAAAAAAAACACAAAATTTAAGAAGATAAAATTTTTATCTTCTAGAGAAAAACATTTTAATATTACATCCAAATATAAATTAATTTTATATTTAAATATAAAATAACTTTTACTTTTTTAAAAAATCTTTCTAAAACATATTATTTTAAAAAATATTTTTTTGGAGAAACTCATCTAAACAAGTCCTATTTTTTTTTTTTAAAGAAAGATAAGAGCAGATAACGCTATAAAAATGCAATTTATTAATATGATGATGCGTTACTTTTTTTAGCACAAATTGTTAAATTAGCTATTTTTTTTAGCATAGATAATTTATTACAATGACATTGTTATCAATAGCAATCTTCAAATCCATTTTAAATCGAATAAAATCCAAAAACTAATATAGAAAAAACTAAAAACAAGTTAAAACTGAAAAAAATTGGATTGTATTGGTTCCTATATTTTAAACATCGGTTGAATTGGATCAAATTTCACTTTTAACTTTTAAAACTAATCCAATCCAATTCAAAATTATCAATATTATATACTATAATTTTACTATTAAATTTATATTTTTACTTTTAAAATAATTTTTTGTTATGCATAACTTTTATTATGCATAATTTTACAATAATTTTTATTTTTGAAATAACTTTTTATTACCCGTAACTTTTGGAATTAAAAGTTATTTTATACATATTAAATAATTTATTTTTATTATTTTTATTTATTGTTATTTTTTCTTTTTAACGAATTAAATTGCTTTTAACAATTAAAAAATTGATTAAACTTATCCAATCTAAACTAATTAAAGTTGTTTAGATTGGATCAGATTCAAATTTAAATTAAACCAATTTAATCTAAACCGATCTAAATCTAACTGCAAATCCTCCCCCCCCCCCCCCTTGTCACTTTATAAATTAACCTTAGCCTACCCAATCATCCAATAATCTCAACCTTGAGTCTCTTATTTTGATCAAAACTCTCTTCTTTCTCCAAATTTGCAAAGTGATATCAGCATCTTTTCAACGCTGCTTCTTGTGCCAAACCAAGTCAAACAATATGGATCCACCACTTTGTGCTAATGGTTGTGGCTTCTACGGTTCCGCTGCAAACAACAACCTTTGCTCAAAGTGTTACAGTGATCATATCGAAGAAAGAGTCGTTAAGGTCCTTAATAACGAAACCAAGAGCATGAAGCATGAAATCTTCGTTCCCGATTCTCATAAACCATTAGTATTTGGGAGCTATATCACAGATCTTGGTGCTGCTATTGATGATATTCCTACCTGTCCCTTTGTTATTGAAAGGAAGGAGAACGAGAAGAAAAGGTGCAAGACTTGCAACAAAAAGGTTGGACTAACAGGTTTTGAATGCCGATGTGGGGATGTGTTTTGTGGAAGGCATAGATACCCAGAAGTGCATGCATGTAAAGTGAATTTCAAGCACATTGGTCGCCAGGTTTTGGCTAAAGAGAACCCTATTTGCATCGCGGATAAGTTAGAAAACAGGATTTAGGATATTAATAGATCGAACTTTTTAATGTTTTTCCTTTTTTTTTTCCCTCTTAATCAAGATTGTAATATTTCTATTTTTTATAAATTTAAGACTCGTTATTTGTTATTTGACTTTTGCTAGTAATTAGTGAATTATCTAGTTTATGTTATAGACGTTATTTCACCTTTTTTTTCTCTTGAAGAAAGAATTACATATAAAGTTAGAATTTAATTTAGATGCATTGAAATATCTTCCAATCAAAACCTTCCATTTGCATGACCATTTAAGTAGTGGGTGGTTATATCAAAGAATTTTGCTGATGTGGTAATTTATGATTGGATGTTTGTGTAAAAACTTTTTACACTGAAAGTACATTCCAATTAAATCCATAAAGTTATATCTTAGTTTTGAATAGATATTTCGTCTTTTATCGAAAAGAAAATAGAAGAAACTATTGGCTAACACTAGATTTCGTTGCTTGAATAGGGAGTTATAAAATTAGAGCAAAGATTTAAGGGTATTTTTTTTTTCCCAATTGCTTTTAGTAAGGGAATCATAGTCATGGTTAGATACAGTAAGAAAATTTCTTTTTTTTGTTAGACATTTAGGCTTAATTTGGTATTATTATGACTTTTTTGAAATTGTTGAGCACTTTAGACTATTTAAAAATTACTCTTAAAAAGTTATAATAGTATTGTTTGATAAAATAATATAAAATTTGTTCTTAGTAAGTAGAAATTATGAGAGTAGTATTTAATAAAATTGCTCTTAAAATCTAAAATGATTATAATACACATAAATATTAAAAAGAATAATATCTATTTTTATTGTCACTAAAGAGACTAATATTATATTTATTTTAAATTTTAAAGAGCATAAATCAACTTTAAAAGTATCCCACGAGAGCTCTCAAGAGCGCCTATTGACTTTTAAAAATCAAGAGTGAAAACATACCAAATAAATTAAGTTGTATTTTTCATAGAAAGAATACCCTCTGAAAATATACTGTCAAATTATACCTTAGATTGCATAATCATTTGATTAAAAATGTTCAAACTTTTTGTCAATGCAAAGCAGCAAAGTATTTAACCATTATAATGATAGTGCTTCCAATATGTGACCCTAATTGAAATTTAATTTTGATTTTTATGTGATCTTAGTCATCAGCTATCGCGTTCAACTTTTTAAAGGCTGTTTATTTTTTAAAATATTTAATTTACAAATTCAATAAAGACAACATATTTTAGAAGTTGAGTGGGTGAAAAATTACGAATTTGGATCTTCTAAAATTAAGGGCATATTTTAGAGAATAAAGAGTATAATCAATAAGAATTCATATCTTTCGTTCGTACTAAGTGATGATATGAATATGACTACAAAATTTCCCTCTTTACTAATCATTACCCCTAAAAAAATGTCCAACTCTAAATTGAAGTAATTTTTTTCACTCAATTTAAATTTTTTTCTCATAAAGAATAAGCGAAAGAGCTAGAAAATGTAGTACATAGTTATTAATGGTTGTTGAGAAAAAATAACATTGTTTTTATAATTTTATGAAAAATTTAATTTTGAAGTATTAATATAAATTTTTTTATATAAATATTAAATTATGTATTCTCATATTATTAAAAATATTTCACTCTTACAATAATGACCGATCATACATATAATCTTATGTGATTAGCTGACTGTTGGATCAAAATTAATTTCTTTTATAAAATGAATAGACTTGGATAGTACATTATACATTACACATGTATTATATTATATTATATTACAATCTATCCCGTAATTTTTTCCTAACCGGTGGTTACACAGTTGTCCTTTAATCTATGGACAATTTAAATCGAAAAGATGTACTCTATGGTCATCCCAACTGGATTCTCAATAGCCTCAGCATAACCAGATTGAAGAGGGGGTTCGTGTTGGCGAGAACCGAGAAAGTACAGGGGCAATTTAGGAAAAATGGGATACATTTATTTTGTTGGGTAATGGAAGAATAATGGGATAAATGGCTGTTGAGAACCTAGAAAGAACAAGGACAATTATTGAGAGTTGGGAAAGTACAAGGGCAATATCCGGAGAACGATCATATACTACTGCGAAGCGAGACCGTACAGGGGTAATTCGGGAAGAACAAGATAATGTCTTATGTATATTAGCCAGGTGCAGCATTGGCGAAGAGTGCAACAAATCTAATCCCAGGATTTTTTGTTGGCGGCGGCTGATGAAGATGCAGATGTTGAATACGAGGAACCGAATGCTATCTCCGAATTTCTTCGTATTCTGATAATGGATCTAAAGATGTGTTGCAACTCATAACCTTAGGTGTCATTCCCCTCTTGACCAAGGTGCAATAATTCTCTTGCTACATTATTCACTTTATGATTTAAACAATATTCACCCGTTAAAGCATTCTAGGTAACGATATTAGGCTTATGACCTCTTTCCAAGGTTCTATCACTCAAATTGTGAGCTTAGTGTTTTCATTTTTATTTTTTTATAACATAATGCATCAACCAATATAGAAAATAGTACAAAAATTTATTAATGTTTTTATGATGTAAGGTCCAGATCAATGGGCTATATTAAATAATTAAATGGTTGATGTATTATTAAGAAAATGCTCACGATATGTGTTGATATGATGATTGAAAGAGGTTGTAAGCCTAATGTTGATACTTATGATGGTTTGATGTTTGAGTATTGTTCGAAATTGTGAGGTGAACAAGGCAAGAAAATTATGTCGTACTAGTGTTCAAGGGGGGTTTGTCCCCTGATGTTAGGTGTTATAACTGATTATATATGCTAACGGGGCTGGTGTTGAAGGAAATTACAATAAACTAATCTCTGTTGTGGCTTACTTTGTAGCCCCCTTAAAAAATTGCTACATCTCCATGGCTTGGGAATATTGATGAATGTTACGGAATTCAGTTATATTCTTTTGATATCATTAATTAAGATGGTAGTATTCATTGACATGCCATTTGAATTGATTTTTATCATATTTTAGCAGCCAGATTGTTAGCAGGATCTACTGCAGACTGTGGTCAGATATCCTCTTTGGTATTTTTTGTTTATAGTTTCCTTTCAGTCACATCGCAGCATAAAAGCAAGAATGCATGGAATCTCAAGCCCTGCATTTGGCTCCTCTAATGAGGAGTTATAACTGCTAATGAGGAAATCAATGATTGATATCATGCTAAAGTAATGCACATGTATAAAAAATACAACGAGGTTGTTAAATTCCACCCTTTTATTTTCTCATCAAGGTTATAATTCTTCATTCTTTCGAGCCCATGACTTTCAAGCCCCGCTTATTCTTCTTATAGATGCTGGAAGGTCTTTCTACTCCTACAGTCTTTTTGATCGCAGATCTTCAAGCACCACTTTCGAGTCTAGTAGGAATGGTATCAAAACTAGATGAAATGCTGCAAAAAATGCTCCCTGATAATTGCATATTCGAATCTGGTAACTCTGTTGAGAAATTCAGCAACAACTCTTTGGACAGTTGAAATTAACCTGAATGGATTTCCATAAAGCCAAGCAGTGGCATCACAACTTCTTCCATGGATAGAGACTTGAATCAAATCAGTGTCTCAAATGTTCATTGTTAAGCAGCCTATACAGCTGAACTCGTGTTAGTTGCCCCATTTTTTTATGCTGTAATAAAAAAAGTGTATATTAAACTTTCCAAACCAATGTAGCCAATTCCATCTACTGAAACAAGGCTTAATGGTTGTTGTTGTATTAATGTTTCCAAACCAATGCATATTAAGAAAATTTTAACACTTGTCAAGCTTAGTTTATATTCTTCTTTTTTCTTTTTAATATATTCAGTTCCAATTTGATTAGTTTTTGGATGTTGATTATAACTCACATTAATCATGTGTTAGTTTGCCAACTTCATCTGTTAAGAGAACTTTGGCATTTTGCATGTAATGTGCATTTTCAAGGCTTTTAACTAATGACTGCTTTACCTTCTATTTTGCAGAACCAAACATAGGGGCAAGACCATGATGGATTGTTTCAATACTTTAGGCTTTCACATGCTATGCTTGGTTGTATGATCATAATTGATCATGATGGATAGTTCCCCTGTGTTAATGGACTTTCTTCTAACTGTAAGCAACTTTTGGGTCAAAATTTATCTAATGGAAAGATGGGAAAAGTTTAAATGACTTACAGCTAGGTGGTACTAGCACCTTTTCTTTGTGAGAAAAGGGGTGTGAACTACAAGTATACTCAATATTTGCTTTACCATCCTACTATAAATAATTATGTGCAATTGCTCAACAACATATTCCATATGAAATGCATTGTTGCTACACTACACAAAATGTATCAACAAACAGTACAAAATCTTTTGATGGTTCTCTTTCTATACACAGTAAAGAATCTTGGTCAGTACAAATGAATCAAAACTAAAATACAAATTTATGATTTCCTAAAATTATGAATCTGCTATTTCCATATGAAATGCATTGTTACTACACTACACAAAATGTATCAACAAACAGTATAAAAATCTTTTGATGGTTCTCTTTCTTTACACATTAAAGAATCATTGTCGGTACAAATGAATCAAAACTAACCAATACAAATTTGTAATTTCCTAAAATTATGAATATGCTATTCTGGTGGCAGTTCTCTGGTGGTAATGATTTGGATGGTCATGGTGTATGTAAAGATCATATGGTGCCCAGAGATAGTCAATAGGGCATGGCTTCCTGGCATCAAGCCTTGCCCATGGCTTCCCTTTACCACTCCAATGCAGCAAGCTGACAGGACCAGGATGCAAAGTCCTGCAACTATCAGCTACATTATCCCCTCCAAGTCCATGTTGGTTCCATCTATGTTCAATAGCCTCAACATCTCCACCAAAAACAAACAAGAAAGGAGGAAGTGAACCCAACTCATAGATCCTTCTCTCCTTCTGAATCTCCATCCATTTCTCAATCCTCCTTGTGTACTCACCCTCCCTCCACCTCACCAAGTCCATCACCATCACCCCAGTGTTGAAATAACAAGGCCTCTTCCCTGCAAAGACCTCAGAGAACTCAGAACTTGACCAAAACTCATAGGAAAAGTATCTGGTGAAGTTTGCATGACAATATTCTGGAGCACCAATGACCCTCGACCCACTCAGTGAAACCTTCCACAGCTTCTGAATATCATCAACAACTATAACATCAGAATCCAAGTAGATAACTCTTTCAACACAGTGCTCAAGCAAATCAGCCAGGTAACTCCTTGCATAGTTCAATGGATTCTCAAGTGCATGCCTTATTGAAGGAGATATGAGTTTGTTAACTAGACTTTCCCTGAACATGTACACTTTGAATCTCAGTGAAGGAAATGAGGACTGAACAATCCTAGCAAAATCATCATTGCTCTCCAATCTTGCATCAGATGCAATGAAATGAAAGAAGAGATTCTCAGGGCAGGAAGTATGCTTGACAACAGAATGAACTGCAGCTAGAGACCCTCTTAAGTAGTCCAAGTCAATGGTCATTGCAATATGAACAAGTGAAGGGTCACATGCCAATTGCAAGTTGCTTGTGTGAACCACAGTGCAACTTTGCTGGTTTCTGTATTCTGGGGCCTCTCTAAATTGCAAAAAAGAACCAGCTTTGAACTCAGTTTCATAGCCATTGTGTCTGATCTTGTTGCCAAAGGTTCTAATAGCATTGGCTGGAAATAGAAGCAGCCAAGCTGAGAAGAAGACCACAAAAAGTTTTGATCTGGAAAGAAACATCACTAGCTTTCTATTTAGACCAAAACAGGTTAATTGATGTGACAAAGGAGTGGAGAAACGAGAAGATGAGGGAGATTGGATTCAACAAGCCAAAGAGAGAAAAAGGCTAAGTTTATATAAATGGAAGAATGGAATGTAAACGCGGTTGGCATGATGTCATGTGACCAAGTAAGATGTAGAACCTTCAGCGTCTTTGGTTGAGAAGTAGGTTCAAGGAACCTTCTTATGAGTGTTTCTGGCTATATGCCTTTTGAATTATTCTTTGATGAAAAAGGTGAAGAATTATGTTCATTTAACCTCGGATGCTTAAAAGAATTTCACTTTTGGTCCAGTTGATAGTACATGGATGGCAGACGACATACTCACATACCATTGGGACCACGTGCTTTGAATCAATTTTTTTATTGAGTTCACATTGAACGAAGAGTCTATGGTTGGCTACACGCTACGAACGCGTCTAAATTTAATATTATTGACTTAATTTGGTATAGCCGTTTCTATCTTTCCTAAACTTTTTCCTTTCGTTATGTAAACAGAGGTTGAATTGTTTTATATTATTAAATTTGTATTTTGTTCTATCATAATTCTTTACTCAAATTCATATCAAATTCAACAACTAAAATGTTCTAATTTATCAAACAAACTTTTTCAAATATGTTTCACCTACTGATGTATTTTATCTCGTCCAATATTTTATGTACTGTTTGGTTTGATTTTTATCAATAAAAAGGAGAACTTTATTTTTCCCGAAATGCTTTAACAGAAACTAAACTTTTTGTTTGGTGAAGAGTAAATTTTTTTATATCCTATATTTTCATCAAAATACCTTTTATACCTTTTAAAATGTAACTAAGTTTTATGGTTTATGGCGTCTTTTAACCCTGCACCATGTTGAAATCACAGCATGTGCAAATGGTAAGAAGTGCTAATAGTACAAGTACAAGCAGGATCAGTTGTCCATAAATAATGATAATAAAGCTTGAAATAAATTCAAAGCCATTAATCACTCCCCACCTGATCATAAATTCTTGGAGTATTTAACATGAACATAATACAGTGATACTTTTCATTGTGCAGTTTTCTTATCAATAAACTTCTTTAATGCATGACAGAATGCTTAACTTCAGATACTCCAATCCCCATGTCAAATATCACTAATCACTCCAGACTATATCTTTCCCTACCTTGCCTCTCTCCAATCTCGATGTCTCTTTCCAGTAAATGAAATGTGTATTCTACTACACATGTGAAAAATTCATGTAGGAATGTTTGGAAACGCCTTTTGCTAAGGATATAATTACTCTTTTCTTTAAAAGAAAAAATGAAACAAAAATTCAAGAAGTTTTTTATTATAAACTATTTTAAATATAAAATAAACTAATTCAAAAACACTACTTCTAAAACTTCAAAGAAAACTGAATTGAGGTAATAAATAACTCTGACCGAATAAAAGAAAGACTTGAGTTTAAATCTTAAGAAAACAACTCAAATACAAACTGTATAACCCTATGAACCTTATGCTGTATAGTGAAACAATCAGCTTGTAAAAACACTTCAAAATCTTAACCAAAGAAAAAAAAAAAGTCCTATGGCACAAAAAGTGTCTGCAGTCAAAGTATTACAGTCAACGTTGTACATACCTTCAATTTATGTCTAGAAACTCTGGTAGATTCTGGCGTGCTGCGTGCATAGACATTAAAAAATATTGTTCTTTGCAGCCTTAACAAGAAAGTATTTTTTTTAATTTTTTTTTTTTAACACATGATGTCTAAAATTTTATATAAAGAGAAGAAATAAATTATTGTACTTTTCTCCTTTATTATAATCGGAAAGATAAATTACGCTAATACTATGTATCAAGGCTCTTGTGACATACATGAATTTTAAAAAAGCAAACAGACGTCCTCTAAGAGAATCGAAATTCACTTTAAAGGATTTCTATGTATATGAGAGGACTACAACTTAAAAGATTTCCTCACACGCAGGTTACTTACCCATAATCCTTAGACACCAAAGATCTCTTTATTATAAGGTGGAATGGCGACTAGGCAAGACTACTGACCAAGAACAAGAAGGAATTCGAACTCTGCACTTTAGAAATGTAAAACCTTATCTGAATATCTTAAATCAATTGAGAACCAAATTGCTTTGTTAGAGTGTATTCAACCTGAAATGAAGTTATGCTTACAAAAGTTTGCTGTCATTTAAATTATATCTCTTGTATGCTAAGTATTTAGAACTTTTTTTTTTTTCGGTCGACAAATTATTTACAGCTTAAAGGTTAAGAGACTAGTTTTTATACGCTATTACTATAAATTATTTTACACTTTTTTAATTAATTATATCTTATTTTTATAAAACTTTCGAAAAAAAATGATAAAAGTCAAACACTTCTAATAATATATCAATACATGAATAAATTAATGACAGTATAAAAATTTTTACATTCACAGTTTATCAAATTAAATCTAAAGTTAAGCATATTTAATTTAATTCATATATTACTCTATCTACACATCTAGAAATGGTGTTCGTTTAGTGGGTGGGTAAATGGCATGATTAATTTAAATGGCACGATTTTGGTGCAAACTAGTTGACGATGTCGTTTCACATCGACAAAGATATTAAGCATTGGGTCAACATCTGAATCCACCGACGGTCATGGAAGAGAAAATCGGACGAGACCGACCGGTTGGACTGGGAACGAATCATTAGGCCGGTCTGATTGTTATTCTTAAACTAGTGACTTTAAAAATCGGCGGTAAACCGGATTGAACCATGTTAAACTGCTAAAATCGTTGTGAACCGAATCAGTTTTAGTGATTTTTCAATTTGATTGATTTTTTTTTTTGTAAAATGTTGTCTTTCTCTTTTCTTTTAAAAAATAATAAATTATATATATATATTGTATTAATTATGTTATAATTTTTTGTATTTTAATTAATTATATATATATATATTTATTTATATATATAAATAATTAAATATATATTTTATTATGTTTCGGTTGAACTCTTGATTAAATCGATTTAATCTCTGAACCTTTAAACCTCTACCTTGATCGGATCGATATTCAATCTGGTTTTCTTAACCATCCCGACGGTGATATACATAGAGACGAACAAGACTAACTATCCATTTTCTAATTAATCAAAATAGTTATATTATTTATACTAAAATTTTCTTCAACTTTATATTAACTCACTTTCATCTATTATTAAATGGGATATAGGATCCAAATTAAGTAAGATTTATATCCCATTTAATGATAGATAAAAATGAATCATTATAAAAATTGAAAAAATTTTAATATAAATAATATTTCTCAAAACAAAATTTGGTCCCCACATCAGATTTTTCTAAAGAGCTGTGATATTCGTATGCAGCTCCCCTTCAATACCGATGGACGTGTAGAGAGGGGAGGAAGAAACAAAATTTAAACAAAAAAAGGGTGAAAAGACTGATAAAAGAGAAAAATAAAAGAGGGGTGGCTGCTGGTTGGGTGTCTGATAATTTTGAATGTATAAATATACTTTCTCTTTCTATATTATTTTTTAACCACAAAAAGAGTTGTCACTTATGTGTTTCTTAAATTTGAGTTTTTGGTATCGAGTGACTAAGCGATGATCCAAGAATAAAAAAGAGACTTTATTTTTTATATGATATTTATTATTTTTAATTTCTTAACAAGTATATTCAAAGTACTTATAACCAAATTCTTTTGAGTTTTAATATAAAATAAAAGAGAAATATAAAGGCGGCTCACTTTTTATAGGGTACTGTATTGATTAATCACTTATCCATAATTAAATAGAGTATGGACCCTATTTAAATTGAATTTATACCACATCTAATAATGAATGAATAATAAATCGATACAATATTCCACAAAAAATCAATCTCTCCGCATATCACCTCTTAAAACAAAAGTAGCCATAAAGTATGGCAGTCAAGAGTATACAAATTTAAACTTCTAAAAACAAAAAAAAAGTAACTCTTGCAAGAAAAACTCTTATATATTGCAGTTAAATAATTATTAATTATACGAGCAATTTAAATAAATCACATTTATAATATATTTTGTAGTCCGGAAAAAACTAATGTACACTCAGTTTTCTTTTCCTTGAGTGATCAGAATTCATAATTGGCATCAAGGAAAAAATTGGTGGCGTGGTGGCAAGACGAACATGAACGAACGACTGGAAGCATAAAATTGTGCATACGTTCGATTTCCTTGGACACAATAATTACACGTAACACGTAGCATGAATGCATTTTTGCAACCACGTAATGCTTATCCCCAGTAGCCGTCAAGACAAGTTTAGATGTTTTTCACCAATATAACAAAGTGGAACTAGTAAAAATAGGCTTTAAAAAAATGAAACTAAGCCTCATTTCTTATTGTTGGGGAGATTAATAAGAAAATAAAATTAAGCTTTTGTTAATCTTATTTAAAAGTTATTTTATTAAAAAAAAACAGAACATGTATATTACTTAAAAATTATGATTTTTAATTTTTCTTATTCCACCTCAATTTTAAGAGGGGAAAAGAGACCTTTGAAGAGGGAGAAAAAAATTATTCTCTCTCAATTTTATATTTAAACTATTAAAAACTTATTCCACTTTCAATTATTTTCATTCCATTCCTCTCGTCCCGTCATTCCCTGAAGATTTATTATTGGTGCTGAGCTAACTATAGTCTAAAGTCAAATTTCTTTGGTTAAGAAAATCCAAAAGATTTATCGTTCCCAAGGAGTGCACATACACAATAGAGATATCGAGATTATTGTACATTAAATAACATAAAAAGCATTGGTTTCAGAAGGTGGAAAGTTTAATTGGATTGTAGTCATCCAAATATACTGTAAAATATTACTTGAAACAAGAAGCAAAGAACTAAGGGGAGAAGTTACTTCTGCTCAGATTACTCAATCGCCTATTAATTAAAGTTAATTCGACTTCTGAATTAATGAATTAGATTCCATTCCAACCAACCACGAAATCCAGAGTAGCATCAAATCTTAATCACCGACAAGTAATCATAGATTCCGTGCTACTAATTCAGACAAGTAATCCACAGCCATTAGGTAGTACCAGGACTCCTAGTACTACCCTTTCTATAAGAACAAAAACATGGTGCACCTTGCATGACTAGAAAAAACATTAAACTATGCATGAAATTTCATGTACCAATTTCAATTTCAAACCAGCAGATAGCAGAATGTCTGAAACCATGTTTGTATGTGGAGATTCAGATTGATGAATGCATGTAAAATTCAAAAGTTGTGTGCTAACCTCAGCATCCAAGTTAACTGGGGGCTATTTCTGCATGCCAACATGATGGTACAACATAATATGCATTGACCATTATAAACTACAAAGAGAATATTTTCTTAGACAAAATAAACAAACTTGGCCTTCCCCACTTTCTTACCTTAGTTCAGAGTTCAGAGGTGATAAGAGAACATGAATGGGAGCTAGGAAGCTTATATGCAACACGGGACACATGTACCATACAGTATAGATAAGAATATGGAAAATTCTAGAAGAATATTATAGACACGATTAAAATACTGTTAATACAAATAAATTCCAAAGTTATAGATGGAAACACAAACACAAATCCTAGCGTAAGCACCTAAGTTTAAAATGTAAGGGTAACTACGGAGTCAGTCATGGCACAAATGCTAAAGAAAATAGAGATGCCAATATTTCAAAAGTCAGCATTAGGGTGTGTTTGTGAGTTTTATTTTTGAGGGAAAGGGAGGGAAGGGAAGGGGTTTGAAGAGTATCATTTATCTAATTCTCATGATATCTCATCTTCATTACCACAAAAAATTGCAAGATGCATACTAGACCAGTCATTTCCAACAGTATGCAGCATGGATACATGTTGGTACAGGTACAGCAGCCATTTTAGTGTCCCTACTTCCATGCGTCGGGGCCGATAATCAGCCACATATAACTAATGCATTCATAATGAACCATTCAATAGATGCAGCTGGCTGCCATTTTACCTAATAACTATTCAGCATTCTTAATTCAAGGAATGAGGTATATAAACAACCATAAGTTTCATGATTCCAAGCAGATAAATCATATTTGAGTGTATAGCACACTGTAAAACTAAATAAGAAAAATTCTAATTAAAATTTTAGTCTTCATTCTTCAATGTTAATGTATTTTATGCATTCGCATTAACAGCATTCAGTTTCCAGCAAATCAAACTTATCAATGGTCTAATCTGTTTATCTGCATGCTTTAAACCTCTACCTACTCACTATATGCATATTCTCAAAAGAATTTGGTCTTGTAACTTTCAGAAAGGGGAGGTAGGGGAGGGGAGCGGAAGGGGAGAAAGAAAAGGGTGGGGGCACGGCACAAGTATAAATTAAGTGATAAGATAAAGGGAAAGCATTTACATGATGTTTCCACAAACAAAATCTGTCATCTAAGATCTACCACCCTGTACTCATACTGCATGATTGAGTGATGTGGAAAGCATTGGCTCCAATGTTGAATCCAACATTGGCATCTACATGATCATATAGTTTTCTGCAGCCTGGACATCGCCCATCTGCCTCAAGGATCTTTTTGTGACAAAAAAGGCAGAGACGAAATGCACAAGAACAAGGAAGAAAGCTTGTGTCTGTCACATCTAAATCCTCATAACAAATGGGACATTGAGAAGGTTGGGAAATTATTGTTTGCCATGCCCAAGTTACAGTTTTGTGGTTACCATGCCAGTCTGTATTTAATTGAGTACTATGTTGCTTTGAGAGGTTTGGCAAACACCGAGGACGAAGAGCATCATCAGGTTTCCATGCTTGACATTTCTGATGCGATTCAGGAACTGCTGACCTGAACTCTGGTTTCGAGAAATCCACTCTAGGATTCTTAGCAGCCTCTGGAACAGCACAGGAGTATTGCATCTCACGGTCTGGAGAAGACTTTGAAGCTGTGGGATGCTGATTATCATCAGCATTTAAAGCATCAGCAACAGCCTCCCAGTCATCAAGACATCCATCATCCACTTCTTCATCACTGACATTCCCTGAGAAACAGGTACTACTCAGGCTACTGCTGCTGCTGCTACTCCATGAGGAGAAACCATTCCTTGACTCATCATGATCAAGAGTACTTTGAATGGGGCTGTTTATCATGGATCCCGAATCACTGCCCTCAATGCAAGAACCTTCCATGTCCTCTCCTCTTTTCCTCCTGTTTTCCTTGTTTGATAATCCATTCTCCTCACTAAAAAAATGCTTAGATGATGGACAATAATCAACACTTCCATTTGGGTCAACATTACATCCTTTTTTGACTGAAACACATCAGTGTAAGAAACAATGAATAAATATATATGAAAAACTTAATAACTTTCAGAGGATTTTATAAAACTTCATAAGTATTGCTTACATCTTACTTGAATTTCAATGATATCATTAATATTTCATACATACCTTTCATAAATACAATTTGGCATTATTAAAAATATGCTAGCCTTTCTTCATTTTAGATTTTATTAATTATTATCTATAGCGTAACATACAAAATTGGTGATTTCAGGCCTTAGAAAATCAAGTGACTTCTGAATGGTTTCCGTCTCATGGTTGTTTTGGTGATTTCAGACGAGAAGCCCTATCAAAACTAATCATACCAACCTTCAAAAATCAAGGTTATAATTTAAGAGCTCAAACAGAATATTCCATACATGTTGATAATGATTCCCATTTAAGTCATAATTATGCAGGTAGATACAAACGAGAAAGAAGACAAAATAATGTTACATAAAATAAAGACAACAACAAAAGCTAAGAGACAAAGGATGTCCATTTGCAGAGAATTAACAAATAAAGTTTAACTTGAAATTAAATATCTTTATTACTGATGTACTAAAACATTCCTGGTTGGATCAGAAAAAGGGGGAAAATATAAATTTCAAAACTTTCATGAGCTCAATGCCATTGATGGATTGAACAAAGAAAAAAGAGAAAAAGAAAAAACCTATAGATGAGGTGAAAATGAGGATCAAAGAGCTACCTCGAGAAAGCCATTGTTCACGCCGAACATCAAGTTTGATTTGCTTCAGTTTTGCCGTTCCATTTCCCTAAACATTATTAACAACGCAATAACACAAAAACAATGGAAAAAAAATAAAAAATTGAAAATATCCAAAACAGCAAAGAAAGAAAGGAATAAAGAAAATTTGGCTACCCTTTGATACCCACAAAAATAAAATGCGATGCAATGCCTCATGGGTTAAGAAAAACCACAGCTTTAAGAGGGGGGGGGAATGTTTATAAGGAAAAAAAAAAAAAACCACACACACACACAATGGATGATTGCATAGAGAAAATGGGGGAGAGAGAGGGAGGAGATTACCCTCTTTTTCTTGGTGGAGTCTCTGAAGAGAGAAGGATCAGCAGTGGAACCAGAAGCCATTGAAATGGAAAGAGAATTTTTGAAGAAGGAAACAGAGAGAAAGACAGAGGAGGAGGAGGAGGAGGAGGAGGATAGGGAGGGAGTGGATGTTACAAATTACTTGTTTTGATTTCTTTCGTGTTCCAAGTCCTTTGTATGTTTTTTCATATGGGACCAACGATAAATCTTAGCTGGCTGTGCAATTACCACAGTGCCTTTGCTAATGGTGTACAAGTTTTTTTCTGTTTATTATTTGTTTTCATAAGCCGTTTGCAAGGGCTGTAGGGGCAAAATATAGAATTTAATTTTGATATATTATTAATATAAAATTTTTTTATATAAATATTTAATTATATATTATAATATCAGTAAAAATATTTGAATCATTCATTATATTAAAAATTTTATAAATAAAAATATATAATTGAATATCAATATAAAACTCTTCTTATACATTAAAAGTAATATCCAAAATATAATTCTTTGTTTCTTTTTTAGTCATAGACACATTTAACTCTATCTTAATGGGACTTTATGATTCATTTTTAAAACTCTTTTACTTCTTTTAGTGCTTTTTGTTTTTTTTTTTGGGTCGGTACTTCTTTTAGTATCTAAGTTTTATGTTTAGACAAAGCAGCTTGCTTAATCTCTACTGTATATGAAATTCAATTCAATTCAGTACATGCATTTTTCATGCAAGGCATTAGACGTGGGTTTGTAAGAGGGAACTTGAATAATTTGTATAACATCATAATTTTAAATCTCATTGTTAATAATATATTAAAAAGGATGTATTTTTTATGCTATATTTTTTTGCTGATATCACAAAACACTAGAATCAGTTTTATATGTTTTAAAAATAAGGGAGAAAATTTTAAATGTGAATCTTAAATATAAAAATTAAAGGGAAATGACTATAATTTTATCTTTAATCTTAAGTGGATAATAAAGTGATTTCCAGTTACAAAATAGCCTACAAATAACCCAAAAGAAAATTTGTGGATAACTCAATATTGATAGATTAGTACCGCATCCAAAATGACCATATTTGTTGGTTTTTTAAAACTTTGTTGTCAACTCTCTTCAAAGATGACATAGCCTCTTGAATTACACGAGAATGTTTAAAAGACATCTTTTACTATTATAAAAATTTCATGGAGAGGGAATATTGTTCCATTTTAAAGTTAAGATTTAATAAAACTTAATATTTTTCCATAAAAAAGAATACTTACATTATATTTGAATTCTCTTTTATTAATAGAACATAACAGAATAAGTGAAAAACTGAAAATAGACCGAAAAAGAAAGAAAATGAATAAAATAAAGTTATCTTTTTTTCTTGTTTGAAAAATTAATAAGGAACTAAAATAAAAATCCATTATTTAGCTTGAGAATTAATTTATGAAAGAATATGATAGAATATAAAATAATTAATATTAGGTTAGAACTAGTTTTTTATCCCTACATGTATCCCAAATTTTTATTTTAGTCCCCACACTAAAAAAATTTAGGTTTTAGCCTCTATAGTGTTACTTCATTATGAAGTTAGTCTATGCAGTTAGAAAATTACTAAATTGTATTAATTTTTATTGACGTGGCTAATAAGATCTAACATAGATATAGTATATTGTTTACGTAATTCTGAAATGAACTCTTTTAGATATTTTTTAAGCCTGAAACAACTTTTTTTCAAAAATAAATAAGTGACCAAAATAGTATCAAAAATAGCTTTTTTTAAGCTAAAACAAAACTCAATTCAGTATGTCTATGTTAACTCTTAGTAATCATGTCAATAAAAATTAACAGTATCTAATATTTTTTTAATGGCAGGAACTAAATTAATACTATTATAGGACCTAAACCAAATTTTTTTTTAGTGTATAAAGATCTAAATCAAAATTTTTTTAATATAAGGACTAAAATCAAAATCTAAAATATGTATAAGGAACAAAACTAGTTTTATAACCTTATTTTTAACTTGTAAACCTTTCTTCAATTCCACTCTCAAATGCAATAAAAAGAGTTTGGGGGAATCCCCATAAATTCCATACTTTTCCATGAATTCTTAAACTTCAGCACAAGTAAAATTAGTTCCATTTTCTCATCCCCTTACCCCAACAGTGTTGAACTTCTAGTGAAAAATCGTCAACAAAAAGTCAAAAATTGATCCCCAAACTTTGTTTTTTGGTCAACCCAAACCATTCTTTTATTACACTGGCTTTTTATTTTGGTCAGAATATCAGGCTAGCTTGACAACAGAAAATAAACAAATCGTGCTGACTCAAATTAGGTTTTAACTCTAATTTTTTTTATTGAGTAAAATCTCATATTAGTTCTCAAAAGAATTATGCCATTAATTTGTGAGATAGTTATTACATCAATTTTGTTTTTAAAAGATTAAAATTTATTTTAAATTAGCTCAAAAAATTTAAAAAAAATAAATTAACTTGAAATTAATTTGAGTTTTTCAAAGACTGTTATAAATTTTCAAGAATCTAATTAATATCCCATAATTTTTTTAAAAATTAAATTAATATCACAAATCTTTCAAAAACTAAATTAATGCCCCACGACCCTTTCAAGAACTAATTTCGAGTTTTATCCCTTTACTTTTCATTAGTTTAGCAAGCCTGGCCAGTCCATTTGACACGCCAATTCTTCTAAACGAAGTCAGCATTTACATCCGCTGAATCAGTAAGCCAATCGTTAATTGTATTAAATTAAATTGAGGAATCGTCGCCATTTGGCAATGAACCCACCTCACATAGGCACTTAACCCACAGAGAGACATCTCGTTTTCAAAACACCGTCCGACGGCTACATTACTAATTTTGGCAACATGCTACTACAACAATTTAGCATTTGCTTAGGTAAAATGTACATAAATATAAAATGCACATGATGTGGGGTGTGTATGACCCAAAGATGTATGGTGTAGTGTCATTGATGCCAACATTCATTTCACAATTTCGTGCATCCAAGACTCCAGTGGCCTTAAATGATGAAACCACAATTGAGGCTGGAATCTAACAATAAGAATCATGAGAGAGAGAGAGAGAGAGAGCAATATGGTGCATAAACAAGGGAAGAAGCAACTGCGTTGCAACTAATTAAGATTTAAGAACAAGATCATTTTGGTAAACAATAATCTACAAATATATTATGCGACAGACTATTTACAAAGGAGTGGAACCCACGCTGAGACCCCCCCATGAACATATCAAGTACACTTCCATGTACATTCCCTTCGCCACTTTGATACGAAAATTCAAGTACATTATGACAACTAAAAATAAAAATCATGAACCCGAGGATTCCCTAGGATGCTAAACCAAGACTCTTATAAACATTAAAGTACAATAATGTGAGTGAGTCTCTTCCAAGTGTTTAATAGATGTCGGAGAACAACTCTGGAAGCTTCTTGTTACCTCATGGGTTCCAGTGATCATGGGGACGATACAAGTCATTGCGAAGCAGCTGCCATCAACCTGCGGTATCTTTCCTCTCTATCCCTATGGTGGTGCCGAGAAGATTTGGTCCCTGATGATGGTTCCCTTCTCCTTTTGGGACGGAAGAAGAAATCTTGCGTGTCGAGAACATAGGAGATCTGCAGATGAAACAGGTGACTAAGAAAAACAGTGCTTGTGTGCCCGAATAAACATAGCACTTGCCTAAAAGAAACCAAAATAAAGCATTGTTCTATGGCTATAGGCTTTAAAGAAATAAATAATAAACCAGAAGATCAAATTGCCTTGTCAATGCTTGGTGCTTCAAGTGCAGGGACTCAGGCAGTGGCAGGTGCTAAAAGAACTACTCATACCCATGTCATCATGTTCCATTAAGCAATGGGAAGAATAAAGCATTCACCAACAACGCTCCAAATAGATCATGTTGGTGTGTTGTACAAGTTTCAGAACAACAATTGTACAAACAGACCTAAGTAACTCCCTTATTGCATAAACTCGGACAGGTGAAAATAATTTATTAAACATCAACACTTGGCACTTCTCTAACGACTTATAATCCATACTACATATTCCAAAACATATCACTTATCCTAGGACACCTCAAGAAAAACTTGGTCCCTCTTCAATCAAAGATGAACTTGAAATGCGTGTGTAATAAACAATCTTAGCTGATGGCAAACTTGATATTCATTTATTCATAATTTGTGAATGTAAATTAAAACCTTTGATGATTAAAATGAAGATCATACATAACAAATAACAATGTTAAATTAGTTTAAATATATTAATTGCCTTTTTGTAGTCGTAAATACTCTTTCCATCTCAGAATATCTATCAATTTAAAGTTTACACATAAATTAAGCAAGTCAATAAATTACCTTAATAATAGTAAAAAGTAAGCTAATTTTACAAAAATATCTTTCTATTGAAATTACATCAATTATATTTCTCATTCACTCCACTAATAAGTATAATTAACCATTAATAAGTATAATTAATGCAAGGACAAAATTGAAAAAAAAGAATATGTTCAAAATTGACAGATGACTTGAAACGAAAAACCATAGTAGTCAATCACGCGCGATTGCGGTGGAGAGGAGCAGAGTTGAGGTCGGACGCGACTGAGCTGCTGCTGCGCTGCATTTCTTCATCGTGGCAAATCGCGGCCGCTATTGGTGTCAATGGTGCTGCTCATCTCCAGATCTGAAAACCCTATTTTTTAAAATTTCATGTGAAATTACGTGTCTATCCTCACTTAAATTAAAGAAGTTTCTATTTTGCCCTCACTTAAACTAAGGAAATTTCTAGTGTGCCCTCACTTACACTAAGAAAATTTCCAGTTTGCCCTCTCACTACACCTCACCTTCTTCAACCTACTGTGCAAACTTTACATCTAAAGTAGCTCCATTGTTCTCTGAAAAAACAGAGCATATATCTTCTCCTATGGGCAACAGCAGCCCCTCATTTTCTTCCTTTTCTTTCCTACTCCTCCATTTTTCATTCCCCTCCTCCCTCCTCCCTCTGTTTTATTCCACCATAGTCTTTCTTTCTTTTTTGTCTTTTTCCTCAGTTGTTTCCCTATGGCCTGCTCTCCTCCTAGTGTCAATGTCTCTTCCTCTGGTTGGGTGTTCTTTGCTCACGTTTCACTATGGATTAAGATCATGACATTTGATTATTGATGATAAATGAGTTTGTTACTTATTGTTAAAACATTTATATGTAGTATAAATTTTGCACATAATTATGTATATTTTTTTTCAAATAGCGGTCCTCCCGCTATCCGCAATAGCATTTTTGGGGTCAGCTGCTCTGCACCGCTATCCGCGATTGACTACTATGCGAAAAACCCTAAAATGACAAATACTTTGAAATGGAAGGAGTATTTATTTATTTGCAAACCATATAGATAAAATCAATGTGCCCATGCCTATCCTTCCTCTTCTTCGCCATGTTTTATTACTAGAGTCTTTCTTTCTTTCTAAGATCATTTTTTAAAGGTCGAATAGGGTTTTAAATTAGGCCTGCAACTGCAATCACAGCAGCAATTTTGCAGTCTTGAAGGTCTCTACAAATGCAATGCAGCCACAACTGTAGCTGAACTTTCCCACAATTTCCACAATCGTAACACAACTGCAACCACAACCCCAATTGCAATCTAAAATCTTGACTGGAAGAACAGCACAGGGCTATTCTACATCATTTGAGAGAAAGAGAAGATAAACATAAAGTGGAAAGAGTCCAAGTGCGTCCATTACCATTAAGAAATAAAGCAGTAAAACACCAAAATGGAAAACCAAAATGGATGAAATAGCAGTATACCTTGGATGAGTTGCAAGCTATCTTACATTCCAATCCATTAATTACTCTGACACCTTCCATTGCAGAGCTTATTGCAGAGAGCTCATCTAAATCTCCATATTTGCGTTTGTTTCTGCACATATCCAAACAAAAAGCAGCAACTTATGCACCACCAAATTGAGAATGACTGGCAATCTACACATGTAGCTAAAAGTGTGCAATGAAATCCACAACTGAAATGTACAAATATATATCTTGTAGAGTGTGTACCTTTGCAGCAAAATGCCATGGGGTTCCTTTTTGCCAGGAAAGACGGAGAGAAAATCATTGTGCAGGTAAAAGGAAAAATTTGGATCAATAGAAACAGCAAACACCTCAGGCTTTTCATTCATGTTGTCCATGAGCTGGATGGATAGTCGAGAGGGTGTAGACAACTGCAATAAGATAACAATGGAAAATAACATTATCCAGAGATAACAATTACATAATTTATGAAGTCCATAACATGTGCTCCTGTCTGCAACTTCTTTTAGGTGAAGGAGAGGGGTCACAAAGGACCTACACATTGCAAACGATATATATTCTCCTCATGAAGGATGACATGTGCATTTGCATGATATACTGAATCATTTAGTTTCCCAGGTTTCCGAGACTTTTCATACTCATACAATTGGAGAAGCTTATTGTCTACTTCATCAGTTGCAACATTTTGAAGCTGCAGGAAAAGGTAATTAGAACCTTTAAAGGGAGAAAAAAAAAAAAAATAGTCATAAGTAGAGAGCAAAACAGATACCGAAACCAACTTACATGTCTGACCAATTTATATATTAATTTGTCCAATGTGAATAACACATATGATTGGTTCCCAATAATTGCTCGGCATTCATCTTCAAACTTTGCATTCTCGAAAGATCCATCAAGCAGGTTGTACAATGCATCCATAAATCTAAGAGCACAGAAGCAATCAATCCAAAATATCATTCAGCACCCATGGGGGAAGGAGGGGAAAAAACGAAAAATAGAGAGTGCAAAAAAAAGTAGGAGCGGGGGGTGGGGGGGGTGGTGGGGGAGGATTGTAGGACACAGGATAAGTTTTGAAAATATACTTTGAATAAGGATCCGGGGAACTAGCATCCTTTGCTTTCCATTTCATTTCTGAACTCATTGCATTGGTTTTTGCTGACAAGATCCTTTCATAAAGAATCTGCCAAGTCCAAAAAGTGTATGAATTCCACACCAAGGAAGAAATTTCAATGTCAAACAACAAGTATTATGATTATCCTTACTTGATGAAGCCTAAAAAGTGCATAGAAATCATCATTTCCATAGAACACCCTGGAATCCTTCATATCTTCAACAAATGAAACTGCTGATACATGCTTTGTGAGAGGTTTCACAGATGAAAGGAACCTCTCTGAATGTGGCAGTGATGAACCATCTCCTCCAGCAGATTGTGCATCACACATCCCCTCAGCTTCACCTTCACTCTCAGCCTTACCATCAACATCATCATGCTCTATATCTTCCTCCTCCTCATGATCTTCCCGGAAGCATTCATCACCAGCAGACTCACTTCCTGAGACATCTTCACCAGCTTCAGAAACATTTTCACTGTCCTCATCATCAGCATCTGCATCATCACCTCCAGCCTCTGGACAGGACTCGTCCTCTCCATTTCTAGACTGATATTTTCTTCTTTCAATATAGTGCTTTGACTTACCTATTGACTGCACATTTGAATCTCCATAAGCAACAAAGTTATCCTCCTCCGAATCACCATTTGGTGATAATTCACCCTCTTCCTTTTCAATTTTGCCAGGCCCGGCAGATTCTTCATGGCTTCTAACTTTACTGCTCTCAGTTGGCACCCCATTGGCCACTGGAACTGGAGCTGTGATATCACATCCCTGAGACAAAATGATAGGAAGAAAGACATACCAGAATCAATTGAAAAAATCCCTTGTTTTAAGAGAAAGCAGAAAGAAAATAGGTAGAACTTGAAATTTGCCACAACTGAGAACTCATACCTCCACCAAGGCTACATTAACACCCTGAGACTTGGCTACTGAGTCATCAGCATCAGTAGGTCGGGGTGGAGTAAGGACACAGCCTAGTAATATAAAGAACATTTAGTAATTTGGGCAAGAATAAAATCAAGTGATCAAAACATAAATGAAAAAAAAAATATTGAACTGAGTAAACATAAATTGAAAAACCAAAACCATGGAGGACATTAATTTCACAACTATATACAGACCTGGAGTCAATTCTAAGTTGGCTCTGCTCAGGCTATTTTCTCCTCTAATTGCAATCGATGCATTGTTTTTAGCTCCTTGTTCATCAGAGGCAAATTGTTTGCTAAACCCGGATACTTTATCACTGCACTCTATATTTTTCTGCCCTTTATCCCTTAAGGGATCATCTCTACTGGCATGTTCACCACCAGCAGATCCATTTTCTTTATCATTAGCTGCTATACTAGTGCGGTGAACATTCTTTACTTCAGGTACTCTACCATCAGCTTCATTCTTATCAGATTTTGGTAACCTTGAATTTATTGAAATAGAGTCTGCATGAGGGCTTCCATCACCTATATTTGAATTGCGAACATTTTGCCCTGCTTTCCTGTCCTCCAACCTTTCTGTCCCATGAGATCGGGAAGGAACACCAAGCATTGGCTCCAAGAAGGTAATCCAGAGCCTCATAATTTTATTCATTAACTCCTTACTTGAGTATAGCTCTTCACATGAATACCGAATGAGTTTATACAGGTCTTCATGGATCCCAGCATTAGAATATTCAAATTCAAGATGTGGAATTAGAGGCTGTTTATTTCCAGCAGCAATAGACTGAAGAATATCATCCTCTTTCTGCTGCTTCTCTTTAATTTCTTTAATCTCAGCCACCAAAGCTGTAAATTATTGAACATAAAAAATTAGAACACATTAAAAGGACGATACCACAAAAACTCATAATGATGTTCAATGCTTACAATATATAGCTTAAGCTTTTAAATAATTGTTACTAATAAATTTTAATAGGTGGGGATGCAAGGGTCTGGTAAGGCTTATCTATTACTGTGCGTCTCAAATTCTCAATTACTTTAACAGCTCAGAGATCCACAGCAACAACAATAAAGCAGTTGATTGATATAATTATAGTAGGTAATCTGGAAGTTTTTCAAGAAGTATGTTTGTAAATGAATTTGCTAGGACCTATCGTTTATTGTTGTAAATAATGAAGGGATATATTGAGGATTAAGGAAGTATTCACTGTTAGATCCAAGAACGATTAATTTGGGGATGGTTCTGGGAAATTCATTGCTGTTTAATTTGAGAAGTGGTTGATTGAACGGATATTGTAAAATTGCAGGTATAGGTTAAAGGCAAAGTGTGCTTCAATCTGTAGCCTTTGTACACAATCTCTCTCTAACTCTACAACTCGTCGAACCATATTTCCTGATTTCTCTTTCTAATTTTTCAACAGTTTCAAAGAACTTTAGGCAAAAGGCAGTACAGAGTGGACTTTCCAATCTCTCTCTAACTTGCTAATGAACACTCAAGTAAAACTGAGAAAGAGCTACAAAGAACATGAGCGTTATCAGTCAATGACATCAATGCATGACCCACCTAAAAAATATGATGTCATCAAGGCAAATGTGGCCCCAAAAAAAACGAGAGGAGGGGTTTCCTGTTTGATGACTTTGTTAGCATGGATTAAGCACTTCCTATGCAAGCATGTTTTATCATACTTATGCCAGGGCTAGCACCAGAATATCTATTCGTTATTCGCGGCATCACACTATTGACCATGGCAATCATAGAAGCATCCATTGGATATAGACTCAATGCCTCAGGAACTATAATGAACAGAGCTCATGGCAAGTAAAAGCAATCAGATCAACAAGAGATATATATATATAATAAAAGCAACGAAGGCAATCTGGAACTACAACCACTTATGCCATGGCTAGCTCCAAAATATCTATCATTTATACTCAGTATCAAAATACTGGTCAATGTAGCCAAAGAAGCAACCACCAGACATAGTTTCAACAACAGTTCTACAGCTCTATCCTGACTTATTGATGCATGTGCATGGAGAACATGGCAAGTCAAAGCAGTCAAATCCACAAGAAATATAGACAAAATATAAAGCAGATAAAATAACAATTCAATTATTATGATTTAACTTCAACTTACATTTTGTGCTCAAGTTCTTCGAATCTTGTTGCTTGAAATAGAAGCTACGGTGATCAAGTGATTTGTAGTGGTTTTTAGCATAAATTTCAGCCCAAACTTTATTGAAATCTGCACGACACCTACTCCACTCCTCTTGTTTCTGCTTCAGTCGAGTCAATATTACTGGCAGACCATGAGTTGGATTTTTACGCAAAATGTCAATCACATCTAGACCATGGTCACCATATAGACGTTCAATGCACCTTAAATTTAGAGCTGCAATATGTAGCCTCAGACAAAGTCAGTTCATAATATGCTCCAACAATAGATAACAATAAAATTATAGAAACTTTACATTTTAGATTGAAATCTGTGATACAAACCAGTAAAGTGATCTTCAATACGGCCCAGATTCTCCACACTGATCTTATTTTCATTGATGTTATTATACAATTCCTCTGCACGTTTGGCAGCTGAACTCACAGACTCTAATAACATGTCCATCTCAAATCTACATCAGAAATAACAATATCATCATCAATTGACACACTTAAAATGATTTTACCTTTGACAAAATTATGACTCCAAAATGAACAATGACCCAGGAGGCAGGATAGATAATGAAATAATAAAAAAGGGAATTAAAAAAATTGTCAGACCCAATAAAGCGCAAGGTTAAAAAATAATAATATTAAATGAATTACACAAAATAAAAGGGAAGCTAAAATCCAGCACACGTTTTACCTGTCATCTTCACATCTGAACAAACTTTCTTCATACTGATTCCTGCGCATATGTTTGAAAGAGTAATCCTCACTTCCTGAAGTCACAGATACCCAGTGATCATTCAATACTTGAGCACCAAGCTCAGATCTCTGACTGGCTGTAGGAATTGGATACTGCAAAAATAAAAAGCGCAAAGTAGTTCCACAAGGACAATGTATATTGACAAAGCCAACGAGAAAAAGAAATCAAATGCAAGTTATATACATCTGCAGGCAGCAGCCGGTAGCTTGGAGTACAACGTTTACAGTCACTAAGGTCAAGTTCTTGAATGGATTTTCCCATGTATTTATTGTATCTTTCTTTCTCTTTAGATCCATCCATCTCACGCTTGTGCTCCTTGTCTTTGTCCTCCAACTTTGACGATCTTGATAAATGACCATCGGTAGACAGAGACTCTGTCAACATGCTTGCAACATCAAAATTGATCAACAATCTATGGACAGGATTAATATAATTTAAAATCACTCAGCATAATTTATCAACATCAGAATAATTCCTTGAAGAAAAAATTGTAATTCAGTCCATAAATTTGGCAGCCCTCCTTCCCAAATAAGAAAAGGAGAGAAGGAAATAAATGAATAGGACAAATGAGAAGTATTATATGTTGACGTACTTTTACTCATGACACCAGCCAGGAATCCATCTGCAAAAACAAATATGCAAGACACATCCTCAAGGTATGAGAAAATATAATAATACCAACAACAGTAAGAAGAAAGTTGGAAAAACAATTACCAATATTTTCACAACGCTCCAGGAAATCATTGAACTCATCCATAAGATCAGAATGCTTTCCAAGTAAATCGGTTACCTGAAACATAAATTTTGAAATGATATAAATTAATACTAGTAGCAATGGAACTGATAAGCTAATGCTTCTAAGAATGTGGAAAAAGATCTTCTCATGTAGTCAATGTGAACACCTGTTTCAATGAACCGCTAACCAGACCTTGATGAAAATAAAGTTATATTAGCATACAACTGAAAAGGCTTATTTGGAAAACCATTTAAGTACCTTCCTACTTGCAACATAAATTTTTTTGATAAAAGAAGAAATATTATTAACAAGAAGAGAAGGATATTACAAATAGCAAGGAGAACAAGAAATCCTCAATACAAAAAGTTTTACTTGCAACATAAATTTAGATTCAAGTTTTACTTTGGATGGATGGTAAACCTTGAGCCTAGCGACTGAAAACAATTATCTTAAGTACAGACCAGACAGTGGCATAGACTAGCATCAAGATCACACACAACCATATGCATCTAGTCTAGCATGGCAAAATATCTATATCTAAAATTATATATAGATCCAATATTAAAAGTACATTATAAAACAACTGGGATATTGCAGCCAAAAATGTGAGACTAGAAATCTTGAATGAAAAAACTGTAATTCTATTACCCGAGATAACATATTATCTAATAAATTAAATGAACTAATTGGGAAGCAGAGGAATTTCACTAACAAAGACATCTGAACCTTCAAAAATTCACACGTTGATTTGCTGACAAAAGGACAAACTGTCGATGGATGACCCATGATTCTCTATGTTTATTCACTGATCTTGAAAACTGTTATACAAATGCCACACTCTATGATGAGACCAAATGTTACATTGTATTCGAGGCCCTTTCATTTTCTTTTCTGCTAAATCCTTTATATACAAGCACAAAAAATACCAACTAATTTGTCTAAAGTAGCATATACCATCAGTGAAGTGTTTGGTAGTCAATAATCTGAAACATCATTTCTGTAAATTGTTTGCTGGAATTTTTAGACACAACTACTACCAACTAATCTTCATGTATCAATTAATGAAAATTTAGAAAATTCATAGAGAACTAAAGCGAGTAACACTACTGGAACAATTCAACATCAGCAAGGATACCCAAATCTAAAGTATAGTATAGGAGTAAAAGCAGACAGAGTGTCATCCCACATGACTTTAAGCATGTGAATCAGAGAAGAAGGCACATACCAAATTTTGTAAATCATTCCTTTTTATTATTCCATTGCTGAAAATATGAAGACACTTCAAGAACGCTTGGTAGTCATCTGAACTGCTCAACTTCTCCTTAACTTTCTCACAGAAACTGAATGCTTGACTATACATGGCTGGTATGAAGAAAAAAATCCAAAAGTCAACAGGTTAGAAAAATATACAGGTCAATATGATGTTCCTGGTCCTATTCATCCCCTTTATTTATTTAAAAGTGAAACGTAGAAAAACTTGTTAATCAAGAAAGATACTAACAGGAAAAGAAATGTTCATAAAGCAACTATAAGAACACTAAATAACTGGTTAAGACTACATTTAATTATGAATAGATTCTTTTTAACTACATTAGCTTAACACTCAACACACCTCAGCCAAGGCAGTAAGATCTACCTATCTCTGAAAAAATAAACAAAGGAAGAGAAGACAGTATGGGAAATATCACAAGCTACATTTGATAGTTTGACAACAATTGATCAATGCATACACTCTCATTCTCCCAGATATTTCCCCTATGAAGCAAATTTCAACAACTGCACTGGTTAACTCTGTTTTTATAGTTTGTATTTGACACAAGATAAAAGTAATTACAGTTTCCTTTCCTCTTCTTAATTTTCTTAGGCGGTGGTTGGATGGTTGGTTTGCTTCGATAGCAGTGAATGGTGATAATTATACAGTTTTTTGACATGGAAATGGATTAAAAAGCTACTACACATATAAAAACAGATAGATTACTAGCAAACTAACTGACTGTATCAATCTAAAATGCAAGAAACATGAGTCGTATTTACAACAATGCAATTTGTCCAAAGCATAGCATGATGGCTTACTCTTTAAGGTATCTTTGTCATCATATGAAGAAAAGTCAGAAGCCATCCCAAAACCTTCAGCCTTCTTGACAGATTTCTTTTTGTCTTGAAAGCGTTGCGAGTTCAAATCCCTGCCATTATCAAGATCAGGTTCTCTCTCATCCTGATCACGGATTCTCCTATCTCTACTCTCACGTTTCCTCTGCTCCTTGTGCATGTTCATCATTGTTTTGTCATCATCCAGTTCAGCTCGATCAACACTCAGATCACGATCATGAGAAGCAAGAAGCCTGTCTCGTCGATAACGTTGCTGTAAAAAGAAGTTTGTAACCCAATCATTAAAAAGCATATTGCAAAATTCATACAGAGGGGGAGAGGAGCACTTACTGCCTTGTCTATTTGCACTTGCCGCATCATGGGTGCTGTAGAACTCCGCTCATTGAAGCGCTGCAATGAATTTCGGCCATATGGAGCATGCTGCGCAGAAGGTGCTGCAGAAGTATCTGGTAAGAATCTAGTGAACTCATCGAGCAAATCTCTATGGTCCTTAAAAAGGGTAGCAACCTAG
This sequence comes from Pterocarpus macrocarpus, assembly GCA_031439585.1. NCBI lineage: Eukaryota > Viridiplantae > Streptophyta > Magnoliopsida > Fabales > Fabaceae > Pterocarpus > Pterocarpus macrocarpus. Next base: position 19,645,040 of record CM062520.1, read on the forward strand.
ACAATAGAAAAAGAGTATATATTTCAACAATAAAAAAAAGGTCCATTTTTTGAGCGACCAAGAGTCAACAAAATCTGTTAAACAAAAGGATAAATATTACCTCACTATAAACCTCACCAATGTCCTTATGCTCTTTGCGGTACATATTCAAAATGTCCAAGAATGATTTGTAAACATGCTCATCATTTTGGAATCGTTTCTGTGGAAGAAAAACTAATCAATTAAGCCTAGGAACCAACAATAACAGTAAAATAACTCACCAACTGAAAACCACATTCACCTTTATCTTGTTCACAAAACTAATAGCTTCTTCAAATTCAACTGTTTTCTTCGGAGGAGTCTCATCCTCATCAAGTGTTATCTCATATCCCTTTGGCAAGAAAGTGTTAAATCCAAAAATCAAATTGTTGTGCCCTTTGAAAAGCTCCTTCACCCTTGCTATGACACCTGCGGTGTCAGTCCTGAAAAGAACCGAAAAACATTGAAACCCATTGATCCTTTAAGTGCAAAACTCCAATTTTCAAAATCATTATACATAGTGTAAAAGGAGTTAAGAATCTACCTTTGAGCCTTGAAATCTTTCATGACCTCAAGGAACATGTCATATTTTTCTCGTTGGTCCTGAAACATGTCTTTCACTTCCTTCAAATAGGATAAGGCATCATTGGTTGTCAGTTTCTGGGAAGTAGTTGCTCCTCCACTTCCTCCCCCACCTCCAACACCACCACCACCACCACCACCTCCACCTCCACTTCCTCCTCCAGGTCCTTGGGTTTGACCATAGCTTCATACACAGAATGCAACCGCAATTTCAGATACCAGAACATTAACAATTATACCAAGCTAGTGTCTACAAGATATCAAATGTTCCACTAGTTCAATGTTCATACTACCCAAAATTTAGAACATCCTCAGGCTGAAAGAACAGTGTCCACACATACATGCAAACAATGCTTCTATTCTATCCTTCTTCTAAGCTAATCAATGAGGTGATTTAGACCTTTACTCATGTTACTTGCTTGCTAAGATTCATACATATGACTTAAACAAGCCACAACCTTTTGGCCATATCCAAACACATCCGTTCCTTTTAACCAATCATTCCACCACAGAATCCATTCCAGAGTCAATTTAACTTAAATTACAGAAAACCCTAACAAAATTCAACAACAATTTAACACAAGTGGAAGAAAACACACTCACACACACATACAAAACACACGTTTGAGTTCTTCAAAAAGGAAGCAAGAGGCATAAACAGGCCCAATTCTAGCAGCACAAAACAAGTTTAACAATACAAGCAATTCCAGAGAGAGAAACACAAAATTGGCACATTGGCACATATAGAATAAAAATATCGACACGAAGAATAGGGTTACAAAAATGAAAGCAGAAAACATACGAATCACCACGTGAGGAAGCAAAGGGCCGTTTGAATTGAGAGCCAGAATAAACGTCATCCCTTGCCCTCTTCATCCCTGCAACAGAAAAAGCAATCCAATCAAAACAACAAGAACAACAACACGAATATAAACATTGAATTGAAGGCATGCGAAGAAGACCCAACAAGTGAAAAGGGTAAAAGAATGCTTACTTTATTGGTTTCCCAGATTTTCCTGCTGGAAAATAATTTTGGTGGAAAACAAGTCGAGCCCAAGAGATCTCTTAAGGAACAAGACAGAAACAACAGTGAAGGGTTTGATCGGACGCAGCAACAGCAACAGCAACAGCAAGTGAAAAAAGAAAAAGAAAAAAAAAAGAGAGAGAGAGAAAACAAAAAAAAAGGTTTATTTCATGTGTGTCTCTCTCATATGCGTTTTCTAAGTTAGAGAACAATTGAGATAACGAAAAAAAAAAACAGTGAAAAAAAGAAAACGAGGTTGATTTGTAGAGAAAGAGAGAGAGAGAATTTTAGGGTGGGAATGAGGGAAGAGAAGCGGGGGTACGTGCAAGAGAGTTTGGAACTCAAACTCGAAATTTTGGAGACGGAAGGAAGGAAGGGGGCAACCACAAAAGAGGTACGAAAAAGTGGATTTTGAGAAAACGAGGTACGTAAGAACGAGCTTATGTTATGTGTTTTGGGTTACAACTGCAACAAGGGTTGTTGGTTCTGGTTTCTTTGTGTTGCACTTTGCATTTCTATGTGGGTTATGGATCCGTGGATGTATGTTGCTAACAAGCCCATTGTTTTTTTTCCCCAAGAAAAAACGCCTTTGTTTCTTTTTGATTTTGAGTTTTTACCTTTAGTCGAGTCTATAACTAACTGCTTGTTTTTTGCGAGAGTTTTGGCTATCTCTGTCTCTCACACATCTTGTTTTTGAAATATCTTTCCTTTTGGGCCCACGGGATTTAAATCACGCTTCCAATGTGTGTGTTTTCTTTTTAAAAAAAAAAAAATCTAAAATCGAGTTGTCTTAAAATGCACAAAATGAGAAAATAGCGCGTGAATATGCAAAAATTTGTGCATTTTTTAAACCTACTCAACAAAAAGATATATTAAATTATTTTTTATTGGCGTATTATGTTTATATATACCAAGAATAGAAGCAAATATATGCATATATATGATAATTTTTTTAGCTTGATAGCTGTGTAGCTAATGGAATTATTGCGTAGTTCAGTGAGATATATGCATTTAATTTCAAAAGATTCTTACGTAAAATACACGGAATAAGAAAATATAACTTCATTTTGGTAAGACAGAGCATTTAAGTATATTTTATTAAAAACAAGGTACATATTATTATTCATTTCAGCTGAAAAATAATACATTTCATATTTAAGACTGTGCAACTATATGAAACTAATCAGATTATTGCTCTATCCACCCAAAAAATTAAAATTTTCATGATCGAATAATTTTTGTTTAGCATGTTAATAAACAAAGTAAACCTGTAGTCGAAGTTAGAGCAAAAGTAAGTTAGAGTTGCCACTCTCTTGAATCTATGGGGCTATGTTAGTTTTCTCTCAAATGACGCATAAAATTATCCTAATAATTAAATTAAAAATCTTTAGAACTTTGCTTACATAATTCTCACACTTAAAAACCCATACTTAATTGTGTTGATAATATAGAAGCCGCAACATGAATAAATTGATTCTCTTCGGTCCTTTTATATGGTTCACAATTTTGTAACAAGAACTGAAAATGCATATGTATTTTGGGTCGGTGAACATGACTAACATAACACCCAGCACAAAACACCCTACACGATCATTCTAGTATAGTCACTCCCACGTCATCTATAGGAATTACTCTATATACAACTTGGAGGGGAGGACAAGTACGTCACTCGAAGATGATGCCCCCACGTTGGCAAGGCAATTTTCAACTTCGTTGGTCCCTCTATAAACATGTTTTGTGCAAACATGTCAATCTCTCCTCTTAAGCAATTGCACCCTATTAATAACAATAGCATAGGGATGCGTTCTATTTGGGCATTGGAAGATGTGGAAAAGTGCACTAGCGGAGTCGACCTCCATCTTTGCTCGGCAAAAACCCTATGCCCCAAGCGAGGTCTAACACATAATAAACAATCCAAATCTTAAGCTATGTTTGGGAGTTTTATAAATAATGGAAGGGTGGAAGGGAGTAGCTCATAATGGAACAAAAAAAAGGGTAATGAGTGGAGTGGAATAGATCATGTCATTCTCATATTTAGATATTTAAAAAGTTTAATGAGAAAGGAGAAGGGAATTACATCTCATTCCCCCCTCGAACCCTCAATTTGAAGGGTTAAAAAATGAAGAATTTGAGTGGCAAGGGAGGGACAAAATGTTACTTTGATCCATTGCCATTCCATCCCCTCCTTTACAATCCCCGAGAATGAAAATTGATTCGTTTTCATTCCCACCTTCCCCATGGGAATGTTAGACTCCTACAGAAAATGAGTGTTTCTGTCAAAATAAAAAAACAAAATTACCCCCATTATTAACCACTACCACTAATCTGCCATCGTTGTCTTGCCAAACCACCACCGTGACTACCACTGTTGACCACTAGGCCATTACTACTGGACCGCCTCACCGCCACCACTATTTTGTTAGGGGTATTTTCAAGAAAATATATAATATTCCTGAGAATATCAGTGTCAACCAAATACAGGAATGTTCACTCTCAGGCATATTTTGTAAGATTCTTGGAATTTTAGTTTGTTTACTAATTACTCTCAAAATGTTATGACTGAGAAAGCTATTCCTAATAATAACATTCCCAAGAATAGTATTTTTAGGAGTGTGAAATCAATCCATCTACTAAACAACCTTTTTTTTAGTAAGATAAGTCACTCTCTTTCTAGCCAATTAGAATTTGCTGACTCAATCAAAGTGCCACATTTATTTCTTAAAGTAACAATGTTGTTAATGATGTTAACTTTTCCATTTTCAACCCTAACACATGTGAGAAGTCTCACTACGTAGCAATTTTGCAACATTCATCACTCTTCATTAAGCAATTTGGATTTTGCATCACTTCTCACTATTTAAAACTTAATAAATTGCGCGGCCAGCTATATGCCATACACCCCTCGTCTACTATTTTCTAGTTACATATCTCTTTCATTCTTATGCATTCTGAAACAATAACATTGTAGATTCTTTTCTTCTTACTGAAACTCCACAATGGGATTTTTTAAAATTTCATCCAAATGACCATCAATTTTCTTTAAAAAATGAAAGGGTGTGGAAGGAAAACTTTTGTTATTTATCTCTATTAAAGATTTCAATATGCTTGAAGCAATTAGATCATACTTTTGTCTGACATTCTTTAGAAAAAGAAAAATGTCCCTAAGACTTGCTTCTTTTCTCACTATTTATCTCTTTCTGGCCATTGTCATTTTTTGAATGAAAACAACACTATTAAAAAAAATGTCAATTAGCAAAATAAATGACATGGCAATTTAATTGATTTGGCAAATTGTGATTGAAGGGACAAAGGAAGAAATAAGAATAGGGCACAGCAAATTTTAATTTGAGCCAAGCAAGCACACTACTTGATTGCCCACTTGAAGGTCAACTAGTAACCAATGATATAAGTTTGCAATGAAAAAATGGGCCTAATTAGCAGGCTTAACAAGGCCATATCAGAGGTCTCCAATCGCTGGCTAATCTAGAAGAACATGAAGCACATTATCCTAAACCCTGAAATCATGGCGTTTGTGAAAAAATGGCATATATAATGATGCTCACTTATTAAAAGAGAATTATTTGATGCAAAGGAAAGAACATATTCTTTCTAGCCCCTTTCATTTCCAAAATTTGAGTGAAAAGCAGGTCAAGTTAGTAAGGAGATCACCTACAACAAGAGAGAGTGTAGGTTTGATGGAAAAATTTTCCATCATGACTAGATAGCTATGCCATAGTATCTGGTCCCTTGAAGCTGATTTAGGAAGAATGCTACCCAAGTAGACACATATCGATAGTGAGAGGATAAGATGCAACAAGTCCCAATTTCACATTCCCAAATCTATAACAAACTAGGCAACTTTAACATGTAATTCATCCTCTGGAATATGAACTACCACATAATCCTTTAAAATACCCATATGAGGTATCCACTTGTCATATAAAAAAGATAAAGGCTTACTATCTCCACTACACTAACCCACACTTCTTTCAACAAAACTCGTACCCTAGCAAAGACCTTTCTAAAGGTTCAAGCTATGATACCTAATTCTCATTGAGGAATTCATATCTTCACCATATTTGTATTTGTTTCTTAGGACACAAGGCCATAACTTATCCTTGCTTTGAATAAGTCCCAACCTACTTTGCACATGAATGTTGCTTGTCCACAAGCAAGAAAGGAAATGAAATAAAAGAATAAAAAAAAGAGAAAAATCATTTTATATGACCGACATAATAAACATCCCCCTACAAAGAAACTCAGGGGGCACTCAAGCCGACTGAACACTAACTAGCAAAAAGAAAAGAAAGAGGAACACTCAAGAAATTCAAAGCAAATATATTCATTGCATCCAAGTGTTATTGGCCCATATTCGTTGGTGAGTGATTCATTAGTTCCGCGTATGTGTGGGACTAACATTAGTCCTGCCCTAAAAAATTACAAAATATCCCTTTCGTGTGTTTGCAAATAGGGAGTTGGGTTAATTTTCTTGCAAATAGACTCTTTTTTGCCTGTCCTCTTTTTTCGTTAGAGAAAATAAAGACATTGCCGAATTGGGTTTTTCTGTGACGGCATTTGGGGGTGCATTAGGGCTTTGTGATACATTGTAGTGGCAATTTCAACCTGTGATAACGTTTGTCAAAGGAGTTATCATGATCTAAACTGAGTGAAAAGGAAAGGTTGTTTGTAGCAAGGTTCTGACATGGAGTTTTCCAATCAGCTATGAGTTTCTAGCTGTTAAATGTAATATTTATCTTCTTTTTTGTTTGTTATTCTATGAAAGATTTTGTGAAGTAGATGTGCTTTTAATTAGCTAGGATTGAAAACCCCAAAAATTTTGTCTGTGTGATGCTAGTAGTTGGATTTAGGTAGAGATTTAATTGGGTATTTGTACTTTGTAGTGGATAATCTTTGTTATTGAAGCTTGTCAAGCTGGCAAATCTGGTGGGTCACGTCGCAGAGGTATGTTGAGTAATAAATTGCAGGCACCAAATGTGTACATAGAAATGGTCACTTATTAGGAAGTAGTAAATGAGTATGGGTGGATTGGTTTTTGGAACTGAGATTAAAACACGATTCCATTTCATTTTGTGGTCTTTGTTTAATGTCCTTTTCAAGAGTTTGTGAAACTTGAAATTGTGAAACCGTTAATTGCCATTTTCTCATCATCTTGCTTGCAAAATTATATCTGCTTGATCACTTTGTTTATGCTACAATCAAGAATAAGACATGAAAAAAAGTTGCTAAATAAAATTGGAACAAATACTAAATTTATAGGATCGTGGTTCTGTCTTCTGTGTATCTCATGAATGCTATAAATTTCCATGAGCTTGACCAACTGCTTGATGCCTAAGTTTTCTTTTTCTTTTTTTCTTTCATGTTTGTGTCTTGTATTGTGATAGAGCTAATAAAATTACTAATATATATTAATTAATAAAAAACTTCAAACTTGAGTAGTGACTAGTGAACGTGAAAAGCACACTTTTATCTAAACAACCATCATTCGTAGTTTATGAAATTTAAATTGATTTAGTTAATGTGGAGTTAATAATCTCTATAATAGTAAAACTTTTATGGTGTTAATGTTTCCTTTTTATAAAGCTTGAATTCAAGATTTCATTTAAAAAAAAGGGTGTCAAACTTGAACCAATCAAGGTTGTCAATGCCTTTTCATTTATCATTTAGATTCTTTGACTGACGTAATATTATTATTGAGATCAAGTCTTAAGCTTATTGGTACATATTAACTTATTACAAGAAGGTAAATAAAAATTGAACTTGCATGAAATTATAACTCATGATACACACATAGTATGCTTGAGAGATCTAAATGTGATCAGCCCAAAGTTAGCATGGAGCAAAATTAGACAACTAGCTAGAATTTCCTCATATTCATATATCCATTTCTTTAGAGATGTATGCAGTTACAGACTGAAATATTTATATAGGTAATTTTTGTCTTTTACATTTCAAACCATTTATAATGTATCAAAAACTTAACGAAAAGGACATTGAGACAAGTGATGAGAAAAATAAATAATTGAGAAAGAGATACCTTTTCATTGAGGACTAGTCTATGGCAAGTCTACATGAACTTTGAGTGGTTGTTGATAGTAGTGGTGGAGTGATAGGAATGAGTAATGACATTATGCAAAGAGAGCATTCATTATTGAGCCAACTCCCTTTTTCCATGAGCTTGACCAACTGATTGATGCCTAAGTTTGCCTTTTTCTTTCATGTTTGTGTCTTGTATTTTGATCTCTAATGCATACAGCTAGTTAAATTTAGGTAGGTTGAACTGGGTATTTGTGCTTTGTATTTATTATTATTGGATTTGAAAAGGAAGGTTTGATAGGAATGTGCTTATAGATCGTGCTACAACCATTTAAGTTATTGTTGCCAGGTTGTTTTTATGTAATGCATTCTGAACTTTGTTGCAGGAGGACATGATGGCTGAGGATGAAATTTAGGAGGAGGAGCAATATGATGAATAGGCCTCGGATGAACAGTATTCTAATGAGGAGGTGATGACTGAAGAAGACATGGATGAGCAGGTGAGTGGTGAGCCTAGGATTGATAAGAGTCATAACATGGGAGGTGGTGCCTACAATGCAGATGGTTATGTGGACGACTATTGCATTGATTCATTTGAAGATATTGGCATGATCGAGTTCCTCAACATAAGGGTAGATGAAGTAGATCGATTACATTTTGCGAAAGTTTCAGTAGCATTTAATTTTTATAATAGGTATGCAAAGGCGAGGGGTTTTAGCCCCCAGAAGAGCAAGACAAGGAAGAATAGGAAGGGGAAACTTGTTTTGAAGATATTTGTTTACCATCGGGAGGGTTACAGACCAAAGAAACATTACAACCTCGAACATCGCAAGAAAGAGCCAAGAACTGAGACAAGGTTCGGCTGCAATGCTAGGATGGAGGTTCGTTTTAATGCACCAAGTGGTCGATGGTTTGTGACATATTTCTCAGATGAGCACAATCATGAACTACTTGAGCCCCGGCTAATTGCTATGCTTCCTGCTCACAGGAAAATGAGGGTGCCTGAAATTGGGCAGTTGAATAACATGCGAAGTAGTGGCATTAGCACAACACACATATACGACATTTTAGTTAGTCAAGCCGGCAGGTACCAGTATGTTGGATTTGGTACTAGGGATATGTACAACCAAATTGCTAAGGATAGGCAGTAGCTACCTAGAAATGCAAAATCAGCATTGGTTTACTTGGAAAAGTAGAAATCTAGGGACCCTTGCATGTATTTCAACCATGATACTGATGGTGAAGGAAAGTTGTACAATTTATGTTGGTGCGATGGGAGGAGTGTCACAACGTGCCCGGAGGGTGCTGCGACGAGAGGCAACAATAATATTGAAAAATAATTCAATGGAGTCGCCACCAATTTTTATTATAGTAAAAATCAGAAAAACCTTTTAATTTTGCAAAAACTGGTCTTTTTAAAGAGATTAAGTTCGGGAGTCTATTTATGTATAGGGAAGGGTAGAAACTTAATCCCACTGCACCCCTAATACATCCATTTTGCAATAGTTACCTTAGAGCTTATCATGCAAATTAATTAATAACTTTAATAATATTGATTTTTTCCCTTAAGAACATAATAATTATTTACAAATAAAATAAAGCAAGATTAGTACCATAATTATTTACAAAAGAGAAGAAAAAAATAAAATTAATATGATAATTATTTATAAAAAGAAAGAAAAGCAAAATTGATATGATAATTAAAAAAAAAAAGCAAGTTTAATATACAATTATTTACAAAATAAATAGAAATTAATATAATAATTATTTACAAAAGAAAATGAAAGTAAAATTAATATTATGATTATTTACAAAAGAAATAGAAATTAATATAACAATTATTTACAAATGAAAAAGAAAGTAAAATTAATGTTACAATTATTTAAAGAATTAAAATGGAACCAAATTTAAGAAAATTTAACTTTTGATTTGACAGAGAGTATCCACTCCTACGTATCCTCCGGTGTAATGAAGAATTCAAAATTACGTAGTTCTTGTAGAAAGTAATTGTGGATTGGATTGATTTTATTTACAAAAAGATTTTATTTGAAAAAAAGAAAAAGGAAAAAAATTTAATCTACTCTTGCACAAGATTCAGGATATTATGAGTTATACAATAAGTCCTTACAATTCACATAACATTTGAGGATGGCTACGTCATATATCAATATTAGGGATTGTCGCGTAGATTTTGAAGATTTGAAAAAAGGTGTCCATATTATTTGGGTAAAAAGAGGACTTATTTTGTATGTATTTATAAGAAATAAAATCACAAGTTAAAAAAAATAAAAAAAGGAAAAAGGTTACGCCCCCAAAAGAAAAAGAAAAAAAGAAAAAGCCAACATTATTTGAAAAAAAGTAAAACATTGGAAAATGAAAAACAAAATGAGGTACACCGATGCTCCAACATAATTGCGATCTATCATAGGCAAAGCCCTTGCCAATCCAAAACAAGCCGCGAACTCCAAAATCCATACGGCGACTACGATGAGTGAAGATGATGATGATCTGTTTTGGCAGTAATATATAGGTGATGGATAGGTGGTGCTTGAGCAAAAAGAGAGGGTGGTGGTTTTTGTGGCAAGCTTGAGGTGATGATGGTAGTTTGACGTTTCATCATGTGCTTTGGGTGGGGGATATTGGAAACAATTGATGTGTGGTGTATGCACTGAATGTTAAAATGTAACCATGAATGAAAACGTGAATAAAACAATACCTTTGCCTGACCCCCAAAATTTAATTATGTCTTCGCCTGCTACTCTAGTGCTCAAGCCTCTCTAGCAATTTCTACGTTCCTTCTCTCCTCCCCCATTTGCACACAAATCACAAACTTTTGCTCTTATTCTCACATCCTGTTGCCAAAAGACCCCCCTTCCCTCTCAATATTTGATCTATTTATAAGAGTTGAAGGGATCAATTGTCATTAAATTTGATTGATTCTAATTAGAAATTTGGCCTTAATGATGATTGGCAAATTTGATCTGATTTGGATACAAATGCCAAAATTAAGAGATTTGCCCAAATATATTTTCATTTATTTTGATTTGATTTTGATTTTTTTTTGGTTAAAACATTTCATAATTGGGCTATTCTCTTATTCCAAAAAATAAATGGGCCAGCTTTCTTTCCTTTCCCCTCTCTCTTTTTTTTCTCTTTTTTTTCATGTCTCGGACGAAATATGGTGTTCACAAGAATTAAGGTGGATTACCAATTGTTTGGGGTTGTGTTGGCTTTTGATGCCATAGTGTTATTGGCCCATATTCTCCTCATCATTGCTTCACAACTTAACTCAGAAGTTACTAACAATTCAAATCTAAACAACAAAACCATTCAATTATGCAAACATATTATAAAGGAAATAGATCAAGTGTTTATGTTTGTGTGCAAGGCAAGCAACAAAGAATTAATTCATTTTATACCAATGCAATGTTTAAAAAGAGACAACATTATCACAAAGTTCACAATCCTCCCTCTCTATCTCAACATAAGTTTCATCTAGCCAAAGATCAATAAGTCTTTTTCAAGCTAGCATTGTTTGGTTAAGTGTAAAGGTAAGATGAAAGACATTTTAGCGCCATATTACCCTCAACATGAGGAATCCTTACTCTTAAAATCACTACCTTAGATATCCCCTAACTTGTTGGTTGGCTATCTTCATGTTCTCCTTTGATGAACCGTTGGGATTTAGTGGCCATGAGATTTAGAAGAGAGTTTACTCCCTCCTATCCCATTGCAACCACATTTTTCCTTATATTGCCATATTTCTTTCTTTTTCTTTTCTTTTTTTTTATGACTTTTTTCTTTTATTACTTTTCCACTTGAACTTGTCTACCCACTTTGACAATGCAAAGCATGAATTTACTATGGTAAGGGTATTATCCTATTCTCATGAGTTTAGAAGCTGCAGGCTTGAGGGTAATCTAGGGTTCAAAGATGGATAGAAAGAAAAGGATTCTAGATTCATAATATGGTTCAATCAAAGAAAATAATCCATAAAGTTCAAAAGGAGTGACTGTGGATAAAATGTCATAAAATAGGCATCAATGCTCAATAAAGGCTTCCAAACATGGCCTAAATCCTATCTAAGGCTAGAATTCACTCACATTTATTTAAAAAGTGATTCAAGCAAAAAATGGATACATATCTCAACTTAAATAAAGCATTAAAGTATGATGATCACTAATCCTAAGTTGCTACTTTCTACAAAGTGCATGAACATGTGATCTTTTCCAAAACAAGTATGAATACACAAGAGAATTTTGAAGGCTCAAATCAAAATTCCTAGTTACTGAGGCATTAAAGAGCAGAGCAAATAATTATATCATAGGAATGAAGCAAAAGCAACAAAAAGACACAGAAACACACAATTACTATCTAAAAATAGAAAATCTTTTTTTTTTTTTTGGAAGAAAATATAATGCATGAAACTGAACAAAAGAAAATAAAATACATGTACATGTTTTTGCTCAAAAACTTGATGCGGCTCTAGCAAGCATATCAGGTTGAACAAATAATAAAGTGATGAGAAAAGTATCATCCTATGAGGATAGATCAAGCATCGAACAACTAACAAGAATAATTATTTGGACCAGAGGAATAGAATGAGTAGAGAAAACTAAAAATCAAATAGAGCAAGAACGGAAAACAACACTTTAAAGACGACTTAAGTTCACTGGGATAGACACTAGGGCCAATTGACTTCACTTAACTATGAACTCAATTATCATGGATCTCAGTTATCTATTTTTTTATCTTAATTGATTAATAGTCGAACTCTCTAAACTAATTCCAAGCCTTTATCAAGGTCAAGTAATTCTGCTTATCCTAAACTAATTCCAAGCCTTTCTTAAGGTCAAGTAATTCTCATTTTCCTAAACTAATTACCTAATCTCTTATTTACAAACTAATTTTAGAAAAATGTTGAAGCTCTATGGATTTCTAAGATAACCACTTGAGTTGCATTTGCCTATTTCTATTTTTTACTCAATTCATGGTGTTTATGATAAGAAGTATTGTTTATAAATCCTACCTTTAGTTATTGCAAACTAACAAGTCAATTAAATGGTAGCTAGTCGCTCAAAAGTAGAACAATCATAAACACTTAATAATTAAGATAAGAACATAAATAAAATCAATCCATGAGTACCATCATCACATAGTTGGATCCATCAATGCCTTAGAATGGAGTTTAGTTCATGATGGAATCACAAACAACACAAAGAAAAGATGAAGAAATGGGAAAACTAAATGCCATAGAAAACCAAAGCTAGAAACTAGGATTTAAGATGAAGGTAGATCTCTCTGTCTTGATGTTAAGTTCTGGAATCCTTGAATCTTCATGCTAGTTCACTAGGGTTGTTGCTTTGTGTTTCCCTGTGTCGAAAGGTGTCCAAAAGATCCTTTGAGACTCTAAACATTTGTCTTTTATAGCCCATATGTCCCTTTCTTTAAAATTCGACCTGAGCCTAAAAATTATGAAGTCGGGAGTGCGCTATAATGCAACTCCAAATAAGAAAACGAGTCATTTTGTTGTAACTTGCGCTATATAGCATAGCAATTAGTGGTATAACATGATGGCTTGACAACAATTCTGTATTTTTGCCTCTTTTGCTTACTTCCAAGCCCAATTTGAGCCTTGAATGCTCCGAATTGGCCCCAGCTGTCTTCATGAAAGTTATAGATATTCAAGTTAGCTTTCCAATGCCTTTAGAACCACCTTATTTGGACCACTTAGCACAAGATATTGGTAAAATAGTGATCAAAGGTCAGACTTGGCAGCATCAGAAACAAGATGAAGCTTCAATCTTGTTTCGTATTTTTCTTTAGAAGACTCAAGAATTAGAAAAAGTATCTAGCAACAAAGATCTTCTTTTCTTTTTCCCAAAGAATCTTAAATCATTATAATCCAGCTTTAAGAGAGCTAGATATTGAATTTTCAATGCCTAAAGGTCCTAATTTTATGCAAGATAAGATCTCTCATAGCTCCAAATTCGAACTTGAATGCTTGTACCTAATGACAATTAGACAAAAATATGAATAAATATCTAAAAACTTGATAAAATAACAATCACACTAGAAAAGAACCTAAATCAAAATAACTAACTAAAAATAACTAAAACACTAAATAAATTCAAGTACTAAAGCTTAAATCTAAATAAAATAAAACAAAAATAACTCATTACAGGGAGTTATCAAAAGCAAAGTCAATATTTTTTTTTTTTTGATAATTAGATAAAGCTCAACTCTTAAAAAAGAGGAGCAATTATGATACATAAAAGTCCATAAGAAAAGGCACAACTCATAACACACACTTTTCTAAATACAAAGTACGACAACACAACACATTAAACTCGAAACCTAAAACATGGTACATGAGCCCGAGGGACCTCAAGACCCATTTTGGTTGCATCGAACAACTTTTACACCCTTTCAACTTCTCGACAAACTTCCTAAGAAGATTCATTAGCTTCCACAATCGCCAGCCAACCACCTAGGCATCTCGAAGACTAGCCTTAACCCAAACGATCCCTATCCTGCTTTGTTGCACTAGATCCACAGGACCATATCATTGCTGTAAGCTCAGTCGCAACCATGTCACCAAGCTCACAGCCGTTCCTCGTCACACTGTCGTGCACCGCTGATTCAACTCTCATGGCGCCACACCACATCGTGAACTCAAACTAGACCCTTGGCCATCACACAAGCACCATGTCACCTAATCGTGGCCTCTTTCTTCAACTGCGTTGTCAGATCTAACCCCACCTCCCTGATCTGCATAAAACAGTGAACAAGGGAAAAGGGAGCAAACCACAAGCCAAGGGATACTAGCGACAACCTCAATCTTCTCTCTATCTCTGTAACTCTTCTATCATCTTCTTGCTTCTTATTCTTCTATTGAAACTATGTGGTTAAGGAAGACTGCCAACATAAAGTGAGAACACTTCATCCAAGATCATCTGCCCGTCGCTTACATCCGTACCATCCATAACCCCACCTTCACATATTTGAGACTGTGAGCCATGTTTCAACCCAAAAGGTGTTGATGGTCGAAAACAAGGGGAATAGAGAAAGTCATCTTCACTAGGTGTTATATCTTAGCAACTATCTCTTTAAATTCCTCAAACTAACTGCAACATGTTTCAAAAAATTCTACAACTAATGTCTAAAAGTAATTTCACATGAACTAGATCATATTAGAAACTCAATATACATCCTCAAAATGCTAATCACAAATAAAAAAATTAAATAAACTTTCGGAATTTGTCCAACCTTATAGATGCAGCAACATAAAAATTATTCGAATTTTCTTTACCAATCTGACATGCAAAAGCTTTAGCAAAAGAATTTCTTTCCTTTGATTCAGCAGAAGAAAAGGACATGACCCTTATGGCTACAAGGACGATGGCCATTATAGTGATGAATTCAGTAGGTGCAAGCAAAGTCAATGTTATATCCATGCCACAAACCCAAGCCTCCTATTGCTTAAGAGAATATATCCTATCCCATTTGCAGAGATGAATTTTTTGTTTTCCCCATTTAATGAGCCCCAAAGAAAATTCTTACAACATTTATCCATATCCTTACACATTGTTAGAGGTAGGAGAGTTACTTGCATAGGGCAGGTAGGAATGACTAAAAGCTCTGCCTTGCATAGAGATAATGGAAATGAATTCCACTTTCCAAGAACTAAGCTTATCCTTAAGTGTTTTTGTGACATAACTAAGTTATTTCTTTTTTTTTTTTTCCTTGGTTTCCATCAGGTATCCTGCACTTGAGGCAACCTTGATCGAGGCACGATCGACATTAAATGTGGGCACTTCTCTCAACTGGAATTCAAACCGTAGTTTGTCACATTGTAAGGGATTAACTTCTTTAGCTAGACCTAATCTTGGCCAATTGGTTGACTAAGATATTTCTCAATACTCTTTTGTGGTTGTAAATGTCACATTTTTTTTGAATTTTTTATATTTATTAATTATCAAAAATACATAAAAGATAAAAATAATGCAAAAATAACCATAGTAAATAAATAAATTTAAAAATAATTAAAAAGTGAAAGAAAAATCCAATTTTTAACCCACGTTCATAACTAATCTTAGCCAATAAAATAAAATAAACAATAAAAAAAATCTATCTCCCCTTCATTTAATTTTAATATTCAATTACAATTAAATCAATTTTTTATCAACTAATATTAATTTATATTATTTTATAATTAATTGTATTTAATACTAAAAATTATATAAATAAGCGTAATCAACCTTGTAAAATAGAAAGATGGACAACGAATAGACGTTCGTAGTTACATGGCATAGTTATGTGGTTTGTATTTTGGAGAAATTCTTAGGTACTTTTGGAAAAAGAAAAATCTCTTGCTCTAATTTATACTTTGTTTGCCACATCAGTAGATGTTTGTGGTTAAGGAGACAAGGGTAACCCATATTCACTAATGTGGCAAATAATATATGAATTAGAGTAAAAGATTTCTCTTACTCTAAGAGCACCTGAGAATTTCTCTGTATTTTGTTACTCTTTTTTTTTTTTTTTGAATAGTTTGTACGTTGTTACTTTGTAATATCTAATGTAAGGAAACTTAATCACAAATAGGAGCATCAAACATTATCATTCACCACCATTGCCACATTCACCCAAACTTAGAAATAAATCCAAAACCAAAAATAATTTTTCTTCCAAACCAAAAATCCTATCAGAACCCAGACATTCCAAATCACTTCAAAATTCAACCAAAACTAGAACCATACAAATCAATAGCAAAATTTAACCCCGCACAATGATCAATAATGGTGATTAAGTAACCAGTGCTACCTTTTTTTTTTATTTGAATCGTAAGGGTTTATTGAGTAGATATAGTGCTAACTTGGACTCTGTGCAAGATTTATTTTAACAAAAATATATATCTAAAATATTTCCATAAATTCATCAAAAAATATTTTCATAAATAAAATCAACCAACATATAATAATTTTCTACACAACAATTTGGTTTTAGGTTATTTTTAATAATAATCTCATATCTAAGAATTTGTTCGAGCATGTATCAATTAGACAAGCAAAAAGTTTGAGTTTTTGTTGCTTAGAATAAGGTTGGATAAAAGTCAACAGTGATTGATCGGTCTCATCTATGGAAAAGGTAGCATGTAGTAATGTAATTTGGGACTCCTTGGGAGGCTTCATGAGGGTTTTGCATCCAACTTTGGATGATGCCCTATAACAATAGTAGAGATTTGTGGTGTTTATTATGTTTTGGAATTTGCATAGTCATTAGACTTTCTTTGTGTTATCCTAGAAATGGATTCCTTTAGTGTTATCATTCTCATTCAACATTGCAAGAATATGAAACATTCATATGCAAATCTTGTCATGAGAGTGCAGCAGTTCTTTAAGCACGATTGGGAGATTAATTAGTTGGTTCATATATGTTAGGAAACAAATAGAGTAGCTGATAACATGGCAGTGTTGGATCATTCTTAACAACTTGGCCTAAAGATTTTATGTGTTCCCCCTACGTCTTTGAGCTCGATTCTTAAAAATAATCTTAGTGGTGCAGCTTTCCTAAGAATGACTATTTAATTCTTGTTGTGCTCAGGCCTTGGCCCTGTTTACTCACAAAAAAAGAAAGAACAATGTCTTTCAGTGTTCTATTGCATCGGGGGATATGTAGGAGCAGGCATTCTTCGTTAAGTCAAAACTAAATTTTCTTATTTAATTTTATTAATAATTGTCAAATTTCAATCTTTTAAAAGGAAATAAAATAAACATTATCAAAGTTATTATTTAATTTGCATAACTAACTCTAGGATAACTATTATAAGACAGATGTATTAAGGGTGTAGTGAGATTCAATTTCCATACTTTCCTTTATATAATTAGACTCTCGAACCTAATCTATTTTCAAAAGACTATTTTTTTTTGAAGTATAAAAATAAAAATAAAAAAAGAAACAAAAATTACATCCTTATAAAGGTCCTTCCTTCGCTATCATCATCTAGCAAGCATAGAATCCCCTCCGGAGGAGTATACCAAATTCTCAAAATAGTGACATTCTTGATCCCTATCTTTGCCAAAGCATCAACACATCTATTTCTTTCTCTCAATGTGTGAGAAAAACACACCTCCCAAACCCAGGTCACTGAGTCTTAATATCCGCATGGCTGTGGAATTTAAAGGAAAGGGTAGTGGTGATAAGATGAATAGCATGTTAGAAATCACTCTCACACCAAATCTTCCTTTACCCCTTCTCCCAAGCTAACAACAAACCATGTTTAATGCCATAGAGTTTGGTAAACAATACTAACTTATTGCCTACCTAGTCAGAAAAACCACCCAACTAATCACCCTTATCATTTCTCAAAACACCCCCAAAAATAGCACAAGGAGGCTAACCAAACCTGTTACTGTCAATATTAATCTTCACTTCCCGTATAGAAGGCCTCATCCACACCACTTGCTTAGGAAGCCACTAATTCTATCTATGATGCATGAGTACCAATCACCAAGGTATGTGAGCTCTAAATTTGGTGGAGAATCTGCTACAAAGTCCAGCTCTAATCTTCAAACATACATTGATTATGCCACCTCCAAATCCAACAAATGGCCACAAGAAACAAAGGATTATAGGCCAATTTAAGATGCATTTCAATCCAAGACCTGATGTCATTTTGAGAGAACCAAATACTATCCCCGAAACAAATACTATCCCCAAAACCTAATGTCAACCACACTTGATTAGCCTTATTGCAATCACGCAAGCAATGGAGAAAGTCTTCCACATTTAAATGGCACCATGAACAAAGTTTTGAGGAAGATAAATGCATAGCAAATATGAGAGAGTTAGCTGGTAATGCGTCCTGAAAGATCAACCAAATAGACAATCTAAACTTCTCAAGGCTAACAAGGTGTCACACTTCAGACCACGACCCATCACTAGATATAAGTACTGAGGAAGAAGAAGTTAGCCACTTATACCCACTAGCGGCTGAGTAAACACCAGATTTTGACCTAACCCAAGCCCAACAAGCCCCAAAATTAGCAAAGGTGGCCAACTTACGTTCTTGCAACCACAAATGAACTGCCTTGGGAAGAGTTGTTATTAGATTGTCAAAATTCCACATCTTATCATACTACAAATCATGCAATTATAACGAGAGTTGGAAATATGAACATATTCAACCATAGATCCAAGTAATCCATCTTTAAACCAATAATGAAACCATAGGGGAAAATCTCCATACCCTAGATTAAAAGTAAAACCATCCCTCAATGCATTTAGAGCCTTGTTGATACTTTCCCATATACAAGAAGCATTCCTTTGATCTAAAGCTGGCAAGATTGATTAACCATTGAGATATTTAGATAATAAAATCTACAACCCATAATTTCTATTTTTGATGTTCCAAAGCCCATACTAATTTACCAAGGAAAGAGATGTTAGTCTTTCTAGCTTCACGCAAACCCAGCCCACCACACCGCTTTGGTTTAATGATAGTTTGCTAATTAACCAAGTTTAAGCTTCGATCCTCAGCCTTATCTGCCCAAATGAAGCTTCTAGTGTATCTATCAATCTTCTCACAGACACCTTGAGGCAACCAAAGAGTTTGCATAGAATAAATAAGTAAAGAAGAAATAATAGATTTAGTTAAACACACTCTTCTTGCCTTATTTAATAAATTACTCTTCCAAGAAGCCAATTTAGCTCCAATCCTATCCAAAGTAGGATTAAAAACTACTTTTTAAACTCTCCCTTTCAAAAGAGGAATCCCTAAATATTTATGAATATCATCGGTAAAGCAAATAGAGATAAAACTTGTCAAGGATTCTTTCTTCTGGGCTGTAATGCATTTCGAAGCCATAGCTCTATATTTGTCAAAATTAATATGGAGGCTAGACAATTTGCAGAATTCATTCATAGTTTCCATTACTGCATAAACTTGAGACTTTTTCCCGTTACAAAAAAAAAAAAGAACATTGTCTGCGAAAAGAATATGGGAAGTACTTAGGCCACCCCTGTTAACATCGATAGGCTTCCAGGAACCCTCTTCCACCTTCCTTTGAATCATAGTTGACAAATTTTCCATGCACAAGATGAATAAATCGGGAGAAATTGGGTCCCTTTTCCTCAAGCCCCTAGATGGCTCCAAACTCTCCAATTTGGACCAATTTCATAAAACAGAGAGCCTAGAAGATCGAACACATTGCATAATAAGCTTAATTATGATATGAGAGAAACCAAAGTCCTGCAAAGTTGCTTGAAGAAAACTCCATTCCACACCATCATAAGCCTTTTCAATGTCAAGCTTAAATGCCACAACACCCTTTTTTGAAGAAATCTTATGCATCCAATGGATAACCTCCTGAGCCACAATAATATTATCTGAAGTACCTCTTCCAGGAATAGAACTCCCTTGAAGTAGACCAATAACTCTAGAAAGAAAAGGCCTAATATGATTGATCAGAACCTTAGTGATAATTTTATACACAACATTGCAAAGACTTATTGGTCTAAAATTACAAAGGTGATTAAGATGGATAAATTATACACTTATTGCGAAACACTAGTTCTTGCAAAATAAAAATGTTTTTTTTTCAAAGGTTTTCCTTAAATAAATATTGGTTGCAGCTCCATAAAATTCTCAATAAATTTCAGTTGTCTCTTGTTGTGACGCCCTTTGACTACGTTGTGACAATGGTATAAAAGGACTCCAAATATTTGCCAATGTCTCTAGTTATAGAAAATCCAAATGCATATGAGATCTCCTTAGCTTTATTATGATTAACATTTTTGGAAGAGTGCATTTTCCCCCACTAACCTTTTGTCCAGAGCTCATGCAAAATATATCAATGCAATGTTTAATGATCTCCACCACCAAGAAGGTGTTGATTCGAGTGGAAAAAGCTTAGGTCCCTTAAGCATGAGGCCCTAGATTTGATATCGGGATTCATGTGTATAGAAAAAATATCATTGGGAAGGGTCCTTGCTAAAGCACTTGAACGTACTCCAAGATATTAGTCTCTCACTTGTCAAGTGAAAGGATACTCTCAGAAATTAAAAAAAAAAATGATCTACATCTGATGCATTGAAGCCTATGCAAAAATAAAGAAATCACCCACAAAACACAAATGAGTCATAAATAATATAGAGAAGATGGATTTAATTAAATCTTTATCCTTAATTTGAAATTCAACCCTAAATATATTATCCAATTAAATATATTTTATTTAATTAAATTTTAGGCTTTTATGTTTTTACTTTTTGTAAGAATATTGTTTTCATGAGAATTATCCTAATAATTGAACTTAAAATTTTGAGATCTTGCATACATAATTCTCACAATTCTCACGCTTAAATAATCGCACTTAAATTCCTTCATGATGTAGAAGCCACAACAATGCTTGTCTCTCTCAGTACGAATAATCTGGTTCTCATATATATATATAACCCTTATAGATATAGATAGAAGATGGATTTAACTAGATCTTTATCGTTAATTAGAAATTCAACCCTAAAGGATTATCCAGTTAATTATACTTAATTTACTTTATTTTTAGGCTCTTATGTTTTTACTTTTTGTAAAATTATGTTTTCTCTACAACAATTTTAATTATTTACTATAACAAATATAATGAAGAATTAATATAAAAAAGAAAATTAAATATAATAAAAGAAAAACAAGTTAATTAAATAAAGAGATAAAGATTTCAAACTAGGATTTCACCATAACTAACAATTATGATAAAAGTTAATTATTATTATTTAATAATGTTTCATTATGTTCTTGAATGCCATCTATCCTACCAAAAGAATGTGCTAGCTTTATGGTAATACGAATCTTGAAGTACCACATTACTCATTAACTTTCGTGATAGCTAGTCAAATAGTCCTCAACGATGTATATTAATCCTTTCCGTGATCTAGATTTTTATAGATTAATTTCTTGATTTTCTAATATTAGATTTTGCCTCTCAACTCTTCACAGGTATCTAAGATCATGCAATTATGGGTCTTAGCATATCACAAGTAAAAAAGCACACAACGAATAACTCAAGAAATAGTAATTTTGTAATGCTAAATAATAAATAAAGCATTTGTTGAACGCGAGTTGATGAATTATATTCTATTTCTTAGAAAAAGAATCTAATACTTTATAAATATTAAAGCACAATTACAATTGACAGAAATATAAGAAATGATGAACTAATCCTAATAAACAAAAAAATAGGATAGAATACATATGATCGTCGAATTTCTTTAAGACGCTTACTGTCTGACTTAATCAACTATCTCTTTCTTAGAACTTTAGGTGTATTTTTGTTCTAAGAAAAACCTTCTTTTGAGAGCTCTTGGTTGCCAATTGCCCTCTTTTGTTTTATACATATCTCTTATTTTTAGAGAAAAACTCTCTTTTATTCATCTCTTTTTTTGGGCCCGTTTAATTAAGATTTTAGGAGAAGTACTTCTTGAAAAATGGAAGTAAAAGCGGAAGTAAAAGCAAAAATAGAAAAATATTTTACGTTTGGATATAATTGTATAAGTACTTTTTATCAAAATTAGAAATTATTAAATTATTTGGATATGATAACTATATAAATACTTTATTTAATAAAATTACAATTAAGGATATGGAGAGAGAGAGAGAGAGAGAATGAGAGTAAGAAGAGAGTGGTAGTTTTTAAAAATTTTAAGGATAAAATCATAATTGAATGGGAAGAAAGTGGTTGTGAATTTTAAGGAGCAACATTCTCTCTCTTCTACTGCTTCTACTTCTCTGAGAAGCAGCTCCCTATCTGCTTCTCAAAAAAGTAAAAAAACTGATTATTTTTTACTTCTACTTTTTTTTGGAAGCACAAATAAATAATATTAAAAATTTTATAAGTACTTATTTTTGAAAAATTAAAAAAAAAGTACTTCTTTTTATACTAGAAGCACAAACAAACGCACCCCTTATTTCGTGACACTCAGTTGCGCAGTTTTAAAATTTTTGTAGTATTTAGAATCCTGTTATATCGTTAGTGTATTAATTATTGATTAAGATTATGATTTATTTGAAGACTCTTTTATATTTGGTTCGATTTATATTTGCCAATTTTCATTTTAAGTAGTTTTTTTTTTTTGGGTGAGATTTAAGTAGTCATTTAATTCTACCTAAATATGTCAAAAAATATACAAGATTTTTTGAAAATGTAGGAAATCAAAAACATTAAAAAGAGAAAAGATAGATAATTTATTAAAAAATTATATAAAATAATATCTTAATTAATAAAATATTACATGCATGCATTTTAATTATCTCATTTTTAATTAATCATATTTCATTTACTTGAATTTTGGTTTTTTCAATTTCTTTTTACTTAATTTCTCATGCTTACATATATAGATAAATTCATTATTTTAAAATGATTTTGCAGTTAATTTCAAATAACTTTTACAGGATATGCCAACATGAAGAAAAAAAATTAATTTACATTGGTTAGAATTAAGTAAAAATGGAAAAAGCTTACACTAGAGAAAATTTGATTGATTGGCCAAAAACCAGACATTGCATTTAAATTCATGTGCCGCCACTAGATTTTAAATCCAGGAAACTCTTTAATATCACAAATGAGTATGCACACGGCTAATCAAATTATGAATTACAGTTCAATGAACCATCAATTAATCTAAAATAATTCCTTTAAGATGTGTGTTGCTTATATATATATATATATATATATATTGGTCTACAAGAAGGGCAAAACCCCCTAATTAACAATGAATCCGCTAAATCCTCAAGTAAGAGTGTGCCACAGCTAGGAGGAGGATTCATCACAACATGGAGTCCTAAAGCACAAGAGTGACAATATCGCGCTAGAAAGTTAGTGACTCGATTCCCTTCCTTAAACACACGAGATTTTAACATACCAATCATAACTCAAAAGTTTGCGAATTTAAGAGACCAAGCCATCGATAAGGTGAGCTGGAGTGACATCTTCAGAAACAAACTTGATGACCAGCTTTCAGTCTACTATAACTCCCTGTTTGGGTGCTATTATTTAGATTTAAAAAAAGATCTTTTTTGTTTCACGTAACAAGATCTTTTAAAAGTATATTTTAGTATATTTGGATAAAATTTTTAGTAAAAGCAGAATCAAAAACATTTTTTGAGAACACCCCTGCGTGTTGCCGCACTGCAATCTCGCCGAATAGACCCATCAACATTGCACTTTATCCAACTAGAGTTAGGGAAGCTCCAACTAACAACAACCACACAGTGCACTCGGTGCTAACCAACATGGATAGGATTCCCATTTAGAACACACTCCATTTCCTGAGCTCTAAATCAAGCTAGGAACTAGAGCTTGTGGACACTCCCATCCTCATTATTGAAGACCAGTTCATTTTTATTCAACCAAAGAATTCCGATTGTGTTTCCAAAGATGAGACTTCACCTCACTCTATTTGATAAGCCAAAGTTAAAAGTGTTGATTTTATTTGACCAGCATCATCTTAGGATTTGATGGGCTTAACATCCCAGCTCATAATGCTGGTAATAGATGTAGCCCCTTATGCTTGATGTAGTTCTGAAAATCTTGAAGGAAATAAAGTTGCATCCTTGCCAATAACTATAGCTTTTGACATAGTGGTAAGCATTTGATCCAATGAGAAGTAAGGTTGAATAGGAGCCATTTAGGAAAGGCAAGCGAGAAAAAAGAGTGCCAGACCTGCAATTTCACCAAGCCTTCCTACAAAGCTCTGACTCACCAACAGTCTCGAAGCATATGAAGCAGACTTTCGATTCCTGCCCCCCACCTGGGACAAGATGGACTGCGCGCAAGTTAGAGCCTGAAATGATGTTCATTAGTCATCACACCATTGTGAAGAGGCTTTTGAAAACCCAAAGTATATCACTATATAGTATATAAAAAGTGAAAAAGCATTGAATTAGATATCATTAACATAGAATATTCTGCTATATATGTATAATAAAAAACTAAAACAATTATGTTTAGTATACATATGCTAAATACAATCAATGAAAACTATACATTGGTGGGAACAAGCTGGAACCATTGACTTTGGGGATCATCTAAACATGTAGAATCATCTCCTATGCAAATACATTTTGAGGTCACAATGTGGATGAGTTGGAATCCTTTTGCAAACACAAGTATTCCCCATGCTGATCCATGGTAGCCAAATGAAGCTTGGAAAGTGATACAAATATCCAAGAACTCTTCTTGCTTTGGCAATCGTTAGAGACTGTTACTGGAAGTCCTTCGCCACCTGTAGTTAGGCACTTCTTAGTGCTTACCAAATGGATATTAGCCCCATCTCCTTCATGCATCCATCTATCTTTTGATTCACAGCTACCTACTTCACGTTCATTCTTGCTATTCATTTGGATACATTGACCACTCAAAGGGTAATAAAAGATGAATCCATTAGGGCCTTTAGAAGTAGGATCTGCATTAACAACATAAATGTGGTTAGAGGCCAGTGTACATTAGCTTTTACTACATGAATAAATAAATAAATTGCATTCTTTAGATTTAGTAACTCCAAAGGCTTACCTTGATTCTTCCTCTGCAAAAGTTCAAACTTCTCAATGAAGTTCGGATATCTAAGCTGTTTCCAAGAGGCGTCCATTACACCAAATGACTCATCAAGTTGAACGTTGTCTTCTCTTAGGTAATAGCCACCATGAAATGCCCACAAACCCCAGTCCAAGTCATTCTTAACAAGATATGTTTGAAGGCAAGTCACGAACTTGTTGTCTGCTTCTGTAGAACCTGTTTGGTCAAACCCAAACTCGGTGAAGATTAAAGGAGCTGCATCTTTATCAATGGTAAGGAACCCTGCTTGGTTGTCCAACCCTTCAAGACAATTAGCACAAATCCTGTTTAATGGTTGCAAAGTCCAGATATCTTTCAATTTGAGTATTCCAAACCCAGACCAGGAATACAAATGTGTCTCATAGACCATTTTTTTGCCTATGTCTATCTTAAGGGGTTTTCTCTTTAAAAATTGAAACTCAGTGTCATAATTCAAACCTGAGACAACCACTAGTACCTGTGGATTGGCCTCGTGAATGGTTGTTGCTCCTTGAGTCATGTAATTGTACCAATCACCCTTATTTTGGAGTGGACCATGCAATTCATTCCTCAAGCTCATTGCCACCACCTGTTTTGAGAAAAAACAATCACAATCAAACTCAAACAGTTATATTACATCCTATTTGTCCAAGAGAAGGGAACTTGGCTTTCTAGTAGGTAGCAATATATATCATATAATACTTAGTTACATACAGTAGAATTTCCAGCGTAGTGTTTGGCTGCTAAACTAAGGCCTTGCACCCATTCCAGAGGGTTAAAATGTCTATCATTAAAGAACCCATTTTCATCATCATCATTGCAACACCATTTTGGCTCACTAACATGGTTATCAAGCAACACCTTCACATTTTGAGCTCCAATTTCTTTAACCACAACATCAAAGGCTTGTATATGGGTCATCTTCAACAAAGAAGGGTTGGTTTCGGCTATCCCTTTCACCACCTCTGGTATGTCCAAAGTCTTCAAGGTATCTTCCACAACATGATTTTCATAGCGTGTCCACATATGTTGCATAGGTAAGACGAACACAATTGAACTTCTGTTTAACCACTTTAGCAACAAGATCCTTGAATGGCTGCTTGTCAAGACCCTCTAGCAACATTGGCTGAAGGTGACTTGCCCAATTGCCACAAACTAGTTTGGCACGTTGCCCTGTGAAATCATCTATAATCCATCTATTATGGATTGAGAGAGGATAAGCGTTAGAACAAGATGCAAACAATGTAGAGAAAGAAACAAGAAGAGCAAAAACCATACGTGAAGTTTTGCCCAACATTTTGTATGGAAGAGAAATGTGACCTTTAGAGATATAATCTTGCCATAGAGTGCTTATATAGAAAGTTTCTAAAACTAGAATAAATCTGCCATCTTTTCTCACATTCTCTAGTCTAATATAACTCTATTTTAGGAACCATAAGTCACAACTAGATTGTAATCCGTTATCCTACTAAAACAATAAATAAATACATAACATATTTTTTAATTAAAATTTACTCTAATTTACACTTCTTACATAATACAAGTAGTAATATAATTTATAATTAAAATTCATTCTAATTTGTAATAGTAAAAAATAATAACTTTTTAGCATTGCGTTGCATATAACAATATTAATATTTTATTTTTGAATTTAATTATATTAAAATTTAATATTATTAGCGTATGATAACTTAACTTTTTTCATTTTCAATATTGAAAATTAATTTTCTTAGTCTTTTAAAATTTTTAAATTGATTTTATTTTAAAAATATTTTTACTTTCGAATTATTTAATGAGTGAATATTGATTTTAGTCTTTGAAATTATATGCATGCTTCATTTTACTTTCTAAAATTGAGAAATTAACGGTTTAATCCTTCAAATTGCAAAAATTGTAGTGATTCAAATTAATCCCTACAAATTCTATCCTAAGAACTAACATGAATAACTTTTTCCAGTTTTACTGATTAAAATCGTTAACATTTTAATTTTAAAGACTAAAGTAAAACACACAATTTCAAGGATTAAAATGAGTATTATTTAATAGTTAAGTTTAAAAGAAGAAGTAACATTAATATCATAAAAAAATTAATTTCCTGTAACATTTTATTTAGTTGCACATAATAATATTGATCTTTTATCTTTGAATTTTATAATTTTAAAATCAAAATAATTACACTAATATGTTATCTTATTATAACATAAATTTTGTGATGTAAATTTTGATAACTAATCTACTTATTTTAAAAAAATTAAAATTATTTTTAAATAAGATAGATAAAGTATTTTCACTTCTAAATTATTAATAGGTTAAGATTATGATTGAAACTATTATTCTCTCTAATTTGCAATTGTTACATTACTCATCACATTTTGCAATTAAAATTTACTTTAATTTTCAATAATTACATAACAATATTATTTAATACAGTTACATCTAATAATATTAATCTTTTATATTTGAATTTAATTATGTTAAATTTTAAATACTTAAGTTAATATTTTAGCTCACAATAACTTTATTTTTATGATTTTAATTTTGAGAATAAATTTGTGTAAGATTTAAAATTTTTAAAATTAAATTACAAAGTAGAAAAAATATTTTAACTTTTGAATTATTTAATAATCAAATTTAAAGGAATAATGGTCTTAAAATTCTCAAGAAAAATTATTTTTCGTGACACTTTATTTTATTGCACATAACAATGTTAATTTTTCCTTTTGAATTTTATTAGATCAAAATTAAATAATTACATGAAAATGTTAGCTCATTCTAACATAATTTTTGTGATTTAAATTTTGATAATTAGTTTGCTTAAATTTTTTTCAAAAAATTAAAATTAAATGGTTTTATCTTTGAATCTGAAAAAATATTTTTTCTTCTAAATTACTTAATAGGTTAAGATTTTATTGCATTTCAATAGACAATAATATGTAACACTAAGATAGCCATAATTAGCAATATATTATGTACTAAAAAAATATGAGTAAATGACTATTAATGTGATGCCTTAAAGATTTGTGTAATATAAGTGTTATAAGTTTCTTTGAATTATGGACCTTTGAATGATCTTTTAGATTAATATTCTTGAGTATTTAGAAGTTTTGGAGTGGAGATATATTTAGAAGTATGATTAAGGTTTAGGAAAAAAAAAAAAACCAACACCTAGGCACCATCTTTGGGTGCCTAGGCAATGGCTGCACCCATAGAAACTTGGTTCAGGTGGTCGGGTGCCCAAGCACTCGTAAGTGGTCGCCCAAGTGCCCGCTGTGCGAATAAGATTAGGGGTTTTGACCCCTCCCCCATTTCTTCCCCAAATCTCTCCCTCTCTTGGTCGTCTCTCTAGGGTTCTTCTACCTCTATGAAATCCATCAATCCACCATCTTTTTCCGTCTAAATTCCTCACAAAATCCATTCTTTAACTCCATTGTCATTGTCATCTTCTTCCTCCTCAAGCATCTCTTTCTCCTCTCGAAGTGAGAGAAAATGAACATTGGAGGAGACCCACCACTCTCCTTCTACTTAAATTTCTTCCCCAATGTTTTAAGGTAAATACTTGAGTTTACTATCTTCTTTTGACCATTGAGTAGTTATCTTTTGCATAGAGTTAAAGTTTGATATGTTGGAGAAGGGAATTGACTTCACAAGATTAGGAATTCTTGAATTTGGAAGTTATTTGGGTTGAAGTTGGTTTCTAAAAGTGTATTAATGTTAGATTGGTGTCTTTTGTAGCTTTGGACACTTCCAAGGATCTCCCCATTCGTCCGGAGGCACCACCTAATTGAATCCTTGTTTTGAAGTCTTAATAGTGAGTGAATGATATGTTTATGGTTAATTTTTAATTGAATTTGCATAAATATATGTGTATATGTGTTTATATTGTTATATGCCTCAAAGAATAACTTAAATTGATTTTTCCAAGATTTAGTAAAAATTGCCTCACACATTTATGTTTAAAACTCATATTTACTAGTTTGCAACTTGTATTATATTGATGTTAAGCATTATAGGCATGAGACAAGACTTAATAATTATACTCTCTTTTATTTGTTGAATATATGAAACTTCTTTAAAAACTTCGTTATGTTCTTGACACTATGGACAAGAATGTTTATGAGCTGTGATAAAGAAAAATTGTGATGGCAAATGGTTTAAGAAGGAATAAAGGTTTTAGAAGGGGAGGAAATTGTGACAAAAACTGCTCGCTAACGGCAGTAAGCATTAACCTAGGTGCACCTCAAAAAGCCTAACTAGCAGGCTGGTTGCTAGCTTGGCATGTGTGGCCAACATATCCGGAAGAACTTAACACGCTAAGGTTAGGTTGTCTAGGCCGCTCAGTCGTGGGGTTGATTAAATATTGCTAGGGTCAGATTGTTGGGGCCACCCAGTCAGGAAGTTACTTCTAGAATAGAATTCTCCCTCGGGTTTATTATGATATTAAACTTATGATTTTATTCTTTATTTGTGAGAAGATTATTCCATACCTTTATGTATAAATTTTAAATATAGTTTGAGTTTAAAACTTGTCTTATGCTAACTGTAAGCATGTTATTCTTCATTGAGTTGTATAAATCACCATGTGGCTCTCTTATCTATTTCAGATTTAGTTGTAGATACGAGTCCTCTTCCTTCTACCTTGTAGCACTTTGCTGATCATCTTTTTGGGTGAGCCCACTTGAAAGGTCGTTGTTACTTCCTTTGAAAATAATTTTGTTTGTCAAGGATGGCTCATAGTTTGTATATAGCTTCATGGAACATAGGCAGGATCCGGATGTATATTATGGGTTGTATTTTGTTCCTTGTTTTCCTTGTTAGATTATGGATAATGGACCAGAATTGCATAGTCTTTTGAATCGAGTTATTTGATGTATAACTATACATGAAGGGCTTTGTGTATGTGTAGTTATCGAACTCAATCAAATTATATTCTGCATTGTGCTAAAATATCTGGCTGGAAATTGGCTAGTCTTGATTTTGGAACATGTCCTAGTTTTAATCGAAAATCCGTCCATTTTTCTGTAAAATTTGTATGTTAGGCTTGCTAGGAAATGGGAATTCCTTATGTGCTGGTCTCGGCTGGGTGAAGTTCATGATAGTTAATCCTAACATATATGTTTCATCTCCTTCTTGCATCTTTTACATTTGATTTTCTTTATATTTCACTTATTTTTTCTATCTATATAAATAAGGCCTATAATCAGCTATTTCTATCTTCTTGTAAATTTGTGTGTTCATCAAAATAAATGAACCAACCCTTTTCCTTCAAGTGACATAGGCTTTTGGCAACTTTGATGAGTTACCTATACAAGTATGCAATAATTTCCTTACATATATACTATATGATAATAAATAAAAATAATGGTCAATCATTGAACTATATAAGATTATACTTACCAAAACCTACATTTTGTTATATTGTATTGTTTAAAGTGATCTTATCAAAAGAATTAAGAATTCTTACAGTTTAAAAAGATTAAAAAAAAAACTCATATAATATTGCACTAAAAATATTGTATAGGACAATTAAAAAATATATATCCTTGCTACATTTAACTTTTAATTAATACCACATATTTCTTGAAAAAATATTTTTATTAACAATAATTATAAAAAAATTAACAAATCTGTAGAAAGCACGGTCATTATTTCTAGTTTATAAGTAAATGACTTTGTCATTTTAATAATGAAAGTATGCTTAATTTAATCTATAATAGATTTTTATATGACCATTTTATGCATTTGTTTAGATGAAGGGAGAAAGAAAGGTTTTAGGTGAATTTTTCATTTGATTTTTTTAAGTAAAAATGAGATTAAAAAAAGAAAGAAAGAAAATATTCTTCTGTAATTGTCTAAAATTCTCTTATTTATTTTTAATTTTAAAGTTTTTTAATGCTAGCATTTTGTACATACTAATTAATGGTGTGTTTGGTAAGGGCAAAAATTACATAGAATAGATCCATAAGTGAAAATACACATGGATTTTTTTCATAAAATTCTCGCTCTCTTTTATACCCTATACCAAAGACACCATAAAGAGAATATAGTTATTATCCTCAGTTGTTGTTTTTGCTTGGCCTAATACAGTGACCATTCTAAACTAATATTTTTCTTTATCTGAAAGTTATAAGCTAAATATTAACTCCATGCGTTATTGAATTATATTATTAACAACAATCTAGTGTTCAAATTTAGAATCATCACTTTGAGAAGAATTTTCATCTAATTAAGATTCATTAAGAAATTATTAATACCAAATAGTTGCATTACTAAGGTTAGTTTTTCTTGTAAAATTAATCTAACTCTAAAGTCTTTTGATACATATCATGCTTTAGATTCATTGACGCGAATGCATGTAAATTCATAATATTGTTACTTGTATGTACAAGAAAAAATAATATTGTTATTTGATGTTTATGAGAATACCCTTTCAGGGCCATGCAAAAATAAGGTCGGCATTTGTACCTTCTCTTATATATTGGTTTGGTCATTGTTTTGTTTTATTTTATTGGATTTGATAATTTTACTTTGATTTTATCGTCCATCTGCCTCCTATTCATTCTGGAGTCATTATTTTGTCATTATGATGGCCCTTATAAAGCCATTAGGTAAGATGTATATATCTTTAGTTTACTCTAAAACATATCATAACATTAACTTATTTAATAATTTAAGATTATAAATACGTTGCGTGCCTATTTTTATTTGCCTTTTTCATTATAGATATATTGTGTATAAATTCAAGTTATGCTCTGCCTATCCTGTAACATTGAAGTTGATACTAAAACCCACTACAAATCATTTGATCAATACAACTTCTTCAGAAACCATGACTCGAGGAACTTGGGCACAAAATGTCAATTGAGATTAAATCATAATGATTGAGTTGTAAGCTTATTTGTATTCATTTATATTTATACTTCTTGCGGAATTAATTGCTCTGTCTCGCCATGAGCTCCATTCATGAAGTTCCTGAAACATTGAATAAAGCTACCTTTTATGGATGCTTTTGTAGCTAGGCTATGATGGCCTATATTTTGATACTAGATTATGTATATGAAAAAAAAAAAAAAAAGAATAGATATGTTCGAGCTAGCTATTGCATAAGCATAACAAAAAGTGCTTATGTAGGAAGCGCCTAAAGCATTCTAATAAAAAGTCATCAAACAACTGCTCCCTCCCCACTTTTCTTTGCAATATTAGCCTTATTGGCTCAATATTATAATATTATTTAGGAGGGTCATGCAAGAAGAATGTCATTGACTAATATCGCCCATCTGCCCTTCAACTTTTTATTTGTCTTACTTGAGTGTTTGTTTGATAGTTAGAGAAAGATTGGAAGGTCTTTATTACCTTGTGCCTATAATCCTTTGACATTGTTGAAAGTTTTGAGAGAAAATAAGTGTTTGGCAAAGTTAGACATAAATAGAGTGAACAAATGCTATAGATTGAAGTACACTTTGCCTTCAACCCAAACCTATATTTATTAGTGTATGATGGTACCAAACTTGAGAAGGGAGGTTAAATTAATTCTCTAAATACTTAAATATTTTTTGCAAAATAAAACCTAGATCAAAATGCTCAGGTGAGATAGAATCTTATCACAAATGATAAGATGTCTACTACCACAGGATGAGACAAGTTGACAATGATGTTATAAGTTGTTTCAGATAGTATTACAGAGACAGTGACATGATTGTTATATTAAAACTAAATTCAACCATAATTGCAAAGAATAACTTGATAAACAAATGAATGAACTTGAAGAATGAGAAAGAAAGGGAAAGAAGAGCTTGCACACGATGACTTACACTAGTTTAATTTGATCTCCAATATAAAGTTGACATCAAATTCCCACCAAAAAGTGAGATTTTCACTAGAAATAAGTAGTCTTTTTACACTATTTTCCTCTCCAAGTTAGCTCTCAAGCTCATAAGAAGAGCACTCAAACACGCCACCTAATCCCTTCTCTCATTGGCTTTTTACACTATAATCCCACAACCTTTTCTCTCTAGTTTCACTCTCTAGACTTTCAATACTTCACTCAAGGATTACAATGGTTAAAGGGATGAATACATAATATAAGGCTCAAAACAAAAGGCTCTTCAGTAAAGCTCAATATGTAAAAGGATGATGGGTAATGAAGCTTGATTCGCTTTGGAATTTTCTCTGCAATCTTGTGCTTTTCTACAATAGATGATGCTGCAATTTATAGACAAAAATGCTTTTGTACATTTTTCCTTTCCTTTTTGCTCATTTCAAAGATGTTTTTGTACAATTTGAATATCGCTTGAGCAACCTTGTTCTTCTTGTAGCTGTAATGGTATGAAAATGATGTTGAGTCTTTATCAACTTTTCTTGAAGGGTCTCTAATAATTTCTTCAGCTTTCATTTGATCATGTTTTTTGCTTGTTTGTCCCTAAGTTTCCCACCAGCTTGTCTCATATTATTCTTTTGATAAAATAGGCTTTTTGGCCCCTTATCTTTATTTACTTTTTTGATTTGGTTATTTATATTTAATTTTTTTTTTTCAATTTCACTTCTTATATTTCAAATCATCTTCAATTTGATTCTTAGTTACTTTTCCATCATATAACTAATGGAAAATGCTGATGCGGCACAATCCACATCATGTCAATACTATTGTGCTATGTCGGCATTTTTTTGTTAATTATGTAACGAAAGAGTGATTAAGAACGACATTGAAAACAATTTGAAACACAAATGACCCAATTAAAAAAAATTAAAAATAATCAATCAAATTAAAAAATCAAACAAGGATAAGGGACCAAAAAACTCATTTTGCCTATTCTTTCAGATTCTTGATAGGTTATGACAACCGTAATTCCATGTTTGATCTTCCTTCATTCTCTTATTGATCTTGATTTTCATTCTCCCTTAGTTCTTTCTTATATCCATTTATGATCTTGCAAAACATGCTTCTTTTGCCAAGTTCATGTGATTGGTTTTACTATGTTCGTAATCATCATCATACAAAACACTTAATATCTAATAGTGTAGGTAAGACTAAATAATTTTATAACTGCCATTCAATCAATCACACCTTAGTTGCCTCCTAATTAAATTAACAACAATGACTTTCCCACAACCATTCCCAAAATTAGTTATCCTTGGGTTCAATAGTCAAGAATTCCTTAATCCTCAATATCTACCTTAATTATTTCCTATATTCCTAACTGAAACAAATTAATGATGCATTTAGCTTTTGAAAAAAATTATTATGAAATTTAAATGTTGTATTAATTAAAAAGACTGTAAACAGATTTTTTTAAAAAAATTATCCAAATATGTTAAAATTAATTTTTTCCAATAAAAAAAGTGATTTTTTGCCCAAAAAATCACAACTAAACACACCCTTAGTTTCAATTTGGTTTAAAGTTTGAGAAGTGCAAAAGTACATTTGATAGAAGTAAGAAAATAGTTATTTCCTATCAAAGTGACTTGAAAAGATAAGGTTCTATTTAGTTTTAGATAACTTTTTCTATTTTCAATTTTTATTACAAAAATGTCACTTTATTTTCAATCTATTTCTGTAATATTTTCTTGTTTACAGTGTTTGCTTCTAAACCCTAAATCCTAAAATCAAAAAACACAGTGAAAACATAGTGACGCTTTTGTAATTTAATTTGAAGACAGAAAACATTTTCTGCAATCAAATAGGTCCTAAATTTTCCTTTTTCTGCTTATTAAAATGTAAAACAAACATGCCCTTAAGAAAGGCCTTAACAAGTTCTTTGGTAAACATATTTCGTGGAAAACTTGCAAATCAAATGTTGAAAGTATCTCAAGCAAGTGCTTTATTGTTTGTTGCTTCTAATCACAAATTGGGTTAAGTAAACGAGATATATGGCGATAGATAAGTCTTAGCAGGTATTCCCCTCCTCACCTACTAAAATTCATTAGTAACAATCTTATAAAAGCATAAGATTGTATAGTAAGTAATGAAAAACCTGTCAGTTTCAATTTATGATCCTTTTAACCGGTTGTAATATTTTATCTTCGAAAATATACATGTCTGGGATTAAAGAAATTTAAGATAAACAACATAAAGAGGATGATATTCCTCAATATACTATTGTTGTTGGATATAAATAGAGAGGATATTGAATAGGAAAGTAGGGTTATGAGTGTAAAATATACACTCATTTATTGCTTGATTTATGCAGATTTGTGCTTAATTTGAAGAGATTTTTGCCTATGTTATGTGATAGTTGAATTTTATGTAGAATTATTGTGTTTACTGTTAATCTAGTGATTATTTATTGATTTTGTAGGTTTTATGGCTAACTTAGCTCAATTATTGCAAGGAAGAATTTATAGTATTAATTGGAGTATCTTTGAACTAAATCGGAGTTATTTCAAGAAAGTGCTAATACAGAAAAAATCATATCTTTCTTTATAGGGATCGGATTGAGATGACTCGGAATGTTTTGAAAAGATAACGAGGAGGTCTCCAACTTTTCTGTTGGCCACAACTTTCAATTCTCAAACATTCTAGGTAAAAATTGAATTGCAAAATTGAGAAACAAATTTATCCAGATTTAGTCCAATCTAATCTCTGCTCAGCAAATTTATCCATTCGGAGCATGATGTATTTGGAGCTTTGATGGTGAATGCTTTATTTACCCTAGTTCTTAATACGGTCATGATTACATAGGTATGAGGCCATGAGCCTTCAGTTGTTCTGTTAGCACGAGTTCTTGCTGTTATGTTGTCTGTCTAATAGTGGAATTTGAAGCAGCAAACATTGACAAGAAAATTAGCCCTTCTAGTTAATTATTTTTTTAAACCAATAGCCATAGAAATATGTTTTATTTTGGTTTATTTCCACAAAGTACTATGGCTTCATTTGCAGATTCCTATGTTCTTGACACACAAGTGTTTTTTTTTTTTTGTCCTATAGAAGGAAAATACAAACATCATCAAGGTCAGACCACTCCTTTGTAAATAGTTTTCTACATAATATATTTGTACAAAACTATAAACAATTTTATCTTGGTCTTCATTAGTTGTAACATAATTGCTTCCACCCTTCCAAGCTAGCATGGAAGTTGTTCATACTTCGTATTGTTCTTTTCATTATGTATCTCACTAATACTTCCCAATGTTTTTTATTTTATTTCTTGACCATTATGTTTCTCCAAAAAAAATAAAACCTCAGTGTGTTTTGTAAAGTGACGACAAAAGTAAAAATTGCAAAATGTGTGAGCTTGATCCTCGTATTATACAATAATGGATACTTGGCAATGCAGTAACCTTCTTGGTTCCTCATGATAAGTAAAGCCTTGTATCTAGCGGGTATTCCCAAGAGAAATTGTGTAAAGTGCTCGAGCACTCACAAAAATTTTCTATTATTTGAGCTCAAATGCCCAATTGAGTTTTAAATTGTGAAAAGTTGGCATCAAATCTACAGCATAAGTTTGCGAGGCCTACACATTCCACGTGATGTATGCTTTATGTTTAAATGCAATTTTACTAAACAATTGTTACATAGTCATATAAGTATTTGGCTTAAATTAGGAGTATAGTCTTCAAATAGTGCGTATCTCACCGAATCAAGTGCTAAAAGTGAGGTAGGTTCGTTGTTCAATTTAATTTACTAGACTTAAGAATTGATTACTTATTGTCGACAAAAGATCTCTCATGATTATTTTGAAATGGAAACATACCAACTCGGTAATCATATCAGCCCCTCGAGTAGAAAGAAAATTTTACACCAAGTTGTTGTGCAAGCATTGCACTTCATGTTGGTCGATAATGATACACGCATCCATACATAGCTATATATACATTTAACCATGAATGACGTTAGACATATTACAAATTGCAAATAAGAAATAGAACATAGTTGGAAAGTGCCATCTCCCTAACTTCCCTCAGTGTGCTTTGCACCTATCACCACAATAGCCCTATTAATCATCTTTGTAATTTGTCTTCCTTCAAACTCTAAAAAGCGGTCTACTAGTAATCTCAAAGAGACAAGGCAATTTGGTTTGATTTGTTTAGCTGATTTCATGTGCAGACTCAGCAACAGTGTTGGTTGGTCTTCTTTGTAAACTCACCAAAGCGTAATAAGCTCCACTTGGTCCCTTAGCCAATAAAGATGAGTGAGTCCCTTTCTCCACCACCCTCCCCTTATCTAACACAGCAATCATATCACAGTTCTGAATGGTGCTCAACCTATGAGCCACTACCACACTAGTTCTCCCAACCATCACCCTCTCCAGAGCACCCTGCACCAGCTTCTCTGACTGGCTATCAAGGGCACTAGTGGCCTCATCCAACAGCAACACTTCTGGGTTCTTTAGTATGGCCCTAGCTATTGCAATCCTTTGCTTTTGACCCCCAGAAAGTTGCACTCCTCTATCCCCACAATTTGTGCCATAGCCATCTTTCAAGCTTGCAATGAAGTCATGAGCATTGGCAGCCCTTGCTGCCTCTATGATCTCAGCTTCACCAGTCTTATCAGAAGCTCCATAAGCAATGTTCTCTTTTATGGTCCCACCAAACAATGTTGGCTCTTGGCTTACTAGTGCAACGTGCTTTCTTAGTGACCTAAGATGATATGATTTAATGTCTCTACCATCTATAGTCACTGTCCCTTTGAGTGGGTCATAGAATCTCTCTATTAGGCCTACTATTGTTGATTTGCCAGAACCACTTTGCCCCACTAATGCTGTTGACTTACCTGCATCAATTTTGATTGAGAAGCCTTGGAAGATCATTACATTGGGCCTAGCTGGGTATGCAAAATGGACATCATGGAGTTCTATCTGGCCCGTTAACTTTTCAGGCTTGCACCCTTCTGGATCATCAGGCTCAGTTTTTGTGTACCTATCTAGGATTGCAAAAACTGTGCCTACAGCATCTGCTCCTTTGGCAAGGTCACTAGTCATGCTGCCAGCATCAGCAATGACTCTACCTGTGCTCACCAAGATCATGAATGTCTCAAACAATGCTTTGGCTGTGACATGCCCATGGGATACAAGTTTGCCACCATACCAAAAGTCAAAAGCCCATGTGCAAGATGTAAGGCTTTGGGAACATGCAAGCCCAATGCCTGCAAACCAAGATTGCCTGATGCTCTCACGTCTTGGGCCTTCTTGGGCTTTTTCGAGCATTTTGAGGATCCGATCTTGGGAAGAGAAGGCAGTGATAGTTCTAAGGTTGGAAACTGCTTCAGCAGCTATCTTGCTACTTTCACCTTGGGCCTTGATCGCCTTGCTAGACATGCTTTGTAGTAGGACACGCCTTGTGTAGAAGCAAGCTATGATAATAGGTTGAATAGCTATCATAACAATGGCGAGCCTCCATGCAATAATCAAGCCCATGGTGCAGGCTATTACCACCGCTGAGAAAGTTTGCACCACAAGAGCCATTCTGTCCCCTACTAAGGACCTGACCTGTAATGTGAAAGTGAGACACAATAAGCAGAAGACAAAGCTGCAGAAAAAACAATTGCCAAGAATTAAATGATAACCACAATGCACAAGGTAGACATTAGACCATGAAACTAGTGCATAGTTAACAAGACATATGGCCCAACATAAATAATAGTCACAAATAATGACTAAAAAAAATAAAAAATTTAAAAATTGACAAAAGGAAGCCAATTTTGGTGCTACAAGCAAGTTGAAATTCAAAACTCTACTTTTGAGACACGACCTCACACAAAACTTCAGAAGTTTGCAATTTTGTTTAGAATTTGTTTGTTTATTAGGATGGTATGTCATGTGTGTTGAATCTTGAATGAATAACTAATTTATACTACTTTATTTTTTCCAACAATCACCCCAACTTTAGAAGATTGTACTTTCAACCCTAAGTTAACTAAATTTATCTCCTATATTACTTTTTTTTGTTGCATTTTTATGTTGCTCTAGTTATTTCTTATTCATGGATCGTAAAAGATGAAAAAAGCACAACGTGGCATAAGGCATGAAAAACTTGTGCAAAAATAAACAAATCGAATAAAAAGAACATACCACATTGGCTTCTTTGGCAAGTCTAGCGCAAACAGCACCCGTGGAATTCTCATCCTGATCAAACCACCCAACTTCAAAAGTGAGTATTTTCGAAAGCATTCTCTCCCTGACCCTCTTGGTCAAGTATTCTCCCATGTAAGCAAAGTTATAATGCTGCAACACATTCACAACCAGCGAGAACACAGCCAGCCCAAGAAAACAAAGTGCGTAGATCCTAGTCTTCCTTTTAATCTCATCATGGTCTGTGAGAAAATAAACCGATATCATGGACCCCATAGAGAACGCATAAATAGGCTGAACTGCACCAAACAGCACTGCACTTAAACACCCTAGAGATGCTTGTTTCCACTCCGGAAGATTCAAAGCCAATAACCTACCAAAAGAAATATTATTTAAATCATTCAGGTATAGATATAGTATAAACATAATATATAAATATAAGTGTAGGTAATAATTGAGATACACAATATATCAAGTTAAAAAGGTGTTGTGCATTTATGTGAGAAAAAATATTGAGTTAATTCATCGACTTATTTATCATCAATCATTGAAAATGAGATGATAAGTTTTTTATTAAAATATATATTTTTTATCATTTTTAATTATAAATAATAGATAAATTGATGTGAACATTTCCCTTATGTAACAGGGATGTATTGCGTATTAAAAAGTTACGTACAAATCACATAACTCACCTGCGAAACGAGGGAACAGGTAAATTCTTATCTTCTACTACCTCTTCAACATCGTCATCGCCAACACGTGATGCACGTGCCACCGAGTTTGCTGAGCTGGAACGACTCACGAGTGAGAGTCTACGACTGCTCGTGTTCTGCATGTCCTTGTTTGAAATCGATGAAGGATGAGGAGGAAGAGGGAGCGCGGTGTCGTCTTGTTCGGTCTTTGCCTTCTCCGTTTGTTGGAGGCGGACGAGGGAAGCGTAGAGGCCGAAGTCGTTTTGGATGAGGTGTTGGTGCGACCCTATTTCCATGACCTTGCCGCTCTGAACGACGGCTATGACATCTGCGTTTCGGATGGTGGACAAGCGGTGAGCGATGATGAGGGTGGTGCGTCCCACTGCGGCTTTGTCAAGAGCTTCTTGGACGACTCTCTCGGACTCGGAGTCTAGCGCGCTTGTTGCTTCGTCTAGTAAGAGGATTCGCGGCTTCTTTATTATTGCGCGTGCAATGGCGATCCTCTGCTTTTGTCCCCCTGACATCTGAACTCCTCTCTCCCCAACCTGTAAACATGTAAAAGGGTTGAGTCGAATTAGTCCATTTCTAGCAAGAATAAATGGGTTGGCTTCACCCAAAAATAAGTAAATAAATAAAGGATAAATATGTAGTAATATATATATATATATATATATATATATATATATATATATATATATATATATATGTAAAACATCAATTTAAAAAGAAAATTGACATCAATCTACTTCTTCAATAATAGAAAAGATTTAATTTGAATACACTGTCAGTATAAAAAAATTTTACACAGACATCCAATCATATATTGCCACATCAGCAAAAATCTTTGATATAACCACCCACTACTTGAATAGTCATGCAAATGGAATATTTTGATTGGATGACAGTGTAAAAAAAATTTACACTGTCAGTGCACTCCAATTAAACTCTAATAGAAAATAAAATAAATACTAAATTTAAGATGTATGCGATATTAAGTTAGTACTCTAAATATTTTGGAAAGCAATCTGATGGTTGTTTTATATTACAAATAACCAAACTAATGTGAAAAATATTTGAAGTATTAATTTGATGTCTGGTATATCCCAATACCAATTTGAACATTTACTGTAGAAAGTAACATCAAGTTTGTCATTTTATGTATGAGCAATGAGATTGAGAGACTAAATTAGTGTAACTTTTTATAATTAAAAGGCTAAACTGATGTCAACTATTTATGATTGAAGGACTAAACTATTCTATTTTCCATTATTGATGGATTAAATTGAATATGTTTTCTAAGTGAGATGATCAAGTTAATTTTACTTTTATCATTGAAAAACTAAATCGATGTCATTTATATATTTAAGGGACTAGATGAATATTTATTTAAAATTATACTATATGTAGGTTGTTATAAATTTTGGGCTTTTATGAAGTCAATCATCAAGTATGAACAAAAGGATTTTCAATGAATAACTACCTGAAGGGGAAAAAAGGAGAAATTCTTGAGTAAACATAGTGTACCTAACTTAATTACACAAAATAAATTATTGATATATTACTAATTTCTATTAAATGACTATTATGGTCATCAATGTCAATAATTGATATGCACAATCACTTTTAAAAAAAATAACTTTCAAAAGCATATTATCCTATTATTTGATGTAAACTAATTATAAAAATGTGATAATTATATATCATTAAATATCAGTGTAGAATTTTTTTTATATTAACAGCATATACCATTACCAATTCAACTCAATAATGATAATGTATAGGTTTACTGCACCTAAATTAATAACGCTTCACAGCATAACCCTTTATAAAAGCCTCCCGTAAAGGAGTTATGTGAGGAAGGTTACGTCCAGTCATCCCAATACTGCAATATGCTGTCATGATTTATTATATATTAATAACACGAGGAGGGAAATAAATTAACTAATTGTAGAAAGTTGTGAATCATGAATCAGATAGAGAATGCATGACAAGGGTTAAGGGTGCGTTTATTTCATCTTTTCTAAAGAAAAATTGATTAGAAAATTTAAATTTTATATAAAATTAAAAAAAGATAAAAATTATTTTTTTTGAAAAATTACTCTTTTTAATTTTTATAAAAAAATTGAAAATAATTTTTTTTATAATTTAATTATTTTTAAAAAATTATCTAAATATATAAAAATTAATTTTTAATAAAAAAATATTTTTTTAAAAAAAATTATAAACAAACACACCCTAAATCATTGTTTATTTAATTTGCAAAAAGAATTGATACATGAGGGAAGTCAACCATTGATGTCCTGTTATATTTTGCTTGAGGAGCCGAATACCAAGGAATATTTTTTATCTTCCATTGAGCCACGTTGATGTAGTTAATATAAGAATTTAATTAAAAGAAAACTATTATACTGAGTCATATGAATGGACAATGTTTGTAGTACTGCTATAGGTTGTTACGTGTAAAGAATATAAAATTTCATGCCTTTTTTTAATTATTGAATATTTGTACATCAATTTTTTTTTATAATACTATTACTATGCATATAGTAAGTCTTTCTTCCTATCTTTTCAACATTTATTTTTCTAATATTATTTTTTTTACCAACCATAAAACTTGGATCATCATGAGCTGTAGTAGGATATTGCTTTGAAAAAGATGCTATGCGGTAATAGTTTGATTGGAAATTTGGGAAAAAGATGCCGGCCATACGTGGAATTTGATTCTCAAACTAAAAGCCAATTGGCAATTGCAGGTTCGCACCTTGGAAGAAAAATGGGGTGTTTTATATAGGTGGACCACAAAATTATTGGTTGGTATTTTCCTTTTTGGGTACAAAATTATTAGTTGGTATAACCACACTACAGCATGTATGGAGGATATCATTAAAGCAAAGAATCATTCGTGAAACATACACCATTATGTCATTGTCAAGGATTTTATGGCATCTACTGCAAAGATAGGTAAAAAATAGTATTTCTGGGGGT
Source organism: Pterocarpus macrocarpus (assembly GCA_031439585.1). NCBI lineage: Eukaryota > Viridiplantae > Streptophyta > Magnoliopsida > Fabales > Fabaceae > Pterocarpus > Pterocarpus macrocarpus. Next base: position 19,687,986 of record CM062520.1, read on the forward strand.
TATTAACAGTAAATTTCTCAGTAAATGAAAAACATGACTTATTTGCTTAATGGCTATGCTTTCTCAAGTTTAACCCTTCGAAGGAAACTTATTTTTCTGGATAGTCTGAAAAAACCTTAAAGCTTTTAGTTAAAAAAATAAATAAATAACTAAAACTTACTAACTTTTAACACGTGTGCTAACTAACTATGTCAACAACATGCAAATTGATGGTTAATTAATTAAAGTACTCTAGCGGGGAGGGAGATGGCCCGGATTAAAATATTTTGTCCCTATTTTCTGTCTCTTCTCATTTAAATTTTGACACTTGAAAAAAAGTTTTAAAATTTTAAAATTGATATAGTCTATTATGTATAAATTTTTTCAAGTTAAGGTATCCCTGAGACCCCTAGGACTAGAAATACTACATGATCCCACAATGACCCTAAGTATCTCACATACTTCATCAGTTTAATTGACAAATGACAATTAGCAGCACTAACCTGGGTATCATATCCTTGTGGCAACTGTGAGATGAAATTATGAGCATTGGAGACTTTTGCAGCCTCCACTACCTCTTCCTCTGAAGCATCTTCCCTCCCAAAGAGAATGTTCTCCTTGATGCTGGTTGCAAATAGAGCAGGCTCTTGGCTAACCAAACCCATCTGAGACCTAAGCCACTTGAGCTGTAGCCTCTGAATAGGCACCCCATCAAGGCGTATCTCACCCCCAAGTGGGTCATAAAATCTTTGCAGCAGTGATATCACTGTGGATTTTCCTGAGCCACTCCCACCCACCAAGGCCACTGTTTTCCCTGCTGGAACCTTGAGGCAAAAATCACTCAAGATAATGCTGTCTGGCCTTGATGGGTATACAAATTCCACATGATCAAATTCGACTTCACCAGAGACCTTCTCCAGAATTTCCCCAGCCATGTTGTCAGAATCAATTTTTGGAATTCTCTTTATCACCTCCATGATGCGTTCCCCCGCAATGCTTGCCTCTGAGAAGTACTTAACATTGGATAAACCAGCACCTAGTGCCCTGTTGTCCCAAAGTAAATATAGTTACAAAAAGCACAACTTAAGCTAACAAATCATGAAACTAGAGAAATTCTAATGTACTTTCAGAAGTGGTTTTTTAAATTCGCGTTCACAACCATAATTGCAACCGCAATATTGCTATTATGTGCCTTCCGCAACCACATTGTAGCAACAATTGTGGCCGCAACAGCTGCATTTTCTTGCAATTTTCCGCAATTGCAGTAATTACAATGTAACCGCAACTATGACTGCAAATTAAAACCATCAACAAGAGAAAAGTTTTGTTCTGTTTCATTTATCATTTGATACTTCAGTTACTTCATTAAAAATATAGTGAAAGTAGAGAATAATAATAAGTTTGGGGCCCACAAAACTGATATGTCAAATGGTGAATAGAATAGAGCAAAACTTTTCTCTTGTTCTGAGAGGACCAAAGAATTTATATGAAACTATTGAGCTGAATTGAAATAAATGAGATAAAGGGTAGGTGTAATTACAATCCACCCAGAGCTACGGCTGCACCAACTGCAAATACAGTCCCACCTTGAGCACCATGGTACATAACCAACCTGCTACCATAATAGGACATGAAGGACCAAATAGCAAAGACAACACCATTGCTTCCTATGGCTAAGCCTTTAGCCAAGCCTTGTTTTAGCCCCAACTTAACAGACCCTTGTAAGGCATCAGAGAAAGCAGCTATGGTCTTGCTCTCCCCTACAAAGGAATAGACGGTTCTGATGGAAGATATTGCTTGTTCTGCTACTGTGCCAGCCTGATTATACTCTTCTCTGATCTTTCTAGCCAACCCGATCAAAGTCCTCCCATACATCAAACCAGGGATCACAAGTAAGACCACAAAAGGGAACCCAACAATGGCCAATCTCCACAACAATGCGAAAGCCACTATGTAGCTCCCAGTAAACATGGAGGCATTCATCAAGAAATTTGGAACCTAGTTTTCGAAATTGGAAGTAACTGTTAAATGTCATAATTGCATTTAAAAATCAAAATTGAAAAAGCTCAAATAATAATAATAATAATAAAGGGTTGTTATTTTTTTTTTCCTCTTTTTTTCTTCCATTCACACCTTTTCACTTAGACAATCTTGGATTACGAGGCTATCATTGGAGACACTGGTGATGACCTCTGACGTGCTTGTGACATGCAAATCAAAGTATGCTACTTCTTGTCTTAGCACTGCCTTTAAATACCTGGCTCTCATTCTTGCAGCTTGTCTTTCACCTGTTCTTGTCCAGCAATAACCCTCTAAAATCCCCCCAAAGTAAAGACAAGAGGGGTACAACGTTAGTACTGTTGTCTTGTACAAATGAAAGTGAAGACAAAAGCCAAAATCATTAGCAAAACTGAAAAAACTCACCCAGGAAGCAAGCAACAAAAGACCCACAAGCCAAATATAACAAGGCCACTGCATTCTGCATCACAAATTAACAAAGCCAAACCAAAATAAGCCACTTTTACTCCTTCTCCTTTATGTTCTTTCTGTGTCTGTGTGTTCATAAATTTTCACGTGCTTCAAGAGCAAGAAAACCTTCTTGTTATACACTATTCAAAGCTTACCATATTAGTTTTGTGAGTCATATCTGTCTCTCACTTTAACAAATGTGTTGATCATTAAATGATACATAACAAGACAAAAAGTTCCTTATTCTAAGAACAACTTTTAATTTTTTTGTATGTAATGCTTGAGAGAGGAGATAAGGAATTGAATATAAAAAACCATCTCTAACCCTTCATCTAATAGAACTTATAGCATGTTTGATGTCTTGCTTCAAAAGCTCCAAATTATGGTTAGGGAAGAAGATATTTTCTTATAATTTTTGTCCAAATCATGGTTTTGAAGTTCAAAATGCAAAGCTAAACATGCATCAATTTTATTTTATTTTTCAGGAGTTGATAATCAAAGAGGAAAAGAGATAGCACCTTGTTTATGCTATGAGTAAAACCTCCTCCTTCAATGTTAGAAAAATTTCCAAGGTTGTTCATAATCCTGCTAGTGATGAACAAAACCAAAGGGGTGGTTAAGCCATCCCCAATGGCCCCCATCAAACCAAAGACCATAAAAAACCAGTCTTGGGCATCTGCATGCATGAAAATGGACCTTATGGAACCATTCTTCTTCTTCTTCTTCCTAACCATGGCAACACTGTTATTGTGATTCACATCCATTTCCCCCACACACGACAACAACAACAGCACTCCTAGACTCCTAGTTTTCAGAATCAACCAAACAGTGACCACAAGAAGTGGCTTCTGCTTCTGCCTTCTCTGAAGCAGTGACCACTACTTCGGAGGCCTTATGACATACAATATTGCAATGTTATCATGGATTTATAGGAATCAGTGAGTGCGCGGGTAGGCTTTGGGAGTGCTGTGATGTGGGGGCAAAATAACAGAACAAATTTGGTCAGGGTTATTGGGGTGATTCCCTGATAGCATGTGCACAGGCTTATTATAAATTTATAATGAGGATGTAGCATATGGAGAGGTAGAACCTCATGTTTGACTTTGTAATAACAGCCGTGTTACTTAAAAAAAATTATAAGATGAAATTAAATAATAGATGAATAACTTATTTATTTTTATTTAAATTATCAGAATCCAAAATTTATTAGATCTTAAATAATTTAATTTGAATGAGATAGGTTGATTATAAGAATAAAAATAATATTATTTATACATTAAAAATAAATATTTTTATTAAATACCATGGAGAGAGAAAAAGACAAAACTTTCTCTCTTTATAGTATTTATGAAAGATGTCACTTTTGATATATAATTACCATTCTTCTAAAAATAAATCTCTTCCATATTAATAACTTTGTTATATTACTGACGTAAAAAAAAAAAGGTATGTTACATTATTTTTAAAAAATTTAAAAGTTCAGAGTCTAATATTTTTCTTAGAATTTTTTTATACACAGCCGTTAAGGCTCTAATTAAAAAATCAAAAATAAAACATTTTAAAAATTTTAAGTATATTTAATATATAAAAGGTTAGAAAATTTTCAGGTCTATATTTTCTCTTCTTGACTACTCAATCAGTGTTTTTTCAGATACTGATTCTGATTAGAATAACATTTTTTTTTCTTATAATAATGCATGTGCAAAAGCGTCATTAATGACGATATGTAGCTGTACACAGCGCAAGGCAATGAGAACATCCATGACTGTGAGCAAACCATACACTGACTTAAGCAATCCAAGGGGCCTCATTTTTATTTTTATTTTTTATTGCTGGAAAACTGACTCAAACATAATCGATGCATGTATCTAACTTTTGCTTGTAACTTAATTAGTTTGGCCGCCACCTGGCACTTGAGAACAGTGTGCGGAGTGGCGATTGTCGGCAGTTAAACTGCCTCTGCATTGTCTTGGCTTGATAAAGAGTTATGGTACAAGGGCATAAATTTCTTTTGGTAGTCTACGGGCTTAGATTTTATTTATTATTAGATAAGTTATAGATTTAATTTAAATAAAATTTATGTTTAATTTAATAATAAATAAAATATAAATTGATATGATACTCAATTTTAGTAAATTATAGAGCACCATTATTTTCACATTAAAAATATATATTATAAAGAGCGATATAAAGAATTAACCTCCCTTACTATTATTCAGTTAAAATAAAACCATCCTTACTATTATCAGATTTTTTGTATTTTTTTATAATATTTACTTTTAAGTTAAAATAATATATTTTAAATTATATTTTTTAAATGAGTAAAAAATGTAAAGAAATTTTTATATACTTACTCCATACTACTTATAACTCAATACATTAATTTTGTGAATTATTATTATCTCTCATTTTTTTTACATTTTTAATACAATAGTTGATATATTGAATAATAAAAAATAAAGCAAAACTTTTTCCTCATTCTCATAATATCTAAGAATTTATCAAAAATACATGGTTTGTAATATTCTAGGCTATAAAAATTAGTATTTAACATGTATAAAGTTTTGTTAAAAAAATAATTTTTTAGTATAACACATAGTTTAACATATGTCAACTATTAATTTAAGGTGAGAAATTTTCATCCAAAAGTTTCTCTTAACAAGTGAAATCCTTTATGAGCAAATACAATACAAAATCTTCTCTTAATAAGTGAAAAACTTGTTGAAGATTCAATTGGCCCAAATACAATATAATCATTTATGGGGCAACAAAACTATTGTTACAGTTGACTAATATTAATTTAAATTTAAATATTAGTTAGCCTGATATATGCTAGTCCAGTTAATATAATATAATTCTATCATTCAGTTATGTATTAGTAATCCATGGAAATAGACATGCCTATTTTAAAGCTAGACCTGTCTTTGATATGGTTGCTTTCATCCTTATTTTTTTCTGCTTTACGCAGAAACTTTCCAATTTAATCAAAATCTGGATATCAAAAGAAAAATTCAAAGATATAAACATCACTATTAGAAATTCATTAAACATAGATGGATTTACCAATGATTATAATCTATAACCGTCAACAAATATTTGCACCTAATAACGCTAAACCATTATCTACAGAAAAACCATCGATAAGTAATTATACTTTCTTTTTTAATTTAATTTAAAAACTTAATACGTTATTGATTGAAAATTCGTAAGTAATTTAGATAAAATAAATATTATTTAATTTTTTCTTCAGAATTTTTTTTTAAATTTTACCAATGGGAGTTCCGTCGATATTTTAATTGATTTTTTTTATTTAACCTCTTTTTTTATTCTATTTTTTTACTCAAAATTTTTAGTTTCTAAGTTAATTAACTAAATTTATTGTGTTGATTGTTAAAGATCTAGTTTGGAGCACTTGGTGATTAGTGTATTGACTAATTGAAGAGAATTAGGAAGTTTTAGCTATTTGAATTGTATATGTTTTTAAACTTTATATTTTCTAAAATATTAGAGACTTAAATTTTTTTGGATAAAGTTGTAGGATAGAAGAAGGAGGATGAGATTGCACAATTAGGAAAAGGCTTAGTGTTCCTTCCCATTGTTTGAATTGTATATTGTGGTGTTATATGCCTGCACGATGTGAAGTAAGGAGATACACTTTAGAATAGTTTTTAGGATTAACTGATTAATTTGTTTAACTACATGTGTTTGTTATTTGTATTTGACTAATAAAATAATTTTTGTAGAGGCTCCTAAAATAAGAGGAGACTCTACCCAAATTTTGTTGAACATTTAAAATGTTGTTTGAATTAAATAATTATTGTAATGAAATAAGTAATTGTTAGGTGTGTTTAGGGGATGAATTAATTTTTGTGTAAGTGTGTGATATTATTGAGATACAAAATGTTTGCTCCAAATCGAGCATAGATATATGATAGATTGCACTCAAGTCGGGGGGATTAAGCCAGAATTTTATAAGGGAGTTAAGGAGTTCATAACGGCCTATCTTCAATCAGAGCAAGTTACACGTAAAGAGACAGTTAAGTGTCATTGTCGTAAATATAAATGTAAGAAATTTTTAGACATAGAATCTATTATATATCACCTATACAAGGATGGGTTTAAACCTGATTACTGGGTTTGGACTGAACATGGGGAAGCCTTATTATCAAAGAATCAATTTAGTGTCAGTTATGTTGGAAGTAGTTCGATGGGGGTCCATATAGGTAACAAAGAGGATGGTAATGTCATTTGGAAAGACAACCTTAGTTGTTATCAGGGAATGATTTTTGATGCTGCTGGCCATGAGTTTGGAATGTATCCTGAACCTTCGGAATATATTCCCAATCTAGATGTTGAAAGATTTTATAGTTTGTTAAAGGCAGTGAATAGGCTTTTATAGGAAGGGTGTGTGCATTCTCAGTTGTTTATGGCAGTAAGAATGTTGAGTAATAAGTCAGAGGCAAACTAAGCTAAAATTCTTTTGATTAGTGGGCTTCATTCATGAGTAAGATTAGTCCACAATCAGAAACTATTCTAAAGGACTTTTACCAAGACAAAAGGTTAGTTTTTTAGCTTAGGTTAAATGAAGTGAAGATTGATTATTGTTTAAATGGGTGTATACTCTATTATAAAGATGATGCTACCCTAACTCATTGTAAATTCTATGGAGAGCCTAGGTTTAAGCCGAAAAGAGGGGGAAATATGACATATAATGATGTTATGTATAAAAGATTACACTATGTGCCCCTAATCCCTATACTTAAAAGGTTATATGCATCAATGAGTTCAGTACCTTACATAAAGTAGCATTTTGAGAATCAAAGGAGTGATGGTATAATCACACATCATTCTTATGGTGAAGCTTGGCATCATTTTGGTCGAACCTATCCTGATTTTGCATCTGATCCCTGCAATATAAGGTTAGGGCTATGTGCCAATGGTTTTACTCCTAACAATCAATTTAGTAAACCATATTCTTGTTAGTCTATGATTGTTACTTCTTACAGTCTTTCGCTTAAAATGTGCATGAAAAATCCTTATTTGTTCTTAACTTGCATATTCCTTAGTCTCGATAATCTGAAAGCCAAGATTGATATCTATCTCCAACTTTTAATTGATGAATTGAATAAGTTATGGTGTGATGGTGTTTCGACTTATGACATCACAACCAACCATAATTTTAGGTTAAGGGTAGCATTGATGGGGACCATCAATGATTTTCCAGATTACAAGACGTTGTCTGGATGGATAACGTAAGGAAAATTGGCGTGTCCGATATGTATGGAGGATATAAAAGAATTTTTGGGTTGACTGTCATAGAAGGTTTTTAGATATGGATTATATTTATAGGGGTAGTAGGTATGGATTCAGAAAGAACACCATAGAGAGTGAGAAGGCTCCTGTTAGACTTATTGGTCAGTAAATTTGGGACAAGGTTAGGCAACTTCGAAAGATTATAAAAGTTGGAAAATCCGTTAGATTGCCTGGCTATGGAATAGAACATAATTGGACCAAACAAAGTATATTCTGGGAACTACCTTATTAGAAGGATCACTTAGTCCGTCATTATTTAGATATAATGCATTTTGAGAAGAATATATTTGGTAATATTATATACATTATGATGAATAGTGGTCAAATTAAAGGCAATGAGAAAGCAAGGATGGATTTAGAGAAGTATTATAGATGCCTGGAGTTAAATTTACAACCCTTAAGAGATGGTTGTTGGTCTAAGTCTAAGGCCAATTATATGTTGACCTTTGTGCAGAGACAATATGTGCGTAAGTGGATACACGAGTTAAAAATGCCAGATAGTTATGTCTCAAATTTGGGTAGGTGTGTGAATGGTGCACAAGGAAAGTTTTTTAGCATGAAAAGTCACGACTATCATGTATTTATGAAATATTTGCTGCCTGTTGCATTGAAAGAATTGCTTGATTATATTTGGATGCCGTTAACTAAGTTGAATGAATATTTTAAATATTTGTGTTCATCCACTCTTAGGGTTAATGATCTTTTGGTAATGGAAAAGAAAATTTCCATTATTCTTTGTAAGTTTGATAGGATCTTTCCTCCTAGAATTTTGTTACTCTTTGGAGCACTTACCTGTACACTTGACCTATGAAGCATGGGTATGTAGGCCTATCCAATATAGGTATATGTACCTGTTCGAGTAGGAAATAAGAGAGTTCAAAAGAACGGTAAAGAATAAAGTTGAAATAGAGAGATCAATATGTCAAGCATACATTGCGAAAGAGATATCTAACTTTTGTTTCTACTACTTTGAGTCGTATGTCTAATCTAGGAGAACTAGAGTTGGTCAAAATAACGATGGTAGTGAAAGCTCAATCGAACCAACTTTGCCAGTATCCAACCAACCTGCCCGTGCTGTTGGATGATGTAAAGACCGATGGTTGACTGGGGGTGAATGGAAGTCTGCACAATTACATATATTTCTAAATTGAAATAAAGTGGAGTCATTCAAAAGACAATTGATAAACTATTTTCTTGTATTCTTTGTTCTATAATTCCTCAAATCCTATATAATGGTAAATTGTGACAAGGTGTCTTTTCCTGTACTTTGTCTAATGTTTACAGGTATTTTGAACAACTACACGGTCAACAATCCCTTGAACAATTTCCCGAATAGTTCAAATCATTTGTATGTGACACATTGATTCTATTTTGTTGTTCATGTTTTTATTTTTGTATTATTATGCGATTGATATTCCAATCTTTATACTTAGGTGCATGATTAAAGGAAAAGTGACACCAATCCTTACTTGTACAATTTAGCTTGAGGTCCGAAAACTAGAGCTACAAGTTGGCCAATGTACTATGGCAATGGTTACAAGCTTCATACAACTGAATGGGAAAGGAGAAAGAAAACTCATAACATTGGGGTTTGTGTTAGGGGAGATATTGGAGATGGAGAAATTAACTGGCATAGAGTAGTTAATAAAATATTTGAGTTGGAGTACCTTAGTAAACTTTTTAAAAAGATTGTGCTATTTGCTTGTGAATGATATGATCCGACATATCTAGGAGGAACACATAAACACATTCACTACAAAATAATTAAGATTAACCACACTAAAAGATATGAAAAATTTGATCCATTTATCGTCTAAAATGCAAAATAAGTTTATTACCTGCTATACCCTAGAAGATGCAAATCTAACTAAAGGGTGGTAATAAAATGTAAACCAAGGGGTAGAGTAGAGCTTGAAGAAGGATTTGAGTAAGCTTACCCAATCGAAGATCCAGGCCCTTCCAGGGTTGTTGTTGATAAAAACATCCTCCTAATCTATGTTCCATTTTAGTGGAAGTTGATATAATTGAACTCTTGAGACAATATTCAATGCGTCAGGCTGATGAGAAGGGGGCCAACATTGAGGATGAGGAAGAGGAATTCAACGATGATGTTGAAACCAAAAGTGATAAAGATAGTCCTCAACTTTCAAAATAACGAGATACTAAGTGTGTTGTGTTTGTCTTTAGTTAACATATGTATTATGTTTTTAATTTTGTGCACGTATATTTCGATGTTATAGTTTAATTTTTTGCATTTATAGTTATATGCATTTTATGTGCGTTGTATATGTTTATTGATTTATACACATGTTATACCTATCACTTATGGCAAGATGAGGATATGGTTCCGGACAAGGCAGGGGTAGACCGAGAAAGCATAGTTTACTCCCTTGCATTCGTGTTCTACCCACCACCTCCACTGCGCTCGCATCCATTACCCCTACTACCTCCACCTTTCCTAATCATTCTCCACATACCGAAGAGTTTGTTATGATACCAAACCCTGGGTATGTGGAGCCAGGGTCTCAATCCTTATTCCTCCCTTTAGCCTTCTCCACCTCCACACCCACCTCTAGGAAGTGAGGCCCGCACCTTATCTGTACTTGGTTCCACACCTTCCCTTACCCCCAACCAACCTAGTTCGTAGGGTGCCCAAGCCTCCTCGTCCACCTCCTCGTCCACCTCCTCACAAGGCTCTATTAACCAGAAAGTGGAGTTTATATATGATGGTAAATCCTGACAAATAGTTTCAAATTTAAATTTATTATGAATTTTTAATTGTAATAGAAAGTTTAACTAACAGATACTTGACTTAGTTGGATTCCACCACGGCCGAACCTGTGTAAGATTACCAAGGTATTCGAGGAGAACTTTCATGGCTTTTATACTAGTTTTGTACAAGCCTCTGAGGTTATGCAACTACTGTGGTAGAGAAAGTGGATGGTAAAATAATTATTATTTTTTATTTTTTTTAAAATTTTTATTCTTATGCAAAATTATTTACTACAATTAAGCTAACTATTATGTTACTTGTATGCAGCGTATATTCACTATTGATCTATGGGAGTAGGCTTCGATCTACAAGGCATGGAGGGCCAGGGCTAGGAAGCACGTCCGCAATATATTTCACAACATTCGCGGGAATGATGTTGGCACCCATTGACTCACTAATGAGATCCTCTAGACACTGAGGGCCTACTAGGACTCACCCCAATTTAAGGCAAAGTAGATGAAGGACTGGACAAGTAGAGGATCAATCCGAGGTGGCTCGCTGAACACTAAAGCCTCCACTACCATTGAAGGCACACAGATGAGATGGTAAATATTATCCTTTACTTATTTAGTTATTCAATTTTCGCATTAAATATTATATGAACACATGAAAATTGTTTGAAATGTAGGAGAATGGAATGAGCAAGCCGTTAACTTAGAGGGAGCTATTTCGGAGACCCACACTTGGAAGCAGGACAAGTCCCAGTGAATTGATATTCGGTCGGAGACCATATATGCAAGTACTTATAATTTTAGTTTTCAATACTTTTAATTTGTTATATTTGTTATTCTTTAAATCTAATTTATTTTGTTTCTTCCAATTGTAGCATGAGTTCACTTAGCAGTTGACCGAGACCTGATCGCAACAGTCGCAGTAAGGGGATTGGAGCACTCCTGTTGGCCCACCTATTAACAACGATGAGATATAGGGCCAAACGGTCGGCGGTCACTACAAGGGGTAGATTTAAAGTATGGGGACTACTTATAGCTGGTCATATTCTCTAGGTTTTACACCTGGAGTTGGGCTTGTTAGGACCGATGTGGAGAACATCCGTGATCAAGTCCATGCATTAAATGAATCGGTGTAATGGTAGCTTGAGGAGACTGAAAGGAGGTACATGGAGCTGTATCAGCAACACAAGAGGGATAAGGAGAAGTGGACGCAGTAGATATAGTCTATGAAGCAGAGGATGTCGACCATGTACAGCTACTTCGAGCAAATGTGTAGTGACGATTCATTGTTTGGTGCAAACCTCTACCATCTCCGCTCCCACCTCTACCGCCTCCACATTCTCCACACCACCACACATTCGAAGACGACGACAACATTTCGGATATTGATGATGATCAGTATTCGTAGTTTTTAGGATTTTTTTTTTTGTTTTTAGAAGTATATGATGATATTTTTATTTTTTGCTTCTATTATTGATAGTTTTTATTTTAATTAACATCATATATTTTTTATATTTTGTTATATTCTTATTCATATGGATTTGTGAACAATTAAAACAATAATTTGAGATATTTAAATACTATTTTCAAATTTTAACAATATAAACTAGAAAAAAAAAATTTTATGTACCAATGATTCAGTAGGCAAATTATTATTTACCCAATTATCGACGGATTTTTTGTCGGTAATTATACACATTAAAATATTATTTTTATATTATCGACGGATAATACGTTAGTAATATTTTTAAATTATAAAAAGATGTCAAATTACTGATGGATATGCCGTCAGTAATTATAAATTATTCATCAGTTTAATTCCATTAGTGACGGTTTCTTATGCTATTATTACTGATACTGTTTTTATTAAATTCATCGATATAATTACCTAAATTACCAACGGATAAATTTTTCCGTCGATAATATTCATTTTTTTATTACCGATGCGTATCTTACCTATTAATCATGTCTGTTGGTAATTTCGTCGGTAAGCAACGTATTTGCATGTTCTACCCAACCATTTCATTTAAAAAATAATAATAACTTTGTCTTTGCATACTGTATTTAATTTCTTCAATAAAGTGAATAATAAAATTTGCCTCAATGAAAGTTTCCACTCTCATAAAGATGCTAGTAGTCATAGTAAATCAACTTTCATCTTCAGTGCCAAACACTCCAAGGAAAGGTCATTCATCTATAGTTTCAATCTAGAAAGAGCAAAAAATAAGTAAATATATGAGAGAATTATTGCCTTGCTACTTGGGGAAGAAATGAAGAACCCTCTTATTATCCAAACTAGGACATTGAGGGGAGGTTCTCATCAAGTCAACAGCTTAATGCTATTTCTGTGTAAAACTTCATGATGGTTTTATGCATGTGATGATTCATGCAAACTCATCGCTGGGGCTCAATGGAGAAAGTAGAAGGATTAAATGTTGGATGAGTTGAAAACATCTTTGTCATGTATTGTACTATTCTAGATGCACACATGCATGCACCCATGCAGGAAAATCTGAAGTTGGAGGGTAATGTCTGTTGGCACTTGTAGTCTGACAAAAGCAAAATATTACAAAGTCCAAATTTTTGTTTAAGTTTATTTATTAAAATAATATAATATATGATAACTTTTAAATAAATAAACCAGTTTTAACTTTTGGATGACTAAATGAGTCATATTATATTATTATATTAAAAATTATGTGAAAAAAAAAAAATTTGTCAATTTTTTAACTTTATGAAGATACCCAACCTGATGACATTTTTGGCAAGAAACATTTCTAGCCTCGCACATCAAGTCGGATCAAACTCATGCTACATGCCAACTAATCAATAGCCACGATAGAATTATAATTGATATCAATAATTGATTAAACATTTAATAATTATCTTCCTAAATATTCGTTTGATTAGCCGTCACATCCCTTGTATTATGCTTTTGGTTAATGTTTTTTTAATTATAATTATATTATATAATAAGCTTATAAAGTAGGAAACAAGGTCAAATAATATGATCATTCAACATTTTCTTGTTAACTATTTGAAAGTTTTATCTGGGCAAATTTTGTGTTAGATATGTTTGTTCTCTGATGAAATAATACACCCTTCAACTCTAATAAGGTTGTATTTGTTTCATATTTTGAAAAAGATGATTTTGAAATTAAAAATTTATATATAATTAAAAAAATTAAAAACAATTTTTTTGATATTCTGATTATTTTTAATAATTTATTTAAATATGTCAAAAGTAATTTTTTTTAATAAAAAATGATTTTTTGGGCAAAAAAATCTTATCCAAATGCACCCTAAATGTCACAATTGGGCAACTTCAAAAAATGATTTTTTTTTTTTAGTCTTTTAAGGTATTTTTACTATAGATACTATTATAATTAAGAGGCTCTCCTAATAATTGTATTATCTGATATTTGAATCCTTGTCCTCTTTTTGAAAGTCCAACTCAATTTACGCTGCATTCTTACTCTTGGATGTATAGAAAGGAAAAAAAAAAACTTTAATTATAGTGCCATCTATAATCTCCAATGTAAAAGATAAGAATCTCTTTTCCTTCCCTCAAGAGTCCAAAAACTATTTCTAGCATTAAGTAGAGCCGTCAAAATGGGTCAAATTTATCTGACCAACCCATTTACCTACAAAAAATAAGTGGGCTTAGCTTAAAAAATAATGATCTATTTAAACTAGCCCATTTTTTACTCAACCCATTTAACCCACGAGTTAAACGGGCTAGCTCACGTAAGTCTGTCTGCCTACATTTCTTTTTTTTTTTCCTTTTTTTTTTAAGAAAATGAGTATAAATTTAAGATATAAAAAATATAATTTAATAATCAAATTTAGGATATTATTACTTTTTTTAATAAGTGATAAGAATTTTTGTCTTTTTTTTAATTAAAATTGATGTGTATTATGTATAATCAAATTTTTAGAAGTCTAAATGAATAAATAAAAAAAAAAAAGAAACTAGCTGGCCTGATTAAGACCACAGATCGGACTGTCATAATATGGTCTATGGACTAAATGGACTGGCTCGTTTAGCCTATTTATTTTATGAGTTTAAACGGACTGGGTCCGACCTCTTTGACTATCCTAGCACTAAGACACAATGATTTATTTTTATCAACACAAAGCCAAAAACATCCTATGCACAATTAATTTCTCGCATGAATTCTATTTAGACTGCATATTAACTTGGTGTTGGAGTGCCTTTTTTAAGTATTCTCTCCACTTTGAACTACCTCAATAGAACCTACCTTGAACCAATACTGAATTTCAAAAACAAAAATATTAATTTATCATAATTGCACAACATAAATTGACTGTGAAGCTTCATATAAAAAATATATGTGTGAAGCTTTTTATTAATACTATCTTGTAGCATAAATACTTCGTTTTAAGAAAAAGATAATTTCATTCATGAAAAAATCTAACGATACTTACAAATCGAAAAAGATATATCAAATATAAATTTAATAAAAAATAAATATATTCTATATTTTGATCGAATTGACCAACAATATGTTACTTTATTCGTTGTTTGAAGACTCTCAATATTTAAGCATCTATTGGGGATCAATACAAAAAATATTGCAATTTGAAAAATGCACACAACTCTTTTTAAAATAGATCTAAATATCTTAGTCAATTTCATATGTAAGATCATTAAAACCAAAATACTCATAAGAGAACAACAAAAACACCTATAAAAGAGACAACAAAAATGCCCATAGAAAAAACAATAAAAATAAAACAAAAGATACAAAACTTTTATAAGCAACGAAAAGGGAAAAAAATGAGGCTACCATAAAAAGAAAAAGATGGCAGCCACCCCATCAACGACACTTATACAAGAGGAGACAAAAAAAAAAAAAATACATAAAGAGAAGAGAGAAAAGGAGTAAATTGAGCCGGCAATCTTTTATCTTTTAGCATAAACATTTATATTTAAGTTTATGGATAAAAATATATGAGCAAATACACATCTATTGTGTGTATACTATCTCCGCTTCAAAATAACTATCACTTTGGCTATTTATATAGGTATTAAAAAATCCAAAATCAAGAATTAGTTATAATATATTTACCAAAATGCCCTTGTATAATAAATAATATATTATTTTAATATTTTATTATTTATTGTACTTAAAATTATATAGAGGATAAAATAGAAATATTTATAATAAATATTTTATTGAAATTTGAAAATGACAAATAATTAGAATAATATATATATATATATATATATATATATATATATATATATATATATACTTCACTTTCAAATAAATTTTAATTTTAAATATTTATATGCAATTTAATAGTATAATTAAATTCATGAATGTTTTTAAGTGATCATTCAAATTTTAAATAAATTCTAACTTTAACAATTCTTGCATTAATGTCCAGGTTTCAAGATTTTATCTTTTTTCAAATGAGACAGTATTTTGACTTGGTTTATCATCTGTACAAAGTTGGGTAATCGATTTATCATTTACGGGCCAACCCTTTTAACTTATACCTCATACGGGTTACGATCATACAATTTTCAAAATTTGTTTAAACACGAGCTGACGTACTCAATCCATTTAGCTTGTGTCGGTTAAATAAGTTTCAGGTCACTAACCTATGGATCTAAATTTCTAAATAATGTATTAATGGAAAAAAGAAATTCATAAAAGATAAATTAACAAGTCAATTCACTAACTTAAGAGCTAATACATATTGGACTTGGGTTAATATTTTTTATGGTTTATGTAAGGTACGGCCCAACTCGATTCGACCTATTTACTTCTATTGTTTGTTTGACATGTTGTATAATGTCTATATAATACATGAGAATTTTGTCGCTTGTTTGCAAAACGTAATATGTTCATTTAGTTTATCCATTGAAATTTTCGTATACAATAAAACAATAGATAACTTAATCAAATATTAGGGCGTGAAATTATGTTTGATTAAATTTTAATATATAATGACTCTTTCATTCTCTTTCTCCCTCTCCATTTATATAAATAAATATTATTTAATATAAATTATAATTATATATAATAAAAAAATTAAAAATTATATTTAAAATAAGAATTACTTTTGAATTTATAACTAAATAATTAAGATTTACTATTTTATTATTTTTCTTGCTATATTTTATGATAAGTGAAACAAGTAGAAAATATTTAAATGTATAAGATAGAATATTATGTTTTTGTTCGTTATTTTATATTTAATTTAAATAAAATAGTTATTAAAAATTATATAAATAAATGGTAAATATTATTTAATATATGTATATAATAACGAAATTAAGAAATAATTTAAATAATTATTACAAAAAGCAATCGTATTTAATTTTTAAATTTATAATTAAATAATTAATAAGAATTACTATTTCATTATAATTTTTTGCTTAATAAAATTCTCACTTGTGATTATAATTATTTGTAATAGTTAAAAGATTATATTAATCATTATATAATACAGAATATCATACCAAAAATTACATAATATTAAAATTTTAATGAACTTCATCCAACCAAATTTTATATTATCAGACTTTATGATATCAAATCCCTAGTTCATTATGAAAAAAGCCGATGCAGACCAAATTGTACCCTTATCTACATCTATCTATCTCTATATATTGATTCTATCTTAATTACATGCTCTAATCCTAATCATTAATAACTTACTAATTTTTATTTTTATTTAATAAATCTCTCTCATATTTTCTTTAAATTTTCTTTATTTTTTTAAATATTTGATCTTTCTTTCAAATTTTCATTAAATTTTTCCCCTTTTCTATAATTTTTTTTTGTTAAATCTTCTAAAAGTATAAAACAATTATTAATAATCTTCAATTAAAAATTTGGATCAAATTAAATATAAAGGGATTCAAATTCAATATAAAGGGAACCCGGGAGGTGTGGCTGAGTCGAAGGCACTCATTTACTCTTAACCAAATGTCAGGGGTTCGATCTCTAACTTTGGATATGGAGAAGCCTTAAATCTCCGGGCCAACTGTCCCACCTTTTGAGGTGCCTACAAATCAGCGGAGGGATTAATCACTGTACTTGAAGGTGGATTCCCTTTCCATGGACCAAAAAATAAAATTCAATATAAAAGAATGTATTAAGTCTTCACATTATTTAAAAATATAATTAAAATAACCTTTATAATTATTTAGACATTCCTCTTCCCTTAAGTCAATTTTTAGAATTAAGATAAATATACTCAATTTTAAGAATTCTAGAATTTAAAAAATCCTAATATTATGGATAGAGTTCATTTGGGATCGCAATGCATTTTTATTACGACTAGTTCACTTTCGGATCTTCCCTTAATCCATATAAATATAAAACTAATTGTATCATAATTAATTATATCTATTATTAATTGTAAAAATTATATTATTTTGATAACTAATCTGAAAACACCCCCTGAATCATTCAGATCTGATGGTTCAAGGCAGAATGGAACTCACCAGATTCAAACCACACGGTACTGAAAGTATGACGTATTTGCATACGAAATGTGCAGAGAGATGTTGACGTAAATCGTAATGATTATCTATTTAATTTGATAAATATACACATGCTAATACGTGCATGACGCATTAGAACCGACGGCCAATTTTATTCAACATGGCTTCTTACTCACTCCATATACATAAATATTGTAATAATTTAATTAAGAAATTATTTTCACCGACACGGTTCTTGGGATCAGAATAATCTACAGTGAGTATGTTTTTTTCAAGTGAAAAAGTGAGAGGGAATGCCATCTATTTTTTTTCTTTGATAAAAGGAGTCCGCCACATTATTTAAAGTTAGATATTCTTGCACTTTTTTGCTTTAAAGAAATTCTCATTTTACAACATCCAAATTCTGATTGTTCAGTTGTAGCGAGCTCTGTAATCTTGCTTATAAAAGTTTATGGACTATAAACTACAAATGTGTGATCAACTAATTGATATTTTTAATTAATTTGAAAATAAAATTTATTTTAGTTTTAAAATAAGTTGATAGTGTTAAAACAATCTTAAAAAATTAATTTAACATTTTACAAACATGATCATATTCTTAAAATTTCTTTCAGTGCAACCGAAAAGTTCATAAAAATTATAATTTTATGAAACTTTATTCATAATCATGTAAGCATTTTTCTTATAGCGGATCTTGTATTTATAAAGCAGAAGAGATCAGTATTGGTATCTATAATTAATTTATCTATCTATCTATAACCTATTTATCTTTTTTTATATATAAATAACCTATTTATCTATAATCTATAATCTATCTATTTATCTATAACCTATCTATCTATAATATAAAATTAAAATTGTTCTACTATTAATGCCACAGGTCTTTTTTCTTGATTTTAAATTTCTAAATTTCTTTAAATTATAATTTTTATTTAATTTATCACCTTCATTATTGTTTTTCTATTACAATTGCCATGTGATTGTTCCCAAATTTGTTTTAATTACTATTAATTACATATACTTTGTTCTACGTTGTTTTGACCTTTGCTTTGTTTTACTTTATTTTTCTTAACTCTTTGACTTCTATAATCATTTATTGTAGAATATATAAAACTTTTTAAATATATATATATATATATATATATATATATATATAAATATATATATATATATATATATATATATGTTAAAATAACAAAATGACATTTTACTGGAAGGTAATGTCTTTGAAAAAATAATATACAATTGAAATTGAGTTTTGTAAAATAAAATAATAAAGAGATAATTATAAAAATTTTACAGATCATTCACTTAAATAAATATATTAATTTTTTATTTGATTTATGTACATAAAATTAAAAAATATAGATAATATTATTCTAAAATAAATTCATTCAAATAATCATCAAAGCTTAAATATAAATTTTTTTATTATGCTTTAAAATATTATAATTATATTAACATTAATAGTTTTTTGTTAAATAAATGCTTTGACTAAATATTTTTATTTTCATTTGAATATTTTATAATCATTGTTTAATTTATCATTTCTTTCATTAATGCTTTTCTATTACAATTATTATGTAATTATCTTAAGTATATTTTAATTTCTATTAATTTATTTATTTCAATTTATTTTATTTAGACCTTTCATTTCTCTCAATAAATCTTTCTTTATTTTTCATTTTATATAATCATTTAGTATAAGATGCATATAATAAACTAAGATTTTATTCGGTAATTGATATCCCTAAAAAAATTAAAATACAATTAAGATTGAGTTTTGTAAAATTAAAAAATAAATAGAACAATTGTAAAAGTCTTTTACATGCATAAAAAATTCACTTAATTATTCTTTAATTTTTCATTTATTTTATTAATGTTTCTCTATTACAGTTACTATGTGATATCTCTCTAGTTAAATTTATTTTAATTACTATGAATTATATTTATTTTAACCTTCCATTTCCCACAAAAATTGTTTCTTAATTTTTTATCTTCTATAACCCCTTAGTATAAAGTGTATGAAATTTTATTGTAAATATATATAAGATAATATGATTAACTGAAATTTTATTTAGATTTATTTAAAAAAAAGCCAAATCAAAATACAATTAAGATCAATTTTTATAATTGTTTTTAAAAAAAGAACAACCATTGTAAAAATTTCTCACATCATAAAAGAATTAATTTAAATTGTTAAAATAAATATAACAATTTTTATTTAATTTGTTTATGTAAGTGAAAAATAAATATAAAAATTATTCAAAACAAAGTAAAAATTCAACACAAATAACTATTAAAGTTTAGATATATATCTTTTTATCTTGCTTTAAAATATTATGAATATATTTATTTCAATTCACTTTGTTTTAATTAAAAATCTTAACTAAATATTTTTATTTAAATATTTCAATAAAAATAAACAAATTGAAAAGCTTTATGTAAAGAAATTGAAAGCCTTATGGCTAGATTTTGGTGGAGAGACCAAACAGATACCAGGAAGATCCACTGGTTAGTTAGGAGAAAATGTGATGGCCTAAGGAAGTGTGAGGGTTAGGATTTAGAGATTTACAAAGTTTTAGCTTAGGCATGTTGGCTAAACAAGGTTGGAGACTAATTCAGAATGAAAGACTCTGCGGTCTCAAGAATACTTAGAGCAAAATACTACCCTAATGGTGATTTTTGGTCAGCAAATATAAGAGCTAATCCCTCTTATACTTGAAGAAGTATTCTGGAAGGAAGAAATGTCCTAAATATGGGCTTGATCTAGAGAGTAGGAAATGGTTCTAGAATCAAAATTCATGATACACCCTAGATATCCAACCAACTAGAGTGCACAAGAGGGAAGGAACAAATCTGAATATTGAAAGAGTTGAGCATATGTTGCTTAGTAATCCTAGAAGATGGAATTCTGAGCTGTTTGACACAATTTTCAACCCCAATGAGGTAGCTTCAATCAAGCAAATTCCACTAGCACAAGGAAATGTTCAAGACATAATGGTTTGGATATTTGATTCAAAAGGTCTCTACTCAGTCAAAAGTGGATATAAGGCATACTAGGAAGACAAGATTGCTAAGCGAAGGTTGGAAGACCAGAATTATAATCAACAATTTTCTACAATGCTGCAATTCAAGCATACGTGGAAAGCAATTGGGAATTAAAAATACAACCAAGATAAAAAATATTTACTTAGAGACTAGCTAGAAATATTCTTCCAACCAGAACCAGGTTACTATCCAAAAATATCCAAGTGGGAAATGGATGTTACCTATGCGAAGAGAACTCTGAAGAGGTTTGGCATCTATTTTCTTCTTGCTATTATTCCCAATCTACTGTGGGTCTCTCTAATGTGTAGGTGCAGGACCAGATCGAAGTACAAGACACGATGACCACATGGCTGGAACACCTTCAAACTATCTTCAATCCCTTGTCAAGAAAAGAACGAGAACTATTAGCTACTCTATGGGAAGGAATCTGGAGACAAAGAAATCAAGCCTGGCAACAAAAGCAAATCGCAAGACCAAGCCAAGTTTTTCTCCAAGCAACAACTAACCTAAGAAGTTTTAGACTAGCTTCAGAGAAGATCCATGATCCCCAAAATCGAGACTACCATGAACAATCGGAGACTTGGGTAGCACCACCACCGGGGGTTTATAAAGTCAACATCGACAGAGCTACCTTCGTTGAAGAGAATGCATATGGAATTAGGGTCATAATTAGAGACCACAGGGGACGATTTGTGGCGGCGATGTTGAGGAAATACTAGGGAACACTGGAAGTGTATAGGGCAGAAGCCACTGCAACAAGAGATGAGTTGAAGTTCACCCTTGATGTTGGGATTAGGTCAATAATATTGGAAGAGGACGCGAAACTCATAATTGATAGCTTCGAAAGAAATTCGGTGGATCTATCTTACAATGGGAGCATACTAGCTGACGCCTATAGAATAGCAACCAAGTTTAATTTCTTCAAAGCTAATTTTGTTCCTAAAAGATGTAATATGGTAGCAGATAGAATAGCAAGCTTAGCTAATGTATGGGATCATCAAATTTGGACAGATGAGGCCCCCACTTGTATTCTTGATGTTCTAGCCCTTAAGGCTTTGTTTTGAGTAAATTCATATTTTCCATAAAAAAAAACAAATTGAAATAAATAAATAAATATAGATATAATTTCTTTATTTAATAAAAATTATAATCATGAATAGTTAATTTACATCATCCGTACCAACAAGCGTATGAAAGAGGGCTATTCTAATTTAATCAGAAGTCTCAGGTTCAAACCCTGGGTATATTGTTGTGTTAAACCTCAGAAGGAACAACTTTGCTGCTCAAGTGGTCCTATCTGCCTCGAACAGGATTACCTCTGATAGGAGGATACCTATGATTTCCACACACAAAAAAATTACATCATCCGTGCAGCGCATGGGATAAATAACTAGTTAATTAGTTCAACATGCTTACACTACTCCATGATGCTTTATAGAAAATCTTCTAGTTAACTTATTAGTTGAATCATTTATGAGTGATTATCACTTTATCTTTCTTATTAAATGTTAAAAATAAATATTAGTGGTGAATAAGTTGTCATATTTCTTATTAGAATAACATACTAAACATGAATTTTGGTTACCATGAATAATTCAATAACATTGTTAAACATAGATTTTCATATTAAAAGCCATTTATTGACACAAAAAAAAAAAGAAATTAAAAAACTAACAAGCTATATGTATGACATATTTTTAAAGCTAGAAATATATTTTATAAGAAATTACTTGTTGTGGATAAATTTTAAATTGAGAAAACAACTCGTTATAATTCAAAATTAGAACATAGTTCTTTATTCATCAAATACTTATAAAAATATGGATTTAATTTGAATACACTGTTAGTGTAAAACTTTTTTACACAGACATCCAATTATATATTGCCACATCAGCAAAAGTCTTTGACATAATCACCCACTACTTGAATGGTCATGTAAATAAAATATTTTGATTGGATGACAGTGTAAAAAAATTTTACACTGTCAATGCACTCCAATTAAACTCTAAAAATATTTATTAATTACTCCTTCAGAAACCAATCACTCGAAGACAAAGTGGAAGGCCGTGCTAGTGAGTAAATCCTGTTATGTAGATATTAGTAGTGGTATTATGATTTTTTCGTGTTTTCTACAGATTGGAGATAATGGGAGCACATGATCATCGTTTTTAATCCAAATAAATCATATCTTTGATATATCTCATTGATTACATATTCTAATGTCAAGAGCTCGAGTATCTTGTGTTTTTTTGGTTCATTAAGTTCAAGTATCCTTTTTTTTGGGTACATCGAGCTCGAGTATACTATGTAGGAAGCTCTTAAAAATTAGTCGCCATAAATTAAAATTCGTCAGCATGTCTTTTTTTGGTTGATAGTCAGCATATCTCCACAAGTCAAGTATCTCTTGAAAGAACAAGAATCGTCTAAAGAAAAAGCCGCAAGAATCAAGCACAAATAAAACAATTACAAATCCAGGTTGCTGATAGGCAACTCACCACCAAACATATAAACATGTATATAAATTCGTGGGTTTCACCACATTGCACTGTAAATTTATTTTGCAAAATCAAAATGGAAAATTATATCTTAATCAAGATCAAATTATACCTGCGTAAGATTAAATTTTTATTGGTATTTTTTTTTTCAAAATTCACCGCAAGGTTGAAAATTTAATTATATCTCATAGATTGGAAAATATTTTCTGCATGTCAATAAATTAAATTAATATTTATTAATTATTTAAAAATTAGATAATTTTTATATTTAACATGTAAAGATATACAATTTTTTTCCTAAACTATCAGTATTGAAAATTTACTAAACTCCCACTAACCTAATTTAAGTCAGGTCGGCCCACTATAGAGGTTATGTATTTCCAACGTTAACTTTCTTCATTCACACTACTCGAATTCAAAATCTTATTTAAGAGGAATATATGTCGAATCACTTGAATCAACCAATCATAGTTGTAAAATCATAACGTTAACAAAACTATTTTAAAATCCAAAAGCAACTAATTCCAATAGAAATAGACTATGATAAAATTGCCACTTTGAGGATATTTTTATCTAATTATTATTCCGATTAAAAAATTACGTGAGTAAATGAGCAATCTCTAAAAAAAAGAAAATTAAATAAATATAAGAAAAATGCTAAATAATTACAATATTTGTCAGAATTTTATTACAAAAATGATCTAACATTATCATTTATCTTTAAATAAATAAGTGAGTTTTATCACTTTATGTCATCCAACCACCATTATAGTTTTTGTAGAAAACTCTAGTTACCTACCTTTGACCATGTAGCATTCCTCAAAACATAAAGTGTGATAAACGTTTAGAGTTCGCAATATATATTAAATAATCTTGATAGGCCTCGATAGTTATAAATTAAACAAATAATTAACATAGCTAGTCTGACAGACAATTTTTTTATTAACAATATCTAGTCTCACACTCAATTGAATAGCTAGAAGATTACAAAACTTGCTTACATTGTAAAATATGACTTTGAAGTGGGAAAAAAAAAAAGAAAAAGAAAAAATGAACGCTAAATGAACGCTAAGCATGTTTGTTACACATTGCTATTGTACCCGTTGAATGTGATGTTTTTGAATTATAAAAACTCAACTCCCGTGTGTAAGACTTGGGATGTGCAACTCTATATAAGTGAAAGCGTTGGCTCAATTTAAAGCAATGTTATAAACGTTGAACCGGAATTTGAATTGACGAGGTTTTTTATTTATGATGCCATTAGTTTAATAAATTAAACTTAAAATGGAATTGTGATTAAATTAAATAATTGTTTAGAACCAATATGGAGTTGGTCGAAGTAGTTATGTATTTCGCTCGTTAACTAGAGATTTCAAGCTCGGTTGTTGGAAATAGAAAAAATCTCTGTTGGAAAATCTAAAACCTTCTCTAAAACGTCTACGGATCAAGTTAGATTAGTCGAATTTTCGATACTTAGGTCCGGTGAATCAATGGACTACATCCCAAAAAATAATTGTTTAGACTAGGAACATAATTAATTCGCTCTCTAACGGATGCAATCAAACGGTTTGATCTATTTACACTTTCTTTAAAGTGATGATAAATAATAAGTAAATTTTTCTTGTGGGTTGTACGCTTTCTTCTAAAAGTTATAGTATTTGTAATTCTAAAAGTTTTCTTTGTCCGTTGGAGAAAAATTTACTTTGCTATAAAAAAACATTAGACATTTAGTTCAGTTACTGCCTCTTTCTCTCTTTCCAACTAATTTCTTTTTGAATTTCATCTATAGATAAAAAAAATAAATAAAAACTTTACAATATTCAAATAAAAGTTTAAATCGCTAGGATTTGTCTAGTGATAAAGAGTTTGGGTAGATTGCATAAGATCATAGGTTCAAACTTCATTAATGTTAATGTAACCAAAAAATAAAAGTTTCATAGTTGTTAATTTATTTTCTTTAATTACTTTGTTATATGAGACAGCTTTGTAAATGGAGATTTATAACAAACAACGGTTTTGGAGTTAGCAGTGCTACTTGAGCAATGAATAGAACTAAAGATTCTTCAATTATTTGATTGGAAACAAAGAACAATTAATCTCAATTAATGGTGAAAATTTTGATTAGAAAAGGAAAGTGATTAGTATAGATTCCTTTATCCCACGGTGGCAATCACTTGTGTCCCCTGACTTGTATTGTCGTGTGGAACTTGTAGCTTGAGATGTGGAAAAGCAATAAAATAGATAAATATCATATATCAATTAAATCAGTTTTTTAATTTGCCATGCTACTAAAAGGATTTATTTGATTTGTGATGCTAATTGAGGATTGATTCATCAATGTGACTAGACAACCACATCTAGATGTACGAAAACACAATGGACACTTCTCCAACTGTTATCCAGATTTGAAATCACTACCATGCTAATCTCCTTTATGCACAGCACCTTGAATCTGGAAGCATAATCATGAACCAGTGAAAGGAAACACTTTTATATTGGAGGAGATTGTGTTATGAACTCATTCTAGTTTCGGTACATCTTCAAGAGATATTTTTAATACATTGAAAATTTATAATTACTATATATTTTGAAATTTAAAAAAGTTTATTAAATTGTTCATCCAAACTATGTAAGAAATACTAAAGGTTGTGATTGAAATGGATTAAACAATACCGTTTGATTAAATCGCTATCTAATAGATTTAATCAAATGGTCTTGTTCATCCAAACTATATATGATCTTGCTTTAATATTGATTCTTTTAATAATTAATTTGGTTTTAACAGTATGGTCTTAATTTACATTGCATCATAGACATGAATTTCTTTCTTTCTTTCTTTCTTTTAAGAAAACAAGATATATGGAATGAATGACATCAAACACATTTAAATAATAACCAATAAGAACTGAGTATTGTGGTAAGCGAACCACATTTTCACTAGAGGAAAAAATTCTAAATTTCAAAAAGATAATTATTAAAAAGAATTCTTAACAATGCAGTGCTTGAAGAGTTAATTTTATAAAAATAAATGAAAAAACATCTTTAAAAAAATAAAAAATATTACAACACCATAACATAATTGAAATTTAGTAATATTTAAAAATATTACTAAATTATAAAAAAGCGTTGTTGGAACTCTTTGGTAATATAGCCTAAATACAACACTAGTAAAAAAATGTTACTAAAGAGTTTTAATAACACTTTTTATATTTATAATAACATTTTTTAAATATTGTAATTAATAAAGTTGCTAAAAATTAAGTATGGACGTGATACTAATGTGTCCTTAAGATTATCTAAAAAGAGTTTACACAAAAATTAGCCTATAAATACCATTACTGTAATAATAAAAATACCTCACTCTAAAATGCATTATAATAAAAACTATCATAATTTTCTTCTGTTTTTTTTTTTTTCCCACTCTTTTCGACTTTGTCACCAATGTTACATCATGACACTAAATCATTACCGGATTGATTAAACCCAGCTCTTATCTCTCATACTTCCATAATTTGTGTTGAGTGGCATTCCAAGTTATCAAAGCTTTTGTTATTAGTTGGTTAAAACAAGATATTTGTGTCCGAAAAAGGGTAAATTAATAAAGAAAGTAGGCCCTACCAACCAGACTCTCCACCATTCTCACGTGCTGTGACTCTGAGGTAGTTGGCAGTCTCGGATGGTAAATACAATTGGGCAGTTGTGCAAAAAACCAAACAATTTGACAATATATTGTAAATAGGTAGGTTGATAGCACTCTAGAAAAACAGGGATTCTTTACAGATGTTGGATTGAATACAAATCTTGAATTTTAAATATGATATATGGAAAAGATATATGTTAAATCTTAACTTGGTTGAAAATGTTCAAATTGAGTACCATTGCTCCATTAAAATTACAAATTTGAATAGCGCCTTCTTTGAAAGGAGAAGAACTGAAGAAGATCAGAACAATCAAGGAGAAGGAAAAATTAAAGGAGAAATTAAAAGAGAACTTCTATCCTAATACTTCAAGTAACGTGAAATGAGAAGTAAATATAATAACAATAAAAAAGTTTCTTATGATTAACTGAAGTTAACTATACCAACTAAGATTTAATCTAGCAGTAAGAGGACTAGTCTGCCACAATATGGTAAATCACAATTCGAATTTTTGCTTATATTTGAGTATCTCACAGTACTCAAATAAATTTGCTTCTGATAAGAGGATATATGTAAGAAACAAAAAAAAAGTGAAATTAACTATATATAAATTAAATGATAATATTATGTCATATCATAAATTACATTAATTAGAAATAATCAATACAACTATTTAATTACTACAATTTGACAAATAATTAATTTAAAACTAAATATATTTTCTAATCCTAACATTTTTAAGTTGATATCAATTTAGTTTTTAAAAGAAAATTTTGCATCAATTTAATCCTAACACTTTGAATTTTGACATCAATTTTATCATTCCATCAACAGTTTTGCTATATCCTCCTAATAATCCTTCTAATACTTAATAAAGAAAATATCAAATGAAAAATAAATGCATTTAATATATTGTGAACATAAAAACATTCAATTCATTCCTAATTTAACAATTAAAAGGATTATTAGGAGGATGTTTTAAGAGGATTTAGCACTTTTGTTCCATCAAATAATCAATAACTTCTCATCTTCAAGATCATACTTGGCTTCCCAACTTCACTTATGCTCACTTTTTTTGAGAGATTGATATTTATATGTATTGATATTAAGGATTTAGATGACAAGATTTTAATTTGTAATTTTTTTATTCTATAATATTTTTGTTAATTTCAAGTTAATAATGTGGAAGTTGTCTCCCCACATCGGTTATGGAAGATAAATAAGTAACATAGTAGTGCAGTAATGTGCCAATTAGGATGAATGGTAATAGAAGTTACTGATGATTTGATGGAATGATCAAATTGATGCCAAAATTTAAAGTATTAAGACTAAATCGATATCATAATATTTTTTAGTATCGAATTGATGTCAACTTCAAAATGTTAGAATGGTTAAGGTATAAAACCATTCACATACTTCTACCCATGCCAACAACTTAAGCTTTTGGGAGAATTGGTTCATGACATGGTATCAGAACTTCTATAATCAAATGGTCTAAAGTTTGATCTTTGTTTGCCCCCATTCTTTTGAATATAAGTTAAATTTTAGCACAATGTAGGGGCTAATATAGAAAACTAATAGTTCATGTTTCAAGTCTAAAAGGGGCTTTTGTATAAGGGGAGGTATTAATGTATAAAATTATTTATGTACCTCTACCCAACAACTTAAACTTTTAGAAGAGGTAGTTCATAACAAGAATTAGAAAATAGAGATAGTTCAGTATAAGAACTTAAAAAAATATTTACTCTTTACTTAATTGAATAAATAGTTAATTAATTCATTTGTGGTAAATAATAATAAAAATCTACCCCTTTTGATAGGGTCGTGTGACCCAATTTAAAAAGAAAAGTGCCGAGCGATCGAAATTGTGCCAGAAATTAGTTGTCCAAATTGGATGACAAGATGCGAGATAAACAGCTCATATCTTTTTTTTTTTTTTTTCATTTTCATTCATAATTTCCATTATTCCACTCAGAATTTGCCATATGTGTCTAGCGGAGATCTTTTTAACAACTTATTTTGACTATATAGCACCATTGATTTAAAAAATGTGTTGCACATTTGTCGCTAGGAAACACAATTTCTCCTTTCGTGTCTTTGATTTAACAAAATTGTCACATATGATCAATAACACAAAAACAAAATCGAGTTGTCCACATGTATGGGCTCTCGAATCTCCAAAGGACAAAATCAAAAGGATCACAACCCATTAAGGGGTGGGTCATGCAAGCATGCTCTACCCCCATTACTTTCCCCCTCTGAATAAAGGTCAATTGGACACAAAGGGTTCTCAAAGTTTGATGGACTACATGTACCAGGTAAGGTACACCGCCTTTGTTGTTTTCGCAACTGTGGGTGGTGGTGATGGAATGATAGTCCCATAGTGGGGTTTGTGTAGGTGTGATGTGTCTTGTTGCTGCTTTACTTTTAAAAGGGATCTTCTCAAATATGAGGGGGAACTATTTGTCTTGATTCAGTATGCTAGGTAAGTGGAGCTTTATTTTAGATGATAACTTCTTAAGTGTTCCTCACTTCTTTTCTATCGTTGAATATGTATCACTTCAAGTGAAATATTAAAAGAATTTATACAATTTTTTTATAATTTTGATAAGATTTTTCAATTTATTATTATAAGAGTTAATAATACTTTTAATAATATGTTAATATTAAATTAATAACAAAATAAAGAAAATTTTATAATGTCTGTATATCAAAATTAAATTTATATATTCAAACCATGATTACAAACAATGATCACCCATATAATTAAAGTGACATGCATTCAATCTTTCAGAGCAAGTGTCCAAAACACCGAAGCATTCCTCATATTTCAGACATGGTAATCAATATCACGTCAAGTCTTGTCCCTTTCTCTGTGGCTTAAAGAAGGAGCCCCTCTAACTTTGTTCCCCCCTAGGCACTTGAGTCTATTGCTAGTAGATGTTGAATTGAAAGCCCATATTTAGCTGTTCTGGTGAGTGCACCAACATTGGAGTGATAGCAAACAAATAGCAAGCCTGCCACTGTCCATTTTTCAAACAGCCCCACACCCACTATGTCATATAGATGCTAAGCAACTACTCTAGTACTCCTTCCCCTGTTGTTTCCATCATGTATAGTTAAGTGCTTTTATTGTTCCTTCATATTGTTGTTTTAGCAAAAGCAACTGTCACGCACTGTAAGCATGATAGCTGCAAAGCTTTTTCTCCTAGACAAATTAGGGTGCCGATCATATACAGTTATCTACAATCAAAATAACAAGCTGAAAATAGCATTCTTCAGTGCTTCCCATTTTTATGAATTGTGAAACTTATGAAGGAAAGGAATGGAAAAGAAAGTGTTTCGCACAAAATTATTGGCTAGCTAAATAGATTGAAAGTCAAAGCATGCAAAGAAATTATTCCAAGAGATTCGGCTAGTACAAAACACAACCGATTCCTATGATCAGGTAATTAATATCAAGAAAGGGACTCTGTCTCTCGATAAATGAGTTCCCAAACTATTTCAGAAAGCGTTTGATAGCAGATCAACAAATTAGGTCACTAAAAGAAAATTGGTTGAAGGCTAATGAAATAGATTAAAACTTGAACAGGTCGAAAGTAAATGAAATACTGTAGACGAAATACAGTAAAAAATGTTGTAAAGTGCTAAAAAGTAAAGGCAAAGAATATAAAATACAAAAAAGATAAAGATAAATGTAAAAGAGACTTATGTTTGATTCATTTGTTCTGGGGGGTGCTCCTTCTACTGTCTATGCTTAAGACTAATTATAAACGTATAAAACTTAACAGTTATCCTAAGGTATCTATTAACTACATTCTCACAGAACATGGTCACTAAACTTACTCTCTTAGTAACCATCTTATAACCGTCTTCTATATCTTCTTTGAGTACACTCCTCTTAGCTAAAATTATTCTTTTTATTTCACCTATTCTCCCTACTTTTCTACTTTTCTGAGTTAGATACCGTCTTCTTCAACTGCTCCCATTTTCCAGGAAGTGATTGCGTACTTGGTCAAACTTTTGTCCTTAGTTACTAAAGCACGTTCTTTGTCCAACCGAAGCCCAAAACTAGTTCACGAGATACAAACTGTCAAAAAGGCCCAAAACCTAATAGAAAATCCATGCCCTCGACTAATGATTAAGGTCATTATTCGATTGTTAGTTATCAACTATCGACTGAAATCCATATCAGCTATCAAGTTTCAAAATATGCAAATAAGAGTTCATATAAGCAATTACACCTAATTAGAATTCTAATTAAAAAAGACAAGGCAAATTAGCTAAGGCGAAATAGAAAAATAGCCGAAACAACATTGAAATGGCCTTTTTAAGGCTGAAACAACCCCAACTGGGCAAGCCCGGTTGCCACATCAATGCTTTGATCTTAGGGTTTCCGTAGATATGAAATAAAAGTAATTTTCATACCTAGATCTCAGCCGATAGCCAACTAAAGTTTGGTAGAGTATTTTAGCCTCTTTCAATCAATTTAGGCTAAGCAACATAGTCCGTGTCCACCGTTACTCATCACTTATTTTTTAGCAACTACTTTCGATTGTCAACTAAATTTGACTGAATATTGCTTTATCTATGTACTTCTCCTCGGTTGATATCTATCCTCGACTAGCCGTAATTTTTTGGTGCCAAAATAATGCCCCTGCATCATTTAGCTAAATGACAAGTAAGGAAGCTGAAATGATGCATTTTCCAGAGATTCCCAATTGTTCTATCTTTCTTTTTTTTTTTTTTTTGCAACTTCCAAAGTTGTATCTTCTACTAACCAATTAGTCTACCAAAATTTCATGAATTGTCACTTAGTAAACTTTTGGTCTAGTGTAATTAAGCTTGATTTGATTCGGCCTCTACTCTTCCTCCTTGGCTTACCGCCAAAGTGCATCATTCTTCTATTCTGCCTCGGCTCTAAAGAGGGCTAGCCATTGCAAGATTTCCTTTAAAATCTTACTCGGCTGACCTATAAGTTGGGCAAGTATAGGGGCGCTCTCCTTAAAATTGTAGCTGTCAGCATCTCGGCTGGCATTGAGGCTTTAACCATTTCTTCTTCAGCCAAGTTGTAGCTGTCAGTTGAGATTAATTGAAGTTCTAGGCCTCTTGTTTTGTTGGCCCTCTTCTACTCTTTCTCCATTGTAAATCGCTCTATTCTAAAGGCCTTAGTTATTAGCTGATTGAGATTTATATATTCTAGAGCAATTAGCCTCTTCCTTAGCCAAGGATGCATATTTCCTAGAGTGATGATGGCATGATTAGCTTCTAGCAATTTGACATTGTATCTACTGCTCATCCTAAGAAATCTTTCCATTAAATTGGCCACAGTTTTGCCATCCTGTTGCTTAAGGCTCATGAGATTGGCCATCGTAACCTTCGGCTCAGGTCGATAAAAATGATCATGGAATAACTATTCCATGCCTGCCTAATTTTCAATAGAATTGGGAGGCAAAGATGAATGCCAAGTAAAAGTCATCGTAGTTAAAGACAAAGGAAACAATTGCAGTTTATGATACTCATTTTGGTTTGCCTTTCCACATTGAGCAATGAATCACCTAATATGCTCCATAGTAGACTTTTGATCTTTGCCTGAGAAAATAGTGAAATCTGGAATCTCAAATTCCCTTAGCAAAGGCATTATTTTCTCTATCCATTTTAGATACGAGTTTCAATGTATAGGCTTGTTAAGTGGCCTCAGCTACATGCCGAAATGCCTTCTGAGGGTCTCAGCTATCATATTCGGATCTATACTCGCTTATTGGTCAACTGGTTGCACCGGTGCGACTACTTGGCCAACCTGTTGTTGCAATGCAAGAATCGGCTGAAATGCTAGCAATTGATTACCCAATGATTAAGCATTCAACCATTAGGGAGCAAACCATAAACCATTTTGCTAATAGTTCAATTACTAAGCCATCGGTTGATGCACCAATAGTTGAGGACTCAACTGTCGGTCAATAAGCGACAAACTATTTTGGTAATAGCTCGGCTACTGTACCATTAACTGAGACACCGGAGGCTGAGAGCTTGGCAGTTAAGCAGCAGATTACAAACTATTTTGTTGACAGTTTGACTGATTAACTAATCAAGCTTTTGGCTATTGAGTAATTGGCTGCGTAGTTTGTTGTTGAGTAACTGGATATACCGATGGAATGATTTACACTGGTCGAATTATTGCTTGAGGTGGAGATGATTCCAATGGCTGCTCTGCAACAATACCTTCCTGTGCTTTGTATTCATTTCTTTGAGGTAGGAGAGTTGAGTCCATGTGAATAAGCACGACTAAGAATGCTAGTTTATCAGCTAGTAGAGATAGAACGATTGTCCATGGTTGCCCGTAGCATAATCCTCCATGGTTCTTAGCTGAATACCGTAGCCATCCATTGGCTTATTAATATTCCGTGTGCTAGCCTGCATTAGAACTTGCCAATTTGGCTGAAAAATTGAATGAGTAATTTTCTAAGGATCAACACTTGGTTTCCCACCCCGCGTTAAATGACACTACTGAAATGGTATTAGGTGAACCATTGGTTGCCCCCAATCGAAATGTCATGGCGTTGTGCTTTTATTTATCAGATGAATACTTATAAGCTTTTGAGCATGCATGTTCCGCACCTCATTTTCAACCATTGGCTTAACAATTCTGGCTAATTGCGTAGATAACCGACATATCAGATTGTCAAAGCCCACATTAATCTATTGTTGTATGAAGCACGTTGTCAAGATTATCGGCTAACCTCATTCAGCCTCAATCCCTGGCATTGGGTTTGGCTGAGACAAGGCTGCTATGGCTGTATATTGATTAGAAGAAATTCTGGTTGTCACTGCTTGTGTTGTCAAAGGCATTGTCATTAGATGCCAAAATGGTAAACTGATTTGCTGATGATCCCATCGAGAGTGCCAAAAATATGTTTCACACAAAATTATTGGTTAGCCGAATGGGTTGAAAGTCAAAGTATGTCAAGAAATTATTCCAAGATGACCAAAAGGCTCAATTAGTGCAAAACACAATTGATTCCCATGATCAAGCAATTAATTCCAAGAGAAGAACTCTGTCTCTTAGTAAATAAGTTCCTAAACTATTCCAAAGAGCATTTGGCAGGCATATTGGCAAATCAGGTGACCAAAAGGACATTGGCGAATAGCTAAAGTGAAATTTGAATAGACTAAAAGTAAATGAAATACATAGACAAAATGCGGTAAAGAAATGCTATAAAGTACTGAAAAGTAAAGGCAAGGAATGTAAAGTGTAGAAAACATAATGAAATATAAAAGAGATTGGTGTTAGATTCATTTGTTCCATGGGGTGCTCCTTCCATAGTCTGTGCTCAAGGTTATTTATACATGAATAAAGCTTAACAATTATCCTAAGGCATCTATTAATCACATCCTCACATAACATGGTCGGCAAACTTCCTTTCTTGGTAACCGCCTAATAACCATCTTCCATATCTTCCTAGAGTGCACTCCTCTCAATATAGTGGTAATTGCTTAAAACTATTCTATGCATTTCACCTATTCTCCCCACTTTTCTGAACTAGAAATTGCCTTCCTCAACTGCTTCCACTTTCCAAGAAATGATTACAGACTTGGTTAAACTCTTGTCCTCAGCTACCAGAGCACGTTCTTTGTCCAATTGAAGCCCAAAACTAGTTTGTGGGTTACAAATTGTCAAAAAGCCCCAAAGTCTAATAGAAAATTTATCCCCTCGGCTAATGGCTAAGGTCACTATTCAACTATCAGCCATCGGCTATCAGCTAAAACCCATATCAACTATCAAGTTTCAAAATATGCGAATAAGATAAGGCAAATCAGCTAAGGTGAAATAGAAAAATGATTGAAACAATATCGAAATTAACAACCTTTTTTTAGGGCTGAAACAACCTCAACTAGGTTAGCCTGTTGCCATATTGATGCTCTTGTCTTGGGCTTTTTGTAGATACACAATAATAGTTATTCTAGCACCTGGATCTCAATTGACGGTTAACTGAAGTTTGCCCGAGCGTTTCAGCTTCTTTCAGTTAATTTAAGTCGAGCAACACAGTCCGTGTTTGTCGTCAATCATCATCTATTCCTCAAATAACTACTTTCGGCTGTCGGCTAAATCTGACCGAACATTGTTTTATCCAGCTATTTCTCTTCGACTGATATCCATTCTCGACTAGCTACAAACTTTTTGGTGCCAACAAAAAGATTGATTGGAGGAGGGAAAAGTTTAAGTGGCTTGGTTGCTAAGTTTTGATAATGATTTGCATGTGCCTTTTGTCATCGGTAAAGAGGGTCTGTGGTATTTATTTGGAAAAGTTTAAAGATACCTATGATAACATTTGTGCAATAAGAGGGGCTTAATGGAATTTGTGAACAAGTACTTTTACTTGTGATTAATTGGGCATATAGAGAAAGGCTTATTATAAATCTAAGTTTTGTAGAAAGTTGTGAAGATGATATAACTATTGATATAAATTGATATGTTGCATAATACATTTGTGAAGTTTGAGTGTTTTGAAAATATTTTGTCCACAGCAAATATTATACTGTTAAAAAAAATCCCAAACTTTGGCACTACACAAGAGTGATTGTTCATAATAAATTGATAAAGAGAACTTACGCATTCAAAAATTAATTATTAATACAAATGTTCTGACTCTAATATTTTTGCTTCTTGTATATCTTTTGAAAGAATTTGACCCATGACACAAATAATTTAGAATTTAATACTTTTTAATGAAAAAGAAAATTATTTATAAAGAACCCTAACAACACTTATAAAATAAAAAATATACATCAAATTCAAAGTTAATAAAAAATAAATACATTTTACACTTGAACTAAAGATATGTAATTCGATTCCTTACCAAAAGACTATCAATGTTAAACATATTTCATATTAGAGATTAACATAGAAAATGTTGGACCTTGAAGAAAGTATTCCACTTTTTTTTTTCCTCAAAGTAAATCTGGAAGTCTCTATTGTCTACAAGACTATCAAGATTAAAAAAAAAAAATATCCATAAAAAGAACCAAAACAACTACAAAGGAGATAACAAAAACAAAATAGAAGGCGCAAGTTTTGCCATTAAGAGAAGCAATAACGATTATATTTAAGATCTAATAGATTTGAGCTATTTATTAGATAGAAAATATTAAGCAATAGATAAAAAAGGGGTACAAGTTGCCACTAGAGAAGAACGATTGCAACCTCTCTTAATAACACTTAAAAAAAAGCAAGATCGGAATGAAAAAAAAAAAGTAAAAGAAAAAAAGAGAGAAAAAAGAATGGTTGATGTTAGATTTATAATTTAATATTGCTAGTGCCTATATATATATATATATATATATATATATATAAGAATAGTACTGAAATAAAGTTTTTTTTGCAGTGAATGTGTACTATTTTTTCACTGATCTGTTCTTTTTTGACAAGTTCTTACACTGGAGAAAGTAGCACCATAGATAGTTGAAAAATTTTATCCACTTTTTTTTTTTTTTTGAATTTTTATATAATTTATCATCCTTTGAACAATTGGTTTGTCGCCTGGAAGATTATAGGAAAATTATTTTTGTACCCTCCCTATCACATAAACATGTGACACCCCCTCACATTTTTCTCTCCATGTGCTTTTCAACTTTTTCACTTTGTTTTACATTTTTTTTTTCCTTCTCTTGTCTCTGGTGTTGAGGGTGTCTGATAAAGGAGGGGTACATATATCATTCCTCTAAAGTATATGTTTCACTCAATCAATAGTCGACCCTAGTTCATAAAACGGAGGGTAGTTGCTTTTTCTCAAATTTTGAATATTTTCTTTTAATAAACTTCGTGTTTATCTTATTGAGTTCGCAAAAATGTAATTGCGATGATTCGAAACTTGCTCCTAAATATTTTCTTGTTCCAATCAAGTAAAGCTGAGGCCGCAGTTAAAATTAAGTTTCATCCAAATTAGTGAAAAAGACAATTAACGTGGTTCTTTATTAATTTTTCAAGTTGATCCTTTATATTATAAACTGTCTACTAATACAATCTTCACTCCTTTTTTATGGAGCAAAAATGCTGCGGTGAATATATATGACGTTATTTGTATTATGTCAGTATTTTCTATTAATTTTGTGTAGAAAAAAATGACTAAGAATTATACTGGGAGAAAGTTTATAGTATAAAAGGTCAAATTAAGAAAATAAAAAGATAGGAGACCATAATAACAAAATAAATAAAGTTGAGGAGGGAAAAACAAACTCATTTTACCATTAAATTACTAAAAGTTGAATTTTAACATTAAATATAATTAAATTTTAGGTAATCCCTTCCACATCCTCATACAATATAGGCCCTGAAGATCCACCCTCAACCTCCATATCTCTCCTCTTAATCTTGTTGTTCTAATGTCTCCACAGATTATGCTTTCTCTCCCCCTTTCTTGCTGGTCTCTCCCTTCATCTTGAGCATATTCCTGAGGTAACAAAAAGTATCATGATTTGTATATAGTACAATGTAGCGAACTATGTGTCAATAATTATATAAGAAAAATTATAAGTTTGTCCTTGAAACATGAGAGTGGAACAAATTTGTCTCTAAATTGAAAAATACATACAGCTTGATCCCTGGATTTATCTACATTCGATAATCCTGTTGGAGACCATCCTGGTAAATTTAGGGACCAAATTTTACTCTATTCGTTATAATGTGGATAAATTTAGTGATCAAATTATATGTATTTTCTAATTTAGAGACAAATTTATTACACCCCCCAATGTTTTAGAGACAAAAATTGTAGTTTTTCTCTAATTATAAATTTTAATTATATAAGTGTGAATTTGGTAAAAAAATTTTCTCATATGTTATTAATTATTTTATGACATTTACCATATCCACTATATTCGCAAAAAATATAACTGTAATTCTCAATTATTACATATGGATCACTAAATGTTAATATAAATCTAAAACCTATGTACAAATAGCATTTTAGTGCTACTGTGCATCTTGCAAATCAAGGTGCATTATACATCTCACAATCTGATGGTGATGATTTAATGGTGTATTGATATATTAATCGCTTGTGATACATTGTAGTAATTCTCTAACATATTTTAAAAATGATCAAAATTTATCTATATGATCATAAAATTATTGAGAATATCCCTGAAAAGCATTTTAATTTTAGGATAATTCTGTTTAATTTTGCGATCACGCAGATAAATTAGAAAAATATTTTATGGTACTTTGGAATTTTTAGGATTATCCCAAAAAATTCTGTTTAATTTTAGGATCATACAGATAAATTTTGATAACTTTTAAAATGTATTTAACCTTATTTTTTAAGTTCGGCTAAAATTAAAAAATTACTATAATACATCAAATCTTTGCCGTCAAATTATGAGGTGCATGATACATCTTGACTTGTGAAGAGCACCTTAGACAACACCATAAATTACAAGACCTTAGTTGAACAAGCGGTGAGCCATGGCAAGGTTGTGAACAGGATAGCAACTTTGTGTTCTTTCAGATTGCGTCTATTCATGTTCTTTCAGAATGGTGAGTTCCTTATCAAAGGGTTCTCAGAGAGATGGCGTGCTCTTAGCATTGCTCAAAGTGTTGGCATAATCTGTGTAGTTTACAAAGTGATTTTAGTGTAATTTTACTTATCTCTTTTGAGTGAGTTGGTTTGTGTGTGTGCCCCTCAGCGTTGTGTTAGTGATTTACACATGCCATATGTTTTTCTTTTGATGATTTATATTCGTCTTTGTTTCTAGAAATGTTTATTGTTTTTTTTTTTTTTTTTTGTGGTTATAGACTGTATGTGACTTTGCTCCTCTCTTTCTTAAGAATTTTGAGTGCTTATCAATTATTTAAAAAAAAAAAAAAGAAGCTTAGTTGAATACAAATTTTTAACTAGACGATTCAGTTTATTCATGAACTTTAGATATATGTTGAAAATTTAGGGATAGAATTTGCATAAAAGTTTTCAAGAATAGACACTACATTCAAATTTTCATCGTGATTCTTCAATTTTTCGTTAAACCTCGTTATAAAGAGAATACTAAAAATAATGGATCCTAAGGCTTGAGGAAAAAACACCTGTAAATAAATTATCATTGTGATCCACAAACTCAATTAAATATTGGCACGAATGATTCACCCATTTTCGCAAAAGCGAAAATGGATCCAAGCCTTGGAAACAAAATTAACGTAAATTAAAAATAAAATAGGAATCATATCTAAGAGATCTCACTGTCACATCATCGAAGAGTACAATCTGTCATATGTTAAGCACACATACACACTTCCTCATTATTGAATTTTGAATGTCCGTATCTGACGAATCTGGCGTTGTCCCTTCAGTACTTCAATCAATATATGGTTATTATGCAGGAGTTTTACCATCCTCACAACGCACATTATGGTATGCACGATATGATCTCGAAGTTTTCGGGATTCGTGGTATTTATTAAAGTTAGGTGTGTTAATTTTTGAAGAATTTAATATATTAATTGGAGATATTAATTACCTTTTTCTATAATATTTTGCTATTTGTATATGAGGTATATTACTAAAAAAATCATATGTTAATTTATGAGGAAATCAATGTATTTATTAGCGAACTCAAAGTGACAAATACCATCATTTTTTATATATTTTCCATACATTTATTTGTTTGTGAATAAATAAACCCTAAAGATTAAACAAGGTTCTCTAGTAAAAAAAGTATACTTAATGCAAATTGAATTCCCTAAAAATTAACACTCATTTCTCTAGTAAAAATAAAAAATTTTGGATCCTATAAGTACATTACTCCCAACTGTGAGGATAATATAGATATCTCTTATTCCTATAATGTAAATTCCTTGTTGTATGAATCAACTACCACAATAAGTTTTCTCCTACCAGAACTAAATGTTAGTTTAATTGTTAAATTCGTATTGTATGAAAAATTATTTAATAAAATACATATATATGATCTACTTTGAAGTTATCAAAAACATTAGAGGACAAAATTTATCCCTTACAAATGAAAAATTTTTAAATAGTCCATAAGGGACTAAAAATCAATTAGGGACTAAAATATTCTATAAAATATTTTTCAAGGATTAATCTGTCCTTAAAAAGATTAAAATGACTTACATTTTTAATGCTCATGGACTAGTTTAAATTTTTTTATTTGTTGAAGAAAAATTTATCCTACAGTATTTTCAATATGGACCATTTTGGGTATATTGTCAAAAGTTCTTTTATACTATTAGTAAATTGGCAATTATTACCTATTTGTTCATTTTTTGTTTTTTTAAAAACTATAAATCAAAGTAATTAAAGAATATTTTATTTAACATATATTACATTAATTGGTATGGTTCATTCTTGGAATCTATTCTCCCGATGTAAACTCCTTGATAATATCCATGTTGAGTACAATTAGTACGTCTTGTTCCACTTTTATGATGGTTACACCTTTTTTTTTTTTTTGGTATATCAGTGACAATAAGATTTAAATCTCTGACCTCATGTATATTGCCCAAATGCCCTCATCACTAGAGCATTCTTAATGGCTTTGATAATTACACTTTAGTTCAAAAGTAATAATAAGAAAGGGTTTTGTGCTTAGAGTTAAGGTGGCATTCTAACCCAAGAAAAAACTTGACTGGTCAGGGTAATTTTTGGGCCCAAAAGTTTGAAGGGCTTGGAAGTGTGGTTTGCTTATCAAGCGACATCCATTTAGAGTGAGGGGCCTCACGAGGTGAGTTATCCTCAAAGGGAAGAGGATCAAATGGGTTACCAAAATATAGTACCATCACATGTTACACCATAAAGACAAAACCACTTAAAAACCTCATAAAAAGAGACAAGCATCATCTTTGAAGGATTTTTACCTTCCTTGAAAGCTAAATTAGGCCTTGAAAAATGATAAACTAGAAATAAATGTTTTTTTCTCATTGCCAAGATATTTCCCTATAAATCAACAAAATTATACAATCCTTAGGTAGACAACGCTCGACTCTTCACCCATAGGCAGATCACAACTTTAGAAGACTCCATTACTAATGTAGAAACCATAACTTCGAGAAACTCCATTATTAATGTAGAAATAGAGCTAACACCTCTCCTGCTTCAAACCTGTGAAGAGCTACTTCATTCACCACTTAGACCATGATTGCCAAAGTTCCACTTTGCCTCAAAAGCATTACGAATCCTAGTTAGGTTTTCACTGAAATATTTTGGTGACTCTATTGGGGAGGCAAAGAAGAAGGATGATGTAAGGGATCAAATTCCTAAGGGTGGGTTACAGGTGTACAAAAGAAGGAAATATAGGAGCAAATTAGGAAATAAGCTGGGAATGAATATTATAAGGGCAACTCAGCCTAGCAACCTTGCTGAGTCAACAGGTGAGGGCATGAGTGAGGCCTTGGGAGGATGATTCTGCTACATAGGTAATGAGGGGAGTGGGGGGGAAGGTAGGCAAGACTTTGGATTACTTGGATAGTTCTGAGATGTTGAGTGCTCAGGGGCTTCTCTCATTTCTTGTATATTTCCATACGTTCTTCTCTTTACTAAGCCTAAGACTCTTTATTCTCAGCATATAGTGTGAATAATACACCTATACCTCTATTAACTTCATTTTTTTGTTGTCGTATCTTACATTTGGTATCCAAAGCTGCCTCCTGGGTGCTGTAGGAGCCTTTTGCTGCAACAAAAATGGATGCTAAAATGGAGGACTTAGAGTGGAGAATGGACGAAATAGTGTAGCTATTGAGAGAACGCGATCACTCATGACCTCGGGGTCGGTCTCCTCCACGGTGTGTGCCCCACCGGGTGGAGGCAGAGAATCAATGGACTGGGGGTTCTAGACAGGGAGAGGACCAGCACCATTCTTCTCCCTTTCATAGAGAGCGATGCGATGATCAGTGTCACCACCGTGAAACGCATTGCTCCCCCCGTTCCAAGCGGAGTCTTTCGCACCACCGAGATGGCTCTTCGTGAGGTAGCCGACCACCCAACTATTTGTGCGACAATAGACCACTGCTCCGTCTGGACCATGAGTGGAAGTTGGAGCTTCTGATCTTCTCCGGTGACGACATCGTTGGGTGGCTCATCCATATCGAGTATTATTACGAAGTCAACGACATCATTGATGATGAATGCCTTGAGCTTGTACTCGTCGCAATGGAGGGCCGCGCTCTACACTGGTACCAAGCTTGGGAGGAACAGGTCGCTTTTCCGACATGGCGCTAATTCCGCGATGTCGTGTTACATCACTTCCAACCGAGGGTGGCTAAGGATCCCTATGGACCCCTGCTAAAAGTGAGACAGAGTAAGTCAATGATAGAGTATATTGAATAATTTGAAAGGATTTCAGGACCTCTGAAGGACGTTGACAGGGAGATCTTGAAGGGTATTTTCATTAACTATCTGAAAGGGGAACTCCAGGCGGAGGTGAAGAGCTTGGAGCTCGAGTCCTTGGTAGTGATGAAGGACAAAGCCTTGATGTTAGAAGAGCAGAATCAAGAATGGAAAGGGGGTACGTGCACCCTTTGGAGTGGGGACCCGGCATTCAGCTCCATCCACTCATTTTCAAGGGTGAGCCATCAGCACCGAGAATAGCTTTGGGACCTT
Organism: Pterocarpus macrocarpus; assembly: GCA_031439585.1. Lineage (NCBI taxonomy): Eukaryota > Viridiplantae > Streptophyta > Magnoliopsida > Fabales > Fabaceae > Pterocarpus > Pterocarpus macrocarpus. Next base: position 19,730,745 of record CM062520.1, read on the forward strand.
GAGACAGTGGGGGTCTGAGGGTGTCAGATATTGTTGCAGGAGTGAAGTCCGAAAGGAAGGGACCTGGGACCACTGGGAAGAGGCTTTTGTAAGCAAAGTTGCAGGAATGAAGTCGCAAGGGACTTTGCTTTAAGTGTGGGGAAAGGTGGGGCCTATACCACGTTTGTAAATTAAAGCATTATAGGCTAATGCTAATGGAGGGATCAGGCGAGGACTCCCAGGGAAAGGATATTCAATCTTAAGGGAAGAAGAATTGGTGGTGGAGCTAAAGACCCTCCAAATCTCCATCAACGGCCTCAAAGAATTGACCTCTAATAATCCTTTAAGGTGAAGGTAGTTCAGGAGGCACAGAGGTGCTAATTCTGGTGGATATAGGAGCAACAAATAATTTCATTTCTAAACGTTTAGTCCAACAGTTGGGCCGTATGGTCGACAACACCCTGCAATATTTGGTGGAGGTAAGTTCAGGTCAAAAGGAGAAGGAGAAGGGGCAGGGAGTTTGTAGGGTGGTTGAGATTGAGGTGCCTAGTATTTACATACTACAACCTTTTTTCCTGATGGAGTTGGGGGGTGTCGATGCGGTACTCGGAATGGAATGGCTTTCGAGTCTAGGATGGATTGTTGCCAACTTCAAAGAATTAACCATGAAATGGAAGGAAAAAAGGAAGGAAAGGGTGTTACAACGAGATCCTGTGTTGAGCAAGGTTGAGGGCTCTTGGAAAGCCACGTTAGAGGCCCTTAAGGCGGATGGGGAAGGTTACTTCATTACCCTAGCTGATAGGCAATCTGAACTTGTAATGGGAATTCAAATTTCAGCAATAACACAGAAGCTGCTGGAGGAATTCCAGGATCTTTGCCAACTGCCCCATGGATTACCTCCGAGGAGAGAGATGGATCATGCCATTAATCTCAAGGAAGGTGCAACAATACCTCATATCAGGCCCTATAGGCACCCTTATTTTCAGAAAAACGAGATTGGAACTATCATCGAGGAGATGTTAAGTGCTAGAATTATTAGATCAAGCATAAGCCCATACTCTAGCCCGGTAATTCTAGTCAAAAAGAAGGATAAAGGGTGGAGGTTTTGCGTAGATTATAGGGCTTTGAATAAAATCACCATACCTGACAAATTCTCAATTCCAGTGATTGATGAATTGTTGGATGAGTTAGGAGAGGCTAGGGTGTTTTCCAAACTTGATCTCAAGTCCAGGTACCGTCAAATACATATGAGAAAGAGGGATGTTGAGAAGATAGCATTCCGGACACATGAGGGACACTATGAGTTTCTTGTCATGCCTTTTGGCTTGACTAATGCACCCTCTACTTTTTAGGCATTAATGAACAAAGTGTTGAAACCATACCTAAGGAAATTTGTGTTGGTTTTCTTTGACGACATCCTTATTTACAGCAAAACAGTGGAAAAGCATAGGGGTCATTTGAGGAAGGTGCTAGAGTTACTGGGAGGAGATAGTTTGTACATCAACAATAAGAAATGCACTTTTGAGCAAGGCCATTTGGAGTACCTTGGTCATCTGATTTCTGCTGATGGGGTGGCGGCGGACCATAAAAAGATTGAAGCAATGGTAACCTAGCCTGCACCTACAAATTTGAAGAGTTTAAGGGGGTTCTTAGGCCTCGCTAGTTATTACCGGAGGTTTGTCAGAGGGTATGGCAAGTTAGCTTGGCGCCTGACACAACTCTTGAAGAAAGATAATTTCCAATGGAGAGGAGAAGCACAATTCGCTTTTGAGAGGTTGAAACAAGCTATGGCAACTCTCTTAGTACTTGCTGTTTCGCAGATTGACAAAGAATTTGTATTTAAAATTGATGTATCTGGGAAAAGAATAGGGGTTGTTTTGATGCAAGATGGAAAACCTATAGCCTTTATGAGCCAGACTTTATCAAATAGGGCCTAACAGAAATCAGCTTATGGCCATTGTGATAGCTATTCAAAAATGGAGACACTACCTACTCGAGAGGAAGTTTGTTGTGCACACAGACCAGAAGAGTATGAAATTTCTAGTTGATCATAAGATGATGGGGGGTGAGCAACATAAATGGATAGCTAAGAAATGGCCAACCGCTTTATTAAGGAAGTGGTCAGACTTCACGGCTTTCCCAATACAATAGTCTTTGATAGAGACTGAGTATTTATGAGCTCCTTCTGGTTGGAACTATTTAGACAAGCTGGAACTAAGCTAAAATTTAGTTCAGCATATTACCCCCAAATCGATGGATAAACGGAGGTGGTAAACAAATGTTTGGAGACATATTTGAGGTCTTTTGCTAGTACCAAACCAAAGCAATAGAACAAATGGATAAGCTGGGCAGAATTCTGGTTTAATACCAATTACAATGCATCCATTCAAACTACATCCTTTAAAGCATTGTATGGAAGAGATCCCCCAACCCTCCTCAAGGGATACGTGGCCCTTCACCTGTAGAAAAGGTGAATCTGTTGTTGCAACAACGAAATCAGATCTTGGATGAATTGAAGTGGCACTTGGCCAGGGCTTAGAACAGAATAAAGGTGCAAGCTGATAAGAGAAGAAGGGAGATGGAGTATGGGTGGGGGATAGGGCCTATTTGAAGATACAACTATATAGCTAAGGTCCTTAACAACTAGAATCAACCAGAAATTAAGCCCCCATTTTCATGGCCCATTGGAGGTGCTAGAAAGGATTGGTGTCGTAGCTTATAACTTGAAGTTACCCCCTGACTCCATGGTGCACCCCATTTTTCATGTGTCATTACTTAAGAAGTGTACCACCTCGAATGTAATCAGCCAACCTCTACCTGCAGGGTTAGCTGACGATTAAGAGTTAAAGGTAAAACCTTCAAGGGTCCTAGCTATGAGAACTAATGCACAGGGAGGGCTAGAAGTACTGATCCAGTGGGAAGACATGCCAGAATTTGAGAGTTCATGGGAATCTGCTATTGACATCAAACTGAGTTTTCCCTCTTTACACCTTGAGGACAAGGTGGTAGTTCAAGGGGGTTATGTAAGGGATCAAATACCTAAGGGTGAGTTACAGGTGTACAAAAGAAGGAAATATAGGGGCAAATTAGAAAATGAGCTGGGAATGAATGTTGTAAGGGCAACTTAGCCTAACAACCTTGCTGAGTCAGTAGGTAAGGGCGTGAGTGAGGCCCTAGGGGGATGATTCTGCTACATAGGTAGTGTGGGGAGTGGGGGGGAAGGTAGGCAAGACTCTGGGTTGCTTGGAGAGTTCTAAGCTGCTGAGTGCTCAAGGGTTTCTCTCATTTTTTGCATATTTTCATACATTCTTCTCTTCACTAAGCCTAAGACTCTTTATTCTCAGCTTATAGTGTGAATAATACACCTATACCTTTGTTATCTTCATTTTTCTGTTGTCATATCTTACAGATGACCATGCATAATAATGTAACAAGAAGAATGTTTTTTTAGAATGGAGGGCTTCCGTGAGCTAAGAAACAACGAAACCTCAAATCTGATGGTGACAAAAATAATCACAAGTGTAGGAGGAGATAACATTGCCTTGCACAATGAGGGAAATGGCAAAAGGAAAATGACACATGATGAAATTGATAGGCAAAGATAGAAAGACTGTACAAGGGAATTTAACAATTCGATAAGCGTATTAGTACATGGTCAACCATCCCGAGTGGTGATCCCTAGTGCAATGCTAAAGGTCATTGTGACATAATAAAGCCTAAGTAAGCTTGTGGAAAAGCTTCAGGTGAACAATGAGGAAGAGAAGAAGGTATTAACAATGATGAGAGAGTTAATGGAAGTCATGGCCGATAAGGAAAAGAGCTAGATAATACTAAAGATATCGAAGGAGGAAAGGGCTACAAAGAAATGGGTAGTGAAGAAAGACGCACCAACCAAGAGAAATGGATAATCCAAAATGAACTAAGAAGGCTTCTTTGAATCCAAAGGGAAAATGTCCTGATGTAATAGAGGTGGAGCCCTCTTTAACCGCTTCTATTATAAAAAAGTCTTACCTGCCTGTGTACTTACCTTTTGTTTTTAGAAAGTTTAACAAAATAGGAAGTGCAAGGAGCATCTTATGTCATTCTTGGACAATTAGGGGATTCACGAGGGCAATAAGGATCTAAGATTGAAGGAGTTTCCAAAGTCACTTATTGGGCGTACTTTTATCCAATACGCTAATCTCTGCACAAATTTTACCACCATGTGAGAAGACATGACCATGGAGTTTTGTAACGAGTTCTTGGAAGAAAGAGCAACAATGCATATAATGGGCGTAGAGTACATTAAGTAGGAAAGTGGTGAAGGTCGTGTTCCATTCATCAAAAGATACAGGGAACGCACATTGTAATGTCATGAAACTATTTTTGAGGTAGGCTTGGTGTGTAGGTGCAATAGATATGTGAAAGTTAGGTTAAAATTTTTCTCTCACTAAGCAAGCTAACCACATTTGTAGAACTCAAGTGACTGTTAACATTTTTGAAACAATAAAAATCTAGAGTAGGTGAAGAGGATGTCAAGATCAGACATTTAACATGCTGGCAGTAGAAGGAAAGTAAATGAAGTACTAAAAAATAAGGGCTTGAATATAAAGAAGAAAAAGGAGCCACCTTAACTTTAACCCAATAGTGAATGTATGACCCGATCAAGGATTAGCTTAAGGAAGGGATATTAAAGAAGCGTAATAACAAAAGGGTCCTCTTGACAAAAGATTACCAAGACCTAAAGTATTGCATCATCCATAAAACCAAGGTCATGGTACAATGGATTGTTTGTAATTTATAAGGTGTTTGCACAACAGGTAATTGAAGATGGGGAGTATTGGAAGAATTGCCATATTCTCGAGCATGAGTATGAATTTCCCCTAAAAGGTCACAAATATGTGTTTTTCATAACTTTACCACTACACAAGAGATGAAGGTCAAACATGTGTCACTGAATAAAAGAGCAAGGCCAATAGCGTTGACAATGCCTACTCGCTCCAAGACTTCCACAAAAGGGTTGTTGTGGGTAAAGCAGTGCTCAACCCATTTCGACCACCATGTGGTTGGCTCTACTTTGATGGTCAAACAAGTAATAGGTTAAGGAAATTCCTACTTCTTCAAATGCAAACAAAGCAGGGAAGGGAAAAATATCTTAAGAAAGGTCTCATATTAGAGGAGGACAGTAAAAGTGAGGCTCTAAATTAGGAACAAAAATAACTTTTGGGTTAGGTAAGAAAACACTCCCTCAGTAAGAGGGTGCAAAGAAGTTGAGGGGAAGTTGATTCCTTCTTAATACAACAATCTCAAGATCCCCCTATCCGAATTAATAGTTGTCCAATAACATGAAAAGGACATAGATAAACACGAGGATCAAGGGGAAGTGAAAAAGGTGATGTATGGCCGTGGATGTAATGGCATTATACATTCCAAGTCCCAAAAGTAACTAACAATTTGGTCTCCAAAATATAGAGGCTAATGCTGAGTACAACTAATATGTCAAGTTCCATTTTTATGATGGTTATACTTTTTTTCAAAGGTAAAAGGAAAGGGCTTTAGGCTTGGCACTCGAGCCCAAGAAAAAACCTATCTTGTTGGGGAAACTCTCAAACCTAATGGTTTGACCGGCTTGGTAATAGGGTTCGCTGTTGAAGGGATCTCTGCCTGGAGTGAGAGGCCCTTATGATGCAAGTTATCCTCAAAGGCAATAAGGTCAAATGGATTAGCAAAACATAGTACTATCCTATGTTACCCAAATTTGGAAAAAAGTGACAAATCCAAAAAGACAAAACCACATAAAAAAACTCGTAGAAGGAGACAAGAGCAAACTTTCCACGATGATTATATTCCTAGGAAGTTAAATTAGGCCTAGAAAAAGTGATAAACTAGTAATAAATGCCTTTTGTCTCCTTGCAAAATATTCCCCTACATATAATCAACAAAAGCATGCAATACCTAGGCAAATAACACTCGCCTCTTCACCCCATAGACAGACCATAGCTTTAGAAAAACTCCATTACTAACATAGAAACAAAGCTAATACTTCTCCCACCTAACACCATGTGAAGACCTACATCGTTCATTGCTCAGACCATTGTTATCAAATTCCACTTCACTTCAAAAACATGATGAACCCTTGTCAAGTTTTAACTGAAACAATCTCGAATTTCTGTACCTTGATTTTTGACATATTATGAATTTAAGCAAAAGGTTCAACTCTATAGTGAACTAGAGAATATGCTTTTGTTTTATTGTTTCTTTTTGAACTTTTTTTAGTACTTAGTACGCTTTATTTTATAACATTCAATCTCCACATCAATACTAAGTTAAAGACCTAAGAAGATAACTTGAAAAAATCCATATGTGCAATACCTTAATTCTTGAAATACTGTGAAATTTCAGAAAAGGGTTTAGATTTTTGCGAAACATTAAATATGTTTGTGTCCTTTTTTAATTATTCAAATTTTTTTTAAGTATAAATTCAGTTGTGATCTTAGTATTATTAATGGAGATAAAAATCTCAATTGATTAGCATCAAGCACAACACACAATTCTATGGCGAGGAATTTCCAAGAAGATGCTTGCATCCCTATCATCTGGAGAAACTGGAGAAGGCTATTAGTGAACTTCAAGCAAATGAGATGAACGTGTTAGATTAAGCACTCACTATTAGCTAAGCCAAGAGTTATAAGTAACAGTAAAGGTGTAACTTTATTTTTTTAATGTTTCTCATAATAGCATCTAACACAAATACTTCACTTATTACAGCATCATAGGTCAACATGTTAAGACTGAATTGATGTTTTTTGCGATTATCCCACTTCTTGACCAAACATTTAAAATTTTGATATCATCACATTGCAAAGAGACTTATGTTCATGTTGTCTGGTCTAATTTCCAAAAGTCCTCGCTTTTGGCAGTGATGAGTTAAGACATGTTTTGCATAGAACTAGAAAATAGGAAAGTATGGCAACACAATATTTACTAAATGCTCTTTCTTGTATTTGTTACTCTTCAAATAATATTGTAAAATCACAATATTTATATTGAAAATTTTTCTCTGACGTACTAGGACTTTTCCACATTAGATCAACGATGCATCTTGATTCTCAACACAATTGTATTTACTATACCTTGAAATCTAATCTTAACCTTCCAAATTCTAATATCCAAAAAATGTTGGCTTTCAGGAAAGCAATTATATGTAATTTTTCTGATGATCATAGGCTGGTTGACATCCTATGTCATCCTTTTAATTTATAGTTTTTTGCTTGTGGGTTAGCAGCCTCGTATATCCTTTGTTAACAATGACAGTAAAGTGGATTTTTCATCTTCATCTTCTTTGTTCACCCCCTGCCACAAAGAATCATACCTCAGAGCTAGTTTTCAAAACCTTCAACAAAGGCTTAGTTTGTTTGTCTAGGAATTCTGTGTTGGGAATGTTCCTTACACAAACATTTCCCATACAGACTCTTATAATAAACAATATGGGCATTGAGTTATAAGGAAAAAGGGAAGAGAGAAAGAGATTAGTAAAAAAAGGGTGACTAAATTAACCTATGTGTAAGGCTTTGAATTCTATATAAACAATAAAAACTCTTTTTTTGTGATTTTGTTTTATTGATTTAAGTGATGACAAATGTTAGATAGTCAAAAATTTTTTTGCCAAAACATTTTACAAAATAATTTGTCATGCTTGTTAATTCTTTAATTGAGTAATATCTCAAATTGATCTTTGAAAGAGTTGTAGAATATCAATTTAGTACTTTAAAGATTTGTAATATCAATTTGGTTCTCGAAAAATTAAAATTTATTTTAAATTAGTCCAAACTTTTTTTTTATTCTTTTGGACTAAATTGAAATAAATTTTAATCTTTCGAGAATCAAATTAATATAACAATTCTTTTGAGAACTAAATTGATATCACAATTTTTTTGAGCACCAATAAATTGATGTCCCATAACTCCTTCGAGGATAAATTTGAAATTTTACCCTTCTTTAATCTATGTTTAATCGTATCACTTTATTCCATTCAAAATCTATCTCAACTCAATTATAATTTTAATTTTTTTTCTTTTAACTATATAGCATTACTCTTAAATCATAATTGACAAAAATAAAGCAGAGAGAACTTACATTATTGGGGTGCAACAATGTTGGCGGCATTTTGTGCAATTCCACTAGTCCTGTGCTAGATGAATTAATTTCAATATGGGTGGAAAAAAGCGCAGAAACAGGTCGATGGTCAGAGAATTTGCTTTCACTCCGAATATAGTGAAGTTGCTCCACTCCTTTCCCATACCATAAAATTCGGTCACACCTGCCCCCATAATTAAGTAACCCCTTTTTTAATTACTTTTTTTTTTCTTGATGATTTAAACAAATTCAATGCCTAAAACAAAAGAAATGAACAAATTTAAGGAACTGTATAAGTAATTGGTTACCATACCATGCTGGAGTTCTTTGCTTTTCCCATGATCTGCTTTGAAGTCCACCACCACAGTATCTATTGCCAATGGATGATGAATACTTATATGTGGGTGCAAATTCTATGTTACCTTCTTTCCAACCCTCAAATACACCACCTTCTTCTAGTTCTTTCTGGAGCTGGTCAAACTCCTGCAAAGCCTTCCAGTCTTGCTTTGTTATGAGGTTCCTTGCTAAGTTGTCCTCCAAGAATAGCCTGTAGTTGAGGTCCCCGAACCAGAATATACGACTGTTTCATAGTTAATGCTACATGGTAAGATGTTTGTGTTTGCGCATTTTGAAGGATTAAAGATATGCATACTTTGGAAATAAGAGAAAATAAATTTAGGGAATGTATGCGAGTGGCAAATAGAACTGACGTTTGAATTACTGATCAGAATGATTAAAACTGTGGTATTGTTATTCAAGTTGCATATTTATATTTTAGCGTGCAACTTGATGACCTCAAGACATGATTGAAAAATGGAACTTAGTTTTGGAATAAGCAAAATATAATACAATATTACAGAAACCTAATGATTAAACATGTTATTAATCATAATTTTTTTTTTTACATCATTATTCGACACTTTATGTATCATTTGAATAGAGCGAGAAACAAATAAAATAAAAATTTAACAAAAAATTTGTTAATTTTTTTACAAGTCTTATTGTGTTTCATATTAATCTCTAATTGAAGTGTATAAATAATACATCTCATTATTAATACTGACAAATAAAAACATCTAACCAATCCAAGCAGCTCAACCCAATGCCTGACTGTGGGTTGTTTTGTTATTTACATGAATACGAGACCAAGTAAATAGAAAAAAGAAATACAATAGAAATAATGTGCTTTTAAAGGTGAGTAGAGTCAAAGAATGAGGGGGTGGAAAAAGGAAAATGGAGAGATAAGTAGAAGTTTCATTATTTTAAAATAAACTAAAGATATAAAGTTAAAGATAAATAAAGAGAAAATTGAAGAAAAATGTGGATTTTTTGTCATGAGAAAATTATTTAATATAATTAATACTTTGTAATCATATGTAAATAAGATAATTGTTATAAGCAATAGATGAAAAAAAATTACCTAACTGTTATATTTATAAATAAAATCTTACATTGGACCAATTAAAAAACTTCTAGAAATTTAACTTGATTGATATTAATTTTGATCTACATCACGGACTATGATTTGTTGGTTGCTACAATACAAAAATTTTTGAAAGCCAAGCAGGCCTACACATGTCCAAAGGAACTTTGATCCCAACTACAATATCATTTTTCATTCCAGCTTAGGTCCAAAGGACCTCAGTTTTTTAGGTTTTTGGGTCTTGCAAGGACATCTATTTTATTTTGGTCATAGGACGTATCTTTTGGTTTTTGGGTCAACACAGGACCTCTCTAAACTGAGGAAAAGTTTGGTTCAATTCTGATTTGTGCCCGTCATATTCAGAAATTATATCATCTTGCTCTCATGCATAGTAAAGCTGGCTATCGAGTACCGAAAAAAAAAACAGCTGGATCTTGTTATTGGAAGAACTCCTAGTTCAAATCAAAATTCTATGACCAAAAAAAAATTCAAAATAAAATAAAAATAAAAATTCATTATTCCTTTATTATATTTTATTTGCTTCATTTGTATTTACTTTTTTTTAAAAAAAAAATGAATAATAATGATTTCGTAACTTAGAGGCATCCACTTAAACTAAAACTTATGACTAAACTTTAGTTATTAATAATTGCGTGTATAAATTACTTGTTAACTATTGAGACAGCAGTTTGAAGATTTATATTTTGATATATTATCAATATAGAATTAGATTATTATTTATTATACATTCTTACACTATAAAGAAAGTTTGACTTTGATATTAATTACTTAAAAAATTATATTTTTTAAATGATATTACAATAAATAATTAAATAATGATAGCATAAAGAACTTTACACTTACAAATTACAATATATTAAAATTAAACTTTTGTTCTCTATATAAATATTATATACTTCATTTTAAGATCCCAAGTCTTTACTAGAAGAGAGAAGGAAATCTAAATGATTGAATAGTCTATAGTTATTCTCTATTAGTTATTGGATTTAATTTAAATGCATTTAGTTTTACACTGTCAGCTAATAGAAATAATGAAAAGTGTTAACTCACACAAATAACCACCCATTATAATGAAAGACCCATCATGATTTCTCACTTTTCCCTATTTCTATTGGTTGACAGTGTAAAACTATTTTACACTGTCTATGCATACCAATTAAACTTTTAGTTATTTAGTCTCTAAATTTAATTATTGTATAAATTAATCCTTGAATTTATAAAGCTCATATCAGATTAGTCTGTTTTAGAAGAGTAAGATAAAAAATAAAATAAAATAAAAAGATTAAAGTATAAGAATTCTATAAATTTAGTGGCTAATTTTTTTTTTTGGTACATAATTTAGTGACTAATTTAATTAATAATAAAATTTAAAGACTGAATTATAATTAGAGAATAATTTCATTACCTAAACTACTAATTTACTCTAATCTAAAGTGAGTTCCTTATCAGTTTAAAAGGTGCCTAGGTGCCGTTATTTCAAAAGCTATGCTTCAAGTTTAATTATAGTTGACAAAGATGTCACATAATTGAAAACGACCTATATTAAAAACGACTGAATCGACAAACAACTGCTCATTTATTTTTTTGGTCAGAACAAACAAATGCTCTCAAACAACGCGGCTTCCTGTTCTTGGGCCTATCCTAGTTTCCAACTCCGAATTCATGTTCGTTTTTATTACAATTATTGGCATAGTAGAATTCCCGTTTGGAGTGGAATTAAGTCTCATCTGGGAACAATTCAAACAACCGACACATACATGGTTGGAAACAAAGAAGAAAAGAAAACAACATAATAAACGTGGAATGCTACATAATTATAAAGAATTGCAAGAACTTTTAATAAAAAATTAGAATAATTATTAGATAAAATAAAATAATAAGACTAACTCACATCAATAAATATGCCAATCATTTAGACAAATAATTTGTGATAGAAACGCTAGCATTTTCATAATAATAATATAATCATGGGATGAGGATAGGGACAAACTTACTCGTGGCCTAAGATGGTTAGAGGATGAGGATAATGGTCATCTTTTGTGGTCCTTGCAAAACATGTTCTTCTAAAAACCTCCGCAACCTGGTGGTTTCTTCGAACTTCATCGCCCTTCTTCTCACCTGATGCTAAGTGTGCCGCTACAAAACAAAAACTTGTCCCTTCAATTGACATGCTAACCGCCACGGATCCTTTGTTTCCCAAGTACCCCATCACCCCACATGCCACGGAGCAAACTCTCACGTTTGACACGCACCATTTTCTCACCACTTCTTGCTTCAACCACACACTCACGAACACCCCAACCATCTTCTTGCTTGCCACCAGCATGTACTTATTGCCACTACTACTACACTCTTCTTCAGAGTTTATTGGATTCTCCACATAGTGGTAATTGTCACATGATGATGATATTGATGGTGTGTTTTGCATACTTGGGCATCCAACACTTTTGTTTAGAGTTCTTCCTATAAGCTTGTTCCATCTTGTTGCCACTTCTTGGTCCTCAGCTCCTATCACATTTAAGGTCTTCAAAGGTACAATCTCTTGAAACCTGAAAATTGAAGAGTTAACTTCTCTCTCTCTCTCTCTCTCTCTCTCTCTCTGAATGAAATTTTATATAGAATATAAAGGATTAATTAATTTAATCTAGATTAATTAGACTAATTAATGACTTGGGTATTAATTGATCATACATACCCAAGAACATATACATCTGCAGCATTCTTGAGATTTAACCAATCTTCTAAGTCAACAGCTAAGCTTCCTACAGGAGATCTGCCAGCAACATTCCAAGTACCAACAAAGACCCTGAAATATTTGTATACATAAAGTTATATTTCACAACAGAAACCAAAGGCTAAAAACATTAATTATATATACTTTCACAATCACATCAATTAAAAGAACTATATAGTAAGTAATTTTACCTTAGCTTGTTTGTTAAAATGCATGGATCAAATTCCAGTGACAGCAGGGAAAGATCCCTTCTATAGTCATCAACCTCATCTTCTGCTCCATCTGCAATAATAATACAAAGTGCACCCCTGATTAAACAGTGTCTTAATTCGAAAGAAGAAGAGCACAAATGTATATATGTATATTATATATATATATATATAACAGAATACCTTCTATTTCATATAAACTGAAAGAAGATTTATCTTCCTTTTGCTTGCTGGAGAACCAATTGCGTAGCCTCCTATAATATCTTGACTTCTTGTTCTCTACATCCATGGCTAGTGATCAGATTCAGAAGTAGGAGGGTTCTTCAGTCCATGCAGGCCACACACTGCATATCCAAGAAAATAGGCAACCACTACGATAACCTGCTCTTCACATCCTCCAATGAAAGCGGATTGGATTTGCTATAAAATTTTATTGTGGTAATCGCCCTATGCCAACAAGGGGGAAGTGACAAATAGACCTAGCTTGAGATGGGGTTAGTCCTCTTTGAGCGTTAAACACGAGAGAGGGAAATAAGGTGTGTGTGAGTGTATATTTAATTTTTTGAGTCAAATGACAAGTAGCCAAGTGGGAAGAAGCTTCATTGTTCCATACACTTGGAGGTGATGCTAAGGGTTGCAATAAATGACTGGATCCAAAAGGCAACCACAAAGTTAGATATAGGCCTCACAAGGTTCCATCATTTGTTTGATTATTAGAGGCCCGTTAGGTGGTGCTGGTCACGTATGTCTCATGGACACCTACGTGACATGGTTGTTGTTACGTTATTATTATTGCATGTTAAGTCAAATAATTTTGTATACACCGTATAATATCGTTCCTCCGGTTGGACCATTATGCATAGAATGTAGAAGACTATTATTGCAATTAAATGCAGTTTCTTTGCTTTTACCTTGGAAGATCAAATGATTCTAAGGCTACCTGGCAGGTTCGTTTGGATGTGCATCCCTAATAGACTTTGATTGCATTTATATAATGATATCATGTTGTTCCTTATATATCAAATGTAATCAAAAGTTAGTTTGAAAAATTGAACCCCCGACCCCATAGGCCACGACTATATTGGAAAGATTTTTTTAAATGTTACAATAGTAGAATTCTTGTGTTCCTCGAGGATATAAATTAAAAGAAACAAAAAAGAAAAAATCTTACATTAATAAATAATATTTTATAAAATTAAATGAGTCTTATAAATTTAACATAAATTTAAGTTCATTTCTTGCTCCATCAAACAAGTTAATATAAATGTATATGACTGCATCATTATATATTTCTATTAAATCTTATGAAATTTGGATCAAATTATAACTTAATATAATTCAGAAATCGGATTAGTTGGTATTTTCTACGAAGTTATTAGCTTATGTGAACGTATTAATTAGTTTGTACTGATTCCAATGAATACCTGACATCTGTGTGTATGTATTATTACATCTGATCTAATGTATATGAATGAACAAAACCATTATATCATTTCTATGAGAAAATCTAAGTAATTATATCAAATTAATAGCAAGCTTGTTGAATGGCGCTTGTGGAGATATCAATCTATTCCGGAATGATTAAAATGTAGTTAAGTCAAAAAAAACATAAGATACAGAATTGATGCATTTCGTACAGAGAAGGGAACTTGTGTGGTGGGAGGGCTAAATTCTGCCCACCGCTCGAACAAAGTCTACAGGTGATTGGGATAGCCACAACTCAATGTAGTTTTGATGTGGTCTTTTTGTTTTTGTTTTTATTTTTTTATTTTTTTTTGACTTTGTGTTTAAACCATTATATAAAATATTTCAAAGAAAATTTGAGTGATTATCAAGTTCACAGAATATTTTTAGTAAAAGTTTAGCTTATACTAGGTCAAAAGTTTCGATCTAACTTAGAATTTACTTGGATCTTGTTAAGGTTGAATGCTGGTTTTAACGTCTCCAAAAATCTACCGTCTATATTTTTTTTAGAATCAAACTCGGACCTTATTTTTTATACCACTTATTGGATTGATTATTCAACACTAAGTGAAAAGATATAGTGCAACTTTATTAACTCAAGTTCATTATTCATCTTTATTGTAACTCTAATTCTACGTGAGCCTTGCCAAGGCATGATGACCCACCACCAACTAAGTTTTATAAATTAGTAAATGTTGTTTGATGGATTAATTAGTTCCATATTATATATATACACATACAGCTGTAATGAATAGTAAGGGGGAAAGGGAAAGTTTCTATCCTTCAAGCATTTCAATGTTCAAAATCAATCCTTGAAGGAATCCCTCCATCACATCTTGTCCACGTTTTAACCTTAACAACAGCACATCCTTGCTCAATTTACCTCACATCTCCCTCCAAGCGTATCCAACACTGATCTTCGATATTATCTTACATCGCCATCAAGGAGTCACTTGATCACACTCAGCTAATAAGATAGGCTATATCCTCTCTCTCATCCCAATTTTCTCTCACATATGGCCCCCTCCCGAGGGCTGATCTATCAACTGAGCTTTCTTATTTATTTTCCCTTTCCCAAGGACAACGTTCGGTTTTTGTACTTTTGTAGTGTGGATTTTGTGTGGCGGGTTCTTTGGCAAATAGTTTTTTCTTTTTTTTAATGGTTGTTATTTATGGTTACATGTTTTCTTCTGTATACAATTCGTGGCATATGGCATTTCTCAATAAATCCAATTATTTTGTTTATTTTATTTTATTTTTTTCCAGTTTCTTTCTTCTCTGTCCAAGATTTCTAGAAAAAACATATACTTAAAAGGGCGACCAAATGATCATCTCCAATAAGAGGGTGATGGACAATAAGAATGAGGTGTATCTACTAGACAATCCGATACCAAAATTAGTGCCTGCATCACAAGGTAATATTAAGGTCAGAAGTTTGCATACCTTTGGTAGCCTTGAACGTTGGACTTTACATAATGGAGCAAATGTTGAATTATGATGGAGAAAATGTTTAGTTCCACTCATTTGGTCTTTTTATGGGATTTGTACATCAATTTTATTGTATCATCTTTACATTTTTCTATTACCAAAGTAAGAAAGACACATCTTTTAATATATTTTCATTCTTCCTAATTTCTTGTCGTAATTAATTTGATGAAGAAAAAAAAAATGGAAAATTGATGTGAAAATATCAGGATCTTTTTTAACATATGTGTTACATGGAGGCAGAATATGCTTCTTTTAGATTTGTTTTGTACGTATAATTAACAAGATGGTTTTACTTGAAAATGTCATTATTAACTCACGAAGTAGCCACAAAATATAAAACAGAATTTCTTTCTGCATTAGGCATCCTCTTTCTCAATGTATAGTAAATTTTGTCATATGTTTCCTTTAACATGTTAAGGAACTAAAAATGAAATTATTAAATAAAAAATAAAAATACTATAATGTATAGTAAATTTTGTCATGTGTTTCCTTTAACATGTTAAGGAACTAATAGTATTTTTATTTTTTATTTAATAATTTTATTTTTAGTTCCTTAACATGTTAAAGGAAACACATGACAAAATTTACTATACATTGATATATATATATATATGGATTTCACATAAGTATCCTTCTACCATATGTAATTTTGTTCTTGTACATGTGTGAGACACTTAAATATGGACAACTCTCTCAGTTAAAATTTGAATTATAATTTGTTATATTGTGGTTAATTAACTCCGTTACCGTCAGACCAAACTTAAGTTGGTTAATTTCTTAATAATTTAGAAGTGTTTAATATATTAAAAATTTCAAAAGTATTTAATATATACTATATAATTAAAATGATTTAATAAAACTATTAATAAAACCCAACTATATAATTCAATTTTGTGTTTCTGGGTGATCAGTGATGTATTTTAGTACTTGGGTCCTCTAGAAAATATTTATTGGTTTCCTGATCATTTCAACTTTCAAATGATGCCCCTAAATCCTAAAGCCTTGATGGTTCCTAGAGCGTGAGTTGTTATGTCCAACCCAGCATCCCAAATTAGATGAAAAGCATATTTAGCATTTATTGGAGTTCTCAGATACGTAGAAAGCATATAGTTATCGTTGGTTGGTGTTCTCAATTAAATAAAAAGCATAATGATCATTTGTAGAGGTTACTGCTTCTTAGTTAAGTGGAAAGCATAATTATCATTTATTGAGCTTCTCAATTAAGTTTCTTTGTTGATTGGATTCGGAAGGCAATCTAGCGCCGAGTTTGATCACATTTCCATTGTAGTGCCATTTACTTGCACCAAATTTTATGCAATAATTTTTCCATTTACCAACTAAAGAACTTCATTTGCTTACAACTTTCAAGGAAAAAGGGGGAAAAAAGACTTGTCAAGGAACAGTTAGGCTTCACATTTTTCAAACCATTCAAATTTTAATTTTAAATTTAGCTTATTTAAATAAATGAATCAAGTTTAATTGTTCTAAAAAAAATTAATTAATATTTTTTATAGAATTTCAAATACTCATTTTAGCCTGGATCTTATACATCCTACCCATGGTCATGTGAGTTCACTAACTACAAATTGAAAAAAAAAATAAATAAATAAATGAGCCCTATCAATGTGTCAAAATTGATTCACTTTTTACAAGAGGTACGCGTAATTCACTGCTATTAGAAGGAATAGAATTCTCTTATGTAGAAATTACATATGACCTAGATATGTGTTAATATTTATTATTGATTATTTTATCTTTTTAATTTCTTAATCAACAGGATGTGTACATGATGGACTCATGTGCAACTTATTCATGAGATAATCTTCTTCTAAAGACATTTTATTTTTTGTTTTAATTGCAGAGGATCTTAACTTAAATTAATCCCGCCCCAAAAAAAAAAAAAAACAAAAATATATTACTGGAAAAGCGTATAATGTGGTGAGTATATTAGCTGATAAATGACAATTGTATCAACTGCAGCTATTTTTTAATTTTGTTTCCACTCTAAAAAATCCAAATCCCTAATATTATCCGTTGAAGTTACACACAGTTAATATTAGTCAAATCAAGGCAGTGGTTTCCATCATAGAAACACTCTTGAACTCATCGATAAGGACATAACTTTGTTTATAAAAAAAAAAAAAGCTTAAAATATTTTTAATCCATACAAATATAAATTGTTTTAGTTTTAGTTATTCTAAAATTCTCTCTTGGCTTTTTGTATTGTTTTAAATTTTGATCTCTATGAATATTTAATAATATGCATTTAAACCTTATAAATATTAGAAATTTTGTTTTTGATCCTTATAAATATTTTAACTATCATCTTTTTATCCTTATAAATATTACCACTTAACAATTAGGTTAATGCAGTAGCAACCAAAAGCCTAATGTTGGAAAAAAGAATGATCAAAAACCAAGAAAAAAAATTATAGAAGAACTAAAACCCAAACGACCTATATTTATAAAGATTAAAAATATATTCAAACCTAGCGATATTTATCAATAAGAGAAAGCAAGAATTAATTTTTTCCCAAAAGAAAATAAAAAATATTTGGGCTATTTTGGTCTTGTCTTATCTTGTCTGGTCCAATCTAGTTTGATGCAATTTGGTCCAATCTACTCTATTACAGTTTGGTTTGGTCTAGTTTTGTCTGATCGAATTTGATTTGATATGATTTGGTCATGCCAAATATCTTTTAGGAGAAGATTTAAGCAAAGAGCAACATCGGATCGGTTCGATTTGGTCTAATCCTATGTAGTTTAGTTGGTGATATGATTTAGTCTGGTCATGTATGGTCTTCTCCAATCCGGTCTAGTCTGATTTGATTAGCTAGGTTGGTTCAGTTCAAATCGGTCTGGTCTAGTCTAGTTCGGTTTGGTCCGGTCCATATGGTCTAATTTGGTTTGATTTAGTTCGATCCAATCTAGTCCAGAGGTGGCAATATCTTTCAAAAGAAGATTCAAGCAAAGAGTAGCATCAAATTGATCCGGTCTAGCTTAGTTCAGTCCAATCTAAGCTGGTGGTCTGGTCTGATCGATTTGGTTTGGTTCGGCTTGGTTTAGTTAAGTTTGGTTTGATTCAATTCAATTTAGTTCGATTCAGTCTAATTTAGTTCAGCCTAATTCGGGTTGGCTCAATCTAGTCTGGTCTGATCTGATCTAGTTCGATGGTGCCAATATATTTTAGAAGAAGATTCAAGCAAAGTATAGCATCAAACTAGACTGATCTAGTCTGATCCAGTTTGATCTGATTTGGTATGATTTGATCCAGTACAATCTAATTGAATTTGGTCCAATTCGATTCAATCTAATCTACTTGGTGGTTCTAATATATATATATATATATATATTTGATCATGTGGTGCTAATGTCTTTTAGAAGAATATTCAAGAGTAGCACCAGAATAGTCTAGTTTGGTCTGGACCATATCCCAGCTAATAAATAGCTAGCTGCACTATCAGTCACTACATACACAAATTAGCATGTCTAACCCACTAAATAACTTCCGAAAACATGTCAAACAATGCTTTTGGATACTTTGGTGCGTTAGAGGCATCAACAGATGTTGTAGAAACATAATTTGTAGAAGTGTTATTACTCCAAACAAAAAAGTACTGTCCAAAGGTTCCTAGGCTCAAAGCCGTAGCATGTGTCTTGAATTCATAGATCCATTAGCTAGCTCTTAAAGCACCCAAAAGGTTAACAACTCAACTTTTTATTTTTTAAATAAGTTTAGGTTGAGGAAAAGGCTTATTCCAATCCAGGATCAGAATATATCTCCAGGTTTATTGAACACTTATAGAGGTACTTACAGATTCTCTACCAACAAGGAAAATCTGAAAATTAAATCCAAGTCATAGTGATCCATGAGCAGAAGACCAACTAGATATGCCAATTTAATTGGTGTTAACAACTAAACTATATACTATATGATGTTAATATGAATTAAATAAGATAACCAAATTATCACTAGAGTAAATGCATATTGAAAATTGCATTAGCTACCAGAAGTAGCAGCAATGAAATTTGAATTAAAAACATTTAATAAAAAATGTCCTATTAAGGATATCAATTAGCAATCAAAACTCAAAACAATAATAAAAGATCTTTTCAAAGTGTCAAACCTGCTGGTCGTAGGTATTGTGGATGATATTTGAAAAAATGAATACTAATACTCGCATTTCAAACTTCAGAAATATGTGGTGGAGGAGAAAGAACCAAAAACACAGGAACAGAA
The DNA here is from genome assembly GCA_031439585.1 of Pterocarpus macrocarpus. Taxonomy (NCBI): domain Eukaryota; kingdom Viridiplantae; phylum Streptophyta; class Magnoliopsida; order Fabales; family Fabaceae; genus Pterocarpus; species Pterocarpus macrocarpus. The sequence goes on from CM062520.1 coordinate 19,750,418, forward strand.
TGTCAAGAAATGCGTCTAGACCTTATAACTTTCTTTTGCATGTCAGAGACAGAAGTGCTGAGTTCAGAGTATTTGGAAGTAAAAGAAAATAGAAAAAGGATAATCATTTTATTTTATGAGTATAAAACTAATACTAATTAGAGTCACAATTATTTATAAAACAATTCGGTTGAGATGATTGAACCCAAATAAAACTATTTCTAAATGAGTGTAGTTAACTCGTTATGAGGAAAAGGCCCAAAATACTTGCGTAAGCAAACGGATTCTCGGGTGTGTGTGTGTTTACCCTTTTCTGATGCTTTGGAGCCTCGAAGACATATTAACTTCAATATATTATTAAAGAGAGGCGTGTTATTTGTATATCATTGTGAGACATTGTATATAATATCTTTTTTACATAAGTATACACTATATCTATCTTATTTTGATAGCGCGTATTTTGATACTCAACTATTTCACATCAATATATGGTGCCTGCTTGATGAATTGATAGAAACATTTTCTTCATTGAAGACGTCCATCAAAATACAATCTCTTACAGCAATGCATAGGGATTTGAGATAACAAAAAAAATTATTGAAAACAGATACAAGAGGAAAAGAAAAAGATAGTGTTAACTGTCCATTGATATCAAAATGTTAGCATTAGGGAAGGCCAAGTCTTAAATCAAATCTCAACTTGAACCGGGGAGATTTGTTTGAGCGAGTTTAATGAGTAGCCGCAATAGTAAACTTTATATTATGACTGAATCCAACACCTTAAGGTAAAAAGTGTATGAGTCCTTTCAATTATAAGAAGTCATCATTCCGTGCACTTTTTCCAAATGTAAAGCTTCTTTTACTATACATCCCCTTAGAACTAACACTTGAATTCACAACTTGAAGGGAGCACATCTTGCTAATGTATATTGGATTTAAAGTTAGTTCTTGGAGGTGGGATGCCACTTAGTTTTAATGCAGAGGAACTACAAAACAAAATATCTGTTGTAAAAACGAGCAATTTTTAGTACCGATGATCATCAGCAGTCATTGAAAAGGATTACAGATAATGTAAACAAGAGGTCTGCAAATTGGATCAATATCAACCCAAACAATGTAGTGGTGAAGGACATCCTTAACAATTAAGAAGAAAATAAAAAAAAATAATACAAAATTTGTAGCTGTCTTTAGAATCTAATTCTCAACGACCAACAAGGGTCAGGTGCAGGGTAAGCGATCTGCACTCTAGAGAGAGGACCAAGATCCAAACCCGGTAATTGTTAGGAGAACCTCTTAGTCGCAACAATGTCAAAAGGGTTAATCTCACAGTAATGTCTGTAGAGATATCCTCAAGACAGAAAAAGAATCCAACTCTCAACAGCAAGGAACTTCAATCTTCGGCATCAAGTTTGCGGTTTTGTGGAACCTGATATCCTCTGCTTGTTTGACATCTGAGATCAGGTGCTGCCTAAACATGGCTATGAAAGCCTCCACTCTCTGATTCAACTCCTCCTTTGACAGCATTGGCACCTGCTCCTCCTCTTCCTCATCCTCATCCTCATCTACCTCATTCTGATCATGGACATTAGTACTATTCCAACACTGCTTTTTGCAGCATTCTTTTCCTTCTCCATTTTCTTGAGAACCCCCAAATGGGTTCTTCTTCTCTTTCTTGTCACTTTTCACTTCTTCAACACTGCTTTCACTTTCTGAACTTTGACCCCATTTTGGCTTCATTGACATGAATAGAATGGCTAGTAGAATGACATTGAGAACAAGGAACACCCAAGCACGCCATTGCTCAACTAGAAAGCGCTTTAGACACACCATTAGAAGAAAGGTACCTGCTGTGATCACAATAGTGTGTATGCTATCCTCCTTGTGCTCTTCCTCAATATTGGTTTCTCTCTCACATTCCCACATCTTCACCTCGATGTTGTTGAATCTTCTTGTTGCGTGTTGGTTAAGAGCCGTGGCTAAGGCTTTTGGGTATAAATCACTATGAGAAAGTGGCACTCGTGCAAAGCAAGAATGATAGTGTTGTTGGTGGTTGTGGGGGACTGCATAATCACAATGGAGGGGTCAAGTTTGTGATGATGAGAGGAATATCACAGCATGATGTGAGTGGTGTAAGGCTCTGAGGAGACAAGCAAACATAATAATACAAACAACGCCTGCTGCACTGCCACAACAAGTGCTACGGTCCATGTGTGTTGATGATTTCAACGTCCAAACTTAGAAAGAATTTTAGCTTTGTAAGTTAGTGTGTGTCTGGGCTTCGCGTGCACACACAAAATCATCTCCAATAGACACTACCCCTCTTAAAGGAGTGATAATAGGCTCGTGGCATTGGCACGTAGTTGTGGTTACTGATTACTACAATTGCTCATTGAAAGTTGTAATATATTCCACATCAAGTTTCTCTTTGGTCTGGTCTTCAAGGTCTTGGAAGCAAGTATTTTGGGGACAAACTTACCGAAGCGAAAAATGTACGAAAACTTTTTTAATTAAAAAGGTCTCGAGTTCGAAATTTGTAAATGGGAAAAAAAAAAAAAGTGTTGGAAGAATTGTACCATATATAAGTTGATGTAGTTCGAATTAAGTTAGTTATGACCTACTAAATTTTAGATATGGGTGATTTAGAAAAGAAAAAATAGGGACAATTATGTAGAATTAACACTAATGAAAGCACCTAGAGAAGTGAGGCATTGGAATCTCATACTCAAAGTTGAATGACCTGCAAGCCTTTTTCGTGAGAACATGAGATTAAAGAGCACTAGAGTTACTGGATGAAAAGACAAAAAAAGATTGAAACGTGATTGACCAAAAGCACGCCTGATATGCACATATAATCACAGAAGGTCCCCACATGTCCATTGTCCAATGATATAAGCTCTAAACGTTCTATCCTTTTTCCTTTGTCTGAGATTCTTTTTGAGAGATGTTTCCATGAATACAAATCCAACACTTGTATTTAGACACAATCATAATAAAATTGGGGTCTAGTCATCTGAATTCGACAAATTTTATTATAAATATACTTAAGTATAAGGGGTTAAATTTGTATATATAAGTAAGAATAATGTTTTAGGATAAATTGCTTTGACGTCCTTTGGGATTAAGCGATATTACATAGGCATCGTGTGATTTTCATAACTCAGTGTCATGTTTATAGAAGATGTTTAGTGTCACATTTTATAAAATATGAGGATGCCTAATGTAATATAATCTATATCTCAGAGAGGTTAGTGTATAATTTTAAAAATTGATAAATATCATGTGTAATATTACCTAATCTCAGAGGATATTAGTGTAATTTACTCTATATTTGATGGTTCAGCCAAAAGTGGCCAACCAAGGCACAGGGTAGATTCTTTATCGGTTAGAAAGTTCTGCTATCAGATGGGGACTCTGCCTAGAGCATGGGGGCTCTTGCCTAAGGGCTTTGGATCCTGCGGCCTCACAGCATGTCTTTTTTTTTCGGTCATAGCCTCACAGCATGGTTGATAACAACTCATTGTTCTTTATGATGTCATGTTATTCGAGTGCCATTGATGGATCTTAATACGGTCATGTATCACTTTTTGTGAGTCCATGTGGACGTAGGAACGAAACTTGCAGCCAACAGTTAAATTTACTTTTTTAAAAAAATTAGTACTTAGTTTTAATCAACTGGTGTAAAACTGTTTCTAAACGATCATTTGATAACTTTGTCATATATCATTAAAATATCAATTAAATGACAGTGATTTACAGTTTACATTGACAATGAATGAAAATGAAACTAAAAAATGCATATGAAAACTAATCATTAATAAATATTAATAGTCCAAATTATCTATTAATGCTTGAGATAACCTCCTAGTCATGAACAAGAAATATTAGTCTCATGGCAATGCCTATGTAGATAAACCGGTCCCTGACTTCATTGATTGTATAAGGTCATTAGAGTACAAAATCAATAGTCATACACTCGTATAACATCCAAGGAAAAAATACCGAGCATTCTAATTTTATCAAATTTTAAAAGCTCCGAAATTCAATCCCCAAGATAGCCTACTCTTGAGAAGTACACTTGAAATGAGACAATTGCAATCAAAAGAGGTTTCAATCTGCCAGCAATAAGCCTTTTCTTCATATGAAATTTGTAACCGATTATGCGGAAACTTGAAATTAGTAATAAAAAATCAATTAAGAAAGCGATGCTAAACAATCAGGGCATACCTAGCAGACTGAGTAACATTCCTCTCCAGATGAAATTGCATACAATAACTCATATGACGATTTAATTACAGTGACATTTTGCTTCCTCGGGGATAGAAATAGAATCATTATAAAACAAAAAAATTATGAAGGCTAGAGTACCTAGCTGTTAACAGAAATAAAAACTAAATATCAATGAGACCATGGTATGCTTCAGTAGAAATTGGAGGAAGCCAAATTTCATGTTTTTAATGTCCTCTGGACTAAGAACCACCTTCGAGGTGATTTGCTTCAGAGGCCCCATAGAGTTGATCCCTCATGCCTTAAGACTCCCTATTGATATCAGCACCTTCTTGCAGACAAAGATATAAGCTGCATGAAGAAAATGAATAGCTTCAGACAGGTGTTCAAATGCTGATTTTCTGAAGTGTGAAGCAACAATTGTGAGCAATCAGTGTATTTCTACAGCAAGGAAACTTTGTAGCATGACCTTATTTTTAAAGTCACCATTTGAAATTCATCTGTATGTCTAATTGAAAAAAAAAAAACAAAAACAAAAATCATCAAAGGGAGAAGGCTAGAAAATTTCTGATACACTACACTAATTATGATCCACAACTAAATTGCAGATAACCCTTTGTATTGATTAATTCAAACTCGTTACCACATTCATATCCAATTATCCATGCTTGCGCTCATCATTCAATAAGCACAAAATGAAATCAGGGTGATTTATTGTATGCATTCAAGTTATAATAGGAGAATTTGACAGACCTGATGAGCAACCTGAGCCAGGGCCGAATATCTCTAGAAGGTTCATCATGGTTTCTTCTCAACCCTCCTCTTCACTGTGCTCTTCTCAGAATCAGTCTGTTCATCAGAGTTTCCCAAGGATTCTTTTCTTTTTTTCCTTTGGAAAGTATACTTCAGAAGCCTACCATTATCAGCTTGACCAGGAGATCCATCATTTGCTTCAAATGATTTTGCATTTTCCAAATTAGTATTTGTAGATGGAATATCAACAATCTCAACTTTCATCCTAGAACGTGGACCTGTTAAATTCTGTGAAGTGCTCTCTTCTAAATTTAGTATCTCATCAATAGCCTTCTCTACAAGTTCAGATTTATTAACTGCCTGGACACTTTCTGTAACACTAGTGGATCCATGCACAGGTTCTACATCAGTCAAAGGGGGAACCGGCTTCATCTTCGCAACATCATCACTACATTTTCCATCATCATGCACACATGAGGACTGCTTAAGAACAAATGATGGTTTACAACATGCAGAAACAGAAGATCCCAGTCTTACACGTCCACATCTTCTTTTCTTTCTTTTCCACTTACAAATGGCACAAGGCTTGATAGAAAGTAGAGAGCATGCACCTTTGTTGGATTTACACTTTTCGGTGATATTTATTTTACAAGAAGAAAGCAAGCAAGATCTGCAATAGGAAAAAATCTTCCGTTTTGGTCTTTTATGGTACTTAACATGCTTCTTCATATCCATTTTATTTGTCTTGGTAGATGGTGCACTAAACTTTGCAACTTGCTGATCACTATCTTTGACATTAAACCCATTCTTTATACCAATATGTTGATTGTGCTCATCTCTAGAGAGCAGTTTTTCATCCAGCAAGTTTCCTTCAAGTGCACGGACTCTCTGAGTACATCCATTCTTGCAAAGTTCAGGTTCCTTGCTTCTCATGATGATGGAAGCAAAGTCAGGTTCATGAGCGTAAAAATCTTCCAAATTAGAGATGCATGATTGTTCAGTTTGTTTTGTTGAAATACAGTACTTATCATCTAAAACATTCAAAGTTGGGGATTTGTTCTTCGCATTGCAGTTTATTACACATTCAAGATCTTCATTAGGAGGGAATTCTAAAGTCTCAGGTTTTTCACCCTCCTCAAAAGATGCAGCTTGGTTTATGTCTTGTCCATAAGACTGGACCTGGCTATTCTTTTTCTTCTCCAGCTCGAGCCATACCTGTTTCAACTCTGCCCTAAGATCTGTTATAACATCCTCGGCCTCATTCAATTGTGCTTCAAGCTCTTCAATTTTGCTTTGCTGGTTCAATGATGTCATCTCCTCTTCAACTGTCTGCATATGAAGGAATCATTTGTTTATGGTACTGTGTTTTCTAAAATACCAAAAAACACATTAGGGTGGAAAATGAAATTAAATTAAAGAAAACGAATATCCACGAATTCTTCCATAAGTACATCAATTTTGATAATTTGAGCCATGCAATAACCAGAGTTTCCTTCCAAGGACTCAAGATTGTGGAGAGATGTAGCCTCACTCGACCTCCTCCAATTGTTTAAACTTTTTGGATTTTAGTTATTAGCGAAATGCCATTAAATGTGGTATCTACATATGCCTAATGCAAGCATGTTAATGGCATGAATAACTTAGGATTCAGTTTCAACTTAAGAACCGGCCATGATATGTAACCCAAAGCAGGACATCTCTCACCAGACAAGCAGAGAAATAAAGATTTTCACGGCTTTCAAACAAAAAAAGAGAAAGGATGAAAGCCACTACAGTCCACTATATTATCAGTTTTCCCAAACTTCATTAAAAATGTTATCCAAATGGAAAGTAGATGACAGATTACTGATGATCTAGAACATAAATGGAAAACAATTCAAATACTGATGGGGCAAAACTGAAAGTTAGTTGTCATGTGTCAACAACCAACTCCCCCTAAAGCTTAACATACAAGGTAAAGGTACATAGACGACTTTATTATATCCTTAACACACACTCTTATGCAAGAGCCCTTTGGCTTGAAATGTCTACAATGCATAAACTCATCTTTACTATATGTTGAAATTTAACTTTAATTAGAAGAATGGAGGGGGTAAGGATCGAACTCTGGAACACATAGATAGCTATAGAAGCTTTGACGCCTTGTCACGAAGCAACTCTCCTCACCTCAGGCATACTTTATGTGTAACAAGCTCGGTGCATATGATTTATGTGCTTCAGCTTATGGTGAAGCATTGAATATTACTAAATATCTTTAATTTCCATGTTTATCTTTATTTTCATACATTCCTGTTTTAGAGTATATGATATCACTTAGATTAGATACTGCACATAATTAAGGGATTTGTTTTTTATTTGATATGATTTGTATCACCTCATATATCTAATTAATGCTATCAAGAATCAACTCTCTTAAAACATTTAAGTTGTACATGAATAACTTTATTATATATCTAACATCACGGATAAAAATGCAGGCAAGCAAAAGCATAAGCGTGAGGGAGTCACTGCTTAACTTGTTTTTCTGGAATGAGGAAGTTCATCATCACAAGTATTGAAAAGTATATTAGCCAATAATTTATATCCAAAGAAAATTTCCACAGAAAGAAGAACAAGCAGACCACACAAAGAAGCATGATTTTTTTTTTTTAATTATATATCTTGGCATTCGGACAAGGAGGTTCTCGAATATTGGGTGCGTTTGTTTCAGCTTTTAAAAAAAGTGATTTTGAAGTTTAAATTTTATATAAAGCTGAAAACTGACTTTTTTCAAAAACTACTCCTTTTAGCTTCTACAAAAAAGTTAAAAATAGATTTTTTTAAGAATCTAATTATTTTTAAAAAATTATCCAAACATATGAAAATTGATTTTTTTAATGAAAAAAGTGATTTTTTGTCCAAAAAACCCCAAATATTATATGGTAAGAAAGAACAATATGAACTAATATCTTTTAGTCCATAATTTGATATAAATTGACACAGTAGACATCAACTATAAAATTTTTTTTTTTAAACTATCTAAATATCAATGTATTAGAATTCTTCCACCCAGCTCTCCAGCCACAAACACATCTAAATGTTCCTTTTCAGAGTGCTTAAATTATGCCATTTCTGGTGAAACACCATTGGCTCACCAAAACAAACAGGTCAAGAAAAATAATGCATTGCTGTCACGTAAACATATTATCCTTGGTTTTGCTGGATTTGGGGATGATTACATGGTAATTTAATAAAATTAAAAGGCGGATCATGTGCTCATTAGCAGTAACCCAGACAAATGGATAAGGTGAGATGCAATATCTTGTAAGAGGAAGGAAGAACACAAGTAGAGGGCAAGTAACCACTCATGTGCCTACACTCAACAACTTAAGCTTTTAGGAGAGTTGCTTCATGATATAGTATCAAAACCTCTATCACCAAGTGGTATAAAGTTCAGTCCATGTTGTTCTCATTCTTGTAACTAAGAAAAGAAGCTATATTTCAGCACAACAAAGGTAGGATTGTGCATTATCCAAGCTTCAAGTCCGAAAGACTTTTTCATAAAGGGGCATGTTAGATATAAAACTACTCATGACCCTACATCTAACAGTTTAAGCTTTGGGAAGTTTGTTGATGATAGTTACTATTGACATAGAGCCATGAGGCCACTATGACGCATGTTCAAGCTGTCATTGTAGAAAATCAAGCATCCTAGAGTTTGTTTGGACTTGGAAGGAGGAGTTTTCAAGGAAATTGAAGGGAGTGTAAACTTTTCAGTAACTATTCTCTTATTTGACAATTTTTTTAAAATGAAAGGAATAAAAATGAGAGATTATCGTGCAACTTTCCAAGCATTCCTTATTCATCTTTATCAACAACTTTTAACTCTCACAATTTGAAAATGAAAAATTAACCCTCCCTCTTCTTTCCCTCCAAACATCCAGGGGAACAAGATTACTTCTGTGGATACATAACAGATTCTAGTCACATTCACAGCATGAAAAAAAACAAAAGGAAAGTTAAATGCCAAAACACAATCAAAGCCAAAGTTTGTCGCTTGAAAGCCAAAATGCGTAACCCGCAAACGAATAATGCAGATAAGAATTTTGACATAAAAACATTTCATTTTCATTCCCCCAGTGATAGCAACTCCACTTGGAACAATCAAAATCCGCATCCATCACATCACGCGGATCCCAAGGATCTTCCATTTCAGACCACATAATCAAACTCAAAATGCAGACAGGGACAAAACAATGCAGCTAAGAAGTTAGACATACCGTTTTCTTTTTTCTCTCCTCTTTCAAATTTCACAAAAAATTTCTATTCTCTTTCATTTTTATTAACCTCTCATCAAAACAAAAAATTGATCAAACAGCATCACCAATCATACCTCCTACCATTTTCTAAATCAACAGAATTCCAAAACAAAAAACATCAAAATAAGCATAATAGCCACACGAGAGTGGAGTTTGAGAGTGAAACCTTTGCATCAAGCATCTGCTTCAACCTCAGCAACATGCGAATTGCCTCGTATTTCGTCGATTCGAGCTCGTGCTGGAACCGAAGGGCCCTCCGTTCCGACGCCATGACCCTCTCTGCAGCCTCCTTCGCCGTGTTCAGAATCACATCCGCATAAGCCTTCTTCAAAGCCTCCACTTTCTGCACCCAAAAAAAAAAAAAAAAAAAAAAAGAAAAAGAAAAAAGAAGAAATAAAAAAAACAACGCAGAAGCACCTTCATCAATAACCAACAATAAACAAAATATAAAAACCAAAGAACTAAAATTGTCAAAAGAGCTTAAATTCAGAACTAACATAGCATTAAAAAAATGATTAACAATGAAAATTTGAGCTTCTGGGTGCCGTTAGTTTGGTTACTTTCTTTCTTCTTTTTTTGTTTCAGATGAAAAATTTCAGATTTTGAAAAGAGAACCCAATTTAGATTTACCTGAGCTTCTTGTTGTTGTTGTTGCATGTTGGAATGGGAGTTGCTGAGAGGTTCCGTTTCCGTTACCGTTTGTGAGATGAGAGAGGTTCTTCTCTCTCTTCCTTCCATTGCTGTAACAGTGTCTTTCGTTTTCTGCTGGGAAGGAGAGAGAGTGTGTGTGGTGGAAGGGGGTGATTTTACGAGTCTGCCCCTGGCACCCGTCATTTGAAGGTTTCGAACTACGGCCACGTCTCCATTGGTGGTTAGCATTGCCGTTGGTCTAAGGCTTCTGGTTGTTGTGCTGCTCCTCTAGCTACAATACGACGTCGTTTTTCCCGAGTTAGGAGATATGAGAGTTTTTCCATGCTTTTTCACTCAGCATTTTTTTTTTGTGCTTGATTTGGTAGAGGTGGCATTTTCATCTTCACTTGAAGATGTTACGTGGGTGTAATAAGGAGATGATATTTGTTTCGTGCGGGCCTATGTTAAGAATGCAAGAGTGATGGTCTAGAGTCGTTAAGTGCCTAATGAAGCCCAATTTAATGTTAACTTTCACTGCATAAAGGATTTTTTGAAAAAAAAAAAGAAACAGGACAAAAGGAAAAAGGACCGCTCTTGGCTGTGAAGCACCGATCGAGGAGAGGGCAGTCGCTCCCACTAAACTTCAGAGTCCACCCCCAACTCACCACCAACCTTCCCTTCACCGCACTTTAGAGCCTGCAATGCCACCACACCACATGGCATTTCAAAGTCCACTGAAATCTGCAGAAAGTGACATAACCGAAGCACCATCATATCCTTTGCCAGCGCCACCCCATATTGGAGACCTGCGATGACTTCTCCGAACTCCAGTCCCTCTTACTCATGGCAATGGATCCAATTGCATTTTTCTCTACTGACCAACTATCCTCTTTTCAAACCGTCTCATAAGATAAAAATATGCAAAATTAACTATCAACAATCAACGCAGCAAATTGAAGAATCTGTTGTTTATGCTTGACAAATTCCATGCGACCTTTGAGCGTGCTGTTTGGTGGTCTTCCACTCAGTTTCCCACCCAAATGAATTGCAAACCCCGGTTGAAAACTTTTTCCGAGCCCACCCATTTAAAAATTAATTTTATCACATTTTACTTTCACTTTAAACGACATTCATTATCTATCTTAATGATGCATAAAACTACCTAAACTAGACCCCACATCTGCCATATGTCATTTGTTTGTAACACCCACGTCTCATCTTCATGTGAAGATGAAAATGTCATCTCCATCAAAGCAAACACCTTTTTGGTGGCCTCTTTACGATTAATATTTTAAATATTCGAATTGGATCAGCTAATTTAAATGTAAATTGATCATTTTTTCATCATATACTTTCTAGAATTAAATGTTAAATTTTAATATATTATTAGTATAAAATATTTTATACTGTAAAACAATCCTCTAATATTATATATATGATTTTTAATATAATTATTATAAAAATCAAATATTTTTATTAATATTAGTGATTTGACAGGATGCCGCATTTTATATTATAGGATATTTATTATTTGTAGGTATTAATATAAAATCATTCATATAATTACTCAAATTAAATTTTGACTAAATAAAATGAATGTTAATATGAGTGTTTAATATGAACAAAGTGAATCTTGAGGCCAACGGCAAGTCATTTAAAATATGCGAACAAAGAAAACTGAAATGGTAATAGGAGAAAATTGTTGAACGTGGGTGGTGGGCAATGAGTATAACTCCACATGGGTAATAGGTTCGAAAAAACGGTTGTGCGTTTGATTTATTGTATATAGAATACATAGATATATTATGGGTGCTTGGCAAACTAAAAAAATTGGATAATTAGGTATGATGGAGCCTAATTTTCAATAAATATTATTTGGTAACTACTTAAATATTTTAAAATTAATTTTTATTTGAACTAATATGGACTTAAAACTAGCTGTAAAAAAAAATTTAAATTAGTTTTATTTTATCATAATTTTTTCTTCTTTTATTTTATATCTTCTCACTATTATTCTTCTCACTTCGTATTAATTAATTTTTTCTCCATTGACCATGACAACCATTCGGCCGCCATGGTCCACCACCATTTGCCGCCGTTGTCCCCTACCATTTGTCACTGACTATCGTCGACGACCATTAGTTGATATTGATTGCCTTTGTCGACTGGCACTGACTACCACCAACGACCACATCATCCACCATTGTTTGCCACTGTTTGTCATTGCCACTCGCCACATCCTCCATCATTTGTCATCATTAGTCACCATTGTTTTCCATCGCCTGCCTTGTTTGTCCACAACAGCTGCCACTGCTTATCATTGCCAGCCACCCCTTATTGTTGGCCACGGCTGTCTCCCACTGTCCACCATCGCCAATCGCAACAATCCACTAGATTGGTTTTTTTAATAACTTAATCAAGAAGAATGAGGCATAAAAGAAAAAGAATACATATGTTAACTAATTTTTAAGTTGTCAAACTAAACAACATTCAACAAAAAATTAATTTATTTTTATATCGGTTAACATAATTAGTTCTACTTTATACCATATTAACTAGGTTTTTGATGTTGCCAAATACCCCTTTAATAAAGATATAGGTCCGAATTTGAGAAAAAGGGTTTCATTCCAGTTAGGAGAGACCAAAAATGATCACTAAAAAAATTCTCTTTATAAGATAGTATAGCTAGCGATCTATAATTAAATATATGTGTAAAAAAAAAATTATACAAATAGTGTATTATTATTAAATCCGTCCACTTTACTATATTAATAAGTTTAAGCGTGATGGATTCTTGTTAAATTAATTAAATCATAACCCATAACCCTTACTTATTTGATTTATAGTTTGATTTTTAAAACATTGTTTGGAGCCTTTTTTTCTCTTTAAATTTGGATAAAGCTGGCACTCTTGTTGATGTTATTGTTTGGATTTGGCGGTGGCTAGGCTCCTTGAGGTGGGACAAAGACATGGAGGTCCCTTCAAACCATTATTGCACATGATTTTGTGTAAGATGCAAAGACTAAACAAGTTGATGCAAAGTTGGATTTAAAGGTCAGTTTAAGCTATTAAAGCTCAGATGTTATCATGTGTGCAATTATTAAAGAGATAACACAGCACTGTTGGATCAGATAGTGTCTTATATGCTTAAGTTCGAATTGCCACGATCCACTATCTCATGATTATGTAGCTGATATAGTGCATAAAAATAAAAATATTGGAGTAAAAAAATTTGTCTGAATTTAATTATTAGAATAACATGACATGCTTATTGACTTTTAGATGAATAATAAAATTATATTATTTCATTTCATCTAATAATTATTATGATTTCTATAAAAAAAAAAAGACCATATTTTTGTAACTGTATAGCATTATTCGTGTAAAAAAAAAAAAATTACAATTGTTGAACAAAAGAAAGCTCGATCAAACCACCATCAACTATTTATGTATAAAATTAGATAAAATCTTCCTATTGTAAGAATCAAGCCAACCTCAACCCAACCTCTTTTTGTATTACATGTAAGTGGATGGATGGTGAAGCACTGTGAAGTGATAAGTAAGCGAAGAAAGAAGAATATTTTGTGTTTGAAGATGAAAATGCATCTAATACATGTTGCAATGTGTCAACAGAAAGCCTTTTGATGACAAGTTGACAACATACTCGAAATTTTTTGAACTCATAAGGTAAACCATTTAAAACTTTTGGCCAGATAGCCAATCCCCAAGAAGTTCAACTCCAATTCTGCCCTCTAATTATCAACATCGTAAATGGAAATGTTAACACAGATTATTTAGTGATATAATAACATTATTTAATGAAGGGCACTCTGGGCTGATCACAAATCCAGCCCCTCACATGCAGAGATAATGATATTGAAAAATCTTCAACAGCATGTCAAATGCATTTGACAATTTATACCTAACAGTTTTAAGATAATGGTCTTCAAAATCCAGCAAAATTTTGACCAATGGTTTTCGGCAGGACAAAACTTTCACAATAAAAGAAAAGCATGATCATTGATCAGTAACATGCTAAACAAAGTTGCCCAAAAACTGAAGTTTGAAGCATTATTACATCTTATATGAGTGAAATATGTACCATGACTTTGATCCATTGCTATATCAAAAATAACTTTCAGCAAAAAGGCAGTTATATCTGAGGTAAACGAGTTGGAGGATCAGCTGGGACATCTGCACTTGCCTGCCATGTTACCAAACAAGTCAATTCAGTAATCTTCTAAGATGAAGCAACAAGAGCATGTCAACATTCTCTTATGGCTTCAATATTCTCATTGACCGAGAAAAATCCTCATTGAAAAATGTTGATTCTTGAAAAATGTTAAATCATTTTATTTTGTCTTTGTTTTAATTATAATAGATAAATATCTGTTAGAGAAAGAAATGGAAACCAAGGTTCAGTGCCAACATATGCATGTATTACTGATAAAACTTTTGTTAATACTTCTTGTAACAGAACAAAATGAGGGTTTGTCAAACCTGAAGATATCTTGTTAACAAAGTTGTAGTACTGAAATTAAAGCCTTGAACCGGCTCTCCCTTTGTATGAGACGCATGAAGTTGCTTTCTCACTTGAGTAGCTAATGACTGTATTAACATTATGCAACAGTAACAATGAAAAAAAAAAAAAAAACCAGCGCACAATGAGAAAACTAAAGTCAATTACAAATGCACATACAAAATGCATATCCCATCAGAAAAATACAATTATGACAGCATATTTCCCGGCAAGGGTAAGAAGTAGGAACATGAAAGCGTCACCAATCTGATACACACCTTCCCCAGCTCCACTCCCCACTGGTCAAAAGAATTGATGCCCCATATGAAACCTTGTACAGCAACTCTGTGTTCATAGATTGCCAACAACTGGGAAAGCAAATGAGAGCTGATATTAGTGCCCAGAACTCAATTTGTACACACCTCATTGGAGAAAACCGTTTGTACAAACTGCTCTAGAGTGGAAAATCCATATCTTATTAGAACATTAGTATATTCTATCCTAGTATGCTATAGATGATATATGAGGGTGAGAGAAGGCCTAGTTTCCGGTTTGGACATGCTCAATAGAAAGCAGATTACAAGAATATTCAAATTCCCATGAACAGGAATCAACACTTTTCCTTTTAATTATTGATCACAATAAGCAGATGGACCTCAAACCTGTCCGATATTATAAGCATGCAGTGATGGAAGCAGAAGGCTTAGAGATGGCCGATTGCCAGCGAATGTCTGCAGCAAAAATGATGCTTGGTAAGGGGACTACTGATTCTATTACTCAAAAGGTAATATAGAAGCATACAGGAAATTACCTTGTGAGTCACAAGATGCAGGGGAACATTCTCCTTTTGCAACTGTTCAGGGGTCTGCAAAAAGATGATTGATTATATCCCTCAAAATAAGCCAAATGAAAGCAAGTAAACACAATCCAGTATGTCAGAAACATTTTAACATAAAATCTCTGCTGTTCACTCCTGTTTCTCACCACCTTTGAGAAGAATGCTATGTAACATGATGATTATGATAAAGATACTAAAACTAGGGTCTCCTTTACATTGTGTGAAGATAGGGCCAATCAAATTGTTAGATATTAAAATAATCATGAATTTAATCATTCTATTTTATTTTCTACTATCTATCTTGAGAAGCGAGAAGCAATCAAGTAACTTTATACACATAAATAAGAAAGGAAGGAGCATATATATACTTCCCATGTGCTAGGGCACCATTTGGATACTTTATAAGCATGATTTAGATAAGAGAAGAGACAAAGAGAGCAGAAATGTACCTTCCCATAGGCAAGGGCATCTGGTTGTGCAAAAAAATTTGACATTAGCTCATCATGGTTGCTCACCACCTCACCTGCACAGGAAGTAAATCAATTATAAATTGCAGTTCTCAAACACAGAACCAGAGCATAAACTTCAAACCAACCATCATCCATGATAAAATTTGATTATGAAAATAGGGACTTAACCTCTCAAGTAAACAGGTTGCTGACTCTTCACAACTCCAATGAAATCACAAGGAATAACACGTCCCTACAAATTAGAAGATACATGCATTAAACAACAAAGTTCATTCACACTACGAGATAAATCTAACATCCACATAAAAGTAATGAGCAGATTGGAAGGCACAGAATGATTGTAATTAGACTCCATGATCGTCAGAGAAGAGAGGGGGGGGGGAGATTGAGAAAGACAAGACAACATGGTATTATATATTTCTGTAGGCAGTTCTTCAATGTTACCGAATAGCAAAATTCTTGTTATCCAGATTATGTCAGGATGCCCATGTTTGGGTATAAATCCAAGCATGACTAGCTATGATGACAACAACCTAAAGAAAAGCTCTGATGCAGTAAAGCTCATAGGAGAAAACAGACTTATGAAAGATAAACAATCATTAATGCATATGCAATGCAATGATCCAACACCCCTTGACAACTTGGAGTTCAACCAAGAGGAAGGATAAATATACTTTCATGAAATTTCTGCATGGATTTATGTCCTCATCAACCATAATAATCAAATTAAAACTAAGCATCAGCATTCACATAACACAAACTGGCATCCAAATACTAATTATAGCACAAATATCTCTATCTGTATATCACCTGGTGTATAAGTTGATAAAAACTGTGCTGCCCATTTGTTCCTGGTTCACCAAAATCAATTTCACCAGCCTCAAATGGTAGAGGGACACCATCAATTGAAACTCCCTTGCCATTACTTTCCATGCTGACCTAATTTCAAACAAACAGTTAAATATAAAAACAGAGAAAAATAACAATAGAAGTGCCTGAGGCTTCAATCACAAGGCAGTAACAAACAAACCTGTTGAATGTGTGGGGCAAACTTCTCCAGGGCTTGAGAATAAGGTAAGATAGCCTGGATATGAGCCAGAAGTTCCATTTATTGAAAATGGTTGATTAAGAATAAAGAAATATAAAAAGATCTTCAATAGAACAAAACATTAGGTACTCACTCTGGCAGGATATCCAAGAAATGAGACATTCCATACACTCAACAAACCCAGAAGCACCTGCAGCATTGACATTTGACAGTGTTATTGATCATGTCATGTTGCACTTGTTAAAGAAACATCTCTAATACTCATTCTCCATCTACGAAGCAGTTTATTGCTTAAAAGCAGAGAGCAGTTGTCAAACCATAAAAGCCAATAATCACATTTTGGATGCAAAGAATTCTTTACCAATCAAGGTTGGGGAAGCACTGTTTGGGGGCAGGGGCAGAGAGAGAGACAGAGAGAGAGAGAGAGAGAGGTGGGAGAGGGAAAGGAGAGAGTAGATTTAAAGGAGATTGTGAGAAAGAAAATATAGGAGATAAAAGTGTTAATAAATAGGAAAGTATAATTACGAGAAGGAAATCACACAAATATTTCTTTCTTCTAATTGATATTGGACTCTACTATAAGATCTTGTAACTATTACAAACATTAAAAACCATTCTATGACCTCCACTTGACAGCTTAATCTTTCAGGTATGAAGATGAGTTGGCTCGTAACAATTACTTTCCAACATTTAGATTAAATTCAATAAATGGTTTAAAATTGGTGTAACATATGCAGGAGATCCACAAGAGTGAAGAAAATAACAGAGGAAATAAAGGTTAGCACAGGGGCTCTTACAGGTATATTTCTTTCAAATGGCTCTGAATGCATATGTTGATCAATGCTGGAAGCTCCCTTTAGAAACCTTCACAAGAGAAATACAACATCATATACAAACCAAGCACATACACATGAAAGGCTACACTGTATGTCAAATAGAACAAAAGAAATGAATAGATGGATGACTCTTTACTATCTTGGAATTAAAGCAACTACCCAAGAGTACACCATATTTGGCTGATCATGAAAAGAAAATATAAGAGCATTGTAGGCATTATAGATGAATTACTAACTATCTGTTATAACAAAATGGAGTTTCAACATGATTTGGTTGCATTATAGAACCACCGTATAGATTATGCAAGACACTATCTGAATGCTTAGACTTCGGGACATATATACCTTATTTTGTACATTATATATACCCTTTTATTATTAGAAGTCAAGAAATTTAGAAGAGCATATGCATAAGAAGAATCCATTTCTTCATCCATCATGTCACCTAAGATGTTGCTTTCCTCTTTTTTTTCTATTTTTTAAATCAAAAACGAAAGTGAAACAGAATAACATATGTCTAATGTAATGCTTAGTAGAGTGTATTAGACAATTATTGCCAACAATAGACTTTTAATAAAATGAATTAAACTACAGCAAAGACCATTATCCACCAAATGAAGTGCCCACTGTAGAATTATATATCAATACTAAATCACGTACTTCTCAATTACTGGGAAACCATATTGTAGAGATAAAGGCAACACTCCAACAGCACTGCAAACTGTAACATATGAGATAACAGTCAAAATCAAATATGTTCAGTAATTCAAATTACAACTCTTTTTAACAAAAAGAGAAACCAAAAAAAAATAAAAAATTACCACTATATCGGCCTCCAACCCAGTCCCAAAATGCAAAAGCATTATTAGGATCAATGCCAAACTTTTCTACAAGCTACATTGGAAATAAAAAGATGAGAGGAAACAATAATATAGGCTCGGCCTAAATAATTGATATATGAATATGCATAGAAACCATACTATCCAATGCAAAAGATTAAAGGAAAAAGAAAAAAGAGAAAAAGAGAAAGCATATGGCTATACCGTGAGATTAGTACTGACTGCCACCATATGTTTTGCAACTGCTGAGGGCCTGAAGGTAAAATGGAATCATAAGCCAATCTTCAGAACACTGTCAATTCAAGTTTGTGTTTCCTTCTTTTCCCCTTTTATATAAACTATGAAAATACTTTGAAGAAGCCAATATGGGGATGGGGGGCATGATGTATATAATAGTAGAAGTCTAAAAAGTATAACCCCCATATTCTAGTGTATGGGTCTTAGTATAATATGGAAAGAAACAACCATTATACTGCTATTCTTGAACGTATAGCCTTAATACTTCACTCACCCAAGAGCAGATGAAATCCATTCCCTGAGTGTTCGAGCATTCAACATGGTTTCAGCAGTTGTAAATGTCTTTGAAACAACCACAACTACAGAAATAAAAGAATTTCAACAGTATGACACATAAGATGGAATACCCACTTTCTTAAGTAAAATATAAAGGAAAAAAGTAAAGCCAAGAAAAAAAAATTACCTAGGGTTGTTTCAGGATTTAATCCTGTGATATTTCTAGCAACATCAATGGGATCAACATTCGCAAGACTGCATATAGAAGCAAATGCAGCAAGAGGTTGATTTTATGATATGTTATAGCTTTCTTAATATATGTAGCTTTAGCAAGAAGTTCAAACAGCATATATCACATACTTGCAGTAAAACAACCCTTGATATACAAACAAAGACTGTAGCGCAAATATTACATCTCTAATCTGAGCCATCAAATGACACATTGACACAAGTCATGCAATGCCTCTAACAGAAACCATACCACAGCCAAGTCTATAATTTACATTCATGTGCACACCTACTCATTTGAACGGCATATCCATCTTGCAAGATTATTAGCATTGCATAAACCATGGAGTATCATTTAAATGAAGGTTCTATAAAAGGTCTAGTATAAATCTATAATAGCCTTGTCACCACTAAGTATGATTGTATGAGACAGAAAAACAAAGGAGAGGGGCAGGGGCAGGGGCAGGAGGGAAGAGATCTCAAAAGTTTGCATAGACATATTTATAAATCTAGAACCATACATGTAGTTCACTAAGATAGTTAAAAACCAGACTTTGGAAACCAAAGCAATATTAGATACTTACAAGTGCAGCTGACGTCCTCTTGCAGATTCAATTGCTTCACGATCTGCAAGGTGTTATAAATATATATTCAACACTTCTACTTGTTTGAAGATAACATCCATGGTTCTTATGTTCATATGTATATGTACACATAAAAATAAGTTGAAAATATTAGGAAGAGAAACAATAAAAATGTGAATGCCACTTAAGAGACCAGAAAGCATCAAAAACCTGTTTGGAGAGCAGTGTGCACAAATAGTGGACCTAAGAAGCTGCCACCAATACCAATAGCAACAACATCCTTCAGTTCCTTTCCTGTAGCTCCAACCTGCAAAAATATAATTAACACTCTCAACTCAAGTTCAACAATGTCCATGTATGGATATTGACTAGCATCTTACCCAAGATCCACCGCGGACCCGCTCAGAGAACTCCTTGATCTTGTCCAACACTTTCCAAACTTCAGGGACAACATTCTTTCCATCACTCTGTATAACAGCATCCCTTGGAGCACGAAGGGCGACATGAAGCACTGATCTATTCTCAGTGCTATTTATCTGGAAGTCCAAGCAAATCACCCCCGGTAAAAAAGTGATAACTCAGAAAATGCAGGTGTTGAGTCCATAATATATACCACATGTACAAAGTTACAAAGTTTCCTGGGTTAGAGGCAGAAATTTCAGAGACTCTTAAGAAAAAAACTATTTGACAGTTTAGACCTATATTCCAGATTGGGAAAATTTTGTAAAAAGCGAGTTTGACATGAGCATATGTGGAGCTCATTAGACAAGCACATAAGCACTTACATGCTCCCCATTGTACATCCGGTCTATCTTTTGTTTGAGAGATGCAACCTACATCACACCATGAGATACAATCATCACATTATTTAATTTCAGTTTGATGATGAACCTTTGTTTTAAAGGAGGACCCTCCCAAGTGCCAAAAGATAAGAAAAGTTGTCCAAATACCTAGAAGGAGTGAACTGACCTCTGCCAATTTGAAGAGTTTTCCCATTGTTTTAAGGGTGGCCTGCTGCCTTGAGTAGTCCAATAAAATCCCATCAAACACACTTCAAAGAAAGTGAAAGTCAGAAGATTATACATCACAATGAAAGCACATTGGCGTTGCCCCAACTTTTTAACACCAGATATTTCCAAATCCTGGGAATGGTAATCTCCCAGTTCTATTGTTACTATTACTAAAAGAAAAATAGCAGATCATAAGATTATATGGCTTCATGAAGTGACATACACCATCATGGACTGGGATCTCTTATCATCACTCAATAAATCACGTAAATGAATCTCTCTTATGTCCGCAACATGCGCCTGCACAAAGGAGATGTGTTTAATAGAATGTTTCACAATATTTCTGCAATATGCATATCTAAGAAGTATTTTCCCTATCACCTTCAACTCCTTCCATTGCTCAGTTTCACAGATGAGTGTGGAGGAAGCCATTTGGAATTATGACTAATAGATAGCCTGCACCAAGAAGTTTCCCAAAACTATTATGTTATTTAGTAAATTGTCTTTGAACAATTTCTTATCACACTCCTATAAGTTTTCTGCACCAACTAAAGCAGTGTGACAAAGTTATGGACAAACAAAAACAACCATAAAAAATAATGTGGAAACCTCTACTTCAAATAACATACTAACCACACACATTTAACAGATCATAATCAAGCTAACTGAACCCAAGTCTCAAAAAGTATATCACATGTATGTACATTATATGCCATTTACGGCCATGTTAAATAATAAAAATGACTAATGCAATAATAATAAGTACAAAAAATCAATATTGGCTTCATGTTCAATGCAAAAGACAGAGCCTGCAAATATAAAAAAGAAAAAGAAAAAATGCAAAGATAGAATTTTAAGCAGGTAGGCATATATATAAAATTAACATCAATACATGAAATGAAACCAACTTTAAGATTCTAACTTCCAGCATGACAATAATGTTAGCTTACATCTGTGAAAAGAAAATAAATCCCTCAGATAAAATGCCTTAAAAATTTAAAAGCAAAAGAGAGAAGAAAATTAAGCTGGTACGAGCAGGATAAGTATATTAGCATAAATACATAAAATGAAAGCTTCCAAGCAATTCTATTCGACAAGAATGTATATATCTTTATAGCAGAAATATTCATTCATAAGAAACACATAATTTTCTAACAGAAAGCTATCGCAATTTCTTTTGGTACATAAGCCTATCACGATTTTATTCACTAAATAATAGCCTCCTATTCTAAGGACGGGCTGCAGCATCAGCAAAAATAAAAAGCATTATGAAAGAAATAACATACAGCAAGGAGCCACAGATTATTCAAACACTAAGCACAATTAACAAATTAACACTAAACAAAACTCCTCTTGGCCAACAAGTATCATAACAAAGAAGGTATTCTGTTTAGTTACTAACACAGTGATTCAACTCTTCAAATATAACAATCAAAATGTGAATTAGTAAGAATCACACTCACTCACACACACACACATACACATTCACTCAAACATGCAAAATCTCGGTCTCAAAACTCCACTAACATTAACAAACAGCCAAATACCAAATGAATAACATACACTCATTCCAAATGAACAAATATCAAATTCACAGATTCCACCAAACCATGAAGAAAAGCAACAATAAATAATATGCATATGCAGGGACCTATGTTTCAAAGTAGTTCAACATTGTTGTGTTGTGGTACAAACACAAGGAAATGAAGGACTATTGCAAATATTGGAAACAAGCATGAAAAATGAGAAATGGGATTGATTCCAAACCTTGAAAAGGAAGTGACTTTGATGATAATGGAAAATGGGTGTGTATTAGATTGTGATTTGGAAATAAAAGTTTAAGCCGTAAGGTTAAAAAGTGTTGATCATAAAAAGCATTGGAAAAGGAAGTGACACTTGCTTTCGGTTTTCACGAATGTGAAAAATTTAAAAAGATGGTGGAGTCAAGTTATGTGGATGGAATAAGAAGCTCACGGGAATGGACCTTGGACTCACTTTCTTTCACGGTGGCACACAGATACAGCCATGCATGATCCAGGTTCACAAAACGGTGTAAGGTTGCAAGTTTTTTTTTTTTTTTTTAAATCTATTGTGAATTTAACTATTTAGATGTGTTTGATGAATGAAAATATTTTCTATTTTTATTTTTTATTTTTATTTTTTGAAAAAAAATTATTTTTAAATTTTTAAAATTTAAGAAATGTATTTAATTTATTAAAGTATATTTTATTTTTAAAAAATAAAAATAATAAAAATATATTTGATTTCTCTGTTTTTAAAGTATAATTTTTAAAATCAAATTTGGGATAGTTAAATTTTATTTATTATTAAATAATAAAAATAATATATATTTGATTTATATATTTTGTTTATTTACTAAAAGTATTTATTAAAATAATAAATAATTCTATAAAATATTAAGATGAAGAATAAAATAAATTGCTCACTTTTAAGTTATTTTATTATCATTATCAATTATTATGTTTTGATTTGTATGGAGATAAATATTTAAATACTATAATTAGTATTATTTTATTACTTATTTAAAAAGTTGTTAGAAATTCTTGCTTTAAAGTAATAAATCATAGATATATATTACACGTCTGATATATGATAATATATAATTTAAGTATTGTAAAGGAAATTTTAATTGCAAAAATTACTTATAATTACAAGATATGTTTGGAATATATTTTATGTGTGAGTAAATAATAGTCGTATTAAAAAGAGACATAATTGAACAAAATAACTAATACTATTTTTAATTACAGTCTTTATTATACTTCAACTTATAAATTGGCTAAAAAATACAAAGAGAGAGAGAGAGAAAGACATCACCCTACAACAAAATGCAAAAAGTGATAGTTATGAATCCTCTACAATAATTATCCCACATTTGATCGGCAATTATCTCCCTGATTTGTGTCATTTGAGTTGCCTCGGTAGCATTAATATCAACATCTTTTTTATCTACCCTTAAACTTTGTACAACCACAATTATGTCTTCTTTAGAGTAATCACCAAATAGTCTATATGTGCTATGTTGTATTCTAATAAAATTATATATAGTGCAACAAGCAATGAGAATTTGCCTTTATCTTCTAACAGAGTAATTTGGCATCATTTTTAAAATTGGGAATCTTGCCTTTAGAACACCAAAGCACCTCTCAATAACATTTCTCAATGAAGAATGTCTATAATTAAACAATTCATGTTTATCCCATGGTCATCCTCAATCACGAAAGTCACGCATCTTTCACTATGGAATGGAGCAAAATACCCAGACATATTAGGAAATCTAGAATCAACAAGATATAACTAATCTGTCATAGAATTCAAGTACATATTAGACAACATATAACTGATAATGAGAAAAGGAGAAAAAGCAGCATTAATGTAATAAGACACACTTCCACTAGGTTTTGGAAAATTATTTTCAGGTTTTAATGCATCTAAAAACACTCTAGAATCATTTGTTGTCCGTTCCTGTCTAGAATAAACAAAGGTGAATAATTTGTTGAAATCACACGCTACCAACATATTTTGTGTTATCAAAACCTTTATTCCGCAAACAGTAGTTTGTTTGGAAGCAGGAATCCAAGCAGCATGCGTGCCATCAATAGCACCATGCAATTCTTAATAAAAAAAATGTAAATAATATTTTAGTTCAACAACAGTTACATATATTTAATAAATATTAGAACATGAATACATAATTACCTTAAAATACAGGAAGTACTTGTAATTATCCAAATTGTGGGGATGAGTAGTCTCTTGATTCCAAGGTTGAACAATGTGTATGCCCAACTTGCATATTGCTCTTAAAACTATTCTAAACCATTTGCTTACAGTATATATAGAATGTTAAAAGTGTTCAATAACAATTTGATGGCACATATTTTGACACATAATGATAAAAAAAAAAAAAAAAAACATAGCAACTCTTTCCTCTACACTTACCTTTTTGTAATCACTTAAATTTGCAACTTCCTTCAAAGCATTGCAAAAATTCATAAACACTTGTTTCTCCATTCTAAAATTTTCATAACATCTAGCTTCATGGCCTGCCAAAAATTCAAGACTGTACATCCTTATAATCGATACAGAAGTTCTGCAAGGTCTCTTGTCAATATAACTCCTTTCATATTCAATCATCAATCAAAGCATAATGATATCTCCCATCTCATTATCTAATTCATTTGCATCATCATTACTTGTACTATGTGAATTATCAATTGATCCAGAAATAGACATGTTTTCCTACTCAAATGAATAAATAATTCAATCAAGTACTGCTAATAACAATAGTAATGAAATACACATTCAACTAACAATAATAATTCAAATTAACATAGCAAAAATGCTTGAAATATTCAAGTCATACATCATTGCGCTATGATAATATTGGAACATAACACAAAGTCTAGCAATCATTAAAAAAAAATCAAGTCTTTAAAACATAACATTCATAAACTGACACAAATTATCTAAAATAAACTACTTAAGATCATCAAACCATTCCATCCTTTTATCAGCAAGCATTGTTATAAATATGCATCCCCATTCCACTTGTACAAACTTTGCCACAGCTCTGTTGTACATTGTCCTTGAAACATCTTCCAAGGAATGTAGCACCCCCATGCATTCCTCTATAGAATAAGGATCCGATAATAGACTAGTAGCCTGATTACCATGTGATTTATATTTCTCAAACCTCGCCTTTGACACTTCCATTCGTGCACTCACCGATTCAGCCCATTTCTCCAATGCAGATCAAAATTTATCTAATCTTGCACTCTTGGCCTCTTTACATCGACGCTCACTTGAAGACCCAACGGTTTTCTTTCTTTTACTTGCTTCTTTTGGGACATCTCCATCAATATCAACAATATGAGAGTCAACATACACACCTTTTGAAAGAAAATCTTCATCTAACTCTTTCTCTTCATCTTATGTTGATGGCTCTTTAGTAGAGGCATGGCTTAATTTTCTTGTTGATGTACTACTATTAAAGATTTCACCAAGTATTTCATAACTGTACTCAAATCCATGCTTCTTAAATTGCTTGTAGAACCTTCCTTTCTGCAAAATACAAATAAATATTTTCAATCCTATGCTAATACATAAACCAATATAATATAACAATAACACAAAACTAAAGCAAATATACCATATACATGTCTTCCCATACATCTTTTGAAGCATTCACTTTATTAAATTTTGAGTCCCATAAAACTCTAGTTCTAGTTAACAATACTGAAAATTCATGATGTTGCATGTGTAGACAATTAAACTTACTCATCAACCTTTTCACCCCATAATTTTCTCCACAGATTAAAGTCAATTCATTATTTATATCTTCCCAAATTAGCTTCTTAAATGTTGATGTTTGTAACAGTTTATTCTTGACATGATCATAAATAATTTCAATGAATGCATTTGTATTTTATGTTGACCATTCCTTATTATCTCCCTTCTCACCTTTTCCTCCCATTTTTTGCCAATAATTTCATATTTTGTTCATTATAGAAACACATAAGAAGATATTACCATCAACATAACTCATAGAAAGCTACCAAAACAATTAGAATCATCCAAACATGAATCACAAATATAAGAATCATTAATGAAGTAACTAATTTCATCCAAATATTTAAATAATAGCGCACTTGAGTCATGTTACCACTTTTTAATTAACGAGAAGCTATAATACATTAGATTATTATACACTTTCTTGATCTGATTATAAGGTCTAATAATTTTGGTACTAGATACCCATGGGCATCACTTTAACCACTTTTTTGTTATTTAAATAAATTATATAATATATAATATACCATCATTTTTTGTCTCGCTAATATAGAGAATAGAGTATATTCTCACACCTTACAGAGCAAAATGATCATGAAATAATATATTGACTAATAATACTATGTAAATTAATAAACTCAGTATTTCTGCAAGTTGCAAGTGGTGCTCGATTGGACGTAATGCCAAAAATGGAGCATATAACTAACCTTTTGATACATGTTCAAGAGGGTAATTTGGTCATTCCAACACTAGAAATGAGCTTGTTTCTAGCAAGTTGGTTCTGCCTGGAAAATCAAGCAATCCAAGAGCTCATTTCAAGTTACTTAAAGATCAAGGAATCAAGCTTAATTAAAGTAACTTAGAGAGCAAGTAATCTGATTATATTAAAAATATATTTAGATTGTGTCTAGATTTGTTTTTGATTAGTTTTGACTTAGTCTAGATTTGAATTGAATTAATTTATTTTTTAAGATTTAAATCAAATCTGATCTAATTTATAAAGATCAAATCTGATTTAAAATTAGATAGGAATAAATCTTTTAAAATGGAATCATATATTTAATTTTAAATTATAGTTTCAAATCAAATCTTTTAGATAGGATTAAATAATTTCTAGTTTTAGGATTTATGTATAAATAGGCAACTGGGCCTATAGATGACAGAGAATTTTATCATATAGTTTATTATAGTTTAACTACCAATACAATTGTGAGGTTTTCCTCATTTTGTTCTGTATGATGCAGAATTTTCTATCTTTTCCCTATTATCTACGTTTCTAAGGACAGGTTTCTTGGGGGTTTAGTAGAGATTTCCCTGTTATCTACGTTTCCAAGGACAGGTTTCTTGGGATTTTAGTAAGGAGGGTGTTTATCCTATTTCTTGTCTCCTATCAAAGTGTGTGTTTGAGGTTTCGGGATCGTTATATCCTTGAGGTTCCTCATCATTTAGTATCAGAGTAAGGTCTAGATAAATTCCTATTTATCTATCTTTATCTTTTATGTTTATCTTTTGTCTTCTTTCCTTATCCGTTTGTGTTCTTATTTTTTTGTGTTTTTGCATTATATCCTTTTGTGTTACGGTCATATCTTTGTTCCATTTTTGTGTTTCTCTTGTTTTGCTTTCAATCTTTGTTGCTAGTTCAAATTTTTTTTTTAAAAAAAAAAGAAGGTGTAGAAAAAAAATGAAAAAAAAGCTAGAAAAAAAGGAGGACGAAAAAAAAAGGAGGAGAAATTAGAAAAGATTGAAAGGATTATATTTAGATTTAGTTTTGATTCACATCAGATTACTTGCTCTCCAAGTTACTTTAATTAAGCTTGATTCTTTGATCTCTAAGTAACTTGAAATGAGCTCTTGGATTGCTTGATCTCCAAGGCAGAATCAACTTGATAGAAACAAGCTTATTTCTAGTGTTGTAATGACCAAATTACCCTTTTGAGCATGTATCATTGATAGCAAATGATGAGGAACCCTGTGGATATAAAGATTCTGAAACTCTAAACACACACTTTGATAGGAGACAAGCAATAGGATAAACACTCTCCCTACTAAACCCCCAAGAAACATGTCCTTGGAAACGTAGATAACAGGGAAAAGATAGAAAATTCTGCATCACATAGAACAAAATGAGAAAAACCTCACAATATCGGTAGTCAAACCATAATAAACTATATGATAAAATTCTCTATTGTCTATAGGCCAAGTTGCCTATTTATACATAAATCCTAAAACTAGAAATTATCTAATCCTATCTAAAAGATTTGATTTGAAACTAAAACTAAAAATTAAAGATATGATTCTATTCTAAAAGATTTATTCCTATCTAATTTTAAATCAGATTTGATCTTTGTAGATTAGATCATATTTGATTTAAATCTTAAAAGATAAACTAATTCAATTCAATCTAGACTAAGTCAAAACTAATCAAAAACAAATCTAGATACAATCTAAACATATTTCCAACATAATCAGATTGCTTGTTCTCCAAGTTACTTTAATTAAGCTTGATTCCTTGATCTTCAAATAACTTGAAATGAGTTTTTGGATTGCTTGATCTCCAAGGTAGAATCAATTTGCTAAAAACAAGCTTATTTATAGTGTTGAAATAATCAAATTACCCTCTGAATATGTATCACCTTCACTATATCAATTTAAAGTGACTCATTTAAAGTGTTTCCTGTGGTCCTATACATTTGCAATTAATTCTTGAAAAGCAATTGAACGGGCCTAACTATATACATTGCCACTTTTTCTCTGCAATAAAATATAACGACATCTTTTCAAAGTATTTTTCTTAGTCGAGAACTGATATGCAGCACAAAGAAATTGAAATTTTCTCTACTATACAATACATTGCTAAAAGAAGTAAGAATGCAAATAACCTGTATCACGAAAATAGTTAAAAGATCACATAAAGATTGTGTAACAACTTCTGCAATAACTTAACGAGATCAATGCAAAAGCTCCTATATTTCAAGTTAATTGATCATCCATTCATTCAATAACTTATATTACAATTTGGAAAGATAACGCAGCTATTTCATTCCAGCTAAACCATTTCAAGACCCACAAACTAATGAGGATATGAAGCTATGTGGTGTTCTGCATCGGATATGTTAAATAATAGAAACCCAACAAAGACACCACTTGCTAGAATAAAAAAATGAACAAAAGCAATAATCACAGGAAAAAAATAATAATCACAGAAGCAAGAAGAGTCTTGAGCAATGCCTATGTATTTAAAAAAAAAAAATACCAAACAGAAAAAAAAAACTCATATTACAAATTCATTAGAAAAAACCCATAAATGTTTCATATGAAAAGTTTCCAACTTTGAATGCCAACACCAATCGATCCAACAGCACATAGAGAACAAAACTTACTAAAATAGAAAAAGCCAAAAAAGAAGGGGGAAGAAAAAAAGAGCCAAAAATAGTTTTGAAATCATACCAAAATAGAACCCGAAAATAGGGACAAGGGAAGCACCGTGGTGGTGATGGCACTCTGATTAGCAGTGAGTGGCGAGGCGTCCCTGTGAGCAGCATGACACCAGTTAAGAGAGGGGGTGAAGGCATGATAGTGACCATATGATTGAGGAAGGGGGTGTTAAGGGTTTTCTCTAACATTTAAAATATTGGGAAAAAATGCACTTCTTTTCTCCATGGATTCAAACTTGGTACATAACAAAAGAAAGAGAAAGCATTGGAAAAAAAAAAAAAAGCATACACTTCTCTTGACCTAAGATTCGAACATGGTACATGGCAGAAGAAAAGGAAATGAGTTTCATTTATTACCATAGTGCCATTGCATTTTCGTTGAAAAGGTTGCAAACATGGATTTGTAGTTTTCAAACTTTCCCTCATTTTAGGAAATATTATCTGAAAAAATGTTTTCAAAAAAATGACACCAAATCACTTATATTTTCTATTTTTAGTGAAAATGGAAACAGAAAACAACTAAACCAAACACCCCCTTAAATTTTCAATTGGGATTTACATCTCTAAACGAAAATAGCTACAAAGTGAGAAAATGAGAAAGTGAGAGATTATTTATTCTTGGATTATTTTATTAGAATACACGCATAATAAAAGTTATTAATCCAATAATGAATAACCCTTTATTTTTTCATTTTACAACCACCTTGCCCCTTACTTTCATATTTTACAATCACCCTTAATTTAGATAATCTTGATCCGATTAATATGTACAGTTAAAATGGAAAAAAGAATCACATAAAAAATAATTTTTGAACTTTTTTAAATATTTAATATATCACTAGCTTAAAAAATTATCTAATATGTTAAAAATTTAAAAGTTTTACTTTTTATATAAGATCTTTTAAGATTTAATTTGTATGCACTATCAACATAAAAAAACTTTACACTATTATCTAATTATATGTTGTCATATTAGTAAATATAATTAAGTTTTACACCCACTATTTAAATGGTTATATAAATAGAAGAATTTGATTAATTGATTATATAAAAATCTTTTACATTATTAGTACATCAAAATCAAACTTTGTTTTTTTATTTGTTGACAAATACTTTTAAACCATTATTTGTATTTTTTTTAATGTTGCTTTTTCGTACTCAAAGACATTTTTGTTCACACCAAAAGAAATACATATTAGTTCATATTTATATAATTTTTATTTTAACTAATTTATCTTATTCTTTTATACTTATATTTTAATTCAATTTTGTTTCCTTAGTTAAATATAAAAAATGTAAGATACTAATATAACCAACACTTAGTTGATTCAAGTGATTCGGTATTTATTTTTCATAAGCAAGGTCTTGGTTCTAGTTTTATAAATGAAAAAAAAATACAGAGAGTTTTATCCTCATAATAAATCGATTTAACTTGAACCAAATTAGTTAAAATCTACTAGTCTTTAAATATTGGTAATTTAGACAAACCAAAAAAAATAATAATATATATATAAGATAAGAAATGCTATTTAGCCAAAAAAATGATAAATCTTTAACAAACATTATAAAATTCTTGAATGAAAAATTGATGTATTTATTCAAAAATTAATAATATGTCATATTATTCTAACAATTTTTTAAAAAAATTACTTTATTTTTATATTTAGTGCGCTCGTTATTTTTTATATGAGATTGAGATTAAAGATAATTCAATGAAAAAAATAAAGAAAAGGCATGATGAGCCATTACAAGCCAGATGTAATTAATAAATGAAGCGTTAAATAAGGTGTACAAGAATTTAGGAAGTGATCTCTCACGCATATACACAGAGAACAACTAAAATTTGGAGAGAACCTTGTGGATTCAAGGTTCTCTGCGTGTGTCCCGTAACATTAACAATCAAATTTTCGTGAGATGCGATGCTCGAGAAATTAAAAAAAATAAAAATAAAACATTAAAAATAATATATCATATAAAGGACAATATATAATTATAATTTTTGTCCAAATTATAAGTTTGAACTTCTAAAAAATTAAACTAAACGTGTTAAAAGATGAATATTAATTTATTATCAATGTAAAATTTTTATACTTTCATTTCAGAGAATTATTGTTTAAAGAACCCAGAAATAAAAAAAAAAATTTGTTTAAGGGCGGTCGAGCACGATGTTTTAGTATTTATCTCAAATTGACCCAAAATTAATATTGATTAATT
The DNA here is from genome assembly GCA_031439585.1 of Pterocarpus macrocarpus. NCBI lineage: Eukaryota > Viridiplantae > Streptophyta > Magnoliopsida > Fabales > Fabaceae > Pterocarpus > Pterocarpus macrocarpus. The sequence continues at coordinate 19,782,144 of CM062520.1, forward strand.
AATCACGTCAAATACTCATTGTCACTCAATGTAGCATCGAAAAATGATGCCTAAGCAAAGTAATGGCTTTTATAAAATGCACCATATTAAATTAGGACACCATAGCAATCCTTATCCTTGTTTGGTCAACATAACTAAAAAAGTTTCTAAATCTTTAAACCCTAATCCCGCTTCAGACTTTGGATTGCACGGACAAAGCTCTTATGAACTTTTTTCTCAAATTTTTTTATTTAAAAAAAAGTTTGTACTATGTATTTGCATGAAGATTCCGTGAACATTTTCTTATTAGTAATGCTAGACTTTTCAATATTTGTGCTAAATTTTATATTCTAAATTATTCGGTAGTCCATAAAAAGAATGTAACGTTAACAATTAGTTAAAATAATATAATCTGGTCAAAATAAAATAAAAAATTATCCAGCGTTTTAATCTCCGCCCACTTACTTTCTTTAAATTCTTATCTTCTCCATCCAGATGTATAAAATTAAGGATAATGACATCTGGCAGCATAGGTTGTCTCCTCAAAATACGCAAGTTAACCATCATAGACACTATGGCAGATACCATTGAATTTTCACAGTGTCCCTCAATATGATTAGATATTATATGTGATTGATTATGTATTAAAAATGATTTTTTCCTAGAGTGAGAGAGAGGGCTCATTGACATTTTTTCCTACACCAATGATCTTTGTATAGGCATTGTCATCGAAAGTTACATGACCTCCATCATATTTTTGCAACTGCTTGAGCATGGGTGGATTTCCAGTCATGTGCTTTAAGCATCCACTATTAAGATACTAGATGTCTCCCTCTGGCCTCTTAGATTTCAAGTAAAATTGCATTCAAAAAATCATGTGACATAGGTATTCAAATCTTTTTGCAACCTACAGTGTTAGAATGAGGAGCTACCAAATAAAACTTATCACCAATCAATCTCCAATAATATGGGCATTCATTAGATACATGTCCTTTCTTTGTACAATTATAACACACTTGATTTGGCTTTGCTTTCGTGACCTTATTCTTCTTCTTTTTGGCATGCATTGGTGGTTTTTCTTAGATCTTTTATTTTCCCTTATCTTTTGATTTGTCAAGTAAGTTTTTATTATATTTATATTATTTATCTTCATCATATCCAAGTTCGGCATTGTTAAAACCACATCTTTGTTGACTTCGCAATTTGTCCAAGTTATCTCTTCCTTGAATAAAATTAGCTAAATCCTTAGTTAAACTTTCAACCTTTTTATGCAATAAATCATTGTCAACTTTGAGATCCAAAAGAGGTTGATTCTTTATTTTCAAAAATAGTGAGTTTGCTTTTAAGCATGTTAATTTTGTTATCAAGTAACGCATTTTGTTTCTTTAAACTAGCATATTTAGATTACTTCATCTTAGAATCAACAAGAAAATCATCAAAGATATTTAGCAAATTATCATAGGTCATGTGACAAGGAGATACCTCATCTTCTTGGTTTGCCATGAAGTAAAGATTTGCAACTTCCTCAGCCTCATCTTCATCTCCATTAGAAGAATCATTTTCAAGATCTTTCCATGTTGACATTAATGCTTTCTTTTTCTTCTTCTTCACATCCTTTTTAAGATTTGGACATTCACTTTTGCAATGTCCTTGCTTGTTGTAATCAAAGTAAGTGATGTAATCTTTGTTGGTTGTTTTGGACTTATTGCTTTCTTTTGTGAGGTTTGCCCTTTCTTTGGCTTTCCTCTTTTTTTCATCATCCTAGCTATTCTTCTTGATCAAAGAGCAATCTCATCACTTAGATTGGTCTCATTTTTAGAATTAGAATCTTCTTCTTCTGCTTGAAAATTGAGAACTAAAGACTTTTTCTTTTTGTCTCCAAATTCATTTCCCAAGTGAGTAGTCTCATATGCAATGAGATTTCCTCTTAGCTTATCATAGGTAAGAGTACTAATGTCTCTTCCTTTTTGTACAGCCGAGATCTTTAATAGCTAATGTCTTATCAAACTTCTAAGTACTTTTCTCACATGCTCTTCATCAATTAACATTTTGCCAAGAACATTAAGGTTATTGACAATGACTGATAGCCTTTCAAACATTTCATCAATTTTGCAAGTTCTAGGTTAATTAAAACTTTTTCTACGCACTTAACACATAAATCAGAAAGGTCACACAACTAGATTTTTAATATATAGTTAGTATAAATCTAGTAAGTGCCTTCTAGACTTTCTTATCAACTAACTCAAAATATAAACAAAATGCATATCCCTAAATATTAGATCAATATAAATTCAATTTCAAAAGATAAAGCTTAAATATTAAAACGTAAAGAAAAAGGGATAGAAAAGCTTATACCAAGAATTTATATTAGTGCGAGCTCTGCAACTAGGAATCTATGTCTAGTCCCCACTACCTATAGGATTTTCCACTATGATTATTCTTTATTACAGCAAACTTTTCCAAGATCTTACACAATTTCACTCAACCTTGAACTATTTTTTTCTCACCAACTAAGAGACCTCTCTCAATAGTATTTTACCTCATTTGTGTGCCGTACAAGATTCCTTTCTCTCAAGCTTCACTCACTTGAGTTAGAACAAATCAGAATATGAAATGAGAAGAAGAATACTTAAGTACAAGAAGCACAAAGCTCTCAATGTTCACAAAGAACTTAGTCACACAAACTATTGTCACAAAGACATAACTAGTACATATAGAGATTTTAGCCATGTACTTTGCTTGGTCTCCATCCAAGTGATTTGAACATTGGGGTTGCTTCCAAGGAGTCCAAGATGATGTCTTTTCATGCTACCATGTTTTGTTTATTGTACCATAGCTTTTTGTCTCTTATGGTACAAGTTTATTTGTCATTTTTCTTATTTGGTAAGTTCACTTTTTGCTAATACCTTTTGTAATACCATATTAGTATAAGTGAACCTAGGAGAATATGAGAATATCCTTTTATCCCAGCTCCTTTTTCTGATCTAGTAGTTGGCATCATGGCTTTAACTCTTTGTAATTCGTGCTTTAATGCTCAAACCTAGGCAGTAGCTTTATTTGGTATTTCTTTACTAGATTTTGCTTTTTAGTTTCACTTCTTGCTATTGGAATAATTTGGTTCCTGCACATATTAAAAATAAATTTTTCCAGGATCAAGTGCAAAGAACTTAAATGCATAGTTTGTATCATCATTATAATAAATCATCTATAGATCCAAAACTTTAAAATGAGACTTGAAAGGACTTCAACACCCAACATAAAATGGTAAGGCGAGAGTAGATCCCCTTGTCTCAAACCTATTTTTGGTTTGAAAATCTCACAAGGTGCCCTACTTTGCAAAAAAAAAAAATGAGGATACAAAGAAAAAACACATCTCATGATGAGATTTGTCTAGTCGTTTGGGAACCCCCTATTCCTAAGCACCTTTTCCAAGAATTCCCATTATATTCTATATATGATTTTGTTATCTTCAATTTGAAATCTATAACACCTATGTTACCTATTCTTTTTTTTTTTCCCCTCATAAAATGAAATATTTTGAAAGCAATAAGTGCATTGTTTGTAATAAGTCTCCCAAGAACAAAAGCACTTTGACAATGACCAAAAATAGAAGGTAAAATTATTTTTAACCTATTTGCAATGGTTGTTGTAATAATTTTAAAGAGTACATTGCATAAAGATATAATCAAAACTCCCTATTGTACTTGGGCTTTTTTACCTTAGGGATAAGGCAAATGAAAGTATGGTTTAAACTTGCTACCTCCACTTCATGATTTAAGATTTTCAACACTAGATTTGTTACTTCATCACCAATAATGTGCTAGAATCTCTGGAAGAACAGACTTAGGAGGCCATAGAGGTCAGGGGCCTTCAACGAGTGCATTTGCTTGATTGCCTTATGAATCTCTTCTCTAGTGAAATGTGGCTCCAAGATTCTTTTGAGATTGTCATTTATTTGCACCCACTACAAATACAATTTTCTCCGTGCCTACTAACTCATTCAATGAGAAAAGCTCTTGGAAGTATGCTGCTACCATTTTTGCTATATGTTTTTCCTTATTGCATCACACTCCCTCATCATCTTGCAAGCTATCCACCTAATTATATTCCTTAGTATTTTTGTCCCCACGTACCAACCATGCAACTCAAGATCTTTGTGCCCACTATGTTTCCTCTTTACCCATCAGCTTATCTAGTTCCCTCTCGACCTTTTTAATTTCCTCAACGACCTCAATTATCCTTTCCAACTTGTTCAATGCTTCGAGATGGTGTTGTTTCATCTACGTCTCCTTTCCCACCTAACCGAAAAAAATAAAAATAAAAATAGAACCCCGCCCATCGAGACTCTCGAGGCACATATATTCAATTCATCAGCAATGTTAACTTCACTAGTTCGCTATGCCCCCTGCGACAATCTCCTTGCAAGTTCCCTCTTTAAGCCACATCTCCTCAAATCTAACCATTCGAGTTTTGTTTCTTCTCTTTAGGTATTTGTGAGGAATATAGGATAATGGGATGTGGTTAACATATAACCTAACAATGGACTTCGGCCCCTTGAAACATTTTACACCACAACGGATTTGCAACAAACCTGTCCAAATGTGCATCAACACTCCCATGTCCACCCTTTCCCCCATAATGCTTAATGTCTATTAAGTTGCGCCGGAATAATGTTTCTGGGAAAGCCTCAATGTGAGCCTAGTTAGGAGGATTTCCACCTTTTTCTCCAATTGTGAGGGCTATCAAGTTAAAGTCTCCAAACCAAACTTACTATGTATGAAACTCTTGGTGCAGATGTTGGATAAGCTCACACATTTGCATCAACGCTAAGGCTTCAGGATGCTCGTATATGCTTGTTGTACACCAGTTCTTGCTTGAATTTGCTCTGTAATATTAACATCAATGTGGTTAAGTGAAAAGGATTGCATTCTAACATCAAAATTACTCTTCCACATCAAGATGAAATCACTCAACATGTCTTTACCTTCACATGTGCAGTCTACTATCACGATATTTAACAATCCTCCTACATGTCGTAGTTTGTTTACTTAATGGGCTTTTCTCCTAGTTTCCATCAACAGCACAAGATTGGGACCTTAATTTTGTTTAAATTTTTTCAAAGCTCTCACTGCATTCACGATCCCAAGCCTGCAATAGTTCCAATTGAGAAGCCAAGTTGGTTCCAGTAAGGCCACTTCGTCGCCTCTGCTGAGACTTCTAAAGAAATGTGTGGCTTCTTGTTCTCTTCTCCTTCAAACTTATCTTCATCCATCGGGTCTGCAAAGCTTCACTTCTTTTTTTGAGTCACTCTTCTTCCACTGCCCCAGTATCCTTTTGAGCATCTTTCTCCCTCCCTTGATGCACCCTTTTCTATTTCCTTATGCTTTTGTTCCATCTGCCTCTTGCTATGTTTGTAATGTCAGCCAAGGCCCCCTTTATTTCATCTAAGCCCATCCTTATCCTTCATAGCTATCTATTTCTGGGTTCTCTCACTCTGCTTTATCGATTGAATCGTTAGGGACAATATCAACCCCATACTTCTTTTTCTACCCCCTTATGGTTGGTTTGCATGGCAGTGCTCCCAAACTTAGTCGTTTCCCTTTTCTCCTCTCTTTTCTTATATCACTTGCTAGTCTCATACTTACATTATCTCCATTATTGCTTGGGCTTTCTATTGTCAGACTAGCAAAATTTGGTAGGATCTCTTCTTTAGACATGTTTCTTCTCTCACTAACTCTCCATTCCTTCTTTGCATTTGTCCTAGATTCATGCATGTTACATTCAAGTTGCAGCTTAATTTTGCCCGCTTTACTATGCTCTTGTCCATAGTCCTAAGGCTGATATATTCGCTACTCCTTCCTCCTCCTAGAAGTCATTTTGCAACAACTATCATCATGCTTACTCTACCTTATTTGTAGCACACTTGCAAGAGGTGCTCATATTTGAAGTCCACCTAAAAGAACCCATCAGCTTTACTTCAAGCATTCACTCCCTTCCTTAATGGCTTCGTGAAGTCTAAGCAAACCAGTGCCTTAACAATGAGTCCCTGTGCACCTATGTTCTTAAGCAACCTAGCATCCTCATGTAAGCTTTATTTTCCTTCCCATGGTGATGGTGCGACAGTGTGTTGGAAGATTCCACACGTATATCCACATGCATGTCCACCTTGCCAAAAGAGAGATCACGGGGCTTGTAATCCCTCCTCCACCTTTGGTACAACACCCATGTGTTTTGGTATATCCATGGGTCCTCTTTCAAGATCTTTGCAAGAACTGCGCGCTTCCTCTTCAGAGAAGATTTGGAAGAGTTTCTCGCCTATCTTATTCGCTTTGAAGCCTTGTGGATTTCCCCATATGTTAGCCATCGCATTCAGGAAACTAACCTTATTTATTGGTTTGCCTGTGATTAGTTTTGCAATTACACTCCTCCCACACTCCGTGCTCCTTGAGCAACATCATCCTCATTAAAGATCGCCATTGTTGCTTTTCTCCACCTTATTTCCTTGTTGTCGATTCTTCTTCATCGTACTCATCAATCGTGAGCCACGAGGGTTGTAGAATGACCGCATAGATTCCACCAAGAATGGCGTCGACGGTCTCGCACTCAAAGATGTTAATATTAATATTAATATTATTATATTCTTATTCAAAAATGTTTTTGTATGTGATATATAATCCATTTAATTTGAAAAGTTGAAAGCTTAAATTATTGATTTATTTAGAAGTATAAATCCCTTAACCTATTTAAAGGGTTTAGATTTTTTAATTACCTATATAAAGACTCATTAACCTATTCTTCCATTCTTTGATTTGCTTTATTCAATTTCAAGTCAAATATGCAGGTATTGATTAAAGTTGTAGGGTGGAGAAAAAAAAAAGATGAGACATCTTTTACGTTTTAAAAGTGAATAGACGTTAAAGCACTATTTCGTTGGATTACATTTTTTTATGGATTCGTAACATGCATTTGTACACATACTTTGATACCGTGGTTGGTATTATCGATATTCTATCATAAAAACATCTTTTCGATAATTATTAAAAAATGCTAAAAATTCTTCAAAAAGAGAGGAGCAATTACAGATAAAAAGCATTCTAATATTTAAATAAATTAGTAAAAAAAAAAAAAAACACCGAAGCTATCCACAGTTCTACACTTACCAATCTAAAGTAAAACATCACCCCTTAACAAACAGCACAAGATAATGAGCTAAACTATTCTAAGAGCATCTCAACACCAATATGCATGTAATCTATTACAAAAACATTTCCACAATCCATCGCATATATTACTCAAAAAAATTAATTATTTCTATAGTTTCTTTCATTTTCTCCCGATCCATTTGCGTTTGACCATTGACTATACCAACCATAAGTTCTTTTCTTGATTATTTTCCATCTTCCTACCTAATTGCTTGGCTAAATCAACTTTTGGCCAATAAAACACATGAAATCACCGTGATAGAAAAAGACTTCATAACTGTAAAATAATTCTCGTCGATGTCGCTTCTAATCTTTACTTGTGTTTCGGACGACAACCAATCAACAAATGTGAAATATCTCAAACAGTTCAAAAGCGACCAGAAAAATAATACAATGCCATGGATGATATATCATACCAGGGACGTTATCTCAATATGGTTGTAAAGTAGAGGGCCATTCATAATTTCATATATTGGATGTAGTGGCAATTAAAATCATAGTTCAAAAATAAAACTATGAACCGGGCGAGGGGGATTGGTGAGGCGAAAGAGGAAAAGCCAAATATTTTTTATCTCATCTTATAGATTGTCTTATAATAACAAGACAAGAATTTACCAATAAATCTTCATGTAAGAGGTTTGTCTAAGGCTTTAAAATATCATTGAGTAAAATTCTAACCACATAGTAGTCAAGTAGGCCATATGTTTCGCAAGCATACAAATTTGATTGGAACACAGTGCTCAATAATTCCTTTTATATAAGATATCCTTCACAAATCACAATCACTTTGATGTTTTCCTTACTTAAGAATTACTCCAACCACGGGGCCATCTTTCAAATATAAACTAGTTTTTGGTCAAATAAAACATTGACCAATTATAGTTTAATCAATTAAACTATCAGCATCATGTACCAAAGCATTATAAAAGTTTAGTGTTGAGGAAGACCTTAAAAGGAGAAATACGAACTGATCCTCTTTTCCGAATTGATTAAAATTGTGTGTACTAAATTATTTATGTTCATTCAATTCTTATTATTATAAACATAACTTTCCAGCTTATAGTTTCTCGAGTTGCTATTTCTCTGTTTGGTAAGTACAGACATCGTTCATGTAAACTGAATCATTTATTCTATAGTGTGAGTTATCACCTTACGAAATCAAAGTGAAAGATTCGAAAGTGAGCCATTACCTTATTTTAGCATGCAACTAATCAAAATGTAAGAGACTCTAAAATGAGTCTCCAGCATATGACCAGGACACAGTAGAAGATCAATCAACAATGACAACAAGGCCCTGACCTTTTTGCTGCACCAACTTACAAGTTAGACGATGACTTTAAATGGACTAAATTTCATGCAGGGCAAAAGCTACCTTTCATATGAGGCCAACAAACTATTATTTTTAATTAAATTTCAAATGCAAGCTTTTTGAAAATAGAAATAACAATATTAATAAATATATTTTCTATTAAACATGTGTCAGCTTTTTAACGCTTCTTAATGAGTAACATCTAGGTCTTTGCATGTCGCAAGCAAATTAAAAATTTATCAAACCATAATTAATAGTTGAATTAGTGTCGGTTGGAGAATAACTGTAAGATTAAAATTATTGCAAGAATTATTTATTTGTATAATTATTTTTTAGATAATTGATTATGTGATATGTTTAAATATTTTAACTAAAAAGTAATTTTAATTGAGATAATTTATTTTGTTAGAATTATATGAAACAAAAAGTTGTCTTATAAGTAAAATTATTAAAAAACACATGAAATAATTATTTATATTATATAATATTTAATACTTAACGTCAATTTAGTAAATTTAGAGTATGATAGGTACTATATATTTTGATTATAATAAAAAATATCCAAAAAGTAGCTTCTTATTATTTCTACAAATATAGTTTAAATTATCATATTTAGATTATAATTTCGTTAACCAAAATTACCCTAACATATTTGCCTTTTCCAAGACAGCATTTTTTAAGGGAAAAAAGACCGTTTTTATAGTTACCCAAACACGCATAGTCTTTCAAGCACCTATAAAGGTTGTGAATTTTCCCTTGATGATTCACTTTTCTGTAGTAAATATGAGCATAAATTTGTGATGTACTACATGCGTGATTGGAAAAGTTACAAGATTAAAATTATTTTAATAATTACTTATTTATATAATCACTTTTTTATATAATTAATTATGCGAGAATCAATTTATATTTAAATATTTTAATTAAAAAATGTTTTAAAAACAATATATTTTGTTTGAATTATATGAAAAAAGTTATTTTTATATGATAAAATTACTAAAAAGAGTATAAAATGATTGTTTATGTTATAAAATATTTGATACTTAGAGTCAATTTGGTAAAAAATATAGCAATTCTAAAATAATCAGCTTTTATTTATAATTAAAAGATTTAAAAAGTTCCTTATGATTATAACTTATTTTCCAACTTAAAAATATTAGTTTATAATCATAATCTATTTTTACATTTTTGTCAAACAAGATTTTTTTTCCCAAAATAGCTTTTTTGCTGAAAAAAAAAAACTGTTTTGGGAGCTTCCAAAACATGCTATACATCTTTTTCCCAGTTTTGAAACTAATAAATGTTAATATATCAAGAGGTTTCAATATCTTTGTTTAGGAAAAATTAGAAGTGTGAGATAAAACAGAAAGTGACAACATTTTCATTAAAATATGTCTATTTCTGCTGTATAATTTTAAGTACTTTTATTGCACTGATTTTTTAGCATACAGCAGCTTAGGGTATGTTTAAATTTACTTAAATTTTTAAGGATTTTTTAAAAAGCTCTTTCAAAAAGGTTATAATTATAAATTATTTTAAATATAAAAAAGTAATTCTCTTTTATAAGTCATATGAATAATTTTTCAGTTATTGCAAGTAAGAAGCTAATCAATTATGTATCGAAATAGTTCAATTAATCTTGCATGCTCATATAAACAGAAACTTCTAATTATTTTAGTTTGTATACTCAAATATGTATAAAGGGCTTTTATTTTTTTTTCAAGTTTTTTACTAAGAAAAATAAGAACGGTGGCACTGAAGATAGTGAACAACATATTACTTTGTATATCTATCTATCTATATCTATATTCTATTTTTAATATTGTACCAAAAAAATAAAAGTTATTTTACTACTTTTGCCACATGGCAACTCTTTAGTTGTTGTTGATCATGCCGGCACCTTATTGTAATTTCATTCTATGTTTTCATGTTAATAAAAAAAAACTTTGTTATTATTATTATTATTATTATTATTATTATTATTTTACTTTTGATTTCTCTCCCTTTCATATTTTTACTTGACTCTTCATCTTTTATAATCTTTTATTTTTTTATTTAAAATTTCTAAGATTATATATTTTGAGGGAAAAATAATTAATGATACTAATAACCTTAACCATTAAATGAAAATAATTTTATTTAAAATTTTAAAAGAAAATTATCATAATATAATTAACATTTTGATTCAAAAACCTATTTTGTAAAATAAAAAGTTTTACAATAAAATCATATAGGTTTTTCATGTCTTGAAAAAAGTCAATTAATAGTGTATAATAACGCTATTAATATTGACTACATTTCAAATTAATTGTAAAATTATCTTGAGTAAACATTATATTTAAATATTTTTACTTAAAGCTTTAAGATAACGCTTATCAAAATATAAAAAATATTAAATTTGGAAATTATATCATAAAGTGAAAAAGATACAATCAATAATTTAGGTTATTCATGTCTTAAAAATGTTAAAATAAATATAATAATCTTTCTATTTAATTTATTCATATAAATTTAAAAATTACATATAAATATTGTTCTAAAAGAAATTCAGTTAAATAATTATTAAATTTTAATTAAGTCTTTTTATTGTATTTTAAAACATTATAGTTATATTTATATTAATTTATTTCGTCTTCAATAAATTTTTAACTAATATTTTCATTTTAATTGTAATTTTATTAAAAAACTAACATATAAAAATATATTAAATATTTATTTATTAAATATAAATTATAACTATCACTATTTAATTTACACATGAGTGTAACGGATAAAAAAATAATGAGTTTAAATACTAAAACCCTTACACGTGGTTAGAAAAAAAGAATGCATTTGCTAATGAATTGTAACTCAGTTGACATGTATCTAAGTGTGTATTTGATTTTGCGTTTATAGAATTAATTTTAGGTAGAATTAATTTAGATAAAATTAATTTTGAAGTAAAGTGATTTATGTTTGATAGTTTTTCTAAAAATAATTCTGATAGGAAATAATAAATTTTCACTTCTCCTAGAATTAACCTAGAGGCAAAAATTGATTTATTAATTTTAATATCTAAAAATAAAACAACATTAAAAATTGGTAAAATCAATTTTACGAGGTCAAAATCCATTATAACTTCCCCAAACTAAAATCCAAACATACTATAAGTGTGTGTTTGGAAAAGCTATAAAATTAAAATTATTTCAATAATCACTTATTTGTATAATTATTTTTTTATATAATTGATTATGTGAAAATCAATTTATATTTAGATATTTTAGTTGAAAAATGGTTTTAAAATAATATATTTTATTTAAATTGTATAAAAAAAATTACTTTTATATGATAAAATAATTATTTATATTATATAATATTTAATACTTAAAGCTAGTTTGGTAAAAATATAACAATTTTAAAATAATCAGTTTTTACTTGTGATCATAAGTTTCAAAATGTTGCTTCCAAGTATGTGTTTGGAAACTTGGCAACATAGCTTAAAAATTTTCAGAAGAAATCTGTTGCCGAAAAATCAGTTGTGTTTGGATGAAAATGAGAAACAAATTATCATTGGAATCTTATAAATTTAAGCTAAAATTTAGCTTATAAACATAAGCTATCTATTGGACATTTTGATTAAAAGTAGCTTAAAAGCTTTAACCCATAAAATTAGTTTCTCTATTTAACCACATCCACTAATGGTATTACTAAAATAGACATAAAATATTATTTAATATAATTAAATTATTTCATGCCCTTTTTGGTATTTTACCATATAAAAGTGATTATTCCTAAATAATCTAAATAAAATAGATTATCTTAAAATCATTTTTTAGCTGAAGTATCAAATATAAAATAATTCTCATATAATCAATTATATAAAAAAGTGATTATATAAAGAAGTCATTATTAAAATAATTTTAATTTTACAACTTTTCCAAACACACATTGATTTTTTGTCCAAAAATAGCTTAAATTATTGGATTTATTATAATTTTTCCAATCCAAATTATCCAAACATCTTTGCTTTTCACAAATAAGTTCCCAAACATGCACTAACTCTAGTGACTAGGGAGTTAGGGTGTATTTGTTTGTGATATTTTTAGCAAAAAAATATTTTTTTATTAAAAAAATTAGTTTCATATATTTAAATAATTTTTTAAAAATAAATAGATTTTCTAAAAATTCTATTTTTAATTTTTTATAAAAATTAAAAAAAATAACTTCTAAAAACAATTAATTTATAATTTTTTTAAATATATATAAAATTTAAGTTTCATAATATTTTTTCTAAAAATTAGAATAAACACACCCTTAAAATCCTCAAAATGTTTGGGTTAGATTCTTGTCCATTCCCTCACCCTCTCCCCAGCTCTAGCTACTAGCGCTTCTAGAGACTCCTAAATAAAAGAAGGAAAAAGTATTTTCAACCTGCAAGACATAAACCAAACAACATTTTTTCAGAAAAGTGCAGCATGCCAATTCTTACATTTTTTCGAAAAGAAACTGATAAGAAGATATTGTTAGTGATGCCATATTATTATCAACTAAAATCAGAAGAAGAAAAAATAGGGGATTGTTAGAGTTTAAGAAAGAGTAATTCTTTATTATGATTATCCTAATAATTGTTTGATGAGAGATTTAATTATTTTTGGATATTTTATACTTTGTGTGTTTTGTTTTCAATGCAAGACATAGTTATTGAAATAAAAACTTGGAAAATGAGATAGGAGGAAGAGGATCCCCTCTCATGATGAAAAGCAGATGGTGTAAATAGACTACACGACAAGACCATTAGAATCAAAAGACTTATTCATTATTTATTAAAAAAAAAGTAGTAAAATGAATAAAACTGGTTAAAAATATGGGGTGTGCACATTGTCCAACTAACCAAACCATTGGGCATTGGCATTCCATGGTGGACTAAAGACCAAACAGAAAAAGAAAGCTGGTCAGACACTCCCACTCAATAAACAACTCCAGTCAAAAGATGATGTTATCACTTATCAATAATCAATCACCAAATCAAATCAAAGCCCCCATGTACAAACCATTTCGAAACAACAATCCTAAACCCGCATTAAGGGGGAAAGAAAAAATCTTACCGATGGAGTGTATATCGCATTTTATCTTTTATAAGATAAGATAAGATAATCAATATTATCATTATAACAATTAATATTTTTAGTCATTAATTTTAATATATTATTAATATAAAAAAATTTATATTATTATTTAATTATATATTTTTATTTACAAAAATTTTAAAATAATAATAAATAAATAAAATATTTTTATTAATATAATAATATATAATTAAATATTTATATAAAAAATTTATATTAATAATACATCAAAATTAAATTTATATTTTTAATAAAACAATAATATAATTTTACATAACAGTTAAATAATATAAAAAATTTACGTTACCTACCATTACAATAAAATTATATAATCTTTATTCTTCATAAAATTACCTAATTTTTTTTGTCACCATAAGAATTTAAAATTTATTAAATTCTAATTAATTTAATTTAAGAATCTAATGTGGAACTTTTAGCATTAATTTTTCCATTTATATCACTCAAATATGAGAATTCAACTATAACTAAAAATATCACATTTTTTTTCAAAATATTAATTTTAAAATAATGTCAGAATAATATTTTTATGTTATCAATCAATTATATCTTTTTTTCATATGATTTTCCAAGTAATTATAAAAAGAGTTAAACTCTTAATCATATAATTATATATAATTGAATAATTATATAAAAAAAATTATTGATAGTATCAAAATTTATTTTTTTTTATTAGAGTCAAATTTTAATTTTACAACATTACCAATACCACGACCCAAAAATGAATAACATGTATATAGCATTTTAATTCCAAAGTCAAACAAAAAACAAAGAGAAATTTTTTTATTTTTTATTTTTTATTTTTAAAAAAAGATAAGATGCAGCCACCATCAAAGTCCGAAACCCCTCAAATTTTCCCCTCAATTTTCCACATTTAACCATTCTCCTTCGCCCGGTCCATTCCATTCACACCCAACACGCTACTCACACGTTCATTCCCCTGCACCTTTTAGTTTTTGTTTTCTATCTTTGCAATTTCTTCGCAGACTCCATCTACCCTCCCCCTAATCAAGCCCAAGTCAATGCCGCCGCCGCCACCGCCACCTTTACCACCACCTCCTCAACCCTAGAAAATTACAAGAAAAAAAAAAAAGGAACCCAAAACCTTTGCCTCTTACCACCCACCCTCCCAGGTTGTCCTGTCCCAAACCCCAATGGATCCCAGCACCAGCCCAATGGTGCTCCTCCTCCTCTTAACCTTAACCTCTTCCCATGCCTTCCTCGCTTCCTCGCAGGTCGTGGAGGACGACGTGAAGTGCCTCAAGGGCATCAAGGACAGCCTCCAGGACCCCCAGGGGCGCCTCGCCACGTGGCACTTCGGCAACACCACCGTCGGATTCATCTGCGACTTCGTCGGCGTCACGTGCTGGAACCTCAAGGAGAATCGCGTCCTCGCCCTCGACCTCCAGGGCATGAAGCTCTCGGGTCGGATCCCCGAGTCCCTCAAATACTGCGGCAATAACATCCAGAAGCTAGATCTCGGGTCAAATTCTCTCTCCTCCGATATCCCCCCCGAGATCTGCACCTGGATGCAATTTCTCGTCTCGCTCGATCTCTCCGATAACCACCTCAACGGTCCAATCCCCGCAACTCTCGCTAACTGCTCCTACCTCAACGAACTCTTCCTCAACGATAACGAACTTTCTGGAACTATACCCTACCAGCTTGGGACTCTGTCGAGGCTGAAGAAGCTTTCCGTTGCGAATAACCGTCTCAGCGGAACTGTGCCGTCTTTCTTTAACGGCTTTGATAAGGAGGATTTTGACGGGAACAGTGGGTTATGTGGTGGACCACTTGGATCCAAGTGCGGAGGGATGAGCAAGAAGAATCTCGCTATTATTGTTGCTGCTGGTGTGTTTGGTGCTGCGGCTTCGTTGTTGTTGGCGTTTGGGTTGTGGTGGTGGTACCATTTGAGATTGAGCGGGAGAAGGAAGAAGGGAGGGTATGGGTTTAGTAGTGGTGTTGATGACTGGGTTGTGAGGTTGCGGGGGCATAAGCTTGTTCAGGTTACGCTGTTTCAGAAGCCGATTGTGAAGGTGAAATTGGGGGATTTGATGGCGGCGACGAACAATTTCAGCGCTGAGAATGTTCTGATTTCGACGAGGACTGGGACTACTTATAAGGCGGATTTGCCGGACGGGTCGGCGTTGGCTGTGAAGAGGTTGAGTGCTTGTAAGATTGGGGAGAAGCAGTTTAGGATGGAGATGAACCGGTTGGGGCTGGTGAGGCACCCGAATTTGGCGCCACTGTTGGGGTTCTGTGTTGTGGAGGATGAGAAGTTGTTGGTTTATAAGCACATGTCGAATGGGACTCTGTATTCCTTGTTGCATAGGAATAATGGTGGAGGGTTGTTGGATTGGATGATGAGGTTTAGGATTGGATTGGGGGCCGCAAGGGGGCTCGCGTGGCTGCACCATGGGTGTCATCCTCCGATTATTCAGCAGAATATTTGCTCCAATGTGATTCTTGTGGATGAAGATTTCGATGCTAGGTTGATGGATTTTGGGCTTGCGAGGCTCATGGCGTCGGATTCTAATGGGAGTTTTGTGAATGGGGATTTGGGGGAGCTAGGATATATTGCGCCGGAGTATCCGAGTACCTTGGTTGCTTCGTTGAAAGGGGATGTGTATGGATTTGGGGTTTTGCTTTCGGAGTTGGTTACCGGGAGAAAGCCTCTCGAAGTGAGCAACGGGGAGGAGGAGTTTAAGGGTAACTTGGTGGATTGGGTGAATATGCATTCGAGTGCAGGCCGAATCAAGGACTGCATTGATAAAGCCATAGCTGGAAGGGGGCATGATGAGGAGATCCTGCAGTTCCTGAAAATTGCATTGAATTGTGTGGTTAATCGCCCCAAGGATAGGTGGTCCATGTACCAGGTTTATCATTCGTTGAAGAGTTTATCCAAGGATCACAGTTTCTCTGAACATGATGAGGAGTTCCCCTTGGTCTTTGGTAAGCCAGAAAATGAGTAGTTTCTGGTCTCAGTATGGCAGCAAGAGAAGATGTAAACCTATCTTGCCGAATTCGTATTTATAGTGGAGAGTTTTCAGAATGGTTCTAATGTTTATGGTTTGAGCATTTCCATGGCTGGCCCCTAATCAGGTATAGTTGTACTTGTATCAGTTGTATGATATAATAAACTTTCTGGTTGGTAGATTAGGTTATTGGGATTTCTGAAATCTATTTGTTTTACTGTTTGTTGTATGAAAATGCAACCTCAAATGAGGTCCAAGATATCTGGATTATGCTTCTCATTAGAATCTTCATGTAGACAAGTCCTCAATGTCAAAAATGGAAGTCGACTTGTGTTCAAGATATCTCATGAAGATTGATGCATTCATAATTGATTGGAAATCTTGAACTCTGAACCGTTTACTTTATATGTAAATTGAAGTAGTAATAGTAGTAGTGTTCAAGTTTAGCATGCTGTGTATAGGGTTAGATATTCAACTGAACTAGTTAACCAGTGCCTCGTATGATCACAAGGCTCCTTGCAACTGAAAAGTCACTAGTAAGCCCTGCCACAACCAATATCAAATATGTTATTGCTAATGTAAATTTGACATGTCTGTCCACTTAAGAGAAAATCTACTGATTATGCAAGAAGCAAAATTCTCTGGATGTTGTACCTCTTTAGAAATCAGGAGCATCAGTTGAATCACGCTATGTATGTTTAAATTCAGACAATTGGTTGGTCTGCTCATGACTCCTAATAGTTGATAACCTATACACTGTCGAAATATATTGGGAAATATTAGTGTTGGATTTTTTCACTGAGTGTGATTTGATGGGCATAGCATCTTAGCCCGTGATTTGTGGCTTAACATCTTAGCCCATAATACTTGTAATAGGTATAGTTCTTCATCCCAAATGTGGTTTTTACAAATTTTAAAGAGCAGAAACAAAGTTACTCCCTTGTCCTTGTAGTGTTTGGTCTCCTGATAAGTACTTGTTCCAATAGGTGGTATAGGGCAAGGTTTGTGGCTTGAATGCTGAGTGATATTGGGTGGGAGCTTGGTGGTTTTTTTTTTGGTATCACCTTTAGAATTTGATGAATTTAACATCTTAGCATATGACAGCTATAATAGGTTCCAGGTGTTCTGATATGACAAATTAGCAATTTCAAAAGAAAACAAAGGGAAACAAAATTAAGTAACATATATAAAACAGCATTAATATTTGTATAGATTTTCTAATGTGGACCATTAAAAAAAAATCAATGGGGCTAACATGTAAGGGTATATTTGGTTTATGGCTAACATGTAAGGGTATATTTGGTTTATCTTTTGGGAGAATTACTATTGAAAAGAAGGTCATTTAAAAGAATAATTTTAAAAGAATAATTTTTGTTTGAATAGGATAAAGTAAAATTATTTTTGGTTGTAGATGGAAGAGGAAAAGTAAGATTTCTTCTCAAAAGATTTTTTTTTAAATAAAAAATAATTTCAAGAATATTTCTTTCAAAAAATCTTATGAAGTTCCAAAAGTGAGTTTAAGAAAATGTTTTTACACTTTTAGACATATTAGTAATTGTGCATTTTTATTTTTATACTAATAAAAGATCTTTTTAACTCTTCAAAATATATCCAAATGAACACTTAACTAATGACTTGTATTGTCGATTGTGAGGGGTTTTGTTTGTACAATTTTCCTATAGTAATCTATGATGCGGTTTACTTAAATTTATCGGGAGCTTGATTTGTTATGCGCCTGAGGATGAAGGATGCAATGGCAAACCACAATGTTCTTCGGCAAAAATGAAAGACGATATAAGATACAACATGTTGCAAATCTAACTCAGTAGTTTAATAAGTAAGCATTTAGTCGGACTCCGGCAAAACATTCTTTTTTTTTTTTTTAATTAAATTTTCGTGTGATGTATCATGTATCTGCTTAGAGTCGGAGGCATGCTTCGTATGAAAGGCATTTTCTTTGTTAAAATTCTCCTATGGAAAATTGAAAATTGAACGATTTTACTTATCTAAGAAAAGTAAAGTAAGGCAGCAACTTAAGAGGACCATTGCTATTAGGCTGAAGGATGACTTAAAACAAATGAGATATCTTTTTTTTTTTTTTATATTAAAAACAAATGATATGTCTAAATCAATGACTTTGAACCTTATGTTGCGTATAATGTGGAGTATGGAAAATTTATTTTAGGAAAATTTACTTTAAATAATAATAAAAAAATTGAATGGTCATCATTCAATTCTAATATAAGAAAGTACATAGATGAAGTTGTACCCTGTTCTATGCTATTAAATTGCACCAAATAGTAAGAAGACAAGCCAGGAAGTGGGACCTCCGTAGAGATCCACATGCCTTTGATAATTACAAGCATAGACATGTAGTACAATTTTGATCAAATTGAGCAGAGCCATCTGGTTTTGCATCTGCCAAAATATTCAAAAAAGAGAAACAAAAACTGCAATGGTGTGAGAATTTGTCTCCCATGCAATGGAGAGGAAAAAATAAAACAAAAATTACAAGACAGATTCGTAATTTGAATCTCAGTTTACTTTGGACCAAGTCACATCCTTCTCGAATCTATAGAAAATCAGACCACAAAGAAAAAGCAAAGATAAAGAAAAAGCAGCAGGCAGAGAGTGCTTCTTTGCGTATTGGGCTATAGTAGGATACCTGAATTTGCAACCTCCCCTTAATTAAATCTATAATCATTTGTTTAGGAAAAACAAAAGATATGGCTTAACTAACAAAAGCTTATGAAGACACAAGAAAAAATATGAAAGTAGGAACCTGTCTGCTTTTGAAGGCTATTTTTAGTGTCCATTAGCAACCAAAAATAGGACAAGCAGTTATGCACTATGTTTTCTGTTTTATATATATTTATCTTAACCAAGTGGCATCAACATAGGTCCACATGGCACGGCAAAGAAAACCCATGTTATATATTGATGCGGCGATTAAGGCTAAATGAAAAGGAAAAGGGATTGTTAACTGTGTAACCTTTAAATTAAGGAAAGTGCTTTGGTGAACACAAGGCACTTAAAAAAGGGTGGCGCCATAAAAGGAATTCCCAAAGTTAACTAAAATATTAAAGCCTAATTATGTCATGCATGGAGAGTAGGCCTTTTCTTGCGTACCGCTCCAATAATCCAAATTGCTTAAGGTTATAGTCTTGTTTTTTTCCGTGGTATATTCCTATCCATAAATCTCTCTCTCGCTAGATTTGAGGAGGGGAAAAGTAAATAATAGACTGTGTTGCCTTCAAAAGTGTTGTCTTTCTCAAGGTTCTCACGTGTAATTTGTGAGATAAGGATGATGATAAAAAGCAAAAACATCCACTATTTTTACCTGTTCTTGCAATTACTGCAGCCATACATTGCACATATTTTTACTCCAAGAATTTGAGAACATAAATTTGCATCCAAAATTTTTGTTACTTCATCACCTAAGGCCTTGATTTACAACATCATCATCAAAGGTACATTCCAAAAAAGGGAAAAGAAAAAGGAAAAAAGAAAAACCAACAGAGAGAACATCAGGATCACACTTATAGCCTTCAAACACTCGCACTACTATGTAACAAGTAAGTAACATCACTATCTTATAATAATAGAACACATGCTGAATTCAGAATTTCTTGTATGATTTTTCCTCACACTAGTTATGGAACCCCACATTGCTCAGGCTTGTGTAGGCGGCTGTCTATATTTCACTGCTCTCCTGAAGACAAATATTACACAAAGATATTTAGAACATGAGAGAGAGAGAGAGAGAGAGAGAGAGGTGACAAGATCTGCAGTGCTTTGTTTAGTATACTGCAATAATCATCATATTGGGTCCTCAAATCTACAGTACTAACAGCAATAGGTAGCAAAATTCCACTTTGAACTGATACTTGAATTGGCTTGTGCTGAGTGCAAATGGGGCTAAAAGTAGGCTCATGATCCTCCAATAAATAAATCAAGCTTTCCATAGAAAGGAAAAGGAACCTCCTAATTATTTCTTTCCCTCCAATAACTAAAGTGGTACAGTTCTTCACCCAATGTCTTTTTTATTCGGTTCCTCATGAAAATAAGAGAAAGATTGTTCGTTAAAGAAGCTTTTGATAAAGAGTGAAAATTCTCCCTCTTTTGAGTCTTGAGTGTATCAAGTGTGAGTCCATTATGTTCCCCATTTAGCTAAGGAACAAGAGACAGCCTGATGAATAGATTGAAATGGATTTCAAGATTGTATATTCTTGATTTAACCTTTCTTGAACATACTAAAATCAGGTTGCTAGCACATTAGCCACAGAACCAAATTTAAAACGAAGCAGAGAAATATAGCATCTTGCGGTAGATATGTTCTAGCTTGGGTTCATGAAAAAAATTTTAAATAAAAGAAGTTTGAGTCCCTGCCCAGGATGAATTGAATTACCTTACTATGGTCTTGCAGCTTTACTAAAGCCTTTAATCACCCACAATTCCTTTTCACATTCTATGCAGTAAGCCATGCAGACCACATGAAAATAAAAAATATAAAGTATGAGTAAGTACTTGAGAGATGTGTGTACCTGTTGTGAATTGGATCAGGTCCATTGGGCACTCTTCTCTTGCTTACAAAGATCATTCCAGAATTTGAATGCAGGGCATGCCTCTGCTTGCTAACCAACTTCAAATGCTTGGAGATTGCATTCAATGGAACTAGCACCGTCCTTTTCGGTTGATGACGGTTCACCGAGATTGCAAGGAACATAAACCAGAGGACTCCTACAGATACCAAAACTCCAAGAAGCAACCTTCTCCTGCTAACACCACCACCAACAATACCCATATCTTAATTTCCTCTTATGACTCCCCACCTAGTGGTAGTGGCTGGCAATTGAAGCTGAAGTTATGAGAATATCTCAATAACAACATCTTGGCATTGATGACAACAAGGATAACAATATAAGAAGCATGCAGAGTAAGAAAAGGAAAGAAAAGAAAGAGAGAGCAAACAGGAAAGGACAAAATAATGAACTGGTTCCTAACTTGGCGGGCTTGGAGTGACTGACCCTATTTAAAGGCAGACACCAGAAGCTGTTCTCAAGGGGTGAGTGTGTTGGTGAGTGTGTATGTGTGTGTTTAAGGGAGAGAGAGAGAGGGAGAGAAAGAAAGATATAGATAGGGGAAAGGGTGAAGAGAGCATGGACAAACATAAAAGTTCAGTGAATCAGAAAAGTTAGTTATTTGAGCCTCTTTAGGCTTAAAAAATTGGTCCACTTGAACTCTCTTTTACTGGGGTTGTGCATTTTCATGCAACTTAACAAAGGGGATCTCACTATGATCCATCTTACTCTCAACATACGCTGTTTGTACTTGGTAGGAATGAAAAAGCTTGGCTAGTTGTGTGAAGAAGTATTGATGGAGTGAAATCTGATCAGAGAGATTCATATAGTGCGGTTTCCCCCACAGGTTTCACCCAAAAGTAAGGAACAGGAAATACATGAATAGAAGATATGGAATTAAAGTGCCCTCCATTTTTCTATCAAAGTTTAAATATGCCAAAAGAATGATGACAATAAGAATCCGATTTCCTTGAATTGCGTTATGTTATGATATATAAGACATATCTATCTGTGCGTCAAGTCATCAAATTGCCAACAATTTAAACATCATCTCATCAAAGTATAGTTCAAAGCATCTTTAAATAACCAATTAATATACAATAGCCAATAATCTAATAGTTTAGTGGCACCGAATTTATTTAGGAAGTCAAATTCAACCGAATTATCGGTGTGCTTAACAAATATTCAAGACTTGGAAGATTGGCAATATTTGAATTTGGGGGAAAGTTTGAAGTGGAGTGGGACACTAAAGCTAGAAGAAGGGTGAAGATGATATATGACACTTTAAAATATTTAATTTCCTGTACATTGTGTAGATGTTGATTCTACTCAACATAGTGTTAAGATTTGACGTTGCTTAGGGTAGAACAACAGAATACACCTACAACCATTTACTGCTAGTCTTGTTCTTGTGGGACAATTGAAGATAAGAAACTAATAGATTGGCGACATTATATAGTATAGTAGTATAGATGTACCCAAACCGTTTTAAGCAATCAAATTTGTATTAAACTTCTTATATCCATTTCTTAAATTTCTCAAGTCAAGTAAGTACTATAGATATTTTTTTCAAAATGAGTAATTTGAAAGTTATGATTATATATACTCATCGTAAAAAAATTCGCATGTTATTATTTTTTTTAAGAATTAGATGAAAGAGATATAAATAACTTGGATGGAATGGATAGAATCAGGTTTGAGTGAAAATGTGATTATAGTTCAAGTATTGTGAGCATGTTGAATCCATGTTAGAGACATTTGAAGTGCAAAGGTGGTTTGGCCTGTCTTTTTTTATATTTTTATTTTTTGGTCGGGGAAAGGGAGGGGTGCATTCACCCTATTATAGGGACTGAACACTAATCCCACAACTATACAAGGTGCAAATATGTCAGTGAGGCAAAGTCTCATCTGCAAAGCACACTCTTATAAAGAAAGGTCTTTCCATGAAAAATCAACTTGTAAAAGATGGGTCAAGGCCAAAGTCTAAAGTCATGTAGTGTACTTTTAAAATAGATCTTATAAACTTAATTTTGTTCGAAATTAATTTTTTTAAATTTAATTTTGCTAAGAAGTGAATTTGTAAGTAATGATTTATGTTCGAAAACATTATCTAGAAAATCATAGCAAAAGTATTGTTGACTCTATGGGGGGGAAATGATGATTACAAACATAAGCTATTAAGTAGATCTTAGTCTTGTGAAAGATATATTTGTGTATGTAGGACAAAGAATGAAAGAAAATTGAAAGAACAAGTATCATATCAAAATGAGATCAGGCTAAGACCACAAACAATCTAATGAAGTGAACATAGACAAAGCTATTAGTAGATTATGAAGACATGAAGCTCAAAGACTGAAGAGTTTGTAATGCCCAGGTCGAGAGATCTATAATTTGTGACACTTTGTCCTGTCGAACTCAGGGAAAGCTCTAAGTTTGGATCCTATGCCTCATTGAAGGACTATACGTTTGGAACATTTTCATACGATTAAAAGTTCTAGTTATTGTTCCTTAGATATTCAAGAATTGAAGGGCTAATGAATTTTAAGAAGTCATTAACCCTTCTGTTTTTAGTCCCGAAGTTTAAGAAAATGTAAGTTTTCAGATATTTGTACTATAATCTAAAAGTAAGATTTTTATTCTTAATGAGTTTGATTTTTTCAATATTTTTATTGAATTCAAATGGAAGATATTCCTTTATTTACATTTTTGTTATGATGATATTTGATAGGTGTAGATGGAAAAAAAAAAAAAAAGACTCTAGGCGCCCAAGGCCAGTGCACAAGCATTCGCTGTGTTGCGAGATTGGCTGAATTTCAAGTGAGTGGGCGACTGGGCGCCCGCTGGGCGAAATTAAAAGAAGAAGCTCGAATCTTCTCCCCCATTTTCTATCATATCTCTCTCTCTCTCTCTTCTTCCTCTTCTCGCACATGGATTCTACCATTCCTTCGTCAATTTTTCACTCTAACCCACCAAATCCATCATCTTCATCATCATCATCACCATGGCTCTTGGGTTTTCTTGTCTTGGAGCTCTCTCTCTCCCTTTCTAGTGAGAGAAACAAAGGTGGGAAGAGACCCATACCCTTTATCAAGTTTGTTCCTTCTTTTGCAACCCATGGTAACTCTCTAAGCTCAAATATCCTTCTATTTCTTGGGTATAGAAGAATTTTCTTAGAGGATTAAGTTTAAGATTGAGGTTTGGGAATATAGGGTTCCAAATTAAGAATTTTGTGTCTTGGAAAGTATTCCAAGTTAATCCTTGGCTCTAGAAACTAATTCATGTTTGATTTGTGTCCCTTGTGACGTTAAATGCTCGTGAAGGATCAACTATGGGCTCTATAGCACGTTAAGCTCGAATCTCCTACTCATGGTCTCAAGTTGTGAGTGGTAGTATACCTATAACCCATTTTTCTCTAATTTCTAAATATATGCTTGGAATGCATTTCACTAAATTACGATGGAATATGATCAATTGCTTATCCTATGTTTATGAAGTTCTTGAAAGCAATTATGTTAGTTAAGTGTGTGTGTGTGTGTGTGTGTGTGTGTGTGTGTTTGTGTGTGTGTATGTATGTATGTATGTATGTATATATGTATGTGTAATTGTGGGACAAACTAACTGGAAAGTTGATTTCCGGTATTTGAGTAATTTGATAGAAAAGATGAAGTTTCATGTTTTTATAACTTGTAATGCGTTAAAACTAGTTTGAATTTAGAAATGTTTTAAAGAAAGGAAATGTGTTTCCAAGGAATTTAAGCCAAGGACTCACATAAGGCATAGCGAAGACCCAGCAAGTGTGAGTGCCTTCCTAAGTGGAGGAAACTGTAACAGAAACTGTTTGCTAATGGTAGTAGTATTAGCCTTGGTACATCTCGAATAACCCAGCTAGCAGAGTGATTGCTAGCCCGGCATGTTTGGCCAACATGTTTGGAATATATAGACACGCACGGCCATAAAGTTTTCTTTTATTACTGAGGTTAGACCACAGGGCCATCTAGTTAGGCAGCTATCTTCTGAAATAGGATTCTCTCTTAAGTTTTATCATGACATTGAAGCAAGTAATTATTTTTTATGTTTTGAGAAGTATTTCTATCTTATGCAGTTATGTTTAAAATCCCTGTTTACTAGTTGAAATTGTATTATGTTGATGCTGAACAATATAAGTACAAGATAAGATTTGATAACTATATTTGTTGAATTTTATTATTTGTTTAAAGTCATGAGCAAGAATGCATATGAATTGATATAAAGAAGTTTATATTCAGTTGAATTGAAAAGTGCTCTAATGAGCTATAGAGGGTTCAAAGATAAATCAGATATCAGATATATTTTACCAGAAGTTTTATGGCATTTGAAATATAAGCAAAGTACTTTAATTTGAGAAATGATGTATGAGGTTTTATAAAGTTATATTTTTGCTAAAAGTTTATGTTTAAACTTGTCCTACTCCTATTATAGGTATATTATCCCCCACTGAGTCGTATGACTTACTCTTTCTTCCTTTACATGTTTTTAGATAGGTGCAAGCCTTAATTGTCAACCAGAGGTGTTGGACTCTTAGTTAATCCACACTTTGTTCATGTGGTTCTCTGAGATTGTTGTATTTGAGAAGTACATTCTTCAATGTAATTGTATAGTTTTTAGTAGCGCTCCATTAGCCTGCAGGGAGGGTCCTTCATGGGTTGGTCTTGTATTGTAGCAATTGTATAATTATTTTTATTTATGAACAGTTAAATCTTAATGATAACGGATATGTATACATATTTTTATAAGCATATAAAGGTTTTAAACTCCTATGATGTGTGCTATGGGGTGCATTCTGAGAATGCCTAAATCCCCAATGATTTTGCATGTTTGTATGTTTTGTGTAGGGCGAAGATTCTTATTTGAGAATAGTCCTAAATACAAAAGAGACTCTGCCCAATTATTTTTTAAAAAAGATCTTATGTAGGCTTGCTAGAGACGTATTCCTGTGCGCTAGTCACATCCTAGGTTGGGTTGTGATAAAGTTGACCTTAGTGCTGCAGAAGTACAAACGGCTACAACAGAGGCCTGTTGATAAAAAGCTGAAAAGCACATTTTACAATGTCCCATGTTTAATCACTTAAGGATAACAAAAAGAATATCCAAAAAGTGACATTGCCAAAGTAGGTAAAAGACAAAGATGCCTTGTATCATGAAAAAGAAAAATCACTTGGCACAATAATCAATGTACTTCAGCAACAAAGACATGATAATTGCACATTGGAAGACTCCTCATCAATTGAAACCAATTGCATGGATTGGAAGAAAAGAAAGATCTTCAAGGACTTTATGTAAGAATTGTGTCCCATATAATAGTTTAATAATTATTATATAAACATTAAATTCATTAATTGGCTTATTGAAGAAGCATCTTTATGAATAGTTATATTAAAGAGTCATCATTATGAATGGTCATATCTATTAAATGTAAAGGCATGACTATTTAATATATAAAGACATGACTATTGGAGGTGTCTGATGGAAGCACCTTTTCATTATCTATATAAACCAAGGATGTGGTCCTCTCTCATCCATCAATAAGAGTGCATTCTCTCCATCACTATTGTGCCATTAAGAAAGAGGTTAAGAGAGAGAAATTATTATCCTCAATATTGTGTTTGCCTAAGGACTATCTTCTTCACTCAAGTCCCATGGAGAACGGTACGCTTTCTTATCTAAACTATGTGAAATGCATGAAGTTCTAGATCTTGGAATTAATTTATTCATGATAATCTATCCATGCATAATTAGATTATTACTTACATGTGGTATTAGAGCATTAGGTTTAAGAACTCGTGTATTTTCCTTTGAAGATAAATATTGATGAATATTTGCTTTATTCTTAATTCTGTGTTCTATATTGATATTGACCTATTTCTTCATCATCTTCATTTATATCTGAAAATGGCTGGTAATTAGTGATGTCATTCAAACCATGATTCCTCGCTGATGCCATACTTGTCTGTTAGGCGTAGTCCATTTTGGTTTTGCAATGCTTGTTTGAAGTTCATCCAAATTTATGTCTTCCGCGAATGTGCCATTAACTCCTAACTCAATTTTAAGTAGAAGCATTTCTTTTTTGTTTTGTTGATTACCGAAGCTTATCTCAAATGAAGTAAAGCATTTTGTTTTTCGCAAATGCCGTTTCTAAATGGGAAATTAAGTTGTCTTTATGTGCATGACAATTACCAAAGCCTAATTAGGCAAATTTGTGTTACATGACATATTACTGTTTTGTTTTGCCTGAAAACTTTAAATGTTTGGAATTACAAATTCTGTTCCCAAACTGATTTAAGGCCTGTGTTTATTCCAAATGAAGAACGTAACAGTTTTAAAACTATTTTGCAATAAACAGTTTTCTATGAATAAGCATCTATTCATATAATAACCGTTCTTGAATTTCTAATCGGAACCATTCTTAGCGGTTTGGAATTTCTAATTGAAACCATTCTTAGCGATTTGGAATGTTAACGTCACTTTCATTTTCAGTGGCTATTCATTCTATTTTTTATAAAATAATAATATCATTATTATCCTAATTTTATTTGTTAATTGTTTCCATGAACCGAATGAAAGCGACGTTTATTCTATTTAAATATATGTATATGTATAAATTGTTAATTATCATTTATTTATTTATTCATTATGTTTATGAATAAATAAATTAAAGATGTATGTTTTCAATATATTAATATGTATATTTTATGTTAAATATTTACTGCAAACATTTGATTATATTGTAGTAATATTTATGTTTGTAATTTATCTTAAATGTTTATTTACAACTTAAAATTTTATATGATGTATGATTTGTTAGTCACCAAAGTGGCCAAATCTTAAAGAATATAAATTTTATATTGTAATTGTATTTTCAATAACCCATAGATTTTGATGCTTATACATGACATTATGTTATGTGGGTAAATTAAAATTCATTACTATGAGACAATTCCGTGATCACCCAAAGGTTGATTATTTGTTCTTATAATTAGTGAACATAATTGCTAGTAATTGATTTGTCTAGTAGTTTTATTTTGCATATCCAAAGATAGCAAATAATTCCAATTAGCATACCTCAATAACTAGATTAATGTATTATATTAGCATCATTATGTTTGCATGTCTTAGGATCACCCAAAGGTGAACTTTGATATGCGTTTAATGATTGCCTCCATTATTTGAATCTGATTTTTATGTGATAAACTTTATGTCTCAAAGCATTAAGTTATGATTGATTCGTATTTACAGTACCTATTCCTTCACTTCATTCACATGCTTCATCTGTTCCTTTGTTCAATGGAATGAATTTTTCTGATTGGTGGGAACAAGTCCAATTCCACTTAGGTGTTTTAGATCTTGATTTAGCCCTTCAAGAAGAGAAACCTGCTGCTATTACAGATGAAAGCAGTGTTGAGCAAAAATCATTATATAAGAAATGGGAAAGGTCGAACAGATTAAGCCTGATGTTCATGCGAATGACAGTTGCAGACAACATTAAGTCTACCCTTTCCAAAAAGGAGAGTGCTAAGAAATTTATGAAATTTGTGAAAGAACGTTCAAAAACTGTTGACAAGTCACTTGCTGATACATTAATGAGTCAACTGACCACCATGAACTTTGATGGTTCACGTACCATGCATGCACATGTTCTTGAGATGACAAACTTAGCAGCAAATTTAAAGTCATTGGGGATGTCCGTGGATGAGTACTTTTTGGTGCAATTCATACTCAATTCTTTGCCTCCAGAACAATATGGGCCATTTCAAATGAATTATAACACTATTAAGGACAAATGGAGTGTTAATGAATTGGCCAGTATGCTTGTTCAAGAAGAGACAAGATTAAAGAGTCGACAGTCTCATTCAGTTCATCTTGTAAGGCATCAAGAAGCTGGAAGTAGTTTTAAGAGGAAACCAGGGAAAGGCAAGAAGAAAGGTTTACATAACCTGAATGAATCTTCTCAAGTCCACAAGAAGGAATATAAGAAAGATAAGTGTCATTTTTGCCATAAAATAGGACACTATCAGAAAGATTGCCCAAAACATAAAGCATGGTTCGAAAGAAAGGTAAGCCTAGTGCTTTTGTATGTTTCGAATCAAACTTTACTGAAGTTCCTTATAATACTTGATGGATTAATTCTGGTTCCACAACTTATTTTTCCAATACAATGCAGGGATTCCTTTCGATCCAAACCATAAAGCCAAGTGAGAAATTTGTGTACATGGGAGACAGAACCAAGGCTCCAGTTGAAGGAATTGGCACTTATCGTTTGTCATTAGATACTGGACATTATTTGGATCTATTTCAAACCCTTTATGTACCCACAGTCTCTCGCAATTTAGTTTCTTTACCGAAGCTAGATAAAGTGGGATTCTCTTTTAAGTTTGGCTCTGGATCTTTTACTTTATTGTATTGGTTCTAAAATCTTATGTGATGGTCTTTACAAGTTTAAACTTGATGATTATTTTATTGAGACCTTAATGATCCTGTATCATAATATTGGCACTAAACGTAGTTTAGTTAATGAACATTCTGCTTATTTGTGACATAAACGATTGGGTCATATATCCAAAGAAAGGATACAAAGATCAGTAAAGAATGAGATCATTCCAAATTTGGATTTTACTGATCTTGGGGTGTGCATTGATTGTATTAAAGGAAAACAAACAAAACACACTAAGAAAGGAGCCACAAGAAGTACGCAGCTTCTTGAAATTATACATACTGATATATGTGGTCCTTTTGATGTTCCATCTTTTGGTGGAGAAAAATATTTTATCACCTTTATTGATGATTTTTCACGTTTCGGTCATGTTTATTTATTACATGAGAAATCTCAATCTGTGAATGCCCTTGAGGTATACATTAATGAGGTTGAGAGACAACTAGGAAAGAAGGTGAAAATCATTAGGTCGGATAGAGGTGGTGAATATTATGGAAAGTATAATGAGTCAGGACAAAATCCTGGTCCATTTGCTAAATTCCTTGAAAAGCATGGCATTTGTGCTCAATACACAATGCCACGTACACCAGAACAAAATGGTGTAGTAGAAAGGCGTAATTGTACTTTAATGGAAATGGTTAGGAGTATGTTAAGTCATTCTTCTTTACCCATTTTTTTGTGGATATATGCTTTGAAAACCGCTATGTATTTGTTAAACAGGGTTCCTAGTAAGGCAGTTCCAAAAACTCCTTTTGAATTATGGATTGGAAGGAAACCTAGTTTAAAACACTTACATGTTTGGGGTTGCCCAACGGAAGTAAGAATTCACAATCCACATGAAACAAAATTGGACTTTAAAACAACCAGTGATTTTTTCATTGGATATCCGAAAAAGTCCAAGGGGTATAGATTTTATTGTCCTAATCATAGTACAAGAGTTATTGAAGCTGGAAATGCTAGATTCATTGAAAATGGTGAAACTAGTGGGAGTAAAGAATTGCGTAATGTTAGCATTTAAGAAGCCAGGGTTGAGATTCCTTTGCCCATGACTTCTAAAGTTGTTGTTCCTGCAATAATTGCACAACATACTAATGGCCAAGAACAATATATTAATGATCAAACACTCCATCACGAAGATGTCAATAATGACCCTATAATAGATGAGCCACAATTAAGAAGATCTCAAAGGGAAAGAAAATCAGCCATCTCTAATGATTATGTGGTTTATTTACAAGAGTTAGAAGTTGATTTAGGAATAAATGATGATCTAGGTTCATTTTCTCAAGCTGTTGAATGTGATAATTCTGATAAGTGGATCAATGCAACGAAAGATGAGTTGAAATCTATGGATGATAACCAAGTTTGGGATCTTGTCGAATTGCCTAAAGATTGCAAAAAGGTTGGGTGTAAATGGGTCTTTAAAACAAAACGAGACTCAAATGGCAATGTCGAAAGATATAAGGCTAGACTTGTTGCAAAAGGTTTCACTCAAAAAGATGGCATTGATTATAAAGAGACATTTTCACTAGTGTCTAAAAAAGACTCACTTAGAATCATTATGGCTTTAGTGGCTCATTATGATTTAGAGTTACATCAAATAGATGTTAAAACTGCCTTTCTTAATGGAAATTTAGAAGAAGAAGTTTATATGGATCAGCCTGAAGGCTTTTCAATTAAAGATAAGGAACACATGGTGTGTAAACTTAAAAGGTCAATATATGGACTTAAACAAGCTTCCTGTCAATGGTATCTTAAGTTCAATGATACCATAACCTCTTTTGGTTTTAAGGAAAATGCCGTTGATTGATGTATATATATGAAGATCAGTGGGAGCAAGTTTATTTTTCTAGTCTTATATGTTGATGATATTTTGCTTGCTACTAATGACCTTGGTTTATTACATGAAACCAAGAAATTTCTCTCTAGAAACTTTGAAATGAAAAATCTAGGAGAGGCAACCTATGTGATTGGAATAGAAATATTTCGTGACAGGTCACAAGGATTGTTAGGGTTGTCTCAGAAAGCCTATATTAATAAAGTTCTAGAAAGATTTAAGCTGGACAAATGTTCAGCAGGAATAGTTCCAATTCAGAAGGGAGATAAATTTACTCTTATGCAATGTCCAAAGAATGAATTGGAATGAGAACAAATGAAAAATATTCCTTATGCATCTATTGTTGGGAGCTTAATGTATGCACAAACTTGTACCAGGCCAGACATCAGTTTTGCTGTCAGTATGCTAGGCAGGTATCAAAGTAATCCTGGATTAGATCACTGGAAGGCTGCAAAGAATGTTGTCAGATATTTGCAAGGGACAAAAGACTACATACTCACTTATAGCAAGTCTGATAATCTAGAGATAATTGGGTATTCAAATTTAGATTTTGTCGGATGTGTTGACTCAAGGAAATCCACATTTGGTTATTTGTTCCTTTTTGCTGGAGGGGCAATTTCATGGAAAAGTGTGAAGCAGTCTGTCATTGTTGCATCCACCATGGAGGCTGAGTTCGTGGCATGCTTTGAGGCCACTATTCATAGATTATGGCTACATAACTTTATTTCAGGACTTGGGGTTGTCAATAGTATAGCCAAGCCACTGAAAATTTATTGTGACAATTCCGCAGCTGTCTTCTTCTCTAAAAACAACAAGTATTCTAAGGGTGCTAAACATATAGAGATCATACTTTGCCGTTAAAGAAGAAGTTCAGAAACAAAGAGTATCAGTAGAACATATTAGCACAAACCTTATGGTTGCAGATCCATTAACAAAAGGACTGCCACCCAAGACATTTTATGAGCAAGTTGAGAGAATGGGCATTATTGGACGTCATTGATGATGTTGTATTATGATTATTTTGACTTGTTTGACACCCTGAGCTTAATAATAAAGTTTGTTTCTGATATTTATTTCCTGTTTCTAATTAGTATACATTACGAGATTAGAGTAATGACAACAGGAACAATGGTCTTTTAATAAAGACATTAAAGTCGGACCATACTCTTCATTATGGGTCATGTTAAGTAAGAAGGTTAGTGTTATAGTACGTGGAAGGGACTATGTAGAGAAAAATAGTGACATACAACCGCCATGACTCGCATTAATTTTCTACTTAATCATGATATTATGTTCTAGCCAATATAATGAGGATTTAACATTATCTTAATTTGTGCATTATGTATCTTATTAAACTATAAAGTATTGTTATATGGGACAAGTGGGAGAATGTAAGAATTGTGTCCCATATAATAGTTTAATAATTATTATATAAACGTTAAATTCATTAATTAACTTATTGAAGAGATATCTTTATGAATAGCTATATTGAAAAGTCATTATTATGAATGGTCATACCTATTAAATATAAAGGCATAACTATTCAATATATAAAGACATGACTATTGGAATCTAAAGACATGACTATTGGAGTTGTCTGATGGAAGCACTTTTTCATTATTTATATAATCCAAGGATGTAGTCCTCTCTCATCCATCAATAAGAGTGCATTCTCTCTATCACTATTGTGCCATTAAGAAAGAGGTTAAGAGAGAGAAATCATTATCCTCCATATTGTGTTTGCCTAAGGACTATCTTCTTCATTCAAGTCCAATGGAGAATGGTATGCTTTCTTATCTAAACTATGTGAAATGTATGAAGTTCTAGATATTGGAATTAATGTATTCATGATGATCTATCCATGCATAATTAGATTATTACTTACACTTTATATATACAAGTATTCAAGATACATTAGACATAGATCTTAATGATCATTTTACGAGCTGTGTGGCTTAATTGTATTATGATATTCTTCATCTTCTAGCCTTCAAAACGTTATAATCTGGTGAGTGAAGTTAGATGAAAGAAAATGTTATGAAAGAAACAAATGTGTGAGAAACCAATGAGAAAAGTATTTTTAGTTGGTTAGAATAAAGTGCTCAAGTTTGTGAGCATCAAGTGGAAGCTTAGAGAAACTTGTTATAAATAATAGAGTAAAATACAATCCCCTCCCTTGAGAAAAGGTATTATTACATTCCCCTCCTCTCTATTTCTAAAACATGCACTTCCCTCCTCTAAACAATTAGAGTAAAATACAGCCCATTCCCTTAAGAAATAATATTCTATTTCTAAAACATATACTCACCTCCTCTAAAAAATTAAAATAAGTTACAATTTAATCCATTTTCAAGTTTTCAATTAACTTTAATTATCTCATGTTTATTATTTTATTTTTGATCAAAATACCCTTTAATAATATTTATACATATTAATTTTTTTACAAAATAAAATATGTATGTGGCTTATAATAATAATATATATAGTTTAATTTAAAAATTAAATTATTACTATATTAAGAGAACAAATTATTTATAGTAACAATACTTTGTAATAATCATTTTTTCAAAAATAAAAAGTACAATGTTCTCAGCAATTAAATTTTAGAATATTATTGTACATTTTTTTATAGTAAAATCACAAAAAAAATTGTTATCTTTTTTGAAATTGATCTCTATATACGATATTAACAAATAATTTTTATTTTTTATATACATTAATATTCTACAATCAATAGTTGAGGAAATATGTAATTTTTATTTTTGAAAATAATTATTACAAATTATTGTTATTATTAATAATTTGTTCTCTTAATATCGTAATAACATAAATTTAAATTTTATATATATATATTTTATATTATTATCAACCATTTTATTTATTAAAAAATAATAAAAAATTAATAAAAAACTTGAAAATGGATTAAAATATAAGTTTTCTTAATTTTTTGGAAGGAGAGGAGTATATATTTTAAAAATAGAGGAAAAGAAAGCGTAAGAATATTATCTCTTATAGGAGGGGTTTGTATCATACTTATCTTAATTTTTTAGGGGAGGGGAGTATATGTTATAGAAATAAAGGGAAGAAAAGTATCATAATATTATCTTTCAAGAAAGGAGGTTATACTTTATATAATATTATTGATAGTGAAAAATCCTACGTTCTATAGTGAATAATTGTAGACAGCAAGATTTGTGAAGATCAAATTTGGATAATTTTTTGTGCAAGCTTTTCTTTCCCATGTTCTTGTAATTTGAAATATATTTATATTTGTTACATCTTAGCAAAGCCTTTTAACTAATCTAATAGATTATACAAGTTTCCAGTGACAAATCAATCTATTATCTATAGCATTGTCTAATAGAATTCTAAGTAGATATCTAATAGTTGGACAACATATTTTACGCATCCAAAATATTCTAATGTGTGTTACAGTGCACAAATAGTTTAGATTATTTGAAGACTTGATTTAACTTAGTACCATCAAGCATTGTGTATTAATAAAGATGTGTAACAAGAGAAAAAATATTTTTTTCTTTATCTTCTTTCTTTTCATTTTCTTTCCTTTCATTTTTTCTCGACATCCAAACATAATATAAATGTTATTAAAGTAATAATATAATATCATTAAAATATTTATTGATAAGATACTTTTGTTACTTAGTACGCATGCAACTGTCTTTTTTCCCGCAAAAGTTACTTCTACAGTTCCGCTGTTCGACTTCAAAATTATGGTTTTGATGCAAATTTGATTTTGTTATAAAACTGCCAATTATGTTGACGCAAATTTCAAACCATGTTTGCAGCCTCAAATGTAATTTCTAAGGCCTGCCGACGGATTCACTGACACAATTACAGCTCCAAAGATATCAGACTGCCTACAACAGCATTTGAAAAAGTGAGACAGCTGCACTCAGTTAATGAAGGGTGTGTCTGTCACTGAAAGTTGTGGAGGGAAAAGAAGAGAAGAGTTAAAATAAAATTATAGTTGCTTTCCAAACCCTTCCCTTCTTTTAATTGTCTCTCTAAAATTTAAATTTATAAACATATTTTAAAATAATTTTAATATTTATTTTTCTCAAATAATATCTTAAATTTGAGTATTGAAAATGAAAAATTTAATGTTTAAAGAATTTTATCTTAATAATAAATCGACTTAATTTAAATAGAGTTTAGTGGAATCTAAATTGGGATGGTTTAGAACAAAAACAGAAGCTAGAGTTGCCAAAAAAATAATTGTTCACAAGAGAGAGAATCAGTGGCTCAAAATTTTTATAAGCTGGATCCATCCATCGATTTAAAGTCAGTATAACTTCTGTATTGTTTGTTTCCGTGCATATCAGCACCCAAACATAAATAATCCTGTTGACCCCAAGTGACAGATTAGACACTCCACCAGCAAGTTTATCAGCCTTCTACTGCAATTGTGCAATCTGAATGAGTCATTTTCTCTTCTTTTGGGCCCAGGTTGGTCCATAAATTGCCAAGAGCGTCCGGCCAAACCGTCTATCAGTTATCTGTGGTTACCATACAACCACTTAAACAGCTCAAACTGTGGCCATATGTTAAAATTCACAACTAATGTTATAATAAATTCATAAATATAGTTCCTGCACCATCAGGCTAAATGGGCAGCCCAATGCATGAGGCTCTCTCCTGATGAGGTCTAAAGAGAGTAGATATATACAGTATTATCCCTGTAAATAGAGAGGTTGTTTCCAAAATTTGAACCTGTGACCTCTAAGTCACAAGATAGTAATCTTATTATTGTGCGAAGACTCACCCTCTATATCGGGCTAAATGGATTTCAAGAAAAATTAGTGGCTTTTAAGGATAAATAAAGTTTGACGATTAGGCATACACAGTACCACCGGTTACTTGAATTACCTTCACAAGGCGTCCGCAAGAATCCAGCATGTCAGTCTTTAAAGGATACTCAACAACCTGGATCAGAACTTGACAGTTCAATGCAAACTTAGTAAGCGGAGATCATATGGACCAAGAATAAGAAAGCAAGAAACTGCTACGGTGCTACATACAATAAAAGTGTCATCTCCAACCAAGGATGATTCTGAAATTTGTCTCATCAGCACCCCATAGTCAACTTGTGTATATGGAGGGGTCACACTAATGTAATCAAATAGGCCACTGCTTCCTGCATGTGAAAAATTCCAAATTTACAACAGCAGAATGGTTAAGTTTCTAGGAGTTACAAACTACATGATCATTTCCAATAAGGAACTCGCATGCTAATTTTCTTAGCATACCCACTTTGGCAATTGTCTATAGAGAGAAGGTAATGACGGAAATATTTATTGCGTTACCTTAAATAGAAGTCTTAGCAGTAGCTGCATAAAAAACAATAAAAGTGCAGCTTCCAGAACTCTTTGTGGTAGTTCCTCAGCCCAGTAATACTTTTGCATCAAACATCTCATATTTCAAGCATAAATGGTTCTTTCCCTTTTTGTTTTTTGGGGGGGTCTAAACCATTTGTTAACCATATAATTTTTCATAACCCTAATCCGAGTTGATTAAGATGCCAGAAATTATGCATCAAAATGGAATTAAAAGGGAAAAGATGTACATGCCTACAAATTGCTCTGCACGTTCAAAGAATTTTTCCACACGGACGGTATGTATGACTGAAAAATCAAGGAATCCAGTCCCCGCTAAGTTTGGACGTAAAACATCTGACACAACCCAAGGATCCATCTCAACAAAATGCACCTGAAATTTATTTTGTATCATAGAAAAAATAGACTTCAAGCAAAAGAAATGCATTATACACGGGGAAACTAAAAATCAAATCGTCAAAATTCCTTCTTTGAATCTACTTGAACTTGATGAAATCTGTTAATTTCGTTTCTTAACAGAAGGGTGATCCTATCACTTAGGAGATAGCTCAGATAATATGACAAGAGATCACAATTTTTGCAGAACTCACAATACATAAGATACAATGATTGCAAACAGCTCATTCAAAACATTAATACCTCGGAACATCCTCGGCTGAGTGCTTCAATTCCAACAGAACCTGTACCACTGTACAAGTCTAACCAGCGTCCAGGTCTCAAGGATGCAGGACAGCCACCAGCCGCCTTTAGTATAAACAAGAACATTGCGACAAGGAAATTAAACAGAGTATATGCAACCCCATATGAACAATTAATAAGCAAACAGGTGTATTTAGGAGATAAAATATGCAACTGGTACCTGTAATATATCAAATGCTGCACCTTTCACCACTTCCATCATGGGGCGTACATCCATGCCCTTTGGTGAGAGCAGCTTTGTTCTTCGAGCCGTTCCTCCAAGAACCTACATAGCCATATAAATTAATCAGTAAAATTCTCAAGTAATGAAGCTTGATAAGTTGATAACAAGCTCCCTAGGGTAGGCAACCCTAAGTTCATAAAAGAAATAGAAAACAGTTCAAGAGTGCATCCATTAAATCACCATTAGATTCAGTGCCATAGTTGTCATCACTTTCATCTTCTTCTAATGAATGAACAAATATCTTTACTCATTACCAGGGTAAGATTTAAGAAGAGGTAATCATTAAAGCTGAAATGAGTCACTGATCGTAAGTTTTAAGTTTAACACTACATTGACCCTACTCTTAACCTTTTAAAATCAATAATGACCAATTGTTAGGCAAGGTATATATGAAGCCCATAAACAAGGAAAAGTGTTAGAATGTACAAGTGATAAAAACCCAAATATCTCTATCATCTTAAATCTTTAGTTTAGGTAATTCATCATACATGTAAGAGGCAGTCATCCTACATGATATTGGAATGCAAAGACAGCAGAAAATGGGGGATTAAGCTCCTCTAAAGTGCAGACTCCACCTTATTTTGAGTCCATCAATTTCACAATTTCTATTTTACAAAGTGCAAGCAACCTTGCAGCAATCTATCTATGAACATACAATCAACAGTAAAAACTCCTAGTTTCCTCAACAAATATCAATGACTATCAATTTGCACTTTGCACTTTAAAGGAGCCAGGTCCTAAAATGAGAGTACCTGAAGCAACTTATGCGTAGTCCGTGGCGGCTTAGGTTCCTCTGGTGGATCTTCCACTTGCTTCCCTCTTCTCATCTTAGGCTGCTCCTTTCTCGTCTTGGACTAAAAAGTGGCATTTAGAAACCAAACAAAAGAATGAATAATAAAAGAAAATACAGTTTTTAAATTCACAAAAGATACAAAATTCAAAAACTTTATTGAGATATGACACAGAAATTAAGCTTGAAAAAAAGAAGATCGAGAGAAAGATGGAACCTTAGAAGATGATTGAGAAAAATACTCGTCAGCATCAACATCATAACCATACCGCTCAAGTAGGATTTTTTTATCTTTACTCGCCAACCCATTTTCCGATTCTGCCAAAAAATCCGAAAAACACAATATTCCAATCATCAAGGAACATACAAATTGATTAAAAATTATTTTTTTCCCCTTTAATTAGCAAAAATGAACATACTAGTGTAAGAGGAGACTATAAGTGAGGAGGGTCGATTGGTGGGTGTCGAGGAGAAGGTAAGAAGAGGAAAGGGTGAAGGAGGTGATGAGACAAGATTTGTCTTGGTGTTTAGAAGGAGTGGTGAGAGTATTGGGTGGGAAGAAACCGCCATTGTCAGAGCTTGAATGGAATTGAAAATGTCTGAAGAGTGAGAATTGGTTGAATGAGAAAGAAAGTAGGATTGTTGAACTTGCTGGAGTTAGAGGGTCTGTGGTGTGAGAGATTTAATCTATGGTGTGTTAATCTGAGAAGCGAAAAGTGAGATAAGAACCCTGTTTTGTGTGTGCGAGAAACTAGTCACTAGACAGCAGACAGAAGAACTGCCACGACAGAAACAGCTTTGTTGAGTTCGGATAAAACGACCACCAACACAAGGAGAATATTTTGCAGCATGCAAATATGCATTTTGGTCTTTTGAAAAGAGTTACAGGATTTTTTATATCAAATAAAGTTTCTAAAAGAATAAATTGGACTAGATAGTAATAAAAGTTGTTTGAGATTAAACTACGTTTGGATAAAAAAAAACTCTTTTTTTTCAAATTTTTTTAAAAATTCTTTTAGAGTTTTATTTTTTAGAAATATATTTTATATTTGGATAGATTATTTAAAAAATAATTTTAATTATTAAAAGTATCTATAAATATGTTTAGATAAAAAAATAAAAATAATTATTTTATTGTCAAATTATAAACAAATAATATTAAAAAAATTAGGATTTAATAAGGGATAAGAAAAAAATTATATATATTGTAATTTTAAATAAAGATAAATAATATTTTTAAAAAATAATTTTGTTAAAAATTATTTCTATTTCTACTTTTCTTAGAAGTTAGGTGTTACTAACTTTTTAAAAAATGATAAATTAATTTTTTTATTAGAGGTATTTTTTTAAAAGTTATCCAAACACATTTTAAAACTTATAAAAATACTTTTTTTCAAATAAATAAGTGTTTTTTTCTTAAAAAAAAATCAATCCAAATAGACTTATTAGATAAGAGGAAAAAAAGCATTTTACTTCTAAATTATAAATCATATACACTTTAGCTCTTGTATTTTAAAAAATGTGCAAATCGATTCTCTAAACTTTTCTAAATGTGTGTTTGTTAACTTTCTATCAATTATTAATGAAAATAACACATATTTAAGAAAATTTAAAATGCTATTGGGTTGCAAATTTTAAAAAATTCAGGGGTTAATTTACACATAATCCAAATTTCAGGAGATATAATACATTTATTTTGACTAAAATATATATATTTATGAAAGTTCAAAAGGCTAATTAACACATTTTTAAAACGCAAGGCCTAAAATACATATGGCCTATAGTTTAGAAGGTAAAGTGTTTTTTTCCTTAAATAAATTCTTAAAAATTAAAATTAAATATGATATCATTTTAGTCCTTTTAAAAATTATTTGATATCAAATAAGTCTCTATTAACTCAAGGTCTGATTAGTTTTTTATTTTTATTTCCTATGTTTATTGTTAATTACAAAAATACACGTTATTTTCAATCTATTTCATTTTTTTGTAAAATTTTGTGAACAAAATAATAAAAACAGAAAATGAAAATAAAAAAAAGGGATTTTCTTATTTTTACTATATTTTTATTTTCAATCTATTTCATGTTTTCAGAAATTATGCGAATGAAATAATGATGGGAGGAAATAGAAATAGAAAACAAGATTCTTTTTTATTTTTAGTATTTCCTTCATAAAATTCTCAAAACAAGAAATAGAGTGAAAATAAGGTGGCTTTTTTATAATTAAAATTGAAAATAGGAAATGAAGATAAACTAAATAGACCCTCATATTTTATCGAAAATATGATCAAATAGTCTTCTAAAAAGATTAAAGTGAGGTCACATTTTAACTTTTAGATATTTATTTGATGTAAAAAAATTTTAAGGACTAATGTGATGTTACATTTGACCTTTTAGGGATTTATTCAATATAAAAAATCTTTTAAGGATTAAATTTGGTGCTGCACGAATCTATTAGAGATCAAAATATATGTTTACTCAAATTTACATTAATAAACATATTTTGTAATAGCTGCACTTTTTAGCTTAAGTTTTTAACACACTGTAAAATAAGTTTATAAAAGCTTTAAAACATATTATTTTCTTAAAGAATACAAATAAATTATAAAATTTCTTAACTTGAATTAATGTCTTATACATAGTTACCAGGTGTTGGTTTATCTAGCTAGCCTTTTACTTATGCATTGCCAAGACTTTACTTTGATTTTTAGGTTCACCTGTTGGCAGATGAATTATAAGTACCTCTATAAGCAATCGTTGGGCCCAAAGACAATGCCCTAACTTTGAATTAGGGCAAGCTTCCTCCTCAATCTAAACTTATATTAATATACTATTTTTAAAATTATATTTAATATGCATAATGTTTAAATATACATAATGTTTAAACTTACACAATCATTTAATTTTAGGCCAATCCAATCACAATTTGATAATTTATCGAGTCATAATTGGGGTTAGGTCTAGAAAATGGCTCAATGAAGAAGTCAGCTAAGATTGGATCAAGTTAAAATGATCCAAACCTGGCCCATGAACACCCTTTATATATGGCTTGGATGAAAAGATTAGGTTTAAATATATAATTGGTCCCTATAATTTATTGCAATTTTAGTTTTGGTTCCTATACTTTAAATTTGTTTTTAAGTCCCTTTAGTTAAAATGATCCAACCCAGCCCATGTCCTACCATTAAGGAATTAGCCTTTACAATTAACTTCATCTAAGATGCCATTAACTTGTGTCCTACGTGGTTGACAAACTCTTTCTTGATCATATGTGGAAAATTTTATTCCACGCTAGCCCAACCTATCCCTTTTCCTCCACAAATTTAATCCATTGTGTATTAGACGCCATTCAATTCTTAGCCCCTACTCCAAAACCAAAGCCACCATACACAACTAAAATTCTCTCTACTATGGTGGAAGGAGATTCCATATTGACAACATCTTCTATGGCAAGGAAAAGGAAGGCAAAAGAGATGACGAGCCATCAACCACCATCGGATGAAGGAAATCAACAAGCAACAAAGGCTATGGAGCAACAAAATGAGGACCCTAATCTTCGTAAGTTTCTGAAAGTACCCTTTCTTTGCTTGAATATGATTACAAAATGTGTTCTTCTTTAGTGAGTGTTAGTTTTTTCCTAAATGTTGATTATATAGTTATTAGGTTTTCGATCTTTTTATTTTGGGCTTGAATAAGGTTGCTTTACTAATAGGTTTAGGTGCTTGAATAAGGCAAATATCATGCAAAATTGAATGATATAAAGCAATACATGAAGAAGAATGAAAGCAAAGAAATATTTGCGTCTTTTCATGCATTTTTTGCCCTTGTTCTGTTTGGTCATGTGTAGAGAAAGAATGAAAGTGTATGTTGTCTTTGTTTATTTTCTAGTTTTTCATTGTTGGATTTTATGGCTTTTATGCATTTTTCTTTCTCTTCTTTGCAATTTCCATTGTTGTTTCATTGTTGGATGTTAACGCTTTTCTTTACTGGTTATCTTGGATCATCTCTTATTTTCTCATGAGCCGTTGGTTGAATATAAAAAAAAAGAAGAAGACAATAGCATGTGCAAAAAACAAAATACTTCGTGTCCACTCCATTAATTTCACAAATCATACAGCCAACATACCCCTTAAACACCTAGTGCCAATCACAAACATCCCCCCAAGAGCATGTGCAACAAACAAAATACTTCGTGTCCACTCCATTAATTTCACAAATCATACAGCCAACATACCCCTTAAACACTTAGTGCCAATCACAAACTGCCCCCCCCCCAATACAATATTTTAATCCCTTGTAACCTATCCATTACATTACTAATCAACAATAATCCAAAAGACAACTCCATTCTTTCCTCTATTCTAAGATACCTCACACATCTTCCTCCCTCCTCCCCAACCTTGGCATTTGCTTTCCAGCAATAAATAACACTAGCAACACAACCCAAGAAATCATCATTAGGATCTTGTGTAGCCTAAAATTAGCCTTCATTTTACCTCTCTTGCACGCATAGGTATTGGACTATCCAACCATTAAAGTATTTACAAGGTCAAGACTCCTGCCAAAACAGATGCATGTTAACAAATAAGCTTTATAAATTCAAAACCAAAACAAACAATTTTTTTCTTACTATGTGATTTGGACACCCTCCAAAATCTTCTTCCAAGATTTGAAGTGGTGGAAGAGGTGTTGCATGTCACCAAACCTCCACAAGCATAGTATTTTTGTTGTTGGGCCATTCAAGATTGACTTGAGGTTTTCATCTCGAATCTCTCTTCTTCCATGGCTTCCAAACCCAAACTTCTACAGCCATTGGGAGAGATGACCACAACTAGGGTCTTTAGAGAAGGTGTTAGTGAGAATACAATGTGGCAAGTAGATACCACATGACAATACTTATATATTTGACAGCTAAACCATCCTCTTAGGACTTTGTTAAACCATCCTTTGCTAGTCATTTAGGACACAAGCTAACAATGTCTTAGATGAAGTTGATAGTAGAAACTAATTCTTTAATGGTAGGACACTATAAGAATTTAAAACAAAACTTTTAAAATATAGGGATCAAAACCAAAATCGCATGATAAGCTATGGGGATCAATTACATGCATATTTAAACATAAAAAGTTAAAAATAATTTGAATTTCTAGCCGTCATTTTACTGTCATCAAATATTACACACACACACACATACATATAAGGGGTATATCAAATGAAATGAATGGTTTATTTTGAGAGTCGAAAGAGTAAATCTTGGTTATATAATAATACATTAATAGTCAAAATTAAAAATTATTTAAAAATCATAATTCTCTATATTTTAATCTTGACTATTAATATAAAATCCAATCGTCATATTTACTATTCTCGCTCTCACAATTCAAAGTTAGTGAAAAATTAAGAAATTTAAATTATATTTTACATAAATTGTACTTTATT
Organism: Pterocarpus macrocarpus; assembly: GCA_031439585.1. Classification (NCBI taxonomy): domain Eukaryota; kingdom Viridiplantae; phylum Streptophyta; class Magnoliopsida; order Fabales; family Fabaceae; genus Pterocarpus; species Pterocarpus macrocarpus. The sequence goes on from CM062520.1 coordinate 19,826,116, forward strand.
TACTATTAAAAAAATTAATTATTATAAAATAGCAAAAACTTACGAATGTAGATTGACAAAGACGTATATACCTGTTTGAGCACAATTCAACTGTTGAATCGTGAATCAATTCTTTCACCAATTTAATAGCCGGTATGATTTTTTAAATATTAGTAAAGATTTCTTCAATTACTTTTAAGACTATGAAGCGAGTTTGACAATTATTAATTCGGTTACAATTTTATTAATCTGGTCTATATAGGAGCAATCTACATTTTTAAATGAACTGCTATGTTTTTATACAAATATTTTCACTTTAAAAATCAAGTTCAAAATGACTAAAATAAAATATGCATTGTAAAATTTAAACCATATTTCACAACCAAAAACAGGATAAAAGTCTTCGTCTATGCAACCTATATAAACGACTTGACTCATTTAACTTACTAATTCTAGGTCAAGTTTTTTTGGTAGAGTTAAATACGAATTACTAATTATTAACAATTGGTTGGCATAAGTGATTAAGTAATTACCTTTTTTAAGCAAAATCTTGAGTTTAAGTTTTATAGATGAAAAATATTAATATTGAGAAAGCTTTACCTCTATAATGGATTGTCTTGCCTTGGGCCAAATTAGGTAGAGTTAGGAGTGGAAATAAATTAGACTTCGATTTCAATGGGTCTAGCATGTATTCTCATAAAGTAGAGTCTGTACAAACTTATATTGAGGTCTATTTGATAATAAGACTTTTAAATAAATTAAAAAGATTATTCTTAAATAAGCCCAAAAATTCAAAAAATACCCAAAAAAATAATTTTAAATAAGCCAAAAGGTCCAATAAAAAGGGCAAAAAGTCTATGTCTGAACCAAAATACTTCTATTATCATTAGATAATAATAATAATAATAATAATAATAATAATAATGGTTTGGAAGGTAAATGTCTTAAATGAATTCACTTGTTGGCCTTTGTTCATGAGATCCATTACTATTAATTATTATTTGTAATCGAATAGATCATTGGAAATCACATGTTGGCCTTTGGATTTAAATATGTTAGTTTGCTTGTATGAGTGTTGATCTGGTTTCTTGGTCTATGATGGGCGTGGAATAAGATAACCTTTCATGAAAGAGCCGTTCCTCCTCACTATTCGCTATGTATGTGTGTATGTGCTAATGAGACTGAATACTTTTTGAGACATTTTAATTATGACTATTGCTTCATATTCCCATCAAATTCCTAAGGAAGAAAATGGAGAAGATTCTGTTCCTAACATATACATGCATATATATCTTCTACAATTTTTAAAGTAGATTCTTCTCTGTGTCGGTAATATCACCTATCTTGATTTTAGGTGTTGTTAGTATATAAGAATTTTATCCTACAAGAAATTGAAAATAAATCAAGATCAAATTCAAATTTACAATATGTTATTGCTAAATTGATGTGCTTAAAAAAGAAGAAGAAAACAATAATAGTTTAAGTGTTAGATCAAATGGTATAGCAAGCCACTAGGAGTACACAAATGGTGAGAGATTTGGTTAGTTTATACGAGGTTATAGATTCAATCCATAGTGCCAATACCCGAAAAAAAAAAATGATCAGATAGTATTCAGTAATATTTAAATAGAGCAATTTCTTCTTCTCCCGGAACTTCATCGTAAACAATTAAATTGATTTCAAAATTAAATTAATCAGTTTAATGTAATATATTCATATTGAATAAATTATAAAAGAGTTCATATTAAATAAAATACTAGCCCGAAGCAACAAAAATGAAAATCATCGTTGTACTACGTAAAAATTAGAAGAACGTTTTTCGGGAATGAACATTGAATTTATTGTAGATACCAATATATGTAAAACCTAACAAACTTCATGTAAAATGATCGAACCACTGAAGCAACCGAAAACCAATTATGACCAATTCACTTAAAATGTTTATCAATTACAACTGGCCCTTTCTGCATGTACTTCACAATATGAAGCTACAGGATTGTGAACACTATATTTTTGCTTTTCTGTTAATAAAAATAAATTTTCCTTTTCTTTAACTTCTAGAATATTATCATTTTTCAAGTTTTTATTTTTTTAAAATTTTCATTTATGTGATACCTTTTTCAGAATCTCATTCTATTTCAAATTTTTAAAATTTTTCAATTTTATTTTAAATTTTTTATCAATCTATTAATAAAAATCTATTTACTTTATATAAACCCAACTCCTCCACCACTTGAAAAGGAGTTCATTTGTTTTCGGAGACAGAAAGATCGCTAGATAACTAAGAGCAACTATGAGAGTGCGGGAACTCTTGCTAAAGGTTGACACTGATCCACTCTGGGGGCATTTGCTGGTACGTCTCTTTAAACCCTCTTTTTAATTGCTTTCACACGCACACACTCCGCCTCTCCCTCCCATTTATCATTCTGCATCATTCAATACTACACTACACTACACTACACGTTAATTTGTTTTTCTCTCAATGCAACACATACTCTTTCATTCAACACCATAACACCATTAAACACTAAACATAAAAATACAAGGCATCATCACAGCCACCGTGACTCAACCGCCATAGCCACCATCATCATCCTTAGCAAAACCAGCCATAACCACCACAAAAACCAGCCCCTCACACATAGTAACCACCACCAAACCAGCCGCCAGCCGTCACACATCATCTTCTCGCCCACCACGACCCACAGCGCGCTGCTAACCACCGCAAACCCCAAGCTCGACATCGACGTCGACGTCGCAAAACATCACCTTCACCATGCCCACCCATACCATCGCAACCTCACTGTAGCCGCAGTAGAAAGGAAGTAACCAAATAGCCGAAACCATCATCATATATCCAAACCGCCATACACCGTCAGCCACTTTCGCGATCTCAACCACATCCCGCCACCAATTTCTGCTGCCCAACCATTAGTTGTGCCGCCTCTGGATTGCGTTGTCACAGCCTGCCGCTTCGCCCGACCGCCACGCCGCTGTGCCTGGCGCCCCTGGTGCATAGCACTGTTGAGCTCTAGCTTTTGGAATGTAGTTCTCCCAATAATTTATTCGTAACAGCTCTGCCTCCTTTCGTGTGGTCTTACTGAGTGATGCCCCTGCCCCTGGTTTCTTTACATTTTTAGTTTAAGAGATGACTAAGGTTTCTTGTGGATGGGTTTTCTTTTTATTTTTATTTTTTCCCTCATTTTTTTTTTTTTTAAGAGTCGTCAAGACCTTAAGAGTCTTCAAGACCTTAAGTTCTTCCATTCATGAAGGCATCAAGTTTTTGCGTTTAAAATAAATTTCTGTGTCGGCTCATGTTTTAAAGTACAAGGAAAAAAAATTAAAAATATTTGAGTCAATTGTGAATGCGAGCTTAATTTTGAAAGTCTTCCAAGGTTCTTAACAACTTTTTTTTTTTAAACCAAGGAAGTTCGAAAAAAAAAAACTTTATTTCATTTTTTCATTCATGCAATAATTTATGACATTGATATATGATTCATCCATTCCTAAGAGTTATATGAATTATAAAGGTTTATTGTGCAACTCACATTATCTTAAATCTTGTGTAAGAGTAATTTTTTTTTTTAAAGAATCTTTTGTAAATCAAATCAATCAACACACAACCATTTTCTAGAAGAATTTTGTGACTTTGAGTTCTCATTGCACCAGAGGATAAGAGCGTAAGTCAAACCTAAATTAATTTTTTTTTTTAAAAATTGTTTTATTTTTTTAATAATTCTTTAAATTTTTTTTGGGGAAGAATAAAAATTATTAAAGTTACCTAATTTGCATAATAAGCTTTAAATAACCTTCAACATGATTAAATTTTCACCTTTTTCCATATATAATTTGACTCCGACACTATAATTTTTAATAAATTTTGTTGTCTCACATTGCGGTGCCCTTGGGCCTATTGTGACCAAGATGAATGAAAGATTAATCCAAAATCAAGAAAGATTAAGAGTGTATTTGGAAAGAGAAAAAAAATAGAAATTGATTTGATTTGTAAAGTAAATTTTGTATTTGGATATTTTAAAAATAAGAAATAATTTCATTTATCAAATCTTATGGATTTAATTATTTTGTATTTGAAATCTTATCAAAATTAAAAAAATTTAATAGGAATTGATTTTATTTTAAAGTTTAAATAAAAAACAAATAAAATCAATTTTATTTTTAATTATTTCAAACATTCTCTAACATATTTTAAATGTAAAAATTAATTTCTAAATCAATTCAAATCTTATTTTAAATAATCTTTCCAAATATAAGATTTAATTTTTAAATCAAGTAAATTCATATCAAATTCTAATTTTAATTATATTTTAAACACTATCTTATTAATGAGTTTCACAACCTCAACCACATGTATTCTCGAGCATCAGATAATTAAAATATTGCAAAGAAAAATAACCTGTAATCAAAAAATTTTTTGATCCAATCATGAAAGGATCAGTGACAATCATTGGACCCTGCATTGAGAAGGGACCTAGCCTAGAGGGTCTGATTTGAAGGGCTTTGCGACGAGGACGAAGTGACCGTCGAGGCATGCGCTTTATAATAAATTTCCTTTTTGCAAACTTAGCCTTTTTGGCTCCCATCTTCAACAAAGAGTTCTTCATCGCAGTTTTCAGAAGTACCATGTTGTTGCTAGTGTATCTTGGTGACGGTACCGAAGGATGATTTAAAGGGGAAGAACACATGCACTTCTTCTCATCAGGATTTGAGTGCTCTTGTGGCGGGTTCAACGTCAGTGATTCTAAGCTTAAGCCGTAGAATCTTGCTTCTTCAAAAGAAGGCGTAGCTATGTGTGAATCCATTATTGTTGTTATTGTTATGCATTTATTCTCATGAGGATTTGAGTGCTCATGGGTCGGCTCAAGTGTCAGTTGTTCTAAGCTTAAGCCGTAAAAATAGAATCTTGCTTCTTCAAATGAAGGAGCAGCTATATCTGAATCCATTGTTTCTGCTGCTGCTGTTGTTGTTGTTTCATGATTTGAGTGCTCCTGAGGCGGTTTCAGTGGTTCTAAGGGTAAGCCGTAGAATCTTGCTTCTTCAAAAGAAGGCGTAGCCATGTGTGAATTCATTTTTGTTGCTGCGGAGCGGTAGAACCTTGCTTCTTCAAAAGAAAGCGTAGCCATATCTGAAACCGAATCCATTGTTGTCGCGTGATTTGAGTGCTCCTGTGGAGGCTTCAACATCGGCGGTTCTAATGGTAAGCCGTAGAATCTTGCTTCTTCAAAAGAAGGCATAGCTGAATCCATTGTTGTTGCTGTTGTTGGGTGATTAGCAGAATATACTTGAAAAGTGAGAACACCTATTTGTTTGGGCTACTAGTTAGGATTAGAGGATTTCGGTTTTTTTCTTTTTTTTTTTTTTTTTTTTTGGGTATGTAAGAAGTAAGTTAGGATTGGAGAGTTTTTTTTTAATTTTTAAATCTTATATTTTTTAATATTATTTTATAAGATAATGCTTGGGAGTAGTTTTTTAATTTTCTTTTTGAGATAATAAATAATACTTTCAATATATGATTTAATGATAATGAAAAAAAAAATTCATTAGAAGTTTATCCAAATTAATTCAAATATTATTTACCTGTTCAAATGAAAATATGTAAAACATATATAAGCATTTGTTTATAAATTATTTTTTTTTAGGGTGGAAATAGATATGTTATGTTACGTTTTTATCATAAACAGGTTTGACCTATATTATTATAGATATATAGATTGAATTTGAACTTATTATTTGATATAGACTTATTTTAAAAGTTTAGCTTAATCTTTTTAAAAGTTTGGATCAGACCTAAAAACCTATTTAAATACCTACTTGATAATGAGACTTTTAAATATATCAAAATATCCACTCTAAATAGGCTAAAATACTTTTAAATATGTCAAAAAAAATTATATTTTTAAATAGGCCAAAAGACTTATATTATTATTAAGATTTTGAAATAATAATAATAATAATATAGAATAAATACATCAACCTTTTAAACCTAGTAAGTTTTTTTTATAGTCTATAGCCCAATCTTTTAAGTTAAATTTTGTTTTAAAAAAGTTTTGTTTAACTTATTTACTAAATAGGTTAGGCCAATTTAAGCCTAATATGGGTTAGGTCAAAGGCCCCAACATTCAGGTTAACCTATTTCCACCACTACTGTGAGCTATTTTTTTTTTTTTTTTGAATACATACATTTGAGTTGTTCTAACTAAAAAATTAATTTCCTTTACAAAAAAAAAGATCTATTTATCAATATTACATACTTCATTTATTTTTCAAGATAAGAAATGACAACAAATAAAGATTATTTGAAATTTATGAATTCAAATAATTATATTTGAGCTATATTGCTTGTGGGTGATATGTAAATATCACATAAGTGCTCAATAAATTGGAGGCATGCTTTGATCTTGGACCAAACAAGCCTTTCCCTCAATCAATTTTTAGATTCAAATATACATATATATATATTAGTTTTGATAAAAGAAATTAATTTTTATTTAGAACTGCTCAAACTAATGTACCCAAAACAAGAATAGCTCAAATGTATACGGAAGCGTGTGAGTTTTACACATCAATTATGGGAGGCTTTTGGGACCGTGGGAATTAGAGTCAATTACTTTTGTTAATATATTGATATATGATTGAATGATAATGTAATATTTTTTTTACATCGATAACATATTAAAATTAATCTCATAACTTTTACATATTTTAATATAGCTAAATAATAGTTTAATCAATTCGGATAAACTTTCGGTAAACATTTGTCCTTTGCATTATCATCAAATCGATCACATATTGAAAGTACATTATCTATTATCTCCTATTCAAAAAAAAATATTATCTATTATCTCAAAAAGGAAATTCAAAAAACTACTCCCAAGCATTATCTTATTAAAAAAAAACCTGATAATACTAACATTAGCTAAAGAAATACACCTAAAAAATGTTATCCAAACAAACAGAAGATAAAAGGCTATAGTAACAAACGTTTTCTAACTCTCCAATCCTATTTAGTGGCGGGAACAAATTAAGTTCGTATTCTCATATTCTGACATCTGAAGAAAAAAGACTCTAACCCATAATCACACAACAACAATGGGTTCATGCATGGCTACGCCTTCTTGTGGAGAAGGAACTAGCACAACGTTGAAGCCACCACACGAGCACTCAAATCCTCAGGAGAATAAATGCATGTGTTCTTTCCCTTCAAATAATCCTTTGGTACCGTCACAAAGATACACTAGCAACAACATGGTAATTTTGAAAACTGCAATGAAGAAGTCTATGTTGAATATGTGAGGGAAAAAGGATGAGTTCGCAGAAAAGAGTCTTAATATAAAGCCCATGCCTCGAACACTACTTCGTCGCCGTCGCAAACCCTTTCAAATAAGGCCCTCTAGGCTATCCCCCATGTCTGACGCTCAAGACTACATGTGGTTGAGGTTGTGAAACATCATTAATTGTTTTCTTTTGGTCTTTCTTGTTTTGGATTAATCTTTCATTCTTCTTGTAGCTTCAGATTCTCAAGAACATGCGAAAGGTAATAGTTGTAATCGATAAACATTTTAAGTGATCAATCACTCATAATTGATTTTCTGTTGCTTCAGAGGTTTGATCGTGTCGCTTGAGGTTTGTTAAGTTTTTACATTAGTATCTACAATAAATTTAATATTCCTTCCGGAAAAATGTCTGCAAGTAAGTTTAATATGTTCTTAGTTGTAATTTTTACATAGTACAACAATGATTTTTCTTTTATTGCTTCTGGTTAGCATTGTTTAATATGATTATATTACATTAAATTGATCAATTTTCAGATCAGTTTAATTATTCACGATGAAGTTATGGGAGAAGAAATTGCTCTATTTCAATATTACGGTATACTATTTGGTCTAACAGTTAAACAATTTTTGCCTTTTTTTTTTTTTAAGCTTATCAATTTAGCAATAACATACACCCAAGAATGGGTTGGAGTCATACCAGAGTGTACTAGGGATGTTCTGTTTCTGGATGTTTCTAATTGAATAAAATACCTTTTCACATAAAAAATACAATTTAGCAATAACATATTATTAATTTGAATTTGATCTTGTTTTAGTGGGTCCTTGTTTTTTATATGGTATTTGAAAATAATTTGTACAAAAATATGAGATTTTGAGGTAAATTACGGAGATATGAAAATTTAATATTGACGGTTTTTCAAAATACAACAATTTTTTTAAAAAGCAAAAGCCGCCATAATGGCGGTTTTTGAAAAACCAAAAATTAAATTATGTAGTTCCGTGCAGCGTACAAAAAAAAATTGTCACTGGCGATTTTTTAATCCCATATCCATGTATTTTGACCCATAAACCTATATTCTTGTATATATCACACTCATCCACTATATTAAAAATAAAAAGAATTTAATTTAAATGTACCGACTTGACTGTATAAAACAGTTTTATACTGTCAACTAATTAAAATAGTGAAAAGTGTCAACTCATATAAATAACTATATATTATAATGAGAGACCCACCATAATTTTTCACTTTCCCCTATTTCTATTGATTAATAGTGTAAAACTGTTTTACACTATTAGTGCATACCAATTAAACTCAAATGAAAAACCTGTTTTAGTTTCATTTTCTTTTATTGTTTACTCATCTGGTAGTAAAGCACCCAAATATTTTAACTATGATAAAAATTATTTGGTAGATAATTTTTTTTTTAAAATTTGATAATGTCAAATAATTTTCTATTATATATTGTTCATTGTACCAATAAAATAACTACTACGTCCTTGAATATTAAATATTACTATTTTCTTTTTTTTTTTATATGAATATTACTACTTTCTGAGAGAGTTTTATCTCTATGATAAACTGACTCAATTCAAGTTAAATTAGTTGGAGTTATAAGAGACACTAGATACTAGTGGTTTAAACAAAAAATTATATTATAATTGAATTTTTTGTATGTTATTTGTACAAATGTTCACAGGTTGGTTTAGTATGGGTTTTGAGGAAAAAAATTCAAACTAATAAAATTTAATTGAGTTTGTTGGTTTAGTTTTTGTAATTTTTATATAATTCAAATTAAACTTATCCAACTAAGATTGGGTTGGTTTGATTTAAATCACTGGGTTGAAGTTAAAGATAAGAATTTTTATTTTTTTCTGCTTTTATGCTCATAGAAATCAATCTTTTGTGTAAAGTTAAGTCTAATGGTTTGGAAGGTGAATGTCTTCAATGAATTCAAAAAAAGAAGATAAAGAGAATTAATTGCTGCTTATGTACAAAATTTTGAAAGTTTAAAATTATTTTTTTTAAAAAAATTGTTGACCAAGTGATGATCGGGGTCAATATTTGGATTTAGGTTAAACAAATCATAAATATGAGAATCAAACCAATGGTAATTGATTTAATTCGGTTTTGAATATAAAAGATCCGATCACTAGAATCAATCCAAACAAATTTTATTTTTTAATTTGAAATTTCATGTTCATCGAGCTAATCCATTTTGATGAGCACCACTAATATTCATTATTATTAAATATGTAAATGATGATTCTGTGAACTATATATAGATATTATATTTTTCTTCATGTATGTATAAAGATATCTGAAACCTAAATTTAGAAGTGGAGGGACACCTACGTAGTATAAAACAGGAGATCACCAAAGTCATTTGATAAAAAAATTAATTCTTCTTCTGTTCTTTTTAAGATTTTCAAGGATATAGAAGTTATTTTAATGATAAAATGAACAATATAAAATTGAAAATTATTTGAAATTATCTAATAAAAATTTTTTTTTTACCAAATAATTTTTTATCATAGTTAAAATATTTTGGTGATTTATCACCCGAGTAAACAATAAAAGAAATGTTGGAAATTATCGGACTTTTATTGATTTATTTATAAAACTAGTTGAATAATAACCCGATGGTTGTTGAGATCCATTTCTATATAATTATTATTGGTGATCAAATAAATCATTGGAAATCATATATCTATGATGGGTGGAATAAGGCAACTTTTCATAAAAGGGCAAGTCCCTAACTACTCCCTCTATGTGTCTCTTAATGAAACTGAATGCTTTCTAAGACACTTTCATTGTGATATTGTCTCATATTCCCATCAAATTCCTATAGAAAAAAGTGGAGAAGATCCTGTTCCTCACACATACACATGTGTGTGTATATTTTATGCAATTTTTAAACTGGATTCTTCTCTATGTCATAATGTTTTAAAAGGTACACACTATTGCCTTCTAATTTGGTGTTCTAATAATATATATCTTGATTTAGGGTGTTATTAGGATATGAGGATTTTATCCTACAAGAAATTGAAAATAAATCAAGAGCAAATTAAGATTTATAACATGTTATTGCTAAATTGATATGCTTGGGAAAGCAATACTCATTTAAGTGTTAAATCAAATAGTACAGCTAGTTGTGGGTCAATGGTAAGTGATTTGGTTATTTCATTTGAGGTTGTAGGTTCAAACCAGAGTATCGCCTAATACCAAAAAAGATCAAATATAGTATTCTATAACATTTAAATAGAGCAATTTCTTCTCCGAGAACTTCATCCGGAAGAATTAAACTGATTTAATTTAATGTAATATATAATCATATTGAATAAAATACTAACCCACAGTAGCAAAAACGAGAGAACTATTCTTACTTTATAACTATTACCAGTTTAGATGATTCAAATCCGTCGATACAAATGTAAAACCCGACAGACTTCATGCAACATGATCAAACCACTGAAGCAACCGAAAATCAATTATGGCTAATTCTCTTAAAATGTTTATCGATTACGACTAGTCCTTTCTGCATGTTATTGAGAATCTGAAGCTACAAGATGAACGTAAGATTAATCCAAAACAAGAAAGACCAAAAGAAAACAACTAATGATGTGTTTCACAACCTCAACCACGTGCAGTCTTGATCAGCGCCAGATAATTAAAAGACTGCAAAAGAAAATAATTTGTAATTAAAAGATTTCTTGATCCACTGATTGAAAAAAAAAAAAAAAGTCAGTGACCATCACTGTACCCAGCATTGAGGAGGGACCGGTACAAAAGGACCTAGCCTGGAGGGACCTAGTGTGTCTTGATGACCGTACCAAAGGATGATTTGAAGGGGAAAAACACATGCATTAATTTATTCTCCTGAGGATATGAGTGCTCCTGTGGCGGGTTCAACGTCAGTGGTTCTAAGCTTGAGCCGTAGAATCTTGCTTCTTCAAAAGAAGTCGTAGCCATTGTGTGAATCCATTGTTGTTGCTGAGCCGTAGAATCTTGCTTCTCCAAAAGAAGGCGAAGCCATGTGTGAATCCATTGTAGTTTGTTGAGCTGTAGAATCTTGCTTCTTCAAAAGAAAGCGTAGCCATGTCTGAATCCATTGTTGTTGTCGCTGCTGCTCCTGCTGTTGTTGCGTGATTTGAGTGCTTCTGAGCAGATGAATCTTGCTTCTTCGAAAGAAAGCGTAGCCATGTGTGAATCCATTGTTGCTGTTGCTGTTGCTGTTGTAGTTGACTGATTAGACAGAAAATACTTGAGATGTGAGACAACAGAGATTGTACGAACACAAATGTAACATCTCGCAGTTTAGCCATATTCACAATAAAATTGAATTCTACTAATTTTGTTCAAAATATATTTACTTATTTATAAATTTTATCAATTTTATTATAAATATATATAAATATACAATATTAAATTTGTATCCACCTAAAAATTTTTTGTTAGGAAATAAAATCACCTTTTTGTTTTGGCCACTAAGTAGGATTGGAGAGGTGTCCTTTTTTCATGTGGGAAATAAGCTAGGATTGGACAGTTTTATTATCTTTTGAATTTTAATATTATTTTATAAGATAATACTTGGGGGTAATTTTTTATTTTTTAGATAATAAATAATAATAATAATAATTTCAATATATGGTTTGATGATAAAGCGAAGAAAAAATATTTATTATAAGTTTATCAAAATTGACTCAAATATTATTTAGCTAATCTGATAAAAATGGAATTAAATTTGAATGCACTAATAGTTGAAAATTTTTTTACATGAGCAACCAATTATATTTTTTTTATTTGTATGATCATTCAAATAGTGGATGTGAAATTTAACTGTATTTATTGATGTGAAAAGATATAATTGGATGAAAATATAAAAAAAATTTATATTGTTATTACATTCAAATTAAATTCATAAAAATATGTAAAAAGTTTATAAGTATTTATTTATAAATAGAGATTAATTTTGATGAATTGTCAATGTAAAAGAGTTTTAAATTGTCATTCAATTATATATTTTTAATTGTAAGATTTTTAAAATAGTAAATAGTCAAATCAAATATTTTTATTAATATGATAATACATAATTGAATGTCTATGTATATTTTTTTTAACTAATAATATATTAAAATTAAATTCTTATAAATAATGTTTTTGCTATATATTTGAGTAGAGATAGAAATAAGTAGGCTAAGTTGAGTTTTGGCTTAAACAGACATGACTTATATTTTGAATATATAGATTGAGTTTGGATTTGATACCCGATATAGGCTTGTTCTTAGGGTCTAACCTGACCTTTTAAATGTTTGGCATGGCCTAATGGCCTACTTGAGGCCTATCTTATTTTTTTAGTGGATCCTAATGTGTAGAAATAGGCTAACATGCGAAAAAGGAGGCAGAGCAATGCAGTCCTCCCTTAGCAGCACTAGGTGCAAGTGCAGCAGAGGCAAAACAGCGTTGTTGAGGGGAGGAAGGTGGCGCCCATGCTGCTGGAGAAGAATCTAGTGAAAGATGCGATGGTAACTTAGCGAGAGAGTAGGTGGAGAGAGAGTGGATTAGTGGTTATAATGATAAATTAGAGATTGAGAGAGAATAACTTGGTAATTTCATAGGATGGGTAACGTTAGTTCGAAACTAGGAGGGACCAACAAATTCACAGCCTTCCTTCTTATCTATTGGAAACGTTTCGGCTTCGAGACGAGGTGACATGGTCGTAAATAGAAGATATCTTTTATTTATTTATTTACTTACTTGAGAAGACCGGGCTCGATCCTGAAACTTGCATCCCCTTTGAAATCCTACTGCAGTAATTGCTCACATTCTCCTGCATGGTCAAGAGCCCAGTGGCTAGTGGGCTCTCTTATTCTCAATTTCTCACTCTATATTGCCAATGCGTAGCAATTAACTCCTTATATATAAATAGACATTGAATCGTACCCAAAAAAAATCATAGAATAAAGATTAATTGTAATATATTGTTAATATGTAATATTTTATATTACTAATTAATAATATTTTGTTTTCCCATGTATTTTAAAATAATTGTAATAAGAATTGAATATTTTCATATAGTATGTATTAAAATTAAATTTATATATATCATTTTATATTTATGTATATTCATAATAAAATTAGTGAAATTTAAAAATAAAAATATTTAAAATAAAACTAGTGAAAATTAACAACAACAATAATAATAATAATATAATTTAAATAGATTAGTATGTTAGGCCTAATAGGCTATTTTTATAGCTTGTAACTTGATCTTTTAAGTTTAAAAAAAAATACTTTTTCAAAAATCTTGGACTAATTTTTTATTGAGGATTCATTTGGATAATATTACTTATGATTTTTTTTATAACTTTCTAGAAGTCAAAAAATTACATTCTTAACTTTTTATCCCATTTGATCATGCAATTTACTACTTGTCAAAAAAGCCATTTTTAATTCTGTTTAAAAAGTTAAAATATCAAAATTTTAAAAGTATATTTTAAAACACTCAAAACAAGAACTTTTATTATTGTGTTTTTTAAAATGTTCCTTACTTAAATGGGCCCTAAATAGGTTAAGCCTAATTAGGTCTAATGTGAATTAGGTCAAAAATTTTTTATAGACATCTAATCTATTTCCACTCTTACATTAATTAAGCAAATTTTTTTTAAAGTATATACGTTTGAGTTGTTCTAACTAAAAAGTTAATTTCTTTAAAAAATAATCTATTTATCAACATTGCGTATATTATTTATTTTTTAAGATAAGAAATAACTATGGATAAAGTTTATTTGAAATTTATGAACTCAAACAATTACATTTGAGCTATAAGCATACTCTTAAGCATTTCTTTAAGAATTTTTTAATAATAAATTTCAATAATATAAATATTTTATTTGTTGATAATTAATTTAAATATTTTATGTTGCTTACCGAGAAGATAACAACTATGCTGACAAGTGAGCAAAGCATATGGCCAGGGTACTTCCATTAGGTGTCAAGTGTTTTGACAGTTTACCCCCTTTTATTTCCCTAGATTGTCTTGCTAATGCCATTGGGCACTGTAAATCCCGTATAGTATTGTATACTTTCTTGGGCCTATGCCCCGATGTGAATAAAAAAACGATGGATTTCTTTTTGTGACTATCGAGATGGACTATTTGTTCATATTACCAAACATACAATTTAAACGGGTAATTTTATTATATAATTCACATGAGCAATTTACTATTTTTAATTTTCCTTAGTCAAAATCCTTTTTATTCTTTTTATGTCTTAGCACCATCAATTACAAAAATAATTTACAATTAAAACTTTTTGGGTTGAACAATTACACGATAGTTCTTAAAAAATCCTACTTTATTTATAGAAATATCTACTTCACGCTAATAATAAATAGCGGTAATTGTAAAAATGTCTCTGAAAAAGATGAATCTTTATGTCATATATTTCACATTTTATTAAATAAAGTCTGTTATAAGATGATTCACTAATGAAATAACCATAATTAAGCTCAAGGAAAGTGCTATTTTTGAAGAAAATTTTGGAGCTATCTGTATATTTTAAAACCTCATAGAGAGTGGTTGCAATTTTCCCTAAATAATAATATAGATAAATAAAAAACTGAAATGAGAAATGTGAAGACAAAAGTTAGCTAATGTGACTTGAAGCCTTTATATAATCTCATAGATAATTAGATAATGGATAATAGGTATCTTATTACTTATTTAAATTTAAATATTAAAGATCACATTATAAATTATAAATATATAATATATTTTCCAATGGAGATAGAATCACTTTGTTGGCCTTTTGTTCATTTATCACCATAACTTGGATTTAATTCCTAGGTTCTCCCGTTAGTTTGTCATATGTAAGTATCTCTAGTTATAAGCGCTTGCATGCTCTTCCTTCGATTGGGACAAGTCTACACCTCAATCAATTTTTACGCGTCAATAATATATATATATATATATAGGAAGTGTATTACATGAGAGGAGTGATTTTATTAGAAAAGTGAGAGGAGTAAATTTAGGCTGTATAATTATATATAGATGGTCAAGATTTAAAATTATTTAAAGGTCATATGATCACTTGAAAAAGTCATGTGACTTTATGTTTTAATCTTGACCATTCACGAAAGATCCAATGATCAAGATTTACTCCTCTCACTCTTATAATAAATCACTCCTCTCATGTGATATATATATATATATATTGCTAACCTTCACATCATCATGTGGAGGCTTTTATGTGGAGATTAGCAATCTCTACATTTTATTTTGGACATAAAATCTGTTTATTTGTTTCTTGAATCAATTTATACTTATGGACAATTTTGTAATTTTATCTTACTTACATTAATTACTATGCAAACTTTTTTCTCACCTAATTAATATCTATTCTTCACTACTTATCTCTTAATTAATATCTACTCTTTTTTATTTAGGTAAGAGATAAATTAAAATAAAAGGAATATTATTAATGGAGAGAGAAGTAGTGGAGAGTAGATATTAATTACATGAGAGAAAAGTTTGAACAATAATTAATGTAAGTAAGGTAAAATTATAAAGTTGCCTATAAGTCTAATTAATATCTATTCTTCACTACTTCTCTCTTAATTAATATTTATTATTTTTTTATTTATGTGAGAGAAAAATTAAAATAAAAGGAATAGTATTAATGGAGAGAAGTAGTGGAGAGTAGATATTAATTAAGCGAAAGAAAAGTTTGAACAGAAATTAATGTAAGATAAAATTATAAAATTTCCTACAAGTATAAATTGATTTAAGAAAGAGATGAGTGGATTTTATATCCAAAGCAAAATGTGGAGGTCATATGGAAATTATATATATAAAGAATTCAAATAATCTTTATCCATAGTTATTTTTATCTTAAAAAATAAATATAATATCAATCAATATATTATTTTTGATAAAAGAAATTAATTTTTAGTTAGAACTACTCAAATGCATATACCCAAAAGAAGAACGACTCAGGCCCATTTGACATGTTTAATAGGATAAAGGGTTGATGATATAAGAACTGATTGTATAAGGTTAGATAAAATTTGAATATCATGCTATGCTTGGTAGTCTCTGTATAAGATATTATATTATATAAAATATAATAATAAAAAATAGATCATAATAAATATAATTGTTTAAATATTTATTATTTTTATTATAATTATTTCTGTATTATATAAATATAATTTCTTATTGAAAATTATTTATTTATTTATATATAGAGATAGTTTTTATACATTAAAATTCAACCAGGCCTAATAACACATTCTTATATTTGATTGTGTTATACATTATATATGATCATTTTTGTTACATATAATTAAATTTATATTAAAAATTATTTATTATTTATATATTAGTTTGAATAGTTTTTTTATAATAAATATTATTTTTAAAATATTTATTTATTAGTTAATATTTTTATTAAATGATATTATTCTTATTTATATATTTTTTTATTTATTAATTATTTTTATTTTAATACAATATATAAAATAAACAAAGAGTGAAAGAACCCTTATATATCAAAAGCTAATTATGCTTAATACGGTCTCCCTAAACTTGATTAAGTTATCTATCATTTTGATATATAAAGGAATTATGATGAATAAGCTTATATAATATGTTCACTGTACCAAACAATATATAGGATCATAATGTATAATATTATTTTATTCTTACTAAACAACATATAGGATCATAACGTATAGTATTATTTTATTCTATCACACCTAATACGACATGCCAAACACACCCAAAATGTATAAGAGAAATGTTATTTATAAATAAATGCTTGTATTCTTTTTGAATTAAATTTTGTTACATTATCTATGTGAGTTTTATATTATTATTCAATTACGTATTGTCATATGTGAGACTTTTGAGATTGTGGATATAAGAGTCAACCAGTGGTGGAGCTTTAAGAAAATTATTAGGGGGGCCAAATAATTTAAAATATAAATTAGATGATACTAATTAAATTAAAATTAATAAGGCATTATATATATAAATTTTAAAGCAAATGACTAAAATTAATTGTTAATTTTACAAAGAAAGACTAAAAAATTAATACCTTATAGTATTGGATGTATTAATTTAAAAATAATTTTAAAGTAATGTGTTTTATTTGATTTGAGTAAAAATAATTATTTTTGTATGATAAATTATTAAAAGGTTATGCAATAATTTATTTATATTTTATTATATTTGATACTTTGGTTATTTTGATAAAAATATTATAATTAAAAAATAATCAACTTTTGCTTATAATAAAAAATTTTCAAAAATCTCTTTCACATATACACTTAAAGTTATAATTTTTTGTTTATAATTCATTCAAATTGTTTATCCAAACATGTAAAATTATTTAAAAGTATGACTCTTATTTTTTTTTTTAAAAAGTTGTTTTCTTGCATCTCCAAACGTATATCTTGTTGGAAATTTTGTGGACTTACATAAATCAAATTGCATTTAATCTTGAACCCGGATTAATTAAATGTCAAAATTAATTAAAGCTAATTGTTGAAGCCCAAATTATTATAATTATTATTGTTATTGGACCTACTCACTGCTCATTAGTGGATATTGTTATATATCTCTGTGTGTATGGGCCTTGTTATAATGGGTGGCTTGGCACATCACTTTTCTAACACAGGGAGAGGCCCCTCCTCCTAACCCTATATATAGGCACTGTGGCCCCATTGAAATAGAATGTCCTTTTGGCTCTTTGGGGAATAGGAAGAGCTCTTCTCTCCCTCTGGCCTTCTTTGGCCAGTTCCTTTCTTCTTTCTCCAAGATCAAAGAATGGAAAACAGCTTTGGATCGATTATTTTTCATCGATTGAACCAGGTTCTCTCGCACCTATTATGTTCTTGATTTTATTCTTAATTTTCATGCCATAATCAGAATCAAATTTTGATCCAAGGGCATTATAATTCCTTCAAGTGGTATCAAAGACCTATTTGATCTCTGATTATAGTTGCTGTTTGTGTTTTGGTGTGAGTTTGGGGGTTTGAGTTTGAAAGTTCATGAACCCCAAAAGGGGCCAATTTCGAATTTGTGATTCTGGCCGTTTGATTTCAAAATTTGTTGAGGGTTATTGTTGTTTATATTGTTATGAATTTATTGAACCGATTATTGTGTGATTTGTGGCTGGATTGAGAGAGAAATCGAAGGAAGAACCGAAGAACCGTATCCCTTTGATCGAAAATCCAATTTAGTTATCTGGACTGATTTGCATTCGAACTCCATATAGGTTTTGTAGAGCTCTTCAAGATGAATCTAGAGACCAAGAACATGAATTTTCGTTGAGAATTGAGGGAGAAAATTGCGAAAAATTGCAGAAACCCACGCGGTTCTTCTTCGAGTTGGTCCAGAAATTATAGGCCGCAATTCTTCAAACCATTATGTGGGTTTTGTAGCTCTCGTTCTTGCAGTTCTATAGAGACAAAAATCGCTCCAAACGGTTGAGAAACGAAGGAGAAATCGAGCTCGACCCGTTTCAAACTTTGGCTGGTTGCGAATTGGTTCAAATGACTCGTCTAGAGGTTGAAGATGGATGAATAGTTTCTGCCCGCAAAGCCCACTTGCGGGTCAGGAGCATGCAGGCGCGTGGTGGGCCTTCTAGAGCCCATTTTTGCCCCAGAATTTGAAGGCTTGGTATTTTCAATAAAATTAAATTATTGGTGAATTTTAATTAAATTTTTTAGCATTAGCAATATTTATTTGAATTTATTTTAGATTTAAAATGCTCAAAATTATATGGTACTCTCCAAATTTTGGCCTGAAATTTTTGTGCACATTTGTGCTATTATTGGACATATTGTGTTAAGCATACTCTCAGAGTTAATGTGCTTTGCATATTAAAATAATTTTGAGCTCCTTATGTTTATTATATTGCACATTTAAATTATGAGATGCCACTATTATTGAATATTGTGCAATATTGCTCTGAGAATTACAGTTTAAGAAATATTAAGACTATTATTTTGAGCATTAATGAAATTTTGGGCATCAAATAAATTATTTTGAGTTTTCCAAAAATTAAATTGTCTAAAATCATATGATATTCCCCAAATTTTGTTCTGAAAAATTTTATGGATAATTATGACGTATTTGGACATGTCATAATTGGTGCAGTCTCAGAGTTAGAATATTTTGAATATTGAAATAATTTTGGGCAACTCTATTATTTATATTAATTATGGAATATTGCAAATTTTGCAATTATGTCGAATTTTGTGCAATGTTACTTTGAGAGTTAACTTCTAGAATATTTTGATAATATTGTTGGGCATTTTTCATGATTATGAACTTGCCTTCGTGGGATCAATTGTGATAAATGTCAATTTTGTGAATAATTTTATGTAAAATTATTTTGAGAATTATTTTCTAAATTCTAGAATATGATTTTGCTACATACCCCCATTTTATATGTAATAATGGCATCTTTTATGTAAAATTTTGATAATCTAATTTATGCAGTCCAAGTGAGAGAGTGTTTGATATTTGTGAACTTACATAAATCAGAATAGATTTGTATAAATCAGAATTTGAATTTGGATTTAATACAAATTAAATACATGCTTAAATAATGGAGCATATTATGGATTTCGAAAATATTGATTTCTAGGGAGTGTTTGTTGTTTAAGCACAAAATTTTGTGACAATCAAAATATTATTATGTTGGCTAAAATCTTACTTTCTATAAAGGAAAGTTATTTTAGGTGATGTGACTCATCATGATAAAATGAGGGAAATTATTCAAATTTTGAAAATTTCTCTATGTTTGGATCCACAAGTTGACAGCCATGTGCATTTTAATTTTAAAGGGGAGTTTTGCTCACAATTTATTATTTATTATGTACATTTTGTACTTTCCTCTAAGAAAATTTAAGGAGTTATTTTTTGATATTGTGAGTATTCATTTGATAAACTCAAAAGTTTAGCTCCTCTCCTATTTTGGCTGTGCTATCTTTAATCTTTGTGAAAATTTAAATATTATTATTTATGTTGCATTGAGAATTACGTTAATAATAAGCTTACCCTTCGGTTTGTCTTTATTGACATAATTTTTGATGATTTGAAAAATTCTGTCCTAAGGTTTTCATTATTCTTTTGATACTAGCTTTAGAGATCTGATTTTATTATTTATTGGAGTTTACTCGTATTAAAATTTGAAACCCTAAAAGGGTATTGCAATTACATGAGACTCCATTTATTAATTGGGCATTTGAAGCAATTCGATATTTTTCTGAATTTTGCTTTAATCTATGGTGAACCTTATTTATGTTGAATTAAATTATTTTTTAGATTGCAAATATTGTTGGGTTATGTAGATAATGGACATACCCTTCGGTGTGACATTATTTGACATAATCATTGTGAGATAGAGAAGACTCTATCAAGTGGAAAAGATTTGTCTATTGTGATCCAAAACCCATCGGTAGGATTGCAATAATACAAGGTATTTAATTCAATTAATTGTCCAATTGATTGAATGTGATAAAATCAATTTTATTATGTAAGTAAATTACGATATTTTGATGTAAGGTTTTCTCTTTTTTATTGGTCTGTCATCGCTTTATTGTTTGAGACCTATTTTAAAGGACATTCTTAATCTCTTAGAATGTAATGTTACTCTCTTTTATATGGAAACTATTGTTATAGTGGGAGTTAGAGACTTCATTTTTATTATGTCCTTATTAATAGTTATATATAGGTCTAAAATATTTTGGCTAGCATACTAATTTTGCTATATCTTTATAATTTGTTGTTTGAGTTTGTGATGACAGAAAGAGGGGATATTTGTTTTAAAGTATTAAAAATACTTATGATTTTCTCAATTATATAGACAGAGTATGTGAAGCCAATTCTATGAAATTTTATGGCTGAAAATTTTGATGACTCTGCAATGTGATTCTCTTTGTTTTGTGCTTTTGTTGTTAGAGAGAATAATTGAGTTTAAACTCATATTGAGCACTCTACCACTGATCTATTAATAATCCCACTACTTGCTATTATACCATTAGAGTATATTGAAATCTTATGGCCTCTAATGGAATGTTTATATTGTTTGATATATTGGATTAGTGGGAGATATTGTGCCATCTATTAATTTGTATCTTTTGTGATTATATGGCAATTCATGGTAGACTCGAGACTCTTCTCGAGTATATTCTTACAGAACTTATTGTTGTTGATCCCTTAATTAATGATTAGCTACCAAAGGTTTTATTGTTGATTTTGTAACCCTTATGGGTATATTGAGATCCCTTTGGTATATTAGGTTAGTGGGAACTTATTCTGTAGATTCATCATAACCTCAAACTACTACTAATACCATTTAAGTCTGCGCAGTTCAATTGATTATGCAATTTTGCATAATGGCATTATTATTGAGACATATTGGACCCGGTTTCAATTTTGTTATGCTAAGATATTTTGTTGAATCCCAGATAGCATTTTGGACGGATGCTTATGTTGCCATATCTTATTATGCACACTTATATTGATATGACAAATATTGGAGACATTTCAGACCCGTCTCATATTGTAATAAAATTTATTAGATCTTATATAGCATCTGGGGTGGATGCTAGGGCCATTTATTGGGAGTTGCACTTTGATAATCTATCGGCATGCCATTCTGTTATTGTGCATTCCCATTGGCTTATGTACCACCATTTATTAGGTCACTAGGAGATGAGTATCTCACGTATATGATGTCAGTACTCCTTCGAGTATGATTCTCTGCACTGTTGAGTGCTTGTTATCCCATTTTGGACCATTTGGTTGAGAGTGTGGGCTCAATTTTGACATAATATTGTGGCCACATATTGTGGAATTATTTTGTAAGGATTTGATTTATGTCGTCTAAGTGGGAGATTATTGGAAATTTTGTGGACTTACATAAATTAAATTGCATTTAATCTTGAACTCGGATTAACTGAATATCAAAATTGATTAAAGATAATTGTTGAAGCCTAAATTATTGTAATTATTATCGTTATTGGGCCTACGCACTGCTCATTGGTAGATATTGTTATATATCTCTGTGTGTATGGGCATTGCTATAATGGGTGGCTTGGCACATCATTTTTTTAACACAAGGAAAGGCCCCTCCTACTAAATCTATATATAGGTGCTGTGGCCCCATTGAAATAGAACGTTCTTTTGGCTCTCTAGGGAATAGGAGGAGCTCTTCTTTCCTTCTGGCCTTCCTTGGCCAGTTCCTTTCTTCTTTCTCCAAGATCAAAGAATGACAAACAGCTTTGGATCGATCATTTTTCATTGATTGAACCAGGTTCTCTCACACCTATTCTGTTCTTGATTTTGTTCTTGATTTTCATGCCATAATCGGAAGCAAATCTCGACCCAAGGGCGTTATAATTCCTTCATATCTAACAACATCAAGCATTTTGTAAGCATCCGTATGAATCAAAGCAAAACTTAGAGTTAACAAATCAATTATTTAATCATTAAACATGCTATTCAATTTTTATAATTACTTATTTATTATAACAAAAAATATTTCACTCTAAAATGGTGCTCAGTTGTAACGTGATCTAAAAATAAACTAATGAATTTTTAAATTAGAGAAGCCTATTTTTGCATAGTAGTGTTATTTATGTAAATTAGCATATTCAAATATAAATCTATTTATTAAACAAAACTTTTCTCTCTCTCTCTCTCTCTCTCTCTCTCTCTATATATATATATATTAAAAAAATTTTGGAGGTGGGGGGCAACAAGATCCGCCAGTGGAGTCAGCCACTTTTACTAATGTGTTTATACATAATTAGATGATAGTGCAAAATTTTTTTGCACTAACAGTACATCAAAATTAATCTCATATTTTTATGGATTTAGTTTATATGTGTTGTTAGTGTAAAAAAAAATTATACGAACATTACTAGTATTAATTATTAGAATAATAATAATTCATATTAGTGTTAATAATAATATTAATTATTATGTATAAATATTTATTAATATTATTTAATAATAATTATTGATAATAATAAAAATAATGATAATTAATAATAATATTTTTATTAACTAATCATATAATAATTATTATTAATATTAATTAATAATAAGTAATAATTATTATCATTACTATTAATGATTATTAAATGATAATAATTATTAATTATGATATATGATAATCATTAATAATAATAATGATAATAATAGTAGAAAGATTATCACATGGGTGGTAATTTACATGGGTCCCCCTAGAGACAATTCACATTGCTTTTTAAAGATAATGCGAATTGCCTTAGAAATCTGGATTACGAATAATATGACTCTACTAAATAGGATAATTTGGTGAGTCTAAATAATTGAAGATTGCTAGTAATTAAAATTGATTACCTCATAGCAAATACCACCTAATATTAGAAAGAGTATAACTTTCAAAATATTTTTACATAGTTTCAAAATAAAGAAATTTCTTTTGTGCCCCTTTAATTAAAGGGTTTTGAAACCCTTGGTGGTGGTCTAATTTTATTTGACCATGTATTGTACACATAGTAGATGACATATCAATATCTTAATATTTAAATTTAGGCCCTTTTAATATTTTTTTTCTTACGATTATGCCCCAAACATTTAAAAACAAAATTTAAAACTTATTAATCCCAAATATTAACAAAGTTTATTGTTGTAATTTTCAAAGATCTAAATTTTTTTATATCCTGAAAATCGAAATAACCTTAACATTCCAAATCACAAAGATAGTGCATTCACGTTTCTTATTGACACTAAACCCTTCATACCCAAATACTCGAAGATCAAAAGGGGAAAAAAAGTTAAAAAGGCATATGCGCAAAATCCACATGTTGACATCTAGAAATTGTCTTTTAATTTCTTAGAAATTTTATTTTTCTAGATATAATTTTATATCTTATCTCACTTTGCCTCTTACTTTATGCCCGATTTTTGTAGTTTTACTTTGGTCCTTTTTTCGAGATTTGTTCTAGATTTTTTTTTTGGGGTCATGAGGAAGGGGAGATTTTCATTGTTTTTTTTTTTGTGGGGCGGCCCCCGGGGGCATTCAAGTATAAAACCTAGGTGTGGCTGCTAACGAGGCGACTTGATAATCGTTGAACCTTGGCCTCGATCACACGATTTGTTCTGGATTTCATAGTGCAAGATTTGTATTGATTTTCCTTTACACTCTCCTTGCAAAAACCAGCACTTACCTTTAAGCCATAGTAGTAGTGACAGTGCCACATATATAATGCTCAATACATATAAATTGCACATTCTTAAGATTCATCCATTTCTCATACACTCAATCCCCGATGCTTAATATAGATTCCAATTGCCTCAATTCTCTCTCTTCTGGTGATGCTCTTTCTAGCTTTGTGTTTATGTTAATTGGCTTCACAACTTAAGGGAGGTGAATTGGGTTTTTCAAAAAATTTTAAAACTTTTCAACTAGATGATTATCTTCCAAATAAATTTCAAAACTCTAAGCACAAAGGAGAAGAGAATTTAAATGAAAGAGAAAACTTTAAATATAAAAGCAAATAATAATAAAGAGGTAAGGGAGAAGAGCAATACGACATAGGATGAAAATTCGTGGCAATCGATTTGTTTTTACAAAGACATAGTCTACAAGAAGTAGGATTAGAAAAATATTATTATATGATTGTGGGTTGCATCTTATCTGAAGAAAGTCAAAGTGGAGTTGGAGTCATATCAATAAAAGAAGAAAAAAATTGAATATTTTAATTCTGAGTCTTAATTTGTAATAAATTTATTTTTATTTTGTTTAAATTTAATATTTTATTAAGGTGACAAGATTGATGAAAAGGAGAGATCTAGAAAGAAATTGATTTTATGAGGGAAGGAATCAAGTATGCCATCTCATTACATGTAGTATTAGAGTAATTTTTCATTTAAATTTGAGAAGGATATCAACTGTAAAGAAAGCTAAAATAAGGAAGAATACTATCTGATTTGTTGTTGTCACCCTGAGAGTCTTTTGGTTTGGATCTCAAAGCCAGGCAACTAAACAAAAATATGAGTTTCATCCGAAATCTTTAACCATCTTCACCTTCAACACCTTTGTTCTTTCTTCCCTTTGATTTTCCCTTCTTCAAAGCTCCAATTAGCTCCGCCACTAGGACTTGCCGTATCTTTAAACTCCTAAAAACGGTGGGCATAAAACTTCAGCATAAAAATACAAATAGAACAAAACAAAGAATAGGGAAATGCACCTAATAACAGAAATGACACACAATGATATCAAAATTTCCAAATGCAAAGCAAACCACGAAAATCAACAAAATCTAGCAAAGGCCTAGAATTTATAGAACCATTGAACACACAAAATCAATGAAACCCCACATGGCTAAATTTGGTTTGGAGCAATTTTTTATAATAAAAAATGGCTTAAACTCAAATAAAAAAACATAAACATAAATCTGAAAAGAGCATCACTAGAAGAGAGAGAATTGAGGCAATTGGAATCTATATTAAGCACCGGGGATTGAGTATATGAGAAATGGGTGAATCTTAGGAATGTGCAATTTATATATATTGAGCACTATATATGTGGCACTATCAGTACTACTGTGGCTTAAATGGAAGTGTTGATTTTTGCAGGGAGAGCGTAAAGGAAGTACAAAAACTCGGGGGAAGAGAAGACCTATACCTCAAAAGGTTGGCAGTCCAATACATAAAACCTTTTAAATGAACTTGTAAACTGAGTCTTTCACACTTGGTGATGTCGATGTTGTAGTGCTTCTTCATGATCATGTTTACATTACATTTGGTGATAATTTCATCTATGAATTTTTTAGGCTGCTCTCTATCTCTAGTTATTGGATTACCCTCCATCTGATTTACTTTCGTTATCGAGACTTCTACGGGCAGTCTCCACACACCACATAAGGCAAGAATCTACTATCATTTTTACAATTAGTGCTACATTAACTTTCTCTCTAATGCATTTGTTTTTAATCTCATTTTGTCGATATAGTGTATCCACTCATCAAATACAATATCCTTATCCCTACAACATTAAATTTATGTTCTTATTGACATTTTATCGTCTAACATTTAGTCTCATGTAACATTGTCAATCTTTTAGCTGTGCGATAAGTGGTACTGTTTATCACAAATAACACATGAAGCTCCCATCCATTTCATCCACGCAGTTTGAATCATATGGTCTATATCTCCTTCTATTTCCCCAACATTTTGGATAATAAATCTAAGTTACTTAAATCTTGTGACTTGTGGCATAGTATTATCCCTCAATTCTCATCTCTAATTTAGAATTTGTGCGTCTTTTGCTAAACTTACATTCTATATTATCATTTTACTAAGAACATCTAATTATCTTTTAAGTTTAATTTTATTACTTTATCGATATAAATTTTTTGACACTATCATCTAATCATATATTATCTTTTATATAACCTTTGAGATAGTTATAACAAGATTAAAACCCTTTTTATAATGTCACAATTTATGATTAAACGATAGTGTATAAGAACATTAGATTGACAGCGAATTAAAATTAATTTTTATCTTTTTTATTGGCCTTATAAAATGTTAATATTGTGACTTTCATTAAAAAAATTATTACTTCTTATTTTTGTGTTAAGTCATGCCATAAATATACGCAGGAATAAATATTTGAATTACCCTAAAATAATAAAAAATCAGTATGTATTATTTTTAATATTTTATTTTTTAAATTATTTCGTGCACCGTATAAATATTTAATTGCCAGTTTAAATTAAAAGAAATTCTCATTTCAATTCAAAATCAAAATATGTTTTTTAGACTACATAGAGTATTTATAAATTTATTTATTGATAATTTATTAATAAAAATATTTAAATCAAAACTAAATTATAATAAAATATAAGCATAAGAGAGATTGCTAAATCAACCTCATTGATTAATAAAAATTTTTGTGGGTGCCGAAAAGTTTTAGCTTAAGTGTCATTTTTCTTGGTCATTATAACAGGAGATTGTTAGTGTTAGATCAAGGATTTAATTCCTACATGTCCATTATTTTCCCTATTCCTCTTAGTTACACTAGGAGCTCTATAAAAAAAAAAAAAAATTATGGGTGCGTATCTATAAGGCACAAGTTAAAGATTAAAACAACTTTTATAAATTATTTTAATTAATCAAAATGATTTTCTATTCTATGCCTTAACTAAGTAATCATAATCTAATAATAGAAAAAAGGCAAACATAGTAAAAAGAAAATACAAATATAAAAGTATAATTATAATTTTCCTTTTCTTAGATTTCTTAATCTTTAAGATTTTAATTTAAAAAATCTAGTAAAAATGTCAAATATATTTGAAATTATTGACATAATAAATATTCCAACTTTTCAGTCAATACTTTTTCTATCTCTATTCGTTAATATGGATAATAATTAGTCTACACCTTAAATGGAAAAAATTAGAGATTAGTGTTGATATACTATCAATATAAAAATTTTTATACTATTAAGTTTTGACAAATTAGAAAAATAAAATATTTAGGTATAATAGAATCTAATTTTTAATAAACGTTATTTAATAACCACTCAAATATTTTAAAACTAGTTTTGATTTGAATTAATTTGGGTCATTTTTTTTGGTATATAGTCAATTTGAGTCTAAAGCTAGTTTTTAAAAAATTAATTTTAAATTAATTTTATTTCATCCTGAATTTTTCTCTTTTCATTTTATCTCTTTTCAGTATTTTTTTCTTAATTCATATCAATTATTTCTTTTTTTATTGACCTTGTTAACCAATCTTTTTAGGTTTTATCCTCATGAATTCTAATTTTATTACTCCTTATCGTTATCATTTGAGCAAATTTTAGTATGGTAATCTATAAACTAATCTCAAAGAATTATTTAATCATCGTCACTCCTCCTTATGTTATGTGATAGAATGCATATTGGAAATACTCAATATTAGATTTTCTATATTAATAACAGCTCCTCCTTATCCTATTGAAATACAACAAGATTGTGTAAATATGTTACATTTTATTTAGTGAGAAAACTAGTCAAAGTGACTTTTTAAGTGACTTGTGGAAGGAGAGAGCTTCAAAAGACAAAGAACAACATATATATTAAAATTAATTTTTAATTTGACAAATCAAATACCATTTAATAAAAAATTAGTTGATTTTTATAAAATTAACATAATTGATTTTACTTTATATCATATTAACTTAATTTTTTAAATTATCAAACACATCCTTACCTAATCATATTAGATTATATATGTAACTTTTGAGATAGTAAGGATGTGTTTCAAAAAATTATAAAATTAAATTTATTTTAATAATTATTTATTGATATAATAGCATTTTTATATAATCGATTACATGAAAATTAATTTATATTTAAATATTTTAGGTAAAACATAATTTTTAGATAATATGGTTTGTTTATATTATATAAAAAAATAAATTTTATATAATAAAATTATTAAAAAATAAAAAATAATTATTCATATTTTATTCTAAAAACCAAACAAATATATGTAATTAATTTTTACGTATCATATGAAATAATTTTATATTATTAATTATTAAAATTATAAAAAAAATAAATTATGATAGATAATTATTTATTATAATTTTTTTTATAATTTTATATTATCAATATATAAAAATTAATCTATCATAATAATATAATAATATATCATTAAATAATAATATAAAATTTTTTTATATGAATAATATATCAAATTAAATAAAAAAAATCAATAAATAATATCAAAATCAGAGGGTGACTTCGAAGTTCGTGCGCAAATTGGGAAACACGTGCTCCCACAACGGACCCAGAGACATGATCACATAAACATAATTACATAGCTCTCACGACACACACATAAATTAGTGAACAACACATCACTTTCAATTGCACACACGGTTTGGTCTTTTCTCTCTGTGCTTCTCTACGCTTCCGTCATCGGAGCCCCACCCACGAGCCTCCACGTGTCACTTCCTTCACCGTCCGATCGAATCCCCCACTACCAACCCTCCTTGCGCTAGTTGCGTCCATGGAATGAGATGAATGACCCTTCACCAGCTCAACAGTGATGGTGATGGTGAGGTGAGGTGAGACCATTCATCTATTGATTTTCTTAACATCCTCTTCGGAAAAGCCAACGATTTTTTTTTTGGGGCGAAGAAGAAGAAGAATTACGAAGACGGTCGCTGAGAAAAAAACACAGAAGAAGAAAAAGAAGTAGTATATGGGGGTTTGTGGGTCGAGGCCTAAGGTCTCCAAAGACCTTTTAACGAAGAAGAAGAGTAATCATCGAAGGAAAAGAAGAAGAATCCTCCGAAGGCGTGTCTCTTCTAGGAAGATCGAAGCCAACAGCATCACTCACTGCAATTCTGCTTTGCAAGTTTCTCATCGAACTTCGGGTAATAACCCCTTTTTTTTTTTCCAAATGTTTGTTTTGCTTTGTTTGTTCTTTTATTACAAATTTACAATACCCCTGTTTTTTTGTTTTTTTTTTGGGGGGGGGGGGAGTGGTTGATTCCCAGTTTAATGAATGCTGCTACTTGCTTTATTGCTTGTATTATTATTTTTTTCTGAGTTGAAAATTCGGATTTTTTTAATTTAATTCAATTTAATGCCGGTCTGATTTTTTTTATTTTCTTCTGTGTTTCTAGATGCTGCCTGGTTTGATTCTACTTCAGCCTTGGATTCGGAGTGCGATGAAGAATTTTACAGTGTCTACGATGGTATGTGCCTTTTTATTTTTTTTTTAATTTTTGAATATCAATTTATTATTTTATTTTTAATTTTTAAGCGGCATGATTAATTGGTTATATAATTTTTATGTCATAAATTGGGTCAAGGCCAGGTGATTCATCTCGTAAAGGGGTTGATTCCGGTGAAACCTGGCATGGTTCTGTGTTTGTTGATCAACAATAACAGAAACTAAGGGTGCACCCTTGTAATTTGTGTGATAACAATTCTTCTTTGAAGATTGCTAAGCGTCAAGCTCAACAAAAAGATTCTGTATTGAAATCAGATTTTGCACTAGAGCTGAGTTAGATTCTGTTTTCCACAGGAGAAGCGATTACAAGCCACGCCGATGAAATTGTAGAGGACAAAAAACTAACCTCGGATCATTGTGGGATTTTGCCAAATAACTGTTTGCCTTGTCTTTCTTCTAATGCCCTTGCTATCGAGAAAAGAAGGCCATCGAGTCCTGAGACTCCAAGCTCGAGGAGGAAGTTGCTTTCCAAACTCTCCTTCAAATGGAGGGAAGGGTCTTCCGATATGATGTTACGTGAGTGTTCTTGGTATTTTTTGTCTGCTTGAGCTGCCATCTGTTTCTGACTTTCTGTTTATGCGTATTTTCCGGTTTTATGTGAGTGGAAGAATTAGAATGACTGTGAAAGTGATGGTCACTTGTGAACCATTGAGCTTCTTTTATTTCTCTGGCTGTGCTGATAGCAAAGTAGAATGAAGGAAGAAAATTTAGTTGTTTCTTTAGTTTGCTCTACCTGCTGAGCTTGCTGTATCATTCACTCTAAAGTTTTTAGATGTTTACTGCTAGTCCTTTTTGTAGTTTTTCTTGTTTCTCATTCGTGGCTTCTCGTTTGTTTCAGTTTCACCCAAGGCACCTAAACAAAAACCATTAGCAGGTTTGTCGATTCCGTTTTGTCCAATAGAGAAGCAAACCCCTGGTTCTTGGTCATCAATTGAGCCAAGTTCATTCAAAGTCAGAGGAAAAAACTACTTTAGGTAGGCACCAAATACTTATTTTGTTCTACACTCTCTCTGGGGGGATTGAACCTTGTTGTTAGAATGACCCTCATGTAGAGGACATTATCACTAAACGAACAAGTTTTGTTCCATTATTGATAGTTCTATAATTCATTGTTGCATGGTTGGCAGGGATAAGAAGAAAGATTTTGCTTCAAGCAATGCTGCTTTCTATCCCCTTGGCACTGACCTCTTTTTGTCTCCGCGAAAAATTGATCACATTGCTCGCTTTGTACAAATTCCTGCTATAGACATGACTGGGGATGTACCTTCTATTCTTGTTGTAAATATTCAGGTAGCTGCATATTTCCTTGTTTAGATTGAATTTGAACTAAATTTCTCATCCTTATTTCTGAGGTGCACAATTTTTGTTCAACACACAAAGTATAGATTTTCTTCACATTCTTCTGTATATGGGGTGGTAATTTAATTGATAATCTTGTATGATTTGCACTGGAAAATATCAAAGTGGAATACACGTCCCTCACAATATGGACATATTTTGTGAAGATTATGACATTCTTATGTTATTTGAAATGCAGATACCATTGTATCCTGTCACTATCTTCCAAAGTGAAAATGATGGTGAGGGAATGAATGTGGTTTTGTACTTCAAATTATCTGAAAAGTATTCTAAAGACCTCCCAGACCAATTCCGAGAAAATATCAGTGTAAGGGCGTTTTTTCACTTTATCATTTTACGTCATGTTACCGAAGTTGCCTCTGTAACATAGTATGTTTACGGTCTTCATACACTTAATTAACAAGTTCTGTGCCTGTTCTTATTGTTTCTTGACAGAAATTGATCAACGACGAAGTGGAGAGGGTTAAAGGCTTCCCGCTAGATACAATTGCACCATTTAGGGAGAGATTAAAAATTTTAGGTAGAGTGGCAAATGTGGAGAGTCTTTCTTTAAGTGCAACCGAAAAGAAGCTTATGAATGCTTACAATGAAAAACCTGTTCTCTCACGCCCTCAACATGAATTTTTTGTGGTAAATACCCTTATTCTATTTACATATCTAATGCTTCAATAAATTCTTCGTGGGCCATTCAATTTTGCATTGAAGCAACCATTGCAGAAGTTTCTGTTTCTGTAAATTATTATAGAGATTTGTATTAATAAATTTATATGACAATTTATTTATTAATGCTGCTGTAGCAGTTTTAGAATCACTTCTGGACATTGGTTGTACCTTCATTTATGATCTCTCTCAAACTATTCGCCCTCATTCTCACATGGAAATTTGTGAGCATATCAATGAATAAGTTTTTTTTGCTTGATTTATCTTGAAAACTTCTTAAGCTGTCGAAAGACTCATATTCTGATGCTATTTCTTGCACAGGGAGAAAATTATCTTGAGATAGATTTGGATGTACACAGATTTAGCTACATTGCTAGAAAAGGATTTGAAGGCTTTATTGAAAGACTGAAGCTATGTAACCTGGATTTTGCTTTGACAATTCAGGTAATTTTCTTACCATTTTATTGGCAACAAAAACTTACTTCTACATTAACCAAGTGTTAAACTTTCTATTGTCTTGCTGATACAGGGAAACAAGGCAGAAGACTTACCAGAGCATATATTATGCGCAGTAAGGCTGAATAAGATTGACTACAGCAAGTTCAACCATCTTGGCTCTTAAGTCAGAGCATCAACAAAGTTTTAAACCTCAAAATATTTCATAAGAATTGCAAGTCAGTTTCTCGGAGGTTGTTTCAGAACGAGATTCTTTAGCTAACCGCAATGTATCGTTGAATTTATTGATTCATTGATATAGAAGGTGTAGAATGTATAGTGATGATAATTCTTAAATTGGAAATAATCAACGAGTAATTTGTCTGTTCCAAAGATACTGGCAATTCCCAAAATGTGGTTAAAGCATGACCTCGGTTACCACATAATACATGTTCATCAGATATGCAATTATTAGCATATCGATCTTCAGTATGAACATGGGGTGCACAAAACGGTGTAATGCTATCATTTTTGTATCACTTATCGTATTATGAATTCAGGTCATTGCATATCTTTTCAAAGTTGCTACGACTATAGCACAAACGAAATAACATGACAAAAGAACTATATGAAATAATATAACAAGAGAACCTATTTATATGTCGAATTTCCTGTTCAACAATGAGATAATATTTATCAATAAAGCTTAAAGGATGCATTGTATTCAATTTTAGTCCTACATTTTGTCAAGGAAGTAGTTCTAGAAACGCAAACTGATATTTGCATGACGATTTATAAATTTCCAAAAGTTATGAGTGTGAAATTTAGCATTTGAATCTCTCCTATTCAAACACAAGCTGCCAAAGGTCAATAAAAGGTTTCAAAAATACAATGGGACCACTACAAGACTGGTTTAGTCAAAGGGGCAAAAAAAACTGAAGATAAAATGAATGTTAATTTTTGTAACGAGTTACCTTTTGAATGTTAATCAAATTTATGTAACTGCATAAAAAATGTTTTGAATTTAATTGATATGCGTCTGACAGTATAAAACAGTTTTACACTGTTAACTAATAAAAATACTAGAAAATGAGAAATCATGGTAGGTCCTTCATTATAATGGGTAGTTATTTGTATGAGTTGGCACTTTCTACTATTTCTATTAATTGATAATGTAAAATTATTTTACACTCTCAGTATATTGAAATTAAATTCAAATGTTTTATTTTAAAATGCATAATAATATCTACCATTGAAATATGTCAAGGGATATGGAAAGCACACTTTACAATGTAGAATTTTAAATCTAGTAATAAGTAATTTCTATGATAACGAATCCTAGTACGTGAAAATATTATATGACAAAGTTATGTGAAATTTTTGTATAAGAAGATTAATTTCCCTTTATTAAATCTTTTACATTTGTTTATTTATTTATATACTGCTCAATGCTCACGATTCATTTTCATTTTACTTTTAAATTTAAAAAAAAATCATTTTATTTTGCTGTTATCTTTGTTCATTCTCCACAAGCACTGCAACATATCCTTCAATGAACATTCAATTTTGATGAATGTAGCTAACAACAGATGTAGCATAACAATAAGATCATTCAAGAACCTTGGTTGATTGAAAATAACAAAAAGAAAAGTTCATTGAAAATGGAAGAAGAATGATTGACATATTTACACAACTTAGAAAAACTAATAAATGACAAGGTGACCTTGAATATATGCAGGCAATAAGTCTCAATCATGAATTGGTGGAGAACTCATACATCGCCCAAAAATCAAAGAGAAAAAACCTCTATGTACCTTATTTTCAGTTTTTGTTGATGAAGGTGAACTGAGAGGACGTGAATGTGGTGCAACTTCATCATCATGCAACCCTCTTACCTCTATGTTTTGTGACACATCATTCTCTTCCTTGTAATTGCTCACCCCATTAGATGATGTAGCAGTGCCATTGGATTTTGGATCTATGAACATGTGATCTGTCCATATGCGACCAGAAGATCCTTGTCTTCGAAATGAACAAGATGACCTCTGCAAAGTATTCATGATGGACTAGAATTTCCTATGTCCTATGATTTCCTTTGTTTCTTCCTTCCTTGTCCCTTTGATTCTTTGATCTGTTTTTGAAACACCCTCTTCTTTAAATAAGTTATTTCTCTCTTAACTGATCACATAACTGTTTTTGATATAGAGAGAGAAGATCACATAAGCTGTGGATTAAGCATTGTTGTTTGGTTACGAGAAAATGGTTATGATTCATTTAGCTTGTAATTGCAAATATAGTAAATAGCCTACTATCTTTACGTCTTATCCATACAATTTTGACAGATTCATTTTGGGCAGTTCCTATAGTTGGAATCTAACAAGTGTCGTTATCTACACTTGGTAATGCTATATTTCAGAGATGTAAACAATAGAAATAACCATTAGTCTGTCGTTGCTCAATTACCTTCAGGTCTTCTAACTTTTTTTTTTTTTTTTAAGGATTGTGTTTTCCTTTTTAATTAAAACAGTTTATCATGAATAAAATTAGAGTTGGACACATAAAATATATGATAATTTTATTTTAAAATAACTATAAAAATAAATTATTTTGATGCAATACAGTGAAAAACTTTTTTACATCGCCATCCAATTAAATTCTCTTATATGTATAACTTTTAAACTAGTAGACAGAAAAGTCAAATATGTTTGCTTATATGACAATGATTAAATGATAGTACAAAAAATTTTTATCCAGTGCATCAAAATCAAACTTTTTAAGAATTTAAATACACTAAATAATATTTCGGGCATTGCTTCTGGTGTCTTTAATTTTATAATACTCTGTTGAACTATTACTCACTGATTGGTTAATCTATATTATACTTATCATATAATTTATAATAATAACTGGCAACCTAACCAATAGGTAACACTATTAGAAGCTTTTGGAACTTTGATCGATTTTACCGATGGATATGTACCCGTCACTATTATCAACGAATTTATTAACAAGTAATATTAAAATAAAAAAAATCATAAAATTACTATCAAACAAAACTATTCGACGGTAAATCGGTCAATAAATTTTGGTGCCAATAGGCCAATAAATATTATCGACAAATTTAGTGATAAATAAATCCGTCAAGGTAGGCTGTAATTACCGACTGATTTTTTGTTGATATTTTTTCATTTTATTTTTCAGTTTTATCATAATAGAAAATTATTGATAGATATGGATCTATTGGTAAAATTGTTAAATTTAATTAATGAAAAATTTAATTTATCAACAAAAAAATCGTCCCGAAATTTTATTTTTAAAATTTTTTTATTGTAAATGAAATTTTAATTATTTTTTAATTACCGACAAAAATCCATCGATATTTAAATTTCACATGTTGGCATCAACGCCTCTTTGCCTGCCTTATTTTTTAAGTACCGACGAATTATTAAAACGGTGCGTTTTATTTATTTTATTACCAATAGATTTTCCATCGGTATGTCCAAAATATGGACGTTCCTTATTTCTCTTTCCCTTCTCTCTTCTCTTTTTCCCCCATATTCCATTTGTAGCCACCATCTCGTTCATCGCTACCAGAGCCATTTGAACT
Source organism: Pterocarpus macrocarpus (assembly GCA_031439585.1). NCBI lineage: Eukaryota > Viridiplantae > Streptophyta > Magnoliopsida > Fabales > Fabaceae > Pterocarpus > Pterocarpus macrocarpus. The sequence continues at coordinate 19,862,251 of CM062520.1, forward strand.
CCATTGAAGACCACCATTGTGTTCCTGGTACTTTATGTAGTATTTTAATTGGTTTATTTTTTTATTGGCTTCTTTTTATTGGTCCATTTCTCTACTTAAAGTTGTTTGCTCCTTATCTTACTTAATATTTCTCTTCTTTCGTTTAATAAGAAGCACTTTTGGAGCCACATTAGGGAGTAATTGGAGCTTGGAGCATTGTTTTCGGAGTATAGGTTAGTACAATGTATAGTTTATTGCTTTAATTTACATTTATAGAAAATTAGAGACTTATATTTTGTATGATAGAGTCGTAAGATGGAAGAAGGAGGATGAGATTGCATGAGTGGGGAAAAGCTTAGAGTTTCTTTCCAATTGTTTGAATTGTGTGTTGTGGTATTATGTGCGTGCATGCTATAGAGTAAGGGGGTGCGCTTTAGTACTATTCTAAGGATTGATAGAATTGCATGACTGTATGTATTTGATATTGATTGTTTGTTTTGATTGTTGAATCAATTCTTTGTGGAGACTCCTAATTTAAGGGGAGATTTTACCCAATTTTTTTAATATTTAAATATATTATTTTCAATTAAAAAATAAATTAAGGTGAGTTTCCCTAGTTAAAGGGTAGATTGTAAAAAAAATTGTTATTGTTTATATTGGTTGCCAGAACTAAAAATATATTAATCTAATAAGTGGAGACTCCTAAAACAATGGGAGACTGCCGAATTTTTGTTTAATTAACTTGTTGCTTTTGGATTAAAAATAAATTAATCCAAGGAAAATTTTCTAATCTAATTATTAAGAATTATATGTGTAATTTTTAGGTTGAAAATTATTCAAGAGCAATACATTTCTTGGAAACCATTAATGGATGTACGATAGATTGCACCCAAGTTAGGCAGACATTAAACCGAAATTTTATGTGGGTATTGAAGAATTTGTAGGTGTTGCATGTCAATCACAACTGTTCTTAAGGGAAAGTTAAGTGTTCATGTGCTAGGTGCAGGTGTAGGAAGTATTTAGATATTGAAACTATTAAGTATCATCTCTACAATGATGGGTTTATGCCTAATAATTGGGTTTGGATTGAGCATGGAGAAACTGCTGTCGGAGGGAATTAGTTTAATATAGATTTTGTTGGAGGTAGTTCTGGCGGTGGAATCGAGATGGGTGATTGGGATATTGGTAATGTAAATTAGGAGGATAATGTTAATTGTTATCAAGAAATGGTTTTTGATGCCGTTGGACCCGAATTTGGAATGTGTTCCCAACCTTCTAATGAGGTTCCCAAGCCAAAGGCTCGAAAGTTTGATAGTCTATTAGAGGCAGCCAAGGAGCCTTTATGGGAAGGATGTATACATTCGAAATTGTCTTTGGTGGTAAGAATGTTAAGTATTAAGTCAGAAGGGAACCAAAGTCAACGTTCTTTTAATCAGTGGACTGATTTGATTAGGGAGCTTAGTCCACAACTTAACTCCATTCCTAAAGAATTTTATCAAGCTAAGAAATTAGTTTCTAAATTAGGGTTGAAAGAAGAAAAGATTGATTGTCTTGTAAAAGGGTGCATGCTTTATTATAAAGATGATGTTACGCTAACTCATTGCAAATTCTGTGAAGAGCCGAGATTTAAGCCCAAGAGAAAGGAAAGTGGGAGGTATAAAGATGTTCCTAAAAAAATAATGCATTATTTGCCCCTGATCCCTAGGCTTAAAAGATTATATGCATCAATGAGCTTAGCACTACACATGAGATAACATGTTCAAAATAAGAGAATTTATGTTTTAATGACTCATCCATCTGATGGTGAAGGTTGACAACATTTTGATTGAACATATCCTGATTTTGGCTTTCACCCCCGAAATATTAAGTTAAGGCTTTATTCTTATGGTTTTTCTCCGAACAATTAATTTAGTAAACCTTATTCTTATTGGCTTGTGGTTGTTACTCCTTACAACTTTCCTCTCGAGATATGCATGAAAAATCCTTATTTGTTCATCACTTGTATAATCCCTAGTCCGGATAATCCCAAAGCGAAGATTGATATTTTCCTCCAACCCTTGATTGATGAATTGAATGAGTTGTGGTGTTAGGGTGTTTTAACTTATGATATTTCAATGAAGCAGAATTTCATGTTAAGAATAGCATTAATGTGGACCATTAATGACTTTCTAGCTTATGGGATGTTGTTTGGATGGATGACACAAGGTAAATTGGCATGCCCAATTTGTATGGACGATACAAAGACATTCACTTTGAAGTCTGGAGGAAAGAATTCGTGATTTGATTGTCATAGAAGGTTCTTAGACAACAATCATCCATATAGATGCAATAGGTCTGGATTTAGAAAGAATATTGTAAAGAATAACAAGGCTCCAATTAGGCAAAATGGTCACCAAATATGAGAAAAGGGTTAAGCGCCTTCTGAAGGTAATAGAAATCGAGAAATTTATAAGATTGTCAGGCTAGGGGTAGAGCACAATTGGACCAAACAAAGTATAGTCTGGAAGTTGCTGTATTAGAAGAATCATTTGGTTCGTCATTGTTTGGATGTCATGCATGTAGAGAAAAATGTGTTTGACAATATTATGAACACTATAATGGATATTGACCAAACGAAAGGGTAGGATGGGTTTGCAAGAGTATTGTAGGCGCCCTGAGTTAAACTTACAACAATTAGGAGATGTTAGATTATGTAAATCCAAGACAAGTTATACACTTAGCTTTACACTGTCACGACCCAACCCGGGCTATGACCGGCGCATAGGGGACGAGTCCCTTAGCAAGCCTTGATCACACAATTTTCCTAAAAAAAGGGGCAAAATCTCTTCTGTATTGAGGACTATTCCCCAAATACAGATCCTCTCCCTGCACAAAAGAAATAGAAACAGACAATCCACTGGGGATCCAGACATTCTCAGAATGCACCCCACAACATGCAATATAAAAGTAAAATATATAATTACAATTATTCTTTAGAAAACCAAATCCTTTTAAACAACTTTAGTTCAAACATCTAATTCCAATTCTTTAGAAAATCCAACAGTTTTGATATACATAAATAAAATATAATAACAACAACAATACAATATAATCAGGATAAGGCCGGACCCTGTCTATAGTACCATGGAGTTACAATAATCTAAGAATTTCTCAAACTTAGATAATTTACAAAAATGCCCTTCAAAAGAGAAGGGCTCACCAAGATTACAGAAATAGTCTACTGAGGACAAATGCTCGGATCAATAGAATACCTGTAACTGAAAAAGGAAAAAAAAAAAACAACAAAGTGAGTTTATGAAACTCAGTGAGAGATAGAGTGTCCCTAACCCACATGAGACAATGTGCAAACTATAGATTTAAAGTAATATAATTATATGCATAATAAAAACCAAATAGAAATTTTAGTCTGATATTATCCATATTTTCTTTTCCAAAAATATAGAGGTCATCTATTCCAGGATAATCCGTCAGGAATCACACTTAGGTGACCATTTGTTCGTGTGACCCTGTAATCCATCATGCACCACCTTTCTCTGTGGCTGTGCCATATCCGTCACGCACCACTCCATTGAGTGGCTGTGTAATACCTCATCCTAGGTGCACCCAGGGCTAACACCTATTGCCATTAGCCTACAGATCCTGGTCTAGACTTTTCCAAGTCTTTCTTTTCCATCATACATAACAATAAAGAAAAATGAAACCTTTAACATTTCAATACTTCGAAATTTAACAAAAGTTTATAACCTTTTCCAAAAAACCTTTCATGCCAGTTTCATATAAAATCTTCAAGCATTTACTTTCTTTCCTTTCAAGCCAGAACAATTTCTAAAACTTCATAGAAAACCAATATAATAACATTTACCATACTTTTTCGAAAATTAGATCATTGTCTCATGTGATCAAATTTGAATAAATAGGCTATCAAGTTTAAATTGAAATTATAAGATATACCAACTCATTTGCACACACATATATATACATAGACAAAATATATTGAAAACTAAGATAAAGATAAACTATCTACTTACAATTCACCAGCTTAAAGGTGGAATTCGATCCTACGGAGCTTCAGGGCTCATAGAGCCGTCATTGGAGTCATCTAACATCACAAATATGATAAATTAACCCCATAATAGTTGTTGATTCATGGAATTAATGCAAATTACTCCCAAGTCTTAAAATCCCCAATTATCTCTAACCTAGGGTTCAAAGAAATCCCCTAACTATGAAAATAATCGAGATTTTTAGGTAGAGAGAAAGGAAAAGCATTAAGAATCACCTTTAGGAGGCAATGGGAATGAGAATGGAGGTGGAATTTGCGATCTGTCCTCCTTTAAGCTCTAAGCTCATCCATGGCAGAGGTTGAGAGAGAGAGAGAGAGAGGTAGATTTGTCGATGATTTGAGGTAGATTGAAGTGTTTAATCGGTGTTTTGAAGTGGGTTTAGTGAAAAGATTTGATATGGAGGTGTTGGGTGAGGAAGAGAGTGAGTTTAGAGAGAGAAGAGAGAGTTTTGGGGTGAAGAGGGAGAAGAAAATGCCAGAGTAAGGAGAAAGAATGCGTCCGGAATGTTTTATAGACAGCTGATAATCGATTACAATTTTATGTAATTGATTACCTCAGACCCAATACTTCTAATCAATTACCAGAGCGGTTGGAAACCTGTTTCAGACAATAGTAATCGATTACAAGCCTTTTGTAATCGATTACCAGAAGCAACGGAAGTTAGAAACCCATCCAAGCAATTGTAATCGATTACAACCTTCTTGTAATAGATTACAATTAAGAAAAACACAGCAATAAAAAGGCAACAATAAGAAAGGCTCAAAACTTGGGGCATGGGTGTTACATACACAAAGATAAGATATGTGTACGTGGGTACAAGAGTTGAAAATGCCTGACGATTATACTTCAAACTTTGGTTAGTGTATCAATGTTGCACAAGGAAGGTTTTTTGGATTGAAAAGTCATGATTGTCATGTATTCATGGAGTGTAGGTAGAGGAGGCCATTCGCACTCACGTCCATGCCCTAAATGAGGAGCTCTAGCAATGATTGAAGCAAGAGGAGGAGCGCTTCTGGGTGAAGGAGGCAAAGTTGAAGAAAAGGCTGGAGACAGCGGCGAGGAAGGTGGGGAAGAAGACAAAGAGATGGATCATGAGGTAGATGTAGAAGTACTTTGAGGATCTGTGGGCCAGTAGCTCGTCATTTCCTCCCCCCAAATGGCCAGCAATATCGGATCAGGGCTATTCATTATCTTCTCTTTTTTTTTTTTGTCTACTACTGATGATGAGGACAACATCCATAACACTGATAAGCAAGAGTACTCCTAGACTTGTCATTTTGTTTATTTTTGTAGTACCTATTAGATTATTTAATATTGTTAGTTTACTTTATTTGATGGATATTTAGTATATCATTTGCTTCTAATTATTTTATTTCTTATCCTTTTTATTACAATTAATATATTTTATATTTTTTATTATGTAAAAATTTAAATAATTAAAAGAAAATTAACATAAATAATAATAGTTAATCATAATGAGTAATTAATTGAAATTAAAAAATAATTAAAATTATTTTTATTGGTGAATATTTGATCAAAAATTAAACAAAATATATATTAATTAATTATTATTTTTTATTCTTACCGATGAAAAATTCGTCAGTAAAATTAAATAATTCGCCAGCAATATTCTAAAAATCAACAAAAATTTGTCAAATTTGCCATTTATTTATTGACGGATAAATAATATTATCAGTAATTTTTACTGATGAATTTTATCTGTCATAAAATCTATCGGTAAAATAAAAATCTGTTAATAAAAATAATATATCCCTCGATATTCCACATATTTTTAGTAGTGTAAAATACATGTATTTTGTAAAATTTATATTATTCTTCCCATAATTTTTTCTGTCTTAAAAATGATCACACTTCTATTATTCTCTAACTTCTTTACATCTCTCTTACTATCTCTTTGAATTTCCAAAATGTTTTACCGAGCAATCCTCTTAATTTTGTAAGAGGGGAAAAACACAATAAAGGGGTTCGGTTGAATTTTCGTGAATCAAGTACCACGCAGATCTTGGTATGCTTACATGTGAAAGAATTATGATTGAATTGCCAGATATTGGGTTATGTGAAGTAGCTGTCAACTTGAAAATGAACCTCAGTCCATGAAGTAATAATGAGAAGAATGAAGAAACAATTACTTCTGTTTTAAGAACTATTCACGCAATTTTATCCTCTCTACAGTACATATGGCATCCGTTCCTCCCCACATTTTTAAAGGGAACATCATCCCTTCCTCTGCCACTATTTACTTCTTCGAGACTTTGATTAATTTGAGGCGTCGACTGCGATGCTCTTCGCAGTCAAAGGTGCATTATGCATCTTGTGACTGTAACATATCCAATGGATTAAATTTGTGAGGTGTATCGATATACCAATCACCTATGATGCATTATAGTAATATATTAATTTTAAAAAAATAAAAAAATATAATTAAATATATTTTAAAAATTAATTTTTATATATTAATAGTATAAAATTATACTGATAATATAAAATAATTTTATATTATCAATATAATATTATACTGATAGAAGTGTAAAATTATATTAATAGAATAAAATTATACTGATAAAATTTTTATAATTTTTAGAAATTAATTTTTATATATTAATAGTATAAAATTATATTAATAGTATAAAATAATTTTATATTATCAGTGTAAAATTACACTGATAGAGTAAAATTTTATTGATAAAATTTTTTAATTACATTAATAGGATAAAATTATTTTATACTGTCAGTATAATTTTACATTGTCAGGGTATGATAATTAATTTTTAAAATATATTTAATTATATTTTTAAATTTTCTTAAAATTAGATATTATTACAGTGCATCATAGGTGATTGGTGCATCGATACACCTCACAATCTCACCATCAGATTGCAAGGAGCACCATGCTCCTTGACCAGCGAAGAGTACTGTAGATGGCGCCTTAATGGTTTGAGCCTAAACCTTGATAGTGTCATCACCACATAATGACGGTGTCCATTCTGAGTCGTACTTGTGGCATAGTCGTAATGGTGACATAGATAAAGTATTGATTTCAAGATTTGAATTTCTAATTTTGCAGGTAAAGCTAATTTAGCTAGTCATTTATTTTTATTGTAATCAATTATTTTTAAATTAAGAAAAATTATTTGGGACTAAATAAAATATAAGATAAATTTAATAATAAAAGTTTAAAAATAAAATATGAGATGGATTTAATAATAAAATTTTAAATTAACATGTAACTAATAAAAAAGTTTATCAAGTAAACATAAAAATACGCGTCAAGATTTAGTTAATTGTAATATAACGGCACCTTTCCCCTAAAACAAACTGGGGTGTCAAAGAAAACTCCATTTATATAATATATTTAATATTGTATAAAGATATAAACTTATATAAAATAATCACTTTACAATAATTAAGCAACTTAAAGTTGATTTGTTAATAAATTTACATATTATATTGAATAATAGTAATTTAATATTATATAATATTTTTTGGTAAATAAATATTTGTTTCATTTTACATCTTTCATAAGACATATACAACACCAAAATATCACAGTATTATTCTCAATATCTTTAACATAACCAATAAAAATATTTTCTAAAGTAACAAAAGTAAATAAAATAATTATATAATATGATAAATTAGGCAAGAAATAAATACTTTGAATCCTTAATCATAATATCGAATTAAGTTATATATCAATGAAACAAATAACATATTAATTTAGCATAGCCAATCAACAGGTGATTGATCTTTAAAAATTTAACAAAAAATCTCAAATAACAGCCATATATATAGTACTAAAATACTAATTCTTTCCAAATTATTTCCTATTAACATACAAAATTTATTTATAATTTATTCAATTTAAAATCAGCATCACATTTTTTTAGTATAGAACAAGATCACATATATATTAATACAAAATTATTCCATCAAAAAAATGTCATGCAAAAATGATTTCCTTCCCATATATTACATGATTGAGACTTGAAGTTCCAAAACAAAATTACTTTAGAAGCTCTCATGTAATTATTTTCTTTTACAATTTAATCCATGATGCAGCATACTTATGAACAATAAAACCATGAAAAGGACAAAATAAAAACAATAAGCGAGAAAAATTTGACAAATTACATGCTTTTAGTGTTTTTAACAAGTTTCATATTTTAATTGAAATAAAAATGAAAAGTTTTCTTTGGATATATTTCATTTAGTTAGGAAAAAAAAACACTTTATTCCCTCTGAACTTTAGGTTATTTGCATTTTACCTCTTGAATTTTGAAAAGGTGCAAATTGACTCATGAACTTTTTTAAATATGTAATTTAGTCTTTTTGTTAAATTTCAGTCCATTGTTAACGAAAAATTATATTATACTCGTTGAACTTTGGATTATATGCACTTTAGTCCCTAAGCTAAAAAATAATGTGTAACATAATATTTTAAATTTTCTTGAATATGTGCTATTTTGGCTAACAATAGATGAAAAAATTAACAAAATGGTTAATTTGCGCATTTAAAAAAATTCAAGAATCGATTGCACATTATCAAAATGTAAGAGGTAAAATACCCATGACCTATAGTTTAGAGGGCTAAAATGCATTTTTTTTTTTTATCCTTTTTAGTTATTTTTATAAAAGCTAATAAATGAAACTCATATTTTTTTATCTTTCATTTATATATGTTTGAGGACAGACCACTAAGAATACATTGTTCATTATTGATCAACATCTTCCTCCTAAAAGTTAAGAAAAATATAAATTAAATTAAATTTTATAAATATTAGAATATGTTAATTGAAAAAGAAATGATTACATACTTGATCCGGTAGCTCTTCAAAGTTGCATGAGTCTTTGTCAGTAGAAGGGAGGGTTAATTTAATAACTTTAATTTTCACACAAATCTATCTAAAATAGGAAGATTTGATTGTAGATTCTGTTTATACAACTAGAGAAAGTAAGAGACATGCTACCAAAAAAATAAAGATAAAAGATATGGGAAAATAATAAAATATTAAGATTAATAACCATTACTATTACACGTTATTATTACCTAATAAATTACTTAATGAACCATTACAAATCTAAGTGAGTGAATGTTTTTAATACTTATAACTAAAATGTCTATTAAGTTAAATATAACTATGTAATAATTGCAAATGATGGTTAATTTTACATAAATATATTAATAAAAACTTTGTAATACTTTTTACGGGAAATTGTATCTATAATCTAAGTATTTCATACAAATATCTATTCATATTAAGAAATTTTATTTAGTGTTAGAGTTTAGGGTTTAGCATTAAAAAGGACTTAAATATAAATGACGTTTCTTAAGACTAAATGACGATTCTTAAGACTTGGTTACAAAATATAATGATGTTTTTTTTTATTCATATAACCGGCATTACCAGGTTTATTTATTTAATTTTTTTTCAAAAAAAAACTTTGCTGTTGTTGGAAGGATTTTTTTTTCTTTTAGAGGTGAAAAAAGACTCTATGAGTTAGAGATTGAAATAAGATCATTCCCCCAATCATAATAAAATCAGAACTATGAATAATTATCCCACTATCCGGAGGCAACATTGTAAAGAGGATTAACACCATAATAAAAAATCACAACTAAACAAACACATAGGATTGTCAAACTTTCCAATCATGTCCAAATAAAAGGGTCTAATGTTAAAAAGTCTTGTATTTAAATTATCCTACTAATCATCATTAAGCAGCAAATAATGCCATACAAGCACTTAGTAATCAAAAGAAGCATCCAAAAGTTCAGGGAATGCTGCCCTTATCTCACTATCCCTGTCCAAAATACCATCCACAAATGAATTCGCTGAAGTTGAATGGCCTTCACACATGCTTGCATCACAGGCAACAGCCCCAGAGACCTCACTTGCAGCACCTTGTTTGTCATGGTCATTGGTGTTGGTATTGTTGGAAAGTTCAGCTTCACTTTGCATTAGACCTGAGGGTTTCAGTGATGACATAGCCCTTTGCATGTCACACTGTTGCAGCTGTTGAAACTCTGACCACATGAAGGGGTCATTGTGTAGAAACTCACTCCAATCAAAGGAAGGACAAGGAGGGGTGATTTGTGCCTGGGAAGTTTGGCAAGAATAGGACTGCGGCGAGCTTAATTGTGTGAGATTAGAGGAGGAGGATGATGATGATGAACTCGAGGATGCGGCTTCGCTAAAGACATTTGGTTGGACACTCTCCGGGTTTATGACTTGGTACTGCTGCACCTGGTGTTCCCATGAGTGAACTTGATCCTCTTGTGCCTGCTCCATCATTGACTTCTTCTTGGCACCGGCATTGGCGGTTCCGGATGAGTACTGAGCTGCAGATGGTTCAGTTCTGGTTGGCAACATGTTGCTCATCAAGTCCTTGTTGACAAAACCTATTTGGTTGCCTGTGCTTGGGAGGTTACTGATGCTTCCCAAGTCAGAAAGGACCTGTGACACTGGCTTATGGGTTACTGGATCAATTCCCATCTTCATTAGCTTCTTCCTCAGCTTTGTGTTCCAGTAGTTCTTGACATCGTTGTCTGTTCTCCCGGGCAGTCGTTTTGCAATTAAAGACCATCTGCATAGAAAAGACAATGTTTGTAATGAGATGTCACAAATAAAGTGATAAGAATTGTATCTTAATAAACGAATAAAAGGAAAGCATGCTAGTGATGTGTGCCAAGTTTATGGTCAGTTCATTCTCTGATAAACCGAGAGGGTACAGTTTATAATTTCCTCATGTTATAAACCAACAACTGCATACTGTTCTGTCATGCTAATTTTGCTTAGACTCATTGCTATATCAGAAAACAGAACTTAGTAAGTTGCACCCCTATACTGTGACCAGATATGGCTTTGAATTATAAGCACTTTGGAAATTAAATCCCGTTTCAAAATACAGCAACAATAGGTGATTGGAAAATAATGTAGTGGAAATAATGACAAATACGATAAGATTCTTACACAGAAGGTACATTATACTGAATGATGTAGATTTTACTTAAAAACTAATCTAATTATAAAAGATTTAATTTGTGTACATTCGGCTTAATGCATTAGACTAAGGCTATGCAAGAATTTCTCCAGATATAAAGCATACCTGCTTCCTATAGCTGCATGAAGGTTAACAATGAGCTCTTCCTCTTGGGGAGTAAAACTGTCATGCTTGAGGTCGGGTCTTAGATAGTTGGTCCATCTTAGCCTGCAGCTCTTACCGCACCTGTTCAGCCCTGCAAACACATCCAAGCAAAAAACAGTAAACTTGCACCATATGAAATTATGTGTCATTATTCCAGTTTCACTATTTCAGAAGGAAGGGATGAAGGAAAACCTGCTTTCTTCGGAACCAATGTCCAATTTCCAATTCCATGGTTGGACACATAGGCAAGTATTTTAGCATCTTCCTCAGGAGTCCAAAGGCCCCTTTTCACATTGGTTTTGTCACAGCAAGGAGGTCTTCCCATTTTTTGAAAGAGAGAGAGACAAGCAGAATCAAGAGATGTATGGGGAAAGACTGAACGAATTATGTAATGGTGATGCAATATGCATTGAAGGGTTAACTTTAAAGTGGTGAAAGGAGGCTAATGTTTAAGATATGAGGAGGCAAGAAAAGCATGCAAATTTTGGCTCCTAATAACGACAATTGCATGATTATATTCATCTTTATGTAAACAAAAATAAAAAACCAAAACCATTTGTATGACATCAGAAACATAATGCAAGTGCCTTTCCTTTCCTACTCTCTCTCTCATATGCTTGGCTCCCAAAAGCAATATCTATTTCAGGTACAATTTGAATGACCTATTTGGTTAAAATTGAATCAGTTAAGTGATTCTGATACCGTCGAATATACATGCAATCAAAATTCTTTCATCTTATGTTACTTGGCTCGCAGGCCTCTCTTTAGCAGAACAGTGCCAACTCCCAACTCCCAACTGAACATTAACCATTGCATAGAACAAAATTTACCTAGAATCTTATGCTTTGCATTGCTTTTCCTTCTATTAATAAATGAAACTTTATGGGGAGGAAAAAATAAAGCAATGCCATATGCCTTAAAAGAGAGTTTAATGTAAGAAAATTAAAGTCAAAGCTTTTTTCTTTTTTTTTTCTCAACGTTGTTCAATCCTACCATTTCATTTTTTTTTCCCTTCAATCCCACCAATTGAGCCGTTGATTTTTCTTAGTTCACTTTCTGTTTATGGTCAAGTCTTAGATTACTTTCTTGTAGAAGAGATTGACCAACGCAAATGAGCGGCACCCTGTCTGAAACTTATACCAACCACCCTTTTTTGTCAAGTTATACCAACCCCTTTTAAGGGAAGAATATTGTTCAAATATTAAGACCCGTCTCAAAATTACTACTGTTGTATATTATATTAAGTTAAAAATAACGATCCACTTTTATTTTTCAAAAAACATACGAACCTATAGCTTATAACTTAACAAGCAGTCAAGCACGAGTGTAATGCCTTTACTCTTTAGGCTAATCTGTTCTATCTTTAGCCATTCGTAGTTGAAAAGAATCTGCAAATTGAAATATTCTTTTCAGAAAAGGCAAGTCTAAAATGCATTTTGCTTCTAGAGCCAAAAAAAAAATTATCCTTAATAAAATGCATTATAATCATAACACACCAAATAATCTCGGTTCTTTAACTTTAAAGACAATTCCCTACTTCAAGGACAGGTTCAGTTTAAATAAATAAATCTTTTCAAATTTTTTCGATGCCAATTTAAGAGACACTCCAAGAATCCGAAGTGAGAGGTAAATCAAATAAAACAAAATCGGCCAGCCAAATACAAAAGAATAAAAAAGAGAAAGTGGAAGAAACATAGTGAGAGCATACTGAATCCATAGTGCTTGAGAAAATATGGCAAATAATCTAAAAGCGATCTTGAAAAAACATGCCTCACCACTTCACTTACCTGGATGAAAGTAGGCATATTCACTTGACATGCGAAATGGCTAAAATTCTTTTTTTTTTTAAACTCTTTGAAAAGTTGCTAGAAGAATAAAACAGCATCAGAAACCGCAAATATAAACTTCAGCTAAGTTCCATGTTGTAGTTCAGCTAAAAACGAATGATATATACCAATATACAATATATTTGACAACGTATTATGACTCTACATGAAATTATAAATAGCCTCCCTAAGATCAGCACACATTGCAGCTCTTCATACAATACCCCTTGACATCGCCATTACCAACCATATAAAGTGGGTTCTTCTCACATTCACCTACTTTAGCCCATCTAGAGCAATTTTCATTCTCATCAACACAGTCCCCAGTACTATCAACTCGCCTGACTGGTTTCTCAAAGTCACTCACGTGAATCCACTTAGTTGCAGACCACTTTTCACCCTCAATGACTGGGCAGCTTCCATGCAAGCTTTTGGTATCTGTAGTTGCATCCAGATGAAGACTGAAGAACAGCAGGGCATCACCCTTCTCTGGTTTTACTGAAATATAGAAATGAAAGCATTAGAATTTAGATCCTATGCCAAAAAATAAGGCAGGGAATGCTCGTGGTTAGATTATTATATAATAAGGCAAGCCAAAATAGCCAAATAATTTAAAGAATAAACACCACAATTAGTCCTCCAAAGATATATGTGGTATCAAGTTAACCCTCTAAAAATTTTGGACATCAGTTTAATCCTTCAATGTATATTTAGACATCAATTTGGTCCTTAAATTGATGGATATTTTATACTATGAAGGATCAAATTGATGCCAAGAATCTTTAAAGGACTAATTTGATGTTCCACATATTTCGAGGACCAATGTGAATGTGAGCATTACTCTTTTTTAAACAATTGCAACAGCAAGATACCTACGACAAGATAGTTTGATACATTGACAATAACACTGCAGAATCCTTTTGACGAAAGAAAGGTCTTCAACAAAGCAACACATAACTCAATGATGCGACTAAGAACTAAGAACTAAACCACATTGCAATAAATGGTGAAATAATGGGTCTTTATATGTATATACTCAACACTGAGCAAAAGGGAATGTAGTGAATCTGGCACTTTCAACAAGTGGAAAGAAAAGATGCCAGCTACATTATGACAACAAAATCAATCCTCCCTCCCTCCCCCCCAGAAAAATAAGAATTATTGACACCAGCCAGGGGGAAGAGCTTTTGTCATTTTAAAGTAAGAATTTTGTTGGGAAATTATAATTGAACTATTGAACTGTAGATGGTCTCGGAACATCCTCTCGACTTAAAGGTTAAGGCAAAATTATGCACACCACAACATCAAGAATAGGAAGCTTGAAGTTATGTCTCTTTGAAATAGTTCCAACATACAGCCTAATGCCTTAATCTGACATGTCAACAAACCATGTTAATAGTTGGCAAAACCATCCAGAAATTTGTACCTGCATATCCGTTGTGAGCACATTCAGACCAGCTCTCATCTTTTGGCTGGGATAACTTTGCCTGATGAAGCAAACAAGTTAACTGTGATTTAATTCAAATCCTATTTATTCAGTGCAATGGGGGACGTTTTCATTAGAAGAGAGCATCATAGAATCAAATATATGAGAAACTCTTTACCTCAGAATTGGGAAAAATTGTTTCCCCACCCTTCTCAACACTAGATAAATACATCAATACAGTGGCAATCCGATGGCCACCCATAACTTGATTAGCCTTGTCATGGAAGTAATCAAAATGTGGTTCATACTTCTCGCCATGCTCATAGTGCAATATTTGGATAGACTCCCCATTCTCTGATGACAATGGAGACAGATAATTCAATCAGAGAGAACAAAAACCAAAACTGAATGGACAAAAGAATGGTATTGTCTAGTTACCTATGGGAAGGAATGTCCATGCAGCAATTCTGGCTTCAATATCAGCAACAATTTCATCCTTAAATATTAAACACAATAAAAAAGGACAGTTTGTCAAATAAATTTCTCCGAGTAAAACTTCAGCTCATGAACGCACATCTACTTTGTCACATGAATCTTCTAGAGAAAATTTGCTTAATAATTTTTCCCAATTTAGTTAGAGGAGTGGACTACTTTGAGAGGGGCGAGGAATTATTGATGACCATTAGATTAAAATAGACACGCTAGATATGTACAGTACTCTAAAAATACGTGAGGCATCTCCACATAATTCACTGGCTACTCTTCCTCTCTAAGCAACATAGGCTCTCTTCACTCTTTTCTTTGCAGCCTTTTTTTAATCTGTTTGTTCTCATGCTTTGTGCTCAAGAACTTCAAAGAAATCATTCGGACATGATAAGGAATAAATTATTCCCTTCTATATTGTGCTCTTACTAGGTAAACCATTCACCTTTCAATAATTGCATACAGTAGTTGAAAGCAATGATAGTGTCTGGATGCAACTCCTCCCACCATATATGTCTGCCAGACACACACACACACACACACACACACATTGGAACACATTCACTCCTTGCCACAGAGCAGCAATGGTTCTCATGGACTATTACACAGATATAACAAGGTTTTTATAGCTTACCAAAAACAGCTACGTGTTTTCCGACTAGGAGGGGTCGGCTGTTTTCACTACTTAATGACACTATGATAAATTTATGTACAACAATATTTGAAATAGTGAAGGTGGGGTAGAATGGCAGTTCACTATGACTACTTCTTGTCATCAACTTTATTCATCCATAAAATAGTGAAGAGTGAACAGAATATGCGCTATGTTGAGTTTGTTACCAAAAGGCAAAAGTTCTGCTACAGATGAAAGAAGAGAATAGCCACACCGCTGACTGATTGAAACATCACAATTATACGAATAACAATCATATGCAACAAGCCAAAACAGACAAGGTGAATTCTGTAAGGAAGAAACATTACAGAATCCAGATGGATGTGGAAGTGCTTGCAATAAATTATGAAACACAGCATTAACTTCGCAAGTGCTTTTCAGTAAAACTATAAATTTGGAAAAAAAATAAAAAAATAAATAAAAATCCAGAAGGATGGAAACTCAATAACGAGGTAACATTATACCTATGCCCTTGGTCCAGTACTTTTATCTGAGTACTGAGATAATAAATTATGCAAGCAACTAACACCAAAGAGTTTTTGCATAGACAGAATATAAGTTATCTTGCTAGTACCACAACGTAGCCGCTAGAGAAACAAACGCACCTCCTAATTTACTCATATCCAAAACCAAAGCACTTTATTAACCAACAAGGTGCAGCATTATGAAAAACAAGCATTACAATTAATTCATGGTACCTGTCCCTTGCCCAGGAACATCCCAGAACTCGTTCTGACTTCACTCATTATACTTTTACCGGATTCATTGTCCGCCACCATAGACTTCTCCAGCTTATCCTTGGCCTAAAACCGCCAAAAAGTAATTCAGACATGAAACATAAAATATGCTGTGAGACTAATTTACACTATCATCCAATAGAAATCACAGAAATTGCATGTGGGCAGTTACATTGAAATAGACCATGTTAGCAATTCTTTTGATTTCTGTTGGATGATACTGAATAATTCTCATATACTATTATTATTATTTAGCCCAAAAAAGATTTCTCCTAAAGCTTTAAAATTTCTAAACATAGAAGAAAAGTCAAACCAAATGCTAACAGTTTAAACAAAAAAAAAAGAAAAGAAGAACTAACCAGATTGATCAAATGGTCACATTCTTTGTCAGACAAAAATTTCTTGTATAGAAAAGCCCTGCATGCCGTCATTCACAAAAAAATTAATAATAATTTTCATTATTATTATAATGGTAGTAACAATAGTAATAAATGGAAAAATCAAAATTGCCCTTATATCTAACACAGGAAAAAGAACAAGGAAAAGGATTGTTGTACCTGGGATGCCACGAGAGCTGAGTGACCTTTGTGGGATCAAGCGCCACTGAAGAGCCACCTCTGTTCAATCTAAGCACCGATCCATGCCTGAAAAATAAACAATTAAAAAAAAGTGATTATCAAAATCAAAAGTTGAAAATTGAAAAAATAAAAAATAAAATCTTTTTGACATTACGTGGTCTTGTCTACGTCGGAACCATGCAAGCGAATTGAGGAGACAGAGAGATCGGCGAGGAAACAGAGGAAACAGAGGGAGAGGGGAAGGAAATGGCGAGAGAGCATGGCGAATCACGAGAAAGGTGCAATGTAGGTGAAGAATTTGGGAAGAGTATTGTTGTGTGTGTGTTTTCCTTTAAATGGTTTTGTTTTGTCGTTTCGGACAATAAATTCAGCGAAACCGCCCACTGGATTTGGCTATTGGCTTCAGCTTCTGTGTGTGTGTTTTTGTGTTTCTAATTTTTCTAATGTCCCAATTGAGCCGACACTACTGTTTACTTTCTGGAAGCTTCCTCCTCCTCCGTTTGTCAAAGACAAAGAAAAAAATAAAAAGAAAAAAATTAAAAAATTTAATTTAAATATATTATGAATATAAAATTTTTTTATATAAATATTTAATTATATATTTTTATATTAATAAAATTTTTTAATATAATAATTTATTATTTTTTATTATTTAAATAATTATATAAATAGAAAATTTTATTTTGATGAAACAATACACCCAAATTAAATTCAAAAATAAATAGTGATTATATTTTGCTAAACTTCATTGGGCCTGGAGGTGGGCCTTACGACTAGAAGTGGTGAGACAACAAAAGAAAGAGGAGAATGGGAATATGGAAGATGGTGGGGATGTGAGGAACGAGCGCATCCGCACGAATGTAATTGTTGACCAAAAAAATACGAATGTAAATGAGGCTGTATTGTTCGAATGTGAAGAAAAAAATAAATTTAAACAAATTAAATTAAATTGAGTTGATTTAATTAAATTTTTGAAAATTTTTTTTTATAAATATAAATCAAATCAATTTAACAATAAGTTAATTTGATTTGAGTCATTGAGTTGATTTAAAAAATAAATTAACTTTCATTGACTATACAAATCATTTAATTTGATTGAACTATATTATCATTTTTATCTTTTATTTTATATTTTTATTTTATAATTAAGGTTATACAAATTCAATGATACATTTTGAGACTTACTCCACTCTCCATGTGGAAAGCAACTAAGTCTCACAATTGTTTGGTATGCTTTACTTTATTAGCAGGCCGAGGAGTCATTTTCACTGCGGTTAAAAAAATCGATATCTTGAAGGTGGAAGGAAAATTTACTAATATCTCAAGCCACAAAAGAGATATATGTGTAAAAAGTTTGCCTCCAATGGAGGATAAGCAATTTTTCAGACTTTCGCAGTTGATTGACCAAGCAACTTGGAAAATTGGTCATCTTCATGAATTTTCCTATCCCACGTTGAGCTGGCTGTGCCCTCCAAATTCGAATGCAAACGGATCTTGTTATAATATACTACATGGATACATCTCAGGACACGTCAGCGTAATCTACTGACCATACAACTTTCTGGCTAATACATCTTCTATCAACCACCACACATTCCAGAGACACTCAACATGTCTTGGAAGGAACTTGGCAGCTTGAAGAACCTACGCGATAATCAAAATTTTAAGTGGAACCTGCTCAATAATATTATATTCTATTAACAAGATTAAATATATACAAAAAAGATAAATACAAGTGAATACGTTATGTCCCGTGTGTCAGAATGAGGTAGGGTTAGACTTGCATAGTTATCCTATTGCTCTTAAGCTGCGACAATATGTTTCTTGGTCCTTTTACTGCTAAGTACTTTGATTTAGTATGAAGTATGAACAACAATTGTGGAAGAATGTTCCCAGTCTATTCTTAATGATCAGCTTAATAGAGTAGAAAATTCATGTATCGATTTTCAATACAATTTTATCAATAATTCACCCGTTGATTTTTCATTTTATTTTTGCATCATATCGAGCTTATGCTAATAAGTGAGTCATATCCTAAATTTTTAGACTTGGCAGTCTCTTTAGAAGATTTGAAGAAATCAATACAGTAAATTGTTTCAAAATAAGGAATGGATTGCCCTCCAATTTGTTGGTAAGGCAAGGGAACAATCCTTAAAATGTTACAGACTTCAATCTTTTCTTTTTTAATAGAATGAAAGCTACAACCCACCAAAGCAGTGGGGAGCAAAAACAGTAAGGAAGTCACCAAAGACATAATAATTCATAGCTAAAACATCAAAAAACATTAAAATTACAACTGCATAACATTCTAATCAACAGTAATGCACCCAGTAATGCACCCTGCAGTGTAATTGGAAACTTTAATAAATCTCTCCATAGCAGAACTCCTTCAATATCACATGCATACCTATATCCACCCTCGCTAATTATATTGCCTATATAGACCATATCTTTACCACCATATCTTGCCGCAATCATGTTCTCTATAATACACTATTGCCCAATATCAGCTTCCACTAAGAATTCTCCTGTCATCGACTCCTATGATGACTATGATCACCCCACCATTTCCTCACCTATTATAGACTTTAATCTGACTGGGTTAATATTGTTCATTCCACCAATTGTTTTTCTCTCAAAGATGAATAATATTGGTTTCTCATAAACTATCATTGGATAAAAACTCACCTACATAACTCCTAGCAGCCAAACAAATCTTGGTGAGTCACCATCTAAATGGGTTAAAAATGTTATTTGTATAGCCAAATGTAAAATTAGACACTCTTATTGGGCCATTTGTTTCTGATTTTTCAAGGGCTAAAAGTATGTTTTTGAAAGTCCTTTTTTTAAAAAAAAAAAATTACTTTTAGTATTATTTGTTTGTGCTTTTCCAAAATATAGAAGTAGAATATAATCATTTTTTTTTCACTTTCTTGAAAAGCGGATAGAGAGTTGTTTATTCTAAAAGTTGAAGCAATAAAAAGAAAGAGAAAAATAGTTTTTGAGTTTTGAATCCATTATTATTTTTTTACATTATTATTATTTTATCCTTAACTTCTTTTTGAAAATATCACCCATATACACTAAATTATAATTTTACATCGAAAAAGTACTTTTATATTTATCATGTTCAAATATTTTAATAACTGATTCTGATTAAAAATACTTCCATAATTACATTCAAATAAAAATAATTTCTATTTCTATTTCTATTTTTGAAGTAATACTTTTCCCAAAATTTTAACTAAACGGACCATCATTATTGATACAATGCCTTGAGCTTATGCTTATGCAAATCTGTTTTGGATAGTGAATATGCTGTTATTATTCAATTTGATTTATAATGCGCCAATTCTATTTCTATGTATTCCTTGAATGGACCTGGTGTGCGGGTTTATTTATTTATGAGCTATTATTTAATTATTATCGATGGCACTCCTTGGTTTTTGTTGTTGGCGGGTCAATGCACTCATAGGTTGTATTTTAATTGGAGGATTGAGTTTATGGGCCAATTTTTCCTTTTTCTCATTGGACAATGTTATATTTTAATTCGTTTAACAAGAAACTTGTCACTAGTGAAACATGAAGTTATTTAAGGGATTAACACAGCAAGAAGTTTGATTGTTGGACCAGTTTGACTCCCAGGGGTTATAGACCCAATTTCCCTCCCCCAACAAAAACAAGTGACCAAAAACAATCATAGCTTGAGTGGACCTCTCTACAGACAATGGTTTTTACTTACATGCAGGTAGCTTATATGTTCGATTCGGGCCCAAATACAATTCTAATTGCAAGGAACGCAAACATGGGTTGTAGCTTTTTTGTTTTGGTCAATTGAGCGGCTGGTTATTTTTAAAACAATGTATTTGGGCAATTGGGCTAGCCAAACTCCCAGTAAGCTGGCCCAATCTGAGCCGACCTAAATTGGGATGGGATAGGAGTGTTTTGACCCTGTAATTGTACTTTTACAAATATTTTACCAATTTATAATGGTTTTGAACTATATTTTCTGTCTATAGTTGTTTTGGCTACATGGATGGCGGCTAGTATTCTGGAGTAGGCGGCACAAGTTGATCTAGCACCACCATTGATCCTAATAAAAATAATTTGATCGAACCACTTTGGCCAAGTGGCGAGCCCTAGGGATGGCGCCCCTGTAACTTGCACCACCAACACAAGGATGATGCAAGTTCGAGTAGTGACACCTTTTCGACAGATTTGCCCAAACTAGTGGCACCCTTGCAACTTGCACCATGCCCCTGCTATGAATAGGGAATTTATATATAGAAATTATTTTGATTTTGTTTTGGCTTGTAGCCAAATGATTGACTAAAATTGGGATGTAGATACTTGTACTCTTATGTTAATTCCTTGGCTGCAAAATTTGTTTTAGTGTGTGGCTAATCATCCATAATATGACACCCTAGTTTGTTATATCAATTATAAGTTTATATAAATGGGCTAGTTGGGATATCATTTTGGGAGAAAATTTTTTAAAAAAGCAGAATTAGAAGCATTAGTAGAAGTAGAAGTAAACAATTATTTATATTTGGATGTAATTGTAAAAGTATTTTATATTAGAATTAGAAGTTGTTAATTTATTTGGATGTGATAAATATAAAAATACTTTTTTAATGTAAAATAATAATTTAGTGTATAGGAAGTGGTGTTTTCAAGAAAAATTTAAGGATAGAATAGTAAAATAATATAAAAAAATAATGGATTCAAAATTTGAAACTATTTTCTCTCTCTTTTATTGTTTTTATTTTTTGGAGAAATAACTCTCTATCTGCTTTTCAAGAAAGCAGAAAATTTGATTATTTTTCACTTCTATTTTTTTTAAAAAGCACAAATAAACAATATTAGAAACACTTTTTTCAAAAAAAAAATGACAAAAAAATACTTCTTTCAGGGGAAGAAGCACAAACAAATGCCCTCATTTGAGATCAATGATTAACCTATACTATCTCTATTTCAAGTTGAAGGTGTTATATGACTAATAAATTCAGAATAAAAAGATGCTTCGCTAGCTTACTGATTATAGTGGATCTAGGAAATAAAAGATAACAATAATGTTGTGTACTCTTCAAGATGATATTTTTCTTGCCCAAGGGTTATAACTTATTAATTTATTAAAGACCATCTTAATCAATGAGGGGCGTGGCAAGGACGCCACCAGTTTGGGTCAAATTTGTCGGAAAGATGGCCCTACTTGAACTAGCATCATCCTCTTGTTGGTGGTGCAGGTTGCAGGGGCGCCATCTCTTGGGCTCATCACATGGCCAAAGTGGTTTGACTAAATTATTGGGACCAATGGTCGTGCTAGATCAACCTGCGCCACTTGCTTTAGAAAACCACTACAAAATTCTAACCGCCATCTATGTGGCCAAGACAATCAAAGATAGAAAATATGTTTCAAAACCACTATAAATTGGTAAAATGTTTGTAAAACTACAATTAAATGGTCAAAAATCCTGGGATAGGTCAAGCTAAATTTTTTTCAATATTATTTTTATAGCCTAGAGCACACTTATTATGTATAAATAGAAATTAAAATTTGGAGGAACTTCCACCTTTATATATTATAATAGATTTTCGTATGCAACTATAATGTTGTTTCATGTTCATGTTAATTATATATAAGTATCTCTGTCATTTCACATAATAAGGGGTGATCTTGGGCTATATAGCTCCCATTTCAACCATCCGTTAAATATGATAATTTTGTATTAAGGGTTCTATACAGGGCTTAGGGCTATGTAAACTTGAATGTTATATTTTATTCATTTGATTTTGTTAAATTAGCAAATGAGTTGTAATATAAGTGGCACATCTCTTAATTTTTATGTTTAGAGGATTGTTGGCTTTATGTTAGGAGTTTGATCTCCTTTTATCTATTTCTTTTTCATTTCTCCTCAGCTCCACTAGGAGCTCTCTAAAAGAAAAACGGACTTTGTCAAACTAGAACTTGCAATATAAGCAAGTAAAATAGTAAGTAACAATTATCCAATTGCTTAGAAAAAAAAACGAAGAAAAAAAAAAACTCCACAATACCATTCATGGGCATAGGCACGGATGATGATCAAAGTGATATCACTTTTCTCGTTATAAAAAAAAAAAGGCAATGATGATAATCGCTTCAGCTTGGCCATACGCTGCTGTTAACCTTTCAATAAGCAATATTTTCATCACTGTCACTCTAGTGTGCACGTGTCAACTCCATTGTTACCCCGTAATTGTTGTTTCACTCTTCTTCAAGCGAAATGACAATGTTTAAAATTCAACATCATCATTCTTCTTGCTTTTCTGTAAAGAATATCCACGTCAAATCTTAGAGTACAATTGAAGAAGAAACTCCTATTGGCTCTTCAATCTTCAACTACGTATATATACAACATCCACTAGATGTTCACTTCCCAGCACTCATTTACCAAATTGCGTTCCGTTTCAGAATGCAGCTGCCAAAGTCTATTGCCGCTTTATTTTTCTTCATAATTTCCCCTTCCATTTTCTATGGTAATTCCATATTTATAGTATCCACTGTTCCTCAACATTTGAAGCATTTAATTTTATTTTATCTTGTAATATATGTTAAGTTGAATTGGATTATTTATGATGTTTCTACATGTACAAAAGTTGCAAAATTATTGTCTGATTGAAATGTGAAAAAACCTTATGCAGGGAATATTGTAGAGGCACATAATGCTACGTTATATTTGCACAATAAATGCCCCTTTCCAATATGGCCAGCAACTGCACCAAACAATGGCCAACCACTCATAGCAGATGGTGGTTTCTACCTTGCTCCAAACCAAACCGAGCGCATTGTAGCACCAATGACATGGAATGGTAGGATTTGGGCTAGAACAGGTTGCAACTTCAATTCAAATTGGAAACCAGCATGTGAAACTGGTGACTGTGATGGAAGACTAGCTTGCAAGGGACTCATAGGCACTCCTCCTGCCACACTAGTTGAGATTTCACTTCAAGGTGAAAAAAAGCCAAGCTTCTATGATGTTAGCCTTGTTGATGGCTACAATATACCTGTTTCTGTCAACCCCATCAGGACCAAGAACCCCAAGTGTAACATCCAAGGGTGCTTCAAGGATCTCAAAAGTTTGTGCCCTCATGAACTTGAGGTGTTGAACGCCAAGGGAGAAGTTGTGGCATGCAAAAGTGCTTGCTTGGCTTTTGATGTTGACAACTTCTGTTGTAGGAATGAGTTTGGTAGTCCAGAGAAGTGCAAGCCAAGTGTGTACTCAAACATATTTAAGGAAGCTTGTCCCTATTACTTTAGCTATGCTTTTGATACACCTCCTCCATTGGTAAGTTGTGCATCCAAAGAGTATGTGATAACATTTTGTCCATCTGGGCTGGGTGGCACTGGTGGTGAGCACCAATCTGAGTAGAAAATTGTTATGACCTACTTGTTCATGTATCAATTGGGTTTGGGAATGATAGGAGGTTGATGTAAGAATCAAATCAGCATTTGATCTGTTTGAACTGTTGCAATAAAATTGTGCATTGCCGTATTGCATATATAGATCATTGCGTGATGTTAACAGCTAAAGGGTACTGCTTGACGTCTAATGGTTCCAATTTGTTGGCACTAGTTAACAGTATATATAGATTCTGTCAATATTAAAAAAAAAAAAAAAAACCTTCACTTCTTGAAGTGTTTTTTACTCCACTCTAAAATATGTTCACTTTTCAATTGTTTAATTCCAAATGAAATTACTCCAGTGGCGTGAATTGATTATTAACTATTAGTAGCTCCGGTATTATAATCTTAATTGAATAGCTTTAATTGTTTTATGGAAAGACTTGGGTTCCCTAGGGTCAAAATTAGTAAGAAAGTTTGGTGGTGTGTGAAAAATTTTATTATTGGATATGGAGTTAATTAACGTTTTAAAGACTTAATCAGAAAATAAGCTCACGAGATCATATATAGTTTAATTAGTTTAGCCGGTTAAAGTTACAATTTTTTTTTTTTACAAAGGCAATGGAGGGGGAATAAGTGTTAAACATAGGACATTACCAGCTCAATGAGATATACAGGAGAGTACCACTAATCTGCACGCTCAACTGCCTGTTAAAGTTACAATTGATCAATTATTAAAATAGTAATTGAATCAAAATATATTTAAACCAGAAACATGGCTAGTTCATGATCTAATTGAATCGAAGAAATAGTTTGATTCATATTTTAAAATATTAAAATAAATTTCCATTTATTATAAAACTCTTGGTCTAATTTTTTTATTGATCATTCTTTTTTATTTTTTTGGTGAATACATGGAATTTTTTTGGTGAATATTCTTTTTATTTTAAGTATACTAATTACTTATCCTAAAAACATAACATTTTAAATAGATATAATTGAAATAAACAAGAATTTTCAAAATTTGAGAAGTTGAAATTTTAAAAGACCGAAATCTACGTAAAAATAAATTAATTAAACTTGCTTCTCTTAAAATTTAAGCATAATTATGCCCAATACCTTTTTATTTGAAGAAAATATACATATCCTCTTACTTTATATGTTATTTGTATAAAATTAATTTTGATGTACTACTAATATAAAAGAGTTTTATATTATTATTTAATTATATAATTTTATTTGTAAGATTTTTAGGTTAATAAGTGGTTGAATCAAATTTTTTGATTAATGGAGCAATATATATTTAGATGTCTATATAAAATATTTTTATGCTAATAGTACATCAAAAAATTATATGTTTATACCCTCATATTATTTTGTTTCATATATTATTTATAAATTTAATTTTGATATATTGAGAGTGTAAAATATTTTACATTATCATCCAATTAAATTTTCTATATACTTGATCTTTGAAGTAGTGAGTATAAAAATTAAATCTATTTTTTGATGTGATAATATATGATTATTTGATACTGCATTAAAATTATACTGTTTATTTATTGGGTTATTTTTTTATAAACAATAAAATCAGAGAATTTATGTAATTTTTTAAATAAAGCGCTATTCTTTTTTGGGGGGTCCTGGCGATATTCTTTTTAAAATACAATAAAAAAAGAAATCAACAGTTTGGCCGATCAAGAAAAAGAATTTTAAAAAATGGTAAGAAAGCTCCAAATTAAAATGGATCAGGCCCATTGCCCACCCACTTCAGAATTAGGGTTTCTACGTTCTAGATATTTCGCCGACGAAACCACTTTATAAATTGAGGCCGCAGTAAGTTACGGTCACTCGGCCTCTCTCTTCTGCTCATTCCTTTGGCTGCAGGGCTCGGTTGCTTCGAATCGGAATCGTGGTTCCTTCTGGATCCTTCTATATATTACCTCCATTTCATTAGGTTCTTTCTCTATATTCTTTCTCTTAAACATGCTTTTTAACTTTGTGATTTCGTTCATTTGTTTCAATCATGTGATGAGAAAAAAAACTGCAACAATATGATTGGATTCATTCCATGATACTCTGTGTATTTAAGTCTCTGATGATTATTCACTCATATCTTCGTCTTTTTTTTTTTTGTTCTTATAGAAGATTTTTTTTTTCTTATATTTAGTTTTGTATGCTTTTCAAATTGAAAGCTTAGAGACATGATGAATTTTACATTGGTCCGTGTTTCTGAATCACCGTGACCGACAACTGTTTCCAATTTCTGATCTCTATCCAAAAACTATCTTTATTTTTCTTTTGCTTTTTGAATTTTTCTTTTGAAATTTCATTTTTTTCGATTATTAAATCAAATTTTGCGCAGCAGTTGCTCTATGATTTCTTGCCTTTGTTGCAGTATACGCTATTCCGATTCAAAATGTGAGCAGAAATTTCATTGTATATGAGAGCCACTGCTATTCTTTTTATTCAAAAAATTTATTTATTTATTTTTAAAAATTTTCGGCTGAAGGTGAATGTTTTGTGACTTTCTTTTCTAGATTTTTTGTGTTCTTTTCGTGTTCTGCTGTGATGATTCAAGAATCAAATCCACATGTCAGACTTCAGAGATTTTCAAAATCAATGAGAATGACAATTCTTTTTTTTTTTTCTGAGCAGAAATTATCAATTTAATTTTTTATGATTATTATTTTTTTAGTCAAGCATTTTTTAAATTTAGCAAATAATGACGGGAGATTTCTGAGAAGGAGTCTCATGCTTAATGTTGAGAGCGAACGAAATTGATGTTTGCATAGGTCTCAAGTAACCGTCAGAAATCAATGCTCATCGGCGTCGACGGCGCCGCCCTCACGGGCGGCATCTCCGCCGGGGGCTGTCTCATATTCCATCGCCTTGTGGAGCGGCGTCGCCGCCTTTACCATTTGGGACTGGCCATGAGACATACATTCCATCCCATATTTTATATTATTACTCTTAAATGATTTACTTAAGTAAATTTTAAAGAAGGGATAAACAGTTTTTGTAAATATAAACCTAAAACGAAATTGAATTTTCTTAAATTGTGCCAAATTTAATAGAATTTAATATTAAAATAGTTAAATTTTATGCGATTTGATAAATTTAATTTGTTCTTTCTTTGAAAAATCTTAAATGTCAGATATAGTTTACCAATCAAATTAATTTGAAGTTTATTCACTCTAAGTAACGTCATATTGATCTTTTCCCATGTTTGTTTATATTACACTCAGTCTTTTTTAAAATTTTAAAATTATATTCAACTCTCTTAATTGTTTGAGATATAGTACAGTAAAACCCTTAGATGGTGATCAATTACTGTCATGTGACGATTTCGTTAACGAAAATAGATATCCTGTTATGATTCAGTCAATTCCTTTAGTTCATGATCCCAGTAGTGCCGCCCTTGATGAACGGAGGCGGTTGTAGCCATTGGACCATGCATCACGAGAATAACGGGAATTCCACAGATTAATTTAATGAAAATAATAATAATAATAATAATAAATTAAGAGGTAAAAAAAAGTGTTTGTGTCAATCACAGCCTAAATGGGTCTAATAGATTTAAGAATCAAATCAAATTATATTTCGTTAGATGTTATAGGACTGCATACTACTATAAAACATTACAATCAAAATAAAACCACATTTCATTGGATGATTGAAATAGAAGGCATCGACAGTTTCAGCCAGGCGGCATGAAATAAAATTGCAAATACAGGGCAACGCAATCATACCAAGGACTATCCAAGGTAGTAGTTCTTCGATACAGCTAGATTTCATAAATATGGGTAAATGTAATTTTAGAAATAATTAAATTTTATTTATGTGATATTTAAAAAAAAATTATTTAATTCCAAGATTATATAAGTAAAATTTAGTCACTTTTAAAACATACTTCATTTAATTTATTTGTTTATTTAGATAATTTAATTTATTTTTAAATTAATGTTATAAATTAAATTATCTAAATAAATAAATTAAAATAAAGGAAGTATTTAATTATATTATAAATATTAGATGAGTTTTTTTTAGTATTTTATAAATATTAAATAAATTATTTTTTTATTTGCTATTATTATTTGTTCATTTCATTGTCTTAAGTATTTTTATTTTTATTTTTTTAATATGAAGTATGAATTTGTTCAACTACAACCCTCAAGGACAAAAATATCCCAAGTATAATTTGGTGCCTCTTTAATTCGAACTTGTTGATCTCTAAGTCTAGCAAGCCCAGCAAGTTTATCAGCCGCATTATTACAACATATAAGGACAAATTAAATTCCTGATCTTAAGTATTTTTATGTAATAATATTTTAAACTTAGTATTTTATTTGTTAAAAATTGATTAAATCAATCTAACCCAAATTGATAAAAATTGGGTGGGATTAAATTTAAAATTTAAATTAAATTAATTCAATTCAAATTGTAATAAATTATATCACGGTATTTAGATTGACTTGATATTTCACTTAAAAGTGATTCAAATCAAACTCCAAAACTCTTACAACATTTAACCATATTTTTGAAATTTGGTTAGAGCTAAAAAATGAGTAGTTTGGTATATTGATTCATCTTATATTCTTTAAAGGTAAAATCACTAAAGTGGATGACAGCAGGTGCCCTTCTACAATATCGACCGAAAGCTTACCGTGGTTGGCTCGACCAAATAAACACACTGAAAAAAATCATTATCTACAACATCTACCTAAAACTAACCGAATCCCACTTCTTTACGATGGGAAAAATTGCCAGGGCTTGGCCTACTCAATGTCACATATGACGTAGGACTCTTCTTTGAGAATGCGATTTTTTGGAAGCTTCTCCCAAAATAGTCGAAAGTCTACATAGATACTCCAGACGCTAATCTTTGTGCGGTGATGGACGACTAAAAATAACTATAAAGTAATTTTCTGATGAGTTTTTTTTTTTTTTTTTATTTTCCTTCCCTATTTTTCAAAGGAGCAGTGCTATATAGCACGAAAGCTCTATGTGCGAAAATGTACGAGTAAAAACGTGTTTTATCAACTGCTGTGGGGCGAAAATCATGGGGTGAGTAAAAACACAACTACTAATAATACAGTGACGTATATTCGTATTTCATTGGCATGATTAGTTTTCGTACTATTGCGCATTCCCCTTTTAAATATTGATAGTGTATAATACAAAAAAGATTTTACAAATTATTTTTAATATATTATTAGTATAAATTATTTTATATTATAAATTAATTTGATATTTTGAGATAATTATTACAAAAATTAATTACTTTTAATAATATAATAATAAATAATTAAATAATTTTATAAAAATCTTTTATATGGATATAAAGTAAAATTAAATATAAATTTTTATATTATCTATAATTTATTAATATTAAACTAGTAGAACTCATTTTTCAATTTTCCAGGTCAATTTTATATATTTTTTTAAAAAGATGTGGACAGAGATCAAAGACTCAGATTAATGTACAAAGAAAAATTAATGTAAAAAGCGAAATGAGAAAGCTACATCCATTTTGGATCTGACGTCTGCTTTTTGTTTTTTGTTATTGATCTTATGTCTACTTATATATACTATCTTAGACTGAAGTACAAGTCGATGAGAGCACATTAAAGTATGCGTGATCAAACTCGAACACGTATGCAAAATTAAATCAGACGGCCCTTAAAGCAATTACAAGGTCACAAACGGCGGCTACAGACCAAGACTTATGGAAAAAGATGTGTTATTTGTATATAACTCACTTCATATTTTAGGTTGGTATATCATCAATTTACTATTAAATGGGTTTGGAACTTAGTTTAAATGAGGGCCATATGGATGAATGATATATCAACTCAAAATATAAGATGAGTTATGTGAAAATATCTTTTCACTTACTAGAAAAAACAAACCTTGAAAAAGGTCACTAGGAGACTTTCACTAAAACAATAAGTGCCTACATAGTTATCTGCCAATTCCTACTATTCTTAACGTAAAGTTTGGGTTGCAAGAAAACTAAGAACACTCCACTTTTGGTCCTTATAAATACCGCATCCCTTTAAGTTAATTGAACGTATGAAAAACAGAAAGAACCCAACAACATCTTAGACAAAATACTTGAGGGTAGAAGAGATGGAGATTGGGCAAGTGTGGTCACAACTAGGCTCAATCACGGCTAGCATAATGTTTGTGTATGCCATGTATGAGCAATTCTTCCCACCTCATCTTCGCACCTATGTTCGAAAATATACACAAAAATTCACAGGCCT
Source organism: Pterocarpus macrocarpus (assembly GCA_031439585.1). Classification (NCBI taxonomy): domain Eukaryota; kingdom Viridiplantae; phylum Streptophyta; class Magnoliopsida; order Fabales; family Fabaceae; genus Pterocarpus; species Pterocarpus macrocarpus. The sequence continues at coordinate 19,892,834 of CM062520.1, forward strand.
TCTGTACCCTTACATCCAAATCACCTTCTCCGAGTTCTCGGGTGAGCAACTCAAGCGCAGTGAGGCTTACACTTGCATCCAATCATACCTCAGTGCAAACTCATCTCAAAGGGCCAAAAGGCTCAAGGCTGAAGTGGTCAAAGATAGCCAAACCCCACTTGAGCTTAGCATGGATGACAATGAAGAAATCACTGATGAGTTCAACGGTGTTAAAGTTTGGTGGTCTTCAAACCACGCACCATTGAAAACACAATCATTTTCAATCTACCCTGCTTCAGATGAGAAGAGATACTTGACTCTCACCTTCCACCGGCGACACCGCGACCTCATCACTGGCTCTTACATCCGACATGTGTTGGAAGAAGGCAAGGCGATCACAACAAGGAACAGGCAGCTGAAGCTGTACACCAACAACCCAAGCAATGATTGGTATGGTTGGAAACGCACCAAGTGGAGCCACATAGTGTTTGAGCACCCTGCAAGGTTTGAGACCATCGCTATGGATCCAAAGTTGAAGGAAGAGATCATAAATGACCTTGTTAAGTTCAAGACAGGGAAAGAGTACTATGCACAAGTTGGGAAGGCTTGGAAAAGAGGGTACCTACTATATGGTCCTCCAGGAACTGGCAAGTCATCAATGATAGCTGCTATGGCCAATTTCATGAACTATGATGTGTATGATCTTGAATTAACAGCAGTTAAGGAGAACACTGAGCTAAAGAAGCTATTCATTGAAACAACTAGTAAATCAATCATAGTGATTGAAGACATCGATTGCTCTCTTGATCTTACTGGCCAGAGGAAGAAGAAAAAGGAGAAAGATGAGAATGAGGAACCAAAAGATCCTGTCAAGAAAGCACAAGACGAAGAGGATAAGGGTAGCAAGGTGACTCTATCTGGGTTATTGAATTTCATTGACGGGATTTGGTCAGCATGTGGAGGGGAGAGGATCATCATTTTCACAACCAACTTTGTGGACAAGCTCGATCCTGCTTTGATTAGGAGAGGGAGGATGGACAAGCACATAGAGTTGTCCTATTGTAGGTATGAAGCTTTTAAGGTGCTTGCCAAGAACTACTTGGGTGTTGAATCACACAGTTTGTTCCCCATCATTGAGGAGAAGTTGGGAGAGACTGATATGACACCTGCTGATGTTGCTGAGAATCTAATGCCTAAGTCAATTGCTGTAGACTTGGACACTTGCTTGCAGAATTTGGTTAAGTCTCTTGATGAGGCCAAGGAGGAGGCTAAGAAGAAGGCAGAGGAGGAAGCAAAGAAAAATGCTGAGGAAGAAGAGGCTAAGAAGAAAGCAGAGGAGGAAGCAAAGCAAAAAGCTCAGGAAGAGGAGGCTAAGTTGAAGGAAGAGAAAGAAAAAGAAAAGTTGGCTCAAAAGGAAGAAGTGAAAGCTAATGAAAAATCTGTGGGTGTGGTGAAAGAGAATGGTGTTGTTCATTAAATTTGATTAGGATTAGTTTCAACATGTATGCTTTAATTTTATCTTCTTCGCAGACTAGTAGTTGTATTTTGTTGTTCAAATGTTGTTTTCTTTTGCTTTTCCTTCATGTTTAAAGTAATAAATTGAATTGATGATCGTGGCCCATGTTTAGATTTCATGAATATAAGATTGGGTTTTTATATTTGGGTGTTTTTTTTTTATATGGTATTTAGATGAAAAATGTACAAGAATATGGGAATTGGGAGGAATTTACGCGGATATGGGATGTAATAAAATCGGAAATTTCGATTTCAGAAAAGGTGAAATCGGAAATTCCAATTTCAATTAAAATAATATTTTATTTTTTGTATGTAGTGAAGTCGGAATTTCCGACTTCACTACAGACAAAAAATAAAATATTATTTTAATTAAAATCGGAATTTCCGATTTCATCTTTTCTGAAATCGGAATTTCCGATTTTGTTAAATCCCATATCCCCGTAAATTCCTCCCAATTCCCATATTTTGGTATATATACCATTCAAATACCATATAAAAAATAAAAAACCTTTATATTTAAGCTGTTACATATTCTTTCCCTCAGGAAATCAAGTTTTCTTCCTAAGCTTAAATTTGAGCATCGTGACTTTTGTTTTGCTAAAATCAAATTGAGAGATTTTCAAAGGAATTTCTCTTCTTCACCCGCTCAAAATTTATTGTCTTCAGTGTTGAAGCCAACTGCAAGCGACTTCATTCTGGAAGGTTTCTCCATAGTATTGTTTTCATAGAATCTACAGAAAAATAGAGAGTTTATGCGCACACACACTAGATCGTGGGATCAATTTCACCCAAGTGTATCTTCTCTCCCTCCTCTCTCCTCTTAGCTTCTGGGCAGTCAGTCAAATGAGTCAGGCAAGGCACCTACGACGTACGTACAAACATAATTTTCCTTAACTTAATCATTTCAATTTCTTAATGCCTATTTTATTAAAGGAAAAAGTTCGTTGATACGAATTTGAAATTTCTAATGTTGTACGAATTGCAATAAAAGTTCAGCTTTATTTTTTCTCTACCATGATTTCTGCATTTTGACCTCACATTTCTGATTTCCTCAAATTTTATAGGACCATATAACATTCGTATAGAATTCGTAGCTTTTTTTTTTTTTTTTTGAGCCATTTAGCATTCCTCTTTATTAAAATTCTCTTAATTTAAACTTTCTTTTATTATTTTCTTCTATAAACTGTACAAAAGTCCGAAAGGTTAAAAAAGAAAAGCATAAGACATTAATTTTTCTAATAATAACATAAGTATATAATTGTATTTTTAACTCTGTTTTATGCTACTCTACTTATTTTCTATAACTAATTCAAACACGTGAAAATGTCTATAACTACTACAGAGTATATGTCGGCTCCAAAAGTAGTCACATCACTATCACTACCGAATATATAAGTTAAACCAAGGCGTGCCATTTTTTGTCATAGTATATGACTAGGAATTAATTGATTCATTAGGCCAATGTGGATGCGCTGAAGTATTCCTGTTTTTAAAATTAGCCTGACGTTTATGTTGTGCATATCAATTACATATTTTCAAATGGCTCTCGGGGTTTGGGGATACGTTCTAGCTCTACCAGTCCTAATAATTTATTTATCTTAATTTGAAGAACAGAACTTAGGTATATGTATGCTCATTCAAGTTGAAACGGGAAAATGATTGAGAATATATATATATATCGTAATCTATTTGTGCTACATTTTTATTCTTGTACTTGTCATCAACCATTGGGTTGTTAGATATATAATTAGGTCAGATTTATGCCTATACAAGATTTATGCGCGATGCACAAAGTTGTAAAAATCGTTTTAAGCTATTAGGTTATTTGTTAAGACATTTCAACTATTTTTTCCCCAAAACTATTAAGATCTAAATAATGAATATATTGAAACATAAAGAACTTTTAATTGGTAATTGAATACGACTATGCTCACGTGATAATGTCAGAAAAAAAAATATGTCGATGAGAGACCTCAATAAATATACATAGATCAATTGACATTGATATAAAATTTGATATACTTATATTTTTAATAATATTTTATAGAATATAATTTTTTATCAACCGAATTGTTAAATTATAACTATCTAATTATGTTGATTATTCGTGTTAAATTTTTTAAAAAATTGACATCAATAAGAATGCCATGAAATAATTCTTATTTCCATTGTTGTTTTAGAGACTATTCCTTCTCCCCATAGGTACAAGCTGGGTTAGTCTCCTCTCCACAGTTTTCTATTGATGACTTACGTCTCAATATTTACAATTGATAAGTCAGGCAATAACTGGACAAGAAAAAGTCAAACTAGGCTTTGAAATACCAAAAAAATGATGAATAAACATATGCAAGATAATTGTATGTGAAAATACTTGTTGCAAGTTGAAAGTTCAAATTTCAAACACTCATTTATCATTAAAGCTCTTAAAATTCTTTTTATAAAAAAAAGCCATTTCTAATTGAAACAAGAAGCAATCAATAAAGAATTCAGATGAAGTTGCATTTAGCACAAAAGTACCTAGAAACATTTACCATTGTGCCGCAACTTATGTTTGTTTTACACAAGGACAGTTGGCAAGGGTTTTTATAATTGGTGGGAAATGCAAGGAATTTTAGGGTGTGTTTGACATCCCGTATTAGATATGATAGGATAAGGTATACAATACGTTATGACTTTACTCGTTATTTAGTACAGTTAACGTATTGTATAAACTTATCCATCAAACCTCTCCTATATATCAAAATGATAAATAACTTAATCCAGTGTAAGGAGGTATTAGGCCTGATTAGCGGTTAACGTATAAGAATTCCTTTACCTTTTTATTTTTAATATATTTTATTAAAAGAAAAATACTTATTAAATAAATAATAAAAAATAAAAACCATATAAACAAAAAATATTATTTAATAAAATTTTTTAATAATAAATAAATATTTTTAAAAAATAATAATTATAAAATAACTATTCAAACTAATATAAAAATATAAGAATAAAAATTTATTAATAAATATATAAATAATATTTAATATAAATTTAATTATATATAATAAAAAATACAACCAAATATAAGAATATGATATTAGACTTACTTTAATTTTGATGTATAAAAACTTCCTCTCTATTTCTCTCTCTCTCTTTTTCTCTCTCACTCACTCACTCATATTTTTTATATTATGAAAAAATATTAAAAATAAATAAATAATTTTTAATATAAAAATTATATATATATATAATAAAAAATAGCTAAAATAATTATAATAAATATTTAAATAATTATATTAATTTTTAAATTTTAAATTTAATATTTAAAAATAGTATTTATTATAATATCTTTTTCTGATTATATTGTATATAATATAATATCTTATACAGTGACATATCAAATATTACATAATATTAAATTTTTATTAGGTCTTATACAATCAAATTTTATATTATCAATTCTTATCTTATCAGATCTTATACTATCAGATATGTCAAACAAGCTCTTAGAGAGGTGGCAATGAAGATGAGGCATTATAGAGTGAGTCTCCCAAGCCTACAAGCATCACTTGAGCAAACAATGATTCAATGATTTTCAACTCCTTCTAGAAAGGGTAGCCTTTTCACTAGTCCCTAAGATTCTATATCAATACTTTTTTAGAAATAGAAACAGAAACAGAAATAAAATTAAAAGAAGAAATAAAAAATTATTTTATATTAAAATATAATTATTATTTTATATTGAAATATAATTATAAAAATATTTTTTATTATAATAAAAATTTATTAAATTATTAGATGTGACAAATATAAAAATATGATAAAAGAAAGAGAGAAAGAGAGTGAGAATGAAAGTGATGATTTTTTTAAAAAAATTGAAGAATAAAATGGTAAGTTAGTACTTCCTAATTTTTCTCGGTTCTACTATTTTTATTATTTATTTTTGGAGTACAATTAAAATAAAACAAACAACAAGAAAATTAACTACGAAGATAAGTGACACCCATGGCATCCGCAACTAGCAAATCAGCCAGATCAGAAGGAGGGGTATGCCAATTACGAATAGGCTCCCGTTGGTTTGCGCCACGTTTTGCCAAGAAATCCGCATATTGATTCGCCACTCTAAGAGTATAGAGTTGCTCCTACATTCCATTGTCTATCCATCAGATTATGTATATTCGTCAAAAGCATCCCGTAAACAGGGGAAGGCTTGTGTGTCCTGAGTGACCGATTTTGACACAGATTCAATTATTGATGAATTTTTTAATAGGAAGGAGCGTCGTGCTCAACTTCGATAAAGGTACGATGTAATTAATTTTTGAACTTACAAATTTCTATTTTAATATCTTAATTACTTATTTTTTTTATAATTTTGGCCATCTCATTAGTTCAATCTTGGATCCATCCTTGCCTGATACATCCATCCTATGAAACTTACCGTAGAGTAAAATGCGCAAATTAAATAACTTCAATATGTCAAATTTACCCATAAAAAATGTACATATAATAAAAAAAATAAAATTAAATATTTACAAATAAAATAACAAATATTAGATTAAAATTACGAAAAATTATAGTTTGACTTGACTTGTGTAACATCGCTTTTTTTCAAAAAAATACTTTGTACAGTAACTGTCGTATATTTGGTTAATTAATTGACTTGTGTAACAATAATTAATCAATTAGCTAAATTTTAAATATTAAAGTAACACTACAGATTAGTAATGGTAATTTCAAGTATAATAAAAATAATATTAAATTTTAATAGATAATAATAATAATAGACTAGGAAATAAAATAATAATATAAATCAAGTCAATAAGCAAAAGAGTTGAAGTCAATTGAAAAAGGTGTTGCAATAACGTGCAAGACAATACATCTAAACCATAGTTAAGAAAATTGGACTAGATTGATTGGTTGGACTGATTCGATCAAGAATTGAACACTATACTGGTCTGGTCATCGCTCTTAAACTGCTAGCCTCATAAATCAATAAAAAATCGGACAAAATCGGGCAAAACTGTCAAACTGGACTGGTTACACCGATATACTTCAATTGATTTGAAATTTTTTTTCTTTTAAAATGCTGTTATTTTTTGTTAAAAAAAAAAAGGAAAAAAAAAGAAGAAGAAGAAGGTTAGGCAAAATCAAATCAACAAGATAGAAACAAGGGTAGAGGGGTTAGGGCCGGCCGCTTGGTTTCATTTCTGCCTTTCTGGTTTCTCTCTTAAATCTTCATGCTGCCAAACTGCCAAAGAAGAAACAAAGGACACAGTGGTATTCAGCCGTTTAATGCCCCGACCTTCGTGCCACTGTTCGTCGCCAAGCAACCGTCCATTGCCGCGGTTCAGGCGCAGTTCGCCATCATGCTTTTCCTTCTTCTTTGTTTTTAAATTTTGAAGTTTCATAGTGGTTTTTGAACTCCGAACAATCTGACAAGGCAACGACATGGGTCGGACTTCTTCCCACAACGGTGGCTGACACCCAGTGGGCAGCCGCAAGCATCTCTCTATTTTTGTAATGTTAAAGATGATTTTTCTTTTGATTATTTTATTATTATGTGTACTATTAAGGAGCTTCTAGATCCATCTTACAAATACTAGTCTGGCTCATCGCACCATTCCCGAGCTTTTTTGATTTTATTTTTAGTTTGACTTTGTAATATACAATATTAGTCCTTCCACTATGCGTCACTACCCTTGCAATGTATATATTTATATTTATAAATAATTAAATATATATTTTATTATATTCCAAAAGAATCTCTAATCGAATTCGCTGAGCTTTTGAACCTTTCAATCGGTATCTTAGACGGTTTGATGGTTAATCCAATTTTTTTAACCTCCGATTCGGACAACAGGTCAACTTAATTACAAATTGCATTTAATTGAAATATATTGTTAGTGTAAAAAATTTTTACACAGATATTCAATCATATATTACCACATCAGTAAAAATTTTTAGTATAATTACTTATTATTTAAATAATCATATAAATAAAATATTTTAATTAAATGATAATATAAAAAAATTTTACACTATCAATATACTTCAATTAAACTCTTACAAATTTTAGAAATAAAAGATAATGTCAGTAAGAAGAATATATAAAACTCACATCATCCATGGCGTGGTTTTGGCTTCCAAGAGAAGTCTTTTTCACCTATGAATATGTACACGCAGAAGAAGAATACCAAAGACTATTTGAGACCGAGGCGTTAGAGTGAGAATTTGTCAAGAGAAAAGAGAGACAGACGAGTCTATGAGCGAGACATGGAAAATACGTAGATGAGAGAGAGGAGTTTTTCCATTTAAGACAAAAGTGAGAATTTTCTTTCTAGGACTGAAGCAAGTGTGACAGTAAGACCATTGACAATGAGATATTCGTGTGATAGGCAGGGACTATGTAGACTATTTTCACTCTTATGAATATTTTTAGAGTAAGTAATAAAATTATTTGAAAAAAAATTTATAGCTATATTTATTTATTATAATTTATTAATATTTCTTTATATTATTACTTATTAATATTTAATATTTTAAGTTGTTTTATTTATTAATCTTTTATATAAAAAATTGCTCATTATTATTATTAAGATATTATTTATATAATGATATATTACTTTAAATTATTAATTTTTATGATAATTTTTCAATTTTTTATTTTTAATATGGTAAATGAGTGTATTTTATATACTAATATGGTTTATACGCCAAATTACGTTAAAATGGGATTAAAAAATCGCCAATGGCATTTTTTATTTTTTATTTTAAATTGCCATCGGTAGTTTTTGCTTTGTTTGAAAAAGTGTTGCACCCTGAAAACCCACCAATGGCGATTTTTTTTCAAATCCCATATTCCCTTAAATTCATCTTAGAATCCCATATTTAGATACATAATATTTTCAAAACCCATATAAAAAAAGCCCTAATTTCTCTATGGGAGCAATATTAAAAGTAAAATATTATATCTAACACTTAAAATAAGTAAAATCTATTATATATAGACTTGAACTATTAAATTATTTATATTTTTGTTTAGAATTTTATATCTTAACTTATATAGATAATATGATAATTTTTGATTTATGGACATTATTATAACTTTATAATGTTCATTGCAAAGACATAAATTTTTTGCGCTAAATACGCTATAATGACAATGATAGATTCATGAGTTATGATAAGAAAGTTAAAAAATAAATAAATAAAAATAAATTTAAATTTGGTCCTTTTAGAAATTAATATTTAGATTTGACAACTTCATACTTTGAGAAATTTTATTGATATATTATGTTATTTATTTTGCTGAAGCTCATATTATTTCAATTCTTGTGCACTTTATTTATTTTAAGTTTATGGATTAATTTATATTTTATGCACTTTATGCTATTGTTTAATTTTATGTCTTACTATTTAATTTATTGTGATTATCTAAATGTGATATATTTATTTATATTTTTCAAGTGTATTATTTATTTTATTTGAGTTTTTTATTTAAGTTATATTTATTGTTTAAATTTTGCATTTCTATATTTATTATGAATTATGTATAATAACAGGCATGTAATTAAAAAGAAGACATTTTGGCAAGGGGTTAGAAAATATATTCCAAGAAAGTTAGGAAGATTATCACATTTGGTACAAATTTTGAAAAAATATTGCCAAGAATAAAAATGTTACATCCTCATAATTGGTTTTGACTTAAGATTTTTACCAAAATATTCCTATATCACACATAGGATTGCAACATTTTCATGGGATGTAAATATTTTTTTCTGTAAAAAGACCAAATTACCTCTATCGTCATCCACTGCCACCTACCGCCAGTTACTATTTGCTGTCGCTCTTCGCCAGGGATATTTTCGAAAATGTATAAAATATTCCTAGGAATTCAATTTGTCTACTAAACATTCTAAAAAACATATGCCTGGGAAAGCTATTTCCAAAGATAATATTCTCGAAAATAAGGTTCTTAGGAATAAAAATTCAACTCTCCTACTAGACACCCCTCAAAAGATTTGCTACTAACAACTTATAAGGCAGAGCGATAGATATAGTATCCGTTTATGTTACCTGCATTGGTTGATGTGGCGTAAAGTCTCACTTTATCGTCATAATATTAAAAGTAACATCAGAAAATGAGAATTTTCTAAGAGAAGACTTTGGAATATATCTAAGATAAGTAGATAAAGAAAAGTGGGAACTAAAGCAAAGAAATTATAACCTTAATACAACTTATTATCTAAAGGATCAAGATTTGTTGGTGTTGTAATATAGCATCCTTAAATATATCACAATAAAATTTCTATCACTCTCCTTCCTCCCAAATCACCACCCCCAGCTTGTCCCTGTCCTCTCTCACCAACCTTGCTCTCTCAATTGAAGTCTCCCTTCTTCCATCTCCACCACTATACCTTCCTCCAGTGACTTAGCAACTACACCGCTATTGGGTGAGCATATACATGATTATCGCTGTTTTTTGGAGGTACATGATAGATCCTTTCCAATCTATTAAATACAGGAAAAGGAAAACAAAAAAAGACCAAATTACTATTCTATCAACTTTGAAAAGCACAACATTAACATTAACATGCACGTTATCATACAAGTCATATGAGAACTTACCTTGGCAACCCTCTTTCTCGCCCTTGACCAGCGTTAAAGGGCACTCTCTGGTTTCTCAATGTCAAAAAGCTACAATGACGGGACGACGGATCTGCTGCTAGTGTTGGTGTTGGACTTGCCGGAGTTCATGGTGGCGGTGTAGTTGATGATGTCAGCAACACCACAGCGGGAGTAGACAATTTGGCGGAGCATGGTGTCTCGTCGGTGTCGTTGAAGTTGAAGTTCCTCTGGTAGATTTTGACGGGCGACACCAGAGAGAGAAGAAGAAGGTCTCACTACATTGTATCTTAACTAATTTAGAGCACTGACATACCATCTATCTTTACCATTGGAACGCATAGGTGTGTGGTGGATCATTCTTAAAGTGATGTAAAGTAAAATGTGCTATAATAACTTTCAAGTTTGGTGCATGCTCTGGTACATTGCACAAAATGTATATTTTGTACATTTTGTGATGAACGGTCAGATTATGATATATCTTGTGGTGAGATTGTGAGGTGCGTCAATGCACCAATCACCTATGATGCACTATAATAATATCTAATTTTAAAAAAATTTAAAAATATAATTAAATATATTTTAAAAATTAATTATCATGACAGTATAAAATTATATTGACAGCATAAAATAATTTTATATCACAAGATAATGAAAAAATTTTATCAAGATAATTTTAATTATTATACACTGACAGTATAAAATTACACTGTCAATATAAAATAATTTTACACTGTCAATGTAATAAAAAAATTTTATCAGTGTAATTTTAATTATCATATACTAACAGTGTAAAATTATACTGGCAGTATAAAATAATTTTACATCATCGGTGTAATCAAAAATTTTATCAAGATAATTTTATAAGATCGCCAAGATAATTTTACACTGTCAGTGTATGATAATTAAAATTATACTGATAAAATTTTTTGATTACACTGACAGTATAAAATTATTTTATACTGTCAGTATAATTTTACACTGTCAATGTATGATAATTAAAATTATACTGATAAAATTTTTTGATTATACTGATAGTGTAAAATTATTTTATACTGTCAATATAATTATATACTATCAGTGTATGATAATTAATTTTTAAAATATATTTAATTATATATTTAAATTTTCTTAAAATTAGATATTTTTATAGTGCATCATAGGTGATTGGTGCATTGATGCATCTCACAATCTATGACACGATCCTCATCGTTCATCACAAAAAATGCACAAAATGCACATTTTTACAAAGGTACCATAGAACTCACCTTCAAGTTTTTACACTTCAATAAGTTCGATGTTTCTTTTGATTAAGATTTTGAATTCGAATCTAGTAGATAAAAAAAATTTATTATTTAAAAACTTTTTATCTTTATAGTAAGTTGACTAGACTTGAGTCAAATTAGTGAAAATTCAATAAATTTTAAATATTGATGGATTATAATACGAAAATGACTTCATAAATTATTTTTAATATACTGTTAATATAAAATATTTTATATTATAAATTAATCTATTATTCTAAGATAGTTATTATAAGAGTTAATTATTTTTAATAATATAATAATATGTAATTAAATATTTTTAATATAAATTAATCTATTATTCTAAGATAGTTATTATAAGAGTTAATTATTTTTAATAATATAATAATATGTAATTAAATATTATATAAAAATATTTTATACTGTTATAAATTAAAGCTAAATATAAATTTTTATATCATGCATAATTTATTAAATATTAAACTAGTAGAATTCATTTTTCAATTTCCGGGTCAACTTTATATATTTTTTAAAAAAGATGTGGACTGAGATCAAAGACTCAGATTAATGTACAAAGAAAAATTAATGTAAAAGACGAAATGAGAAAACTACATCCATTTTGGATCCGTGTCTACTTTTTGCTTTTTACTATTGATCTTATGTCTACATTTTTTTTTTCGTAAATGGTCTTTTGTCTACTAATTATATACTATCTTGTAGTCAAGTACAATGAATGAGAGTACATTACAATATACGTGATCAAACTCGAACACGCATGCAAAGTGAAATCGGACGGTCCTTAAGGCAATTAGAAGGTCACAAGTGGCGGCTACAGGACCAAGACTCATGGGAATCAACAAACCTTCAAAAACGTCACTAGGAAACTGTCACGAAAGAGAAATATTTAAAGTACTCATTTCTTCTGGGACATCGTACTGACTCACACCTCATCTATCATTGGATAGGGTGTGAGTCTCATTCAAGTAGGATCCACATCATTAGATAAGGTGTGAGTCATTGAATGGGACCCACGCCTTATCCAATGATGGATGAGGTGCGAGTCATTAAATAAGGTGTGAGTTGGCATGATGTTCCACAAGAAATAAGTATCCCTATCATAACTCGTCACGAAAACAAGCAGTGTCTACATAGTTACTTGCTAGTTCTGACTATTCTTAACTTAGAAGTTTGGGGTGCAAGAAAACTAAGGACACTCCACTTTTAGTTCTTATAAATACCGCATCCTTTTAAGTTAAGTGGCGTGTTTTGCTATACTTCAGGTTATGAATGGTGCATTATGCACCGTGTAAACTTACTAGTTGTGGGAGGTTTCCTCCATTAATTGCGGGTAGCTTTGAAAGTCGTATTTGTGTTTTGAAAAAAGTGAGTGTGCGGTCCCCTTGTGTCCCTATCCCAAGTGGGATTTAGTTTCAATAGTAGGCAGCGTTGGTGGTGAGGAATGGTGGTCGGTGTCCGTGGCTGTTGTGGTTGGTGGGACGGCATCGTTGGATGATGGTAATGACAACCATTGTGCTTGGGTGGCCATTCTGGCATAGGGAAAAAGAGTCCGCCTCATTTTTCACTTTTTTTTTTCTAATCTTTTATTTTTCAATTATTACTATTCTTCCGTGCCTAAAACTCCAACTCCATGCATTGGGGTCTTTACTACCAACGATTTTACCTTCCCCTACCACTAAAACTTAACTGATTGATTACCCTTCTTCTCAATTTCTTTACACAAATGATGCCCCATCTTCCATTAATACTCATTACCCTAACAAAATTGCGCTGACAAATTGCCTTCTAGCTCTGAAATTGGAAGCCTTCCATTGTCCATTCAACCATCATTGCACCAACACAAACTACTAGCAAACAACCACACACTGGCAAAAAATTGCACACTTCACTTCTTTAATTATCCTTTCGAAAGTGTCCAATTGAAACTTATATTATGCCAACACAAAAACCATGCTATCTATTGCAAACCATACTCAAATCAAGAACACAGTTTCTCTTAATTCAATTACAAGTGCTTTGCCGCCTCCTAACCTTTCCAACTTCAAAAAACTGGATCAAAATGCATTATCTCGATTTCAATTCCAACAATAGTTATCACTCTATACTACAATGGCACCACATTACGAATGACTGCATCTTTTTGTCAACCATGGCTGGCAAACCCATACCACTATTTGCAACAGCATCCAAACAAATAGCACTCACCATGCCACCCTCCAATGTACGGTTCCCACAATCCATATCTTTAGTGAAATCTCCTTGCTTTCTACACCAAACAACAAACACTCAATAAATAACCTTCATTATGCGTATTGTGGGTGGTCCATTGTTGAATCTATAGCTCATTCTCCGACCACCACACTTTTCCATTGACCAATAAATGCTGATTGCTATTCAATTGCTCCCCCTCCGCGGGCGACCAACACCATCCATACAGTATTGACGTCATCCTCTCCTCGACAGTAATACTGACCTTTGTTCTCATTGGAGAGGGTTTTCAACCTAACTGCATTGTAAGTCAAAATGATGTATTAGGTCAAAGTAGAGTTTAGATGAAGAATAATTTAATTTTAAAACATTAAAGGCCAACAACCCATGCATCAAGTTGCCAATTGTAATCCACGCGGTCCAATTTTCCTGAATAGATTTTATGATCCTCATTTTGCCACTTCACATGGTGCATAGCGCACCATTTCCAACACGGTGCATAGCGGATTAAGCCTTAAGCCTTAAGTTAGTTTAACATACAAAAAACAATAAGAACCCAATAACATCTTAGACAATAAACTTTAGTGTAAGAGATGGAGATTGGGCAAGTATGGTCACAACTAGGCTCAATCATGGCTAGCATAATGTTCGTGTATGCCATGTATGATCAATTCTTTGCACCTATGTTCGAAAATACACACAAAAATTCACAGGCCTTTTGTACCCTTACATCCAAATCACCTTCCCTGAGTTGTCGGGTGAGAGACTCAAGCACAGTGAGGCTTACACTTGCATCCAAACATACCTCAGTGCAAACTCATCTCAAAGGGCCAAAAGGCTCAAAGCTAAAGTGGTCAAAGATAGCCAAACCCCACTTGAGCTTAGCATGGATGACAATGAAGAAATCATTGTTGAGTTCAACGGTGTTAAAGTTTGGTGGTTTTCAAACCACACATCACAGAAAACACAATCATTTTCAATCTACCCTGCTTCAAATGAGAAGAGATACTTGACTCTCACCTTCCACCGACGACACCGTGACCTCATCACTGGCTCTTACATTCGACATGTGATGGAAGAAGGCAAGGTGATCACAACAAGGAACATGCAGCTCATCAGTATTAAGTCCATAGTTTCTTTTGGGTCATTCAATGGGCCAGCCCATTTCAATGGCTCTAAGAGAAGGGTTTTTCCATTTAAGACGAGAAAAGTTAAAAGCGATATTTTTCTTTCTAGGACTGAAGCAAGTGTGACACTAATACCATAGATAATAAGATATTCGTGTGATAGGCAGGGAACTATGCAGATTAGTTTCACCTTTACAAACACTTTTAAGGTAAATAATAAAATTATTTGTAATTGGAAACTATAGTTACATGTACTTATTGCATGTTATTAATAATTATCACCATAATTTATTTTATTTATTATTTCAAGTTATTTTATTTAATATTTCTTTATATTATTGCTCATTAATATTTAATGTTTTAAGTTATTTTATGTATTGTTCGTTTATGTTAAAAATTGCTCATTATTATTATTAAGATATTGTTTATATAATGATATATTACTTTGAGTTATCAATTTTTATGATAATTTCTTTACAGGAGCAATATTAAAAGTAAAATATTGTATTCAACACTTAAAATAAGTAAAACTTATTATATATAGACTTAAACTATTAAATTATTTAAACTTTTGCTTGGAATTTTATATCTTGGCTTATAGATAATATGATGACTTTTGCCTTATAGACATTACTATGACTTTATAATAATCATTGCAAGGACATGACTTTTATGCGCTAAATACGCTATGATGACAAGGACAGACTTATGGAATATGATAATAAAGTTAAAAAAGCAATAAATAAAAATAATTTTAATTTAATCACTTTAGAAATTAATATTTAGATTTGACAACTTCATACTTTGAGAAATTTTATTGATATATTATGTTATTTATTTTGCTCAAGCTCATATTATTTCAACTCTTGTGCTTTATTTATTTTAAGTTTATGGATTAATTTATATTTTATGTACTTTATGCTATTGTTTAATTTTATGTCTTACTATTTAATTTATTATGATTATTTAAATGTGATAAATTTATTTATATTATTCAAGTTTATTATCTTTTTTATTTGAGTTTTTTTTATTTAAGTTCTATTTATTGTTTAAATTTTGCATTTGTATATTTATTGTGAATTATGAATAATGACAAGCATGTAGTTTAAAAAAAGGACATTTTGGTAGGGGGTTAGAAAACATATTCCAGGAAAAGTTAGGAAGATTCCCATATTTGGTACAAGTTTTAAAAAAATATTCTTGGAAATGTAAATATTACATTTTTAGGATTAGTTTTGGGTCAAGATGCCCACCAAAACATTCTCATCTTATACATGGGATTGCAATATTCCTACAGGATGGAAATATTTTTTTCTATGAAAAAACCAAATTACCTCTATTGCCACCCACCGTTGATTGCCCTCTAGCACCGCCCTTCGCCATGGGTTTTTTTTTCAGAAATGTGCAAAATATTCTTGAGAATTTAATCTATTTACCAAATACTCACAAAAACACATGCTTGGGAAAGCTATTCTCAGTAATAAAAATTCAACTTTCCTACCAAAGCCCCCATGAGATTTGCTGCTAACTACCAAGAAGGCAAAGAAATAGATATAAGATCCTTTTATGTTACATACATTGATTAGTGTGGCGTAAAAGTTTCATTTTGTCATTACAATGTTAAAAGTAATACTAAAAAATGAGAATTCCCTAAGAAAAACCTTCGAATATATGTGAGATAAATAGACAAAAGAAAGTTGGAACTAAAGCAAAGAAATTATAACCTTAATGCACCTTATTATCTAAAGATCAAGATTTGTTAGTGTTATGATACACCATCCTTAAGTATATCATAGTAAAATTTCTACCACTCTCCTTCCTCCCAAATCACCACCTCCAAACCCATCCCTGTCTTTTCTCACCAACCCTGCTCTCTCAGTTGAAGTGCCCCTTTCTCCATCTCCACCACTATATCTTCCTCCAGTGACTCAGCAATCAGTCTTTTAACTTTGAAAACCACAACATTAACATTAACATGCATGTTATCATATAAGTCATATGAGAACTTACCTTGGCAGCCCTCTTTCTCGCCCTTGACCAACGTTAAAGGATACTTTCTGGTTTCTCAATGCCAAAGAATGATATAGAACTGTGCTTTAGTTTAGCAAAATCCAAAGCCTTCCACCTATTAAGAGTTTTTTCTATATGAATTTAAATTTGGAAACATGAACAAGATTGTGAATTGCTTGACATTTGCTAGACATTCCACATGCATGAGATATATGAAAGACTTCTTTAGCGAGTTTGGAGGGTCCGGGAGTGGAATAGAAGAGGAAGAAGAAGAGGAGGAAGGCGACGAAGAACAAATCAAATTCGGGAGCTGAAGAGATGCGATGGAAGCTTTGAGACCTGCTTCTCAAAAAGCTATAGTGATAGGACAACAAATCCAATGTTGATGTTAGTGTTAGTGTTGGACTTGCCAAAGTTCATGGTGGTGGTGCAGTTAATGATGTTGGCGACATTGCAAAGGGAGCAAATGATCTAGCAGAGCGTGGTGTCCCTGTTGTGATGTCTCATTGATGACGTTGAAGTTGAAGTTTCTCTGGTAAGTGCGGATGAGGGACGAAGTCATTGGTGATGTTGCTGTTGCAGGCCAGAGAAAAAAGAAAGAAGGGTACTACAGTGTATTGATAACTGGTGAAAATATACTATTTTTCCCCGTATTTGTGTATTGAATTTTTCCAAATTTATTCTCATAATGATGATTTTCTTGGATTAATTTAATAAATCTTTATTGTTGATGCTTTTAATGAGAAATTAATTATTTTGAATTTAATTGGCAATTATTCTCACTAAATTTATTTGATTGCAGAATTGATTTTTAGCATCAAGGATTTGAAGATTAGAGGGGAACAATTGGATAAAGATTTGAAGATTTGGAAGAACAAAAAGATGATTTTTGAAAGATTTGATTTGAGTCAAAGAAGGAAAAAGATAGAAGAGATTACTTGAAGATTTGAATCATAATTTAAAAAAAAAAAGTTAAAGATAAGATAATGGAGATGAAGATTTGAAAAAGGAGAAAATCAAGAAAATCAGTTTCTTTCTATTTGGATTTAAATTCTTTTATCCGTTAGAGGGTGAAAAGAATCGAGGGGGAGAGAGAGAAACAGAGGCTAAGGGCTGGAGACTCTAGAGAGAGCTATCAGAGTATTGTTTTCTTTTCTTTTTCCATGACTTGCTAAATTTCTTATAGGTGTTAGGGAGATGTAGTCTTAGGGAATTGATTTTGTATTCCGTTTTGTTATTTTAATTATCTTTTCAATATATTAATTAATTTCTAGTGTTCTTAATGCTTTTTTGGCCTGATCACCCATTAATTGATGTATGGTTTTGTGACGTTGAAAGCCATTTCACTTTACAAAATAAGCCAAACTAGAAATTAACATAGGTTAGAGTAGCCAGCAATGGAAGTACTCATTTGTGCGGCCAATTGAATTCTTGTTTTTCATCCTTAGAATAGGTTTAGAATAGTCTAAGAAATTAAACTATTCAACTTGTCCTAAGAGGGTCATAGTATCAAGCCATTGAGCTTTGACTATAATTAAGAGTAATTCGACCGATAATGATATTGTCAAGGAACTAAGTTAATAATTGGGTAATACAAAATTTAGGAAACTTTGATGAAATCAACCCCTAACACCTGCTTTCCATCCATTGCTTATTTCTATTTTCTATAGCTTGTTTAATTACAATTTCTACATTTATTTAAATTCCAATTTTCTCTCAATTTGTGTTTGCCTGAATAGTGACGTGTCCAAGTGAATCGGTAATTGGTTTTGGTCCTCGTGGGAACGACAATCCCGTACTCATTTTTTTTTATTACTTGTGACCCGGTATACTTGCCGGAGCTAGTTTTCTAAATTGGCTAACAAGTTCTTGGCGCCGTTGCCGGGGACTAAAGATCAATATCATTAGTAATTTGGGTGTTACTAATTTAGGTTGTTTATTTCTCTTTTTATTTTTATTTTTCATTTTCGTATTTATTTTTTTTCTTTATTCTTAAATTTTTCATTTATTTCTTTTCAGTTATTTATTTTATTCTAGGTTTAAAAAAAAAAATTTCATTGCTTCTATTTATAGCTCACCTTGGTGGAGTTCTTCCGTGTTATTAGCTTTTGTGTATGCGAGGTACTATTCCACCAGAGCAACTTCTCTTTGACTCTGAGATAGAGAAAACTGCAAAAAGGAATCGGAGACTCGCAAAAGAAAGAAGACAAGAGGAAAGTTCATCAAGTTATCAAGAAATAGAGATGGCTGATGAAAATCCTCTTCTTCCACGAACTTTAGGGGACTATGCTATTCCAACTACTAATGGTTGTGGATCCAGCATAGCAAGGCCACCAGTACAAGCAAACAATTTTGAAATCAAGCCGGCTATTGTGCAACTGGTGCAACAAAATCAATTTGGAGGAAGTCCTTTGGAAGACCCACATGCGCATATCACTAGTTTCATTCAAATTTGTGATACTTTCAAGATCAACGGAGCTAGCAATGATGCTATTAGATTGAGATTGTTCTCTTTTTCTCTAAGAGACAAGGCTGCTCATTGGTTGTCTTCACAGCCATTAGGGAGTATTTCTACTTGGGATGATTTAGTTTAAAAATTTTAGGTAGATATTTCCCTCCTTCTAAGATGGTTAAATTACGATCTGACATTTCTTGTTTTATGCAGAAAGAAGGCGAGTCATTATATGAAGCTTGGGAGCGTTTCAAGGAACTTTTAAGAAAATGCCCAAATCATGCATATGCGGAATGGCAGCAGATGCAAATTTTCTATAGTGGAATGAATCCCACTACAAAGGCTATGGTAGATGCATCTGCTGGTGGCTCATTGAATATGAAGACTCCTGAGCAAGCAAAAGAGCTAATTGAGACCATGGCAACCAATGAGTATCAGATGCCATCTGAAAGATAGAAAGGAGTCCTCCAAGTTGATACCACAGATGCCTTTCTAGCTCAGAGCAAGCTCTTGACCCAGGCGGTGACCACCATGACTTAACAGATGGTTGACATAAGCAAGCAAATGAGTGAAGTGCAGTTAGCAGCGATACAAACTCCACTATTTGGTGTTGGAGACTGTACTCCGGATTTTCAAGCCCCACCAGAGCAAGCCAATTATATGGGACAGCCACAGAGATCCCATAATAACCCTTATTCAAATACATATAACCCAGGATGGAGAAATCATCAAAACTTCTCCTGGAGTAATCAAGGGAATATGCGGTCCCAACCAAATGCTCCTCCACAACAACAAAATGCTGATTGGGAACTAGCTATAGAAAAGCTTGCTTAACAGATGAGTACATTCATGGAAGAGTCAAGAATAATTTCAAAGAATCATGGAGCAAGCATTCAAAATTTGGAAGTGCAAATGGGTCAGTTGTCTAAGCAGATATTCAACCTAGAGAAGCCACAGGGTAGTTTGCTAGGTGATACCATACCCAATCCCAAGGAGCAATGTAAAGCAATTACCTTGAGAAGTGGAAGGGTAGTACAACAAGATGAGGAGTTAGAGGAGGAAAGTAAAAAGGAAGAAGAAAAAAATGAGAAAGAAAAAAAAATTGAAGAAAAAATAATTAAAGAGGGGGAAAAGAGTAAATGGGAGAAGTTGAAGGACAATCCATATGCTAGAGTCCCATATCCTGGCAGGCTGGTGAAGCAAGAAAAGGAAAAACAATTTTCCCGCTTTCTAGAGGTGTTCAAGAAGCTCCAAATTAATATTCCATTTGCTGAGGCATTAGAACAAATGCCATCTTATGCCAAATTCATGAAGGAGCTACTCTCAAAGAAAAGAAAGCTAAAGGAGGATGAAACCGTACCACTTACTGAGGAATGCTCAGCAATTATTCAAAGAAAGTTGCCACCAAAGCTGAAAGATCCTGGAAGTTTTTCCATACCATGCACCATTGGCAATATGGTTATTGGCAAGGCACTTTGTGACTTGGGGGCAAGCATCAACCTTATGCCTCTATCCATTATGAAAAAGTTAGGCATTAGTGAAGTGAAGCCCACCATGGTATCTCTTCAACTAGCAGACAGGTCTGTTAAGTTTCCATATGGCATTGTGGAAAATGTTCTTGTAAAGGTAGATCGCTTTATATTTCCAGCAGATTTCTTAATCCTAGATATGGAAGAAGATGATGAGATGCCACTTATACTTGGGAGACCATTTTTGGCAACTGGCAGAGCTCTAATAGATGTCCAACAAGGAAAACTCATGCTCAGAGTACAAGATGAGAAGGTTACTTTTAATGTCTTTGAGGCCATGAAGCACCCTGAAGATAGTGGCCAATGCTTCAGAATCGATGTCATTGATTCCTGTGTTAAGGAGATTTTTCAAAAGGCCACAATAGACACTCCATTGGAAGCTGCCTTGGTAAATTCTGTAACTTGTGTAGATAAGGAAGAAGATTCTGAGCTGATAGACTGTGTGATGGCATTGGAGGCTCAACCAATCTTACTTATAAAACCAAAGATTCAAGATCTAGAGAAAAAAGTAAGTAAGGTGGAAGAAGTCCCCAAGCTAGAATTGAAGCCATTACCCCATACTCTCAAATATGGTTTTCTTGGTGAAGACAAATCCTTTCCAGTTATTTTGAACTCTTCATTGAGTAAATTAGAGGAGGAGAAGTTGTTTAGAGTCTTGAGAGAATACAGATCTGCCATTGGGTGGACAACTGGGGACATAAAGGGGATTAGTCCTGCCATTTGCATGCATGAAATTTTAATGGAGGACAACTACAAGTCTGTAGTGCAGCTACAAAGAAGGCTCAACCCAACTATGAAAGAGGTGGTTCGTAAAGAAGTTATTAAGTTATGGGATGCAGGTATCATTTATCCTATCTCTGATAGCCCATGGGTTAGCCCAGTTCAAGTGGTTCCTAAGAAAGGTGGCGTGACAGTAGTAGCCAATGAAAACAATGAGCTAATTCCTACAAGAACTGTCACTGGTTGGAGAATGTGTATTGACTACCGTAGACTAAACAATGCCACCCGCAAAGATCATTTTCCTTTGCCATTTATTGACCAGATGCTGGAAAGGTTGGCTGGACATGCATATTATTGTTTCTTAGATGGATATTCCGGGTACAACCAAATTGCAGTGGACCCAGTAAATCAGGAGAAGACAACATTCACCTGCCCATATTGAGTATTTGCTTATAGAAGGATGCCATTTGGACTTTGTAATGCTCCTGCCACATTCCAAAGGTGTATGCTTTCTATTTTTTCTGATATGGTAGAAAAAATTATTGAGATTTTTATGGATGATTTCTCTATTTTTGGTTCCTCATTTGATTCTTGTTTGAATAATTTATCTTTGGTTCTTAAGAGATGTCAAGATACTAACCTTGTTTTAAATTGGGAGAAATGTCATTTTATGGTGCAAGAAGGAATAGTGCTTGGGCATTGAATTTCAAGTAAAGGCATTGAGGTGGATCGTGCCAAGGTCGATGTGATAGAGAAACTACCTTCACCAACAAATGTCAAGGGAATTCGGAGTTTTCTAGGCCATGCTGGGTTTTACCGTAGATTTATTAAGGATTTTTCTAAAATTGCTAAACCTTTGAGTAATCTGCTGGTTAATAATATGCCTTTTGATTTTATTGATGAGTGCATGCATGCCTTTAAAATTTTAAAAGAAAAATTAATTTCTGCTCCTGTTATTTCTGCTCCCGATTGGTCATTACCTTTTGAGTTGATGTGTGATGCCAGTGATATGGCTGTTGGAGCTGTTTTAGGACAGCGAAAGGATAAAGTGTTATGTGTGATTTATTATGCTAGTCATGTGCTTAATAATGCCCAAATGAATTACACCACCACTGAAAAGGAGATGCTTGCTGTAGTATTTGCCTTTGATAAATTTAGATTTTATTTGGTTGCGTCTAAAGTAATTGTTTATACTGACCATACTGCTCTTAAATATCTTTTGAATAAATCTGATGCTAAGCCTAGGTTGATCCGTTGGATTCTTTTGTTGCAGGAATTTGATTTGGAAATTAGAGACAAGAAGGGCATGGAAAATCTGGTGGCAGACCACTTATCTAGGATTGTGCCTGAGAAATATGTGGAGATAAATCAAGTACCTATCAAGGAAGAGTTTCCAGATGAATTCCTGTGTACTCTACAGCATTCTGAGCCATGGTTTGCTGATATAGCCAACTACAAGGCGATGAATGTCATACCCAAAGATCTCACTTGGCAGCAGAAGAAGAAATTCTTTCAAGATGTCAAGTTTTATGTTTGGGATGACCTGTTCTTGTTCAAAAGATGTGCAGATGGAATCTTGAGGAAATGTGTGCCACATGAAGAAATTAAAAATATATTATGGCATTGCCATGGGTCAGACTATGGTGGACACTTCAGCGGAGAAAGAACAGCCCATAAGGTCCTTCAAAGTGGTTTCTTTTGGCCAACTATATTTAAGGATGCCAGAAAATTTGTAGAAAGCTGTGATCATTGCCAGAGGACTGGGAATCTCTCCAGAAAAAATGAGATGCCCCTAAACAATATTTTGGAAGTGGAAGTGTTTGATGTTTGGGGAATTGATTTCATGGGACCATTCCCATCCTCGTTTTCAAACAAGTATATCCTGGTGGCAGTAGATTACGTCTCCAAGTGGGTTGAAGCTGCAGCACTTCCAACCAATGATGCTAGAGTAGTGACCAATTTTCTCAAGAAAAATATTTTTTCCAGATTTGGAGTACCAAGAGCAATTATTAGTGATGGAGGAAGCCACTTCTGCAACAAACAATTTGACAGCCTATTGGTTAAATATGGTGTAAGACATAAAGTGGCAACTCCCTACCACCCACAAACTAGTGGGCAAGTAGAAGTTTCCAACAGAGAATTAAAGAGAATTCTAGAGAAAACTGTTGGAGCCTCAAGGAAGAACTGGGCCAGAAAGTTAGATGATGCTTTGTGGGCATACAGAACAGCCTTCAAGACACCCATAGGAATGTCTCCTTTTAAATTGGTTTATGGAAAAGCATGCCATTTACCAGTGGAGCTCGAACATAAGGCATTTTGGGCTATAAAAACCCTCAACTTTGACTTGAAGGAAGCTGGTGAGAAAAGGTTGCTACAATTAGATGAACTTGAAGAGTTTAGGTTGCATGCTTATGAGAACACCAAGTTATATAAGGAAAAGACCAAGCTCTATCATGACAGCAAAATTTGGGACAGAAAGTTCGAACCTGGACAACAAGTACTTCTATTTAATTCCCGATTACAGTTGTTTCCAGGCAAACTAAAATCAAGGTGGTCTGGACCATTCATTGTAAAGCAAGTACATCCCTTTGGAGTAGTAGAAATTCAGCACCCTGAATCAAAAAGGTCCAGCACTGTCAATGGAGCAAGGCTAAAGCATTATTTTGGAAAGGAGATTGATCATAACAAATTCTCCCTTAAGCTGATTTCATCTGAGGAAACTAGCATAGTCTAGCTAGGACTATAAATAAGCGCTTCTTGGTAGGCAACCCAAGTTTCTATTTCCTTTCTTTCATTTTTTTTTCTTTTTGGTTTATTTTTAATTTCTACTAGTTATTGTTCATGTTTAGTTTAATTTTCATGTTAATTTCATTGTTGGGTATCTAGGTATGGTGCAACGCAGTTGCTGGAGCCAGAATTTAAAGGTACTCTGCTTAGCCTCAATTTGAAGCTTGATGTTGGAAAATTGAAGAGCTCTAGAGCCAAAACAGATGCAATCACCAGATCCAACAAGAGAAGTAGGGGCTGCCAAACAAAAATTTGGGGAGTATTTGCTATTCTTTTTCTTTCTTTTCTATTTTTTTTAGTCAATTTGGTAATTTTCTTTATTTCAAGTTATCTCTTATTTAGCTTATTCTCATTATTAGCTAAGGATTGTAGTCTTTCTAGTTTAGTTTTGAGCCGCGTCTTCTTAGCCATATGCGATCTCATTTCCTTTTCTTTTACTGGGTCAATGGCATAAATTGGCAGTTGATTGTTTATGGCAGTAAATGTCAAAGTTTTCCCAAAATTGTCTTAATTCATCAATATTTCTATCTTTCGATTTACTAATTTGTTAGAATCTCTTTAAGCTCTGTGCAACCTTTTGGCTCATTCCATTATTCTTAGTGGCTTTCTAATTGGATTAATCTGTGTTCTAATATTGTCCATGTGGTGGTTGAAAATTTTTTTTTACAGACCAAAAAAAAAAAAAAAAAAGAGAAGATAGAAAAATCAAAGAAAATAAAAATCGGGGAAGTGCCAAAGGCTATAAAAATCTTAAGGCTCTGAGTACCAATGTTCAGGCTATGCATAATGCATAACATTAATCCTGGATATGTACTTGTGGTGCGTCTATGCCATTGGATGACTTGAGTAAGTAGATCCAGGGGTGCTTTATCACCTAATGCCTTGGGCCAATTGCAACGGGAGTCATTGATCGAACACTCTTCTAAAGAGTCACCATGGGACAGAGTATTTAGAGTCAGTTAAGCCCCAAAAAGAAAATTAAATTCAAATTCAATGTGCTGAATATGTGGTCTGTATTTTATTTTTCCCCCATTGGTCAATTTTAAAAAAAAAAAAAATTTGTTGTGTGCCTAATTTGTATTCTTTTAGAGAGTCCATAAAAGAAGGAACTTGATTTGAGCCATCTTACCCTTGCTTAAATTGATTAAAGCTTTTTAGTATTTCATCAAGATTAGAACTTTGGTGTAATTTTGCAAGCTTGTGTTAAAGTTGACATTTATGAATCCACTATTGTCTATACTGCATATAATTTCAGTTGATGCCTGGTAATTGAGAGATTGTGAGATGTCACTTTTTTTTTTTTTTTTATCCTTTTTACCTCTTATTTTGCTTGAGGACAAGCAAAAATTCAAGTGTGGGGATGATTGATAACTGGTGAAAATATACTATTTTTTCCCGTATTTGTGTATTGAAATTTTCCAAATTTATTCTCATAATGATGATTTTCTTGGATTAATTTAATAAATCTTTATTGTTGATGCTTTTAATGAGAAATTAATTATTTTGAATTTAATTGGCAATTATTCTCACTAAATTTATTTGATTGCAGAATTGATTTTTAGCATCAAGGATTTGAATATTAGAGGGGAACAATTGGATAAAGATTTGAAGATTTGGACGAACAAAAAGATGATTTTTGAAAGATTTGATTTGAGTCAAAGAAGGAAAAAGATAGAAAAGATTACTTGAAGATTTGAATCATAATTTTAAAAAAAAAAGTTAAAGATAAGATAATGGAGATGAAGATTTGAAAAAGGAGAAAATCAAGAAAATCAGTTTCTTTCTATTTGGATTTAAATTCTTTTATCCGTTAGAGGGTGAAAAGAATCGAGGGGGAGAGAGAGAAACAGAGGCTAAGGGCTGGAGACTCTAGAGAGAGCTATCAGAGTATTGTTTTCTTTTCTTTTTCCATGACTTGCTAAATTTCTTATAGGTGTTAGGGAGATGTAGTCTTAGAGAACTGATTTTGTATTCCGTTTTGTTATTTTAATTATCTTTTCAATATATTACTTAATTTCTAGTGTTCTTAATGCTGTTTTTGGCCTGATCACCCATTAACTGATGTATGGTTTTGTGACGTCGAAAGCCATTTCACTTTACAGAATAAGCCAAACTAGAAATTAACATAGGTTAGAGTAGCCAGCAATGGAAGTACTCATTTGTGCGGCCAATTGAATTCTTGTTTTTCATCCTTAGAATAGGTTTAGAATAGTCTAAGAAATTAAACTATTCAACTTGTCCTAAGAGGGTCATAGTATCAAGCCATTGAGCTTTGACTATAATTAAGAGTAATTCGACCAGTAATGATATTGTCAAGGAACTAATTTAGAGTACCGATATACCATTGATCTTTACCATTAGATCACTTAGGTATGTGGTGCATCATTGTTAAGGCGGTGCACAATAAAATGCACTTACAATAACTTTCAAATTTTTATGGTTGAATCAACTATTTGAAATGTATTTTCATAGGTTTTGAGTTGGAGTCTTGTAAATGAAAAGAAGTTAGCGTTGGAAGAGTTTTATTCTTATAATAAGTTGACTTGACTCAAATCAAATTAGCTGAAGTTCAGTAAATTTCAAATATTGATGGTTTAGAATACAAAAAAGGTTTTACAGATTAGTTTTAATGCTTATTTTGTGGTGCATCAATTTAAGTAAAGTGCATCACACACTATTTAAAATTGACTAGGGAGTAGGAGAGGAATAGCCGCATGAGTCATTTAGCCACATTTAAAAAATGCGGTTAAATGCATTTACAAAATGTGGCTAAATTCCAAACTAGTTACCTTCCATCACCATCTTCCTTTCACTTCCTCACTCTTCAATAGCAAAAGCAGCAACCACCTTCCTCCACCACCATCTTTGGCTACCACCAGCTCTCCTTCTAGTCAAAATCTCAATCCAGAACAATCTCAATGTCAAACAGCCCAATTCTTTAAAAATTTCTGGATGAAATGCCCATTTAGAAACTTGTCAATTAAGCTAGAAACACAACAAACAATCTCAACCTTTTAGCAATAGGTTCAAGATGTAAAACAAAACCCAAATGAATTATATTCAGAGCAAAAATGTTGAGAGAAAGTTACCAACTTGGATACAAATACCACCCAATCATCACATAATCATTCACCAAGAACAAATCAGGCAAGAGGTTTCAAGCAGGAGAAAGCTCTTGAGAGGAACACATAGCAAGTTTTAGCTACTCAAAAGCGCATAATTTTCCTAGTATAACAAATCATAGACCAAAATAAATGAACAAAATAAAATAAAATCGTCAACAACAACAAACAACAAGTTCAACCAACATTCAATGACAACTACAATGTTCAACACCCGCTGTGTTGAGCAGTCCCTTCCCTCCATACAAGCTCTTCTCCTCATCCGTCAGCTTAAGTGCATGTAGATCCCTGTGGAGGCGTCGTTCCAAACCAAATCCACTTCAACCATCGAGTTCTCCCTGCTATCCATGATCTACCTCGCCCTCACTGACTTCACCGTGCACTCCCTCGCTCCCGTCGACAAAGGTGTTGCCATGGCCAAGACGAGCACTGCTAGGGGTCGCTGCAATAGCCACAAATTGCAGACGCGAGTGTGTTTGGGGATCTGGTATGTGCGGAGGGTCTTTGGGCAAAAGGCAACAAAGGAGAGTGTTTAGGGAACCAGATCTCTTTTAGGCAAGTTTGTGGTAACCAAATCTATTCTATAGATCGAGGTTTTTATCATTTTCAGTCATTCGAGGAAACATGGGCAACGGAAGGAGGGGGAAGAGAGGAGGGTGGTGTTGCTGTCAACGATAAACATAGTTGAGTGGTGAAGAAGGAAGGATTGTATGTGATCCACCAGTTACCGATTTTAAATTCTCACCATTGAATATCAATATGGACCAATAAATGATTTTGATAAGGTAAAGGTCTACAATGCACCGTCATATTTTGAATGGTGTGTGGTGCACCACACTTAAATTGGTGCACCACAGAACAAGCCTAGTTTTAATATATTATTAGGATAAAATATTTTATGCTGTAAATTTAATATGATATTTTGATATAATTATTGCAAAAGTCAATTACTTTTAATAATATGATAATATATAATTAAATAATTCTATAAAAATTCTTTACATTGTTTTATATCAAAATTAAATATAATTTTTAATATCATTAATAATTTATTAATATTAAACTACTAGAACTCATTTTTCAATTTTCCAGGTCAACTTTATATATTTTTTGAAAAAGATGTGCAGTGCGATTAAAGACTCAGATTCATGCACAAAAAGAAATTATCCTACTATAAAAGAGGAAATGAGAAAACTACATCCATTTTGGATCCGATGTCCACGTTTTTGTTCTACTTATTGTATACTATCTTATAGTCAAGCACAAGTCAATGAGAGTACATTAAAACACACGTGATCAAACTCGAACACATACGCCAAATGACATCAAATGGCAGCTACGGCACCAAGACTTAGAGGAGTCAATACACCATAAAAAATGGATCATTGGAGTAGGTAGATACCTTGAATACCTAGAGATAGAAAGGAAAAAAAAATTGTAAAAAAAAATGAAAAAGTGCAATGATTGATGGAGAGGGAAAAAAACTAAGAGAGAATGTTCGAATATTGAGATTTTAGATATGTACAAATATCATAACCCTAAAAAAACGTCACTAGGAAACTGTCACGAAAACATGTAGTGCCTACATCCGAGTTTTCTTAACATGGAAGTTTGGGGTGCAAGACGAGTAAGAACACTCCACTTTTAGTCCTTACAAATACCACATCCCCTTAAGTAAATTGAACACACAAAAAAGAGTAAGAACCCAACAACATCCTAGACAAACACTTCAAAGTAGAAGAGATGGAGATTGGGCAAGTCTGGTCACAACTAGGCTCAATCATGGCTAGCATAATGTTTGTGTATGCCATGTATGAGCAATTCTTCCCACCTTATCTTCGCACCTATGTTCGAAAATACACACAAAAAATCACAGGCCATTGGTACCCTTACATCCAAATCACCTTCCCTCAGTTCTCTGGTGAGCGCCTTAGGCGCAGTGAGGCCTACACTGCTATCCAAACTTACCTCAGTGCAAACTCATCTCAAAGGGCCAAAAGGCTCAAAGCTGAAGTGGTGAAAGATAGCCAAACCCCACTTGTGCTTACCATGGACGACAATCAAGAAATCACTGATGAGTTCAATGGGGTTAAAGTTTGGTGGTTTTCAAACCACACAACACGGAGAGCAGAATCATTTTCATTTTCATTCTATCCTGCTTCAGATGAGAGGAGATATTTGACTCTCACCTTCCATCGGCGGCATCGCGACCTCATCACTGGCTCTTACATCCGACATGTGTTGGAAGAAGGCAAGGCAATCACAACAAGGAACAGGCAGCTGAAGCTGTACACCAACAATCCAAGCAATGATTGGTATGGCTGGAAAAGCACCAAGTGGAGCCATATAGTGTTTGAGCACCCTGCAAGGTTTGAGACCATTGCTATGGATCCAAAGTTGAAGGAAGAGATCATAAATGACCTTGTTAAGTTCAAGACAGGGAAAGAGTACTACGCACAAGTTGGGAAGGCTTGGAAAAGAGGATACCTACTATATGGTCCACCAGGAACTGGCAAGTCAACGATGATAGCTGCTATGGCCAATTTCATGAACTATGATGTGTATGATCTTGAATTAACAGCAGTTAAGGAGAACACTGAGCTAAGAAAGCTGTTGATTGAAACAAGTGGTAAATCCATCATAGTGATTGAAGACATTGATTGTTCTCTTGATCTTACTGGCCAGAGGAAGAAGAAAAAGGAGAAAGACGAGGATGAGGAACCAAAAGATCCTATTAAGAAAGCACAAGAGGAAGAGAAAAAAAGTAGCAAGGTGACTCTATCTGGGCTATTGAATTTCATTGATGGGATTTGGTCAGCATGTGGAGGTGAGAGGATCATTATTTTCACAACCAACTTTGTGGAGAAGCTTGATCCTGCTTTGATTAGGAGGGGAAGGATGGATAAGCACATAGAATTGTCCTATTGTAGGTATGAAGCTTTCAAGGTGCTTGCCAAGAACTACTTGGGTGTTGAATCACACAGTTTGTTCCCCATCATTGAGGAGAAGTTGGGAGAGACTGATATGACACCTGCTGATGTTGCTGAGAATCTGATGCCTAAGTCAATTGCTGAAGATTTGGACACTTGCTTGCAGAATTTGGTCAAGTCTCTTGATGAGGCCAAGGAGGAGGCTAAGAAGAAGGCAGAGGAGGAAGCAAAGCAAAAAGCTCAGGAAGAAGAGGCTAAGAAGAAGGAAGAGAAAGAAAAAGAAAAGTTGGCTCGAAAGGAAGAAGTGAAAGCTAATGAAAAATCTGGGGGTGTGGCGAAAGAGAATGGTGTTGTTCATTGAATTTGATTAGGATTAGTTTCAACATGTGTGCTTTGATTTTATCTTCTTTGCAGACTAGTAGTTGTATTTTGTTGCTCAAATGTAGTTTTCTTTTGCTTTTCCTTCATGTTTAATGTAATAAATTGAATTGATGATCATGGGCCACGTTTAGATTTCATGTATATTAGTTTGGGTTTATATATTTAAGCTGTTACATATTCTTTCTCCCAGGGAATCAAGTTTTCTTCCTAAGCTGAAATTTGAACATCGTGATTTTTGCTAAAATCAAACTGAGAGATGTTAAATGGAATTTCTTTTCTTCATCCCCTCAAAATTCATTGTCTTCGGTGTTGTAGGCAACTGCCAGCGACCTCACTCTGAAGGTTTCTCCATAGAATAAGTATTGTTTTTAGAGAATCTATAGAAAGTAGAAAGTTTAACTTAATCATTTCAGTTTCTTAATGTGTATTTTACTAAAATGCCCTTGAGTTAAACTTTTCCTTATTATTTTCCACTATAAAATGTACAAAAAGTCAAAAAAATGAAAAGCATAGAACATTAATTTTTTTAATAATAACACATAGTATATAATTATATTTTAACTCTATTTTATATTAATTATTTTTTTATATCTCATTTGAGTTTAAAATATCTCATATTCAACTTCTAATTTTTTCCCCCCAAAATACTTTTAAAAAATAATTTTTAATCTCACTCTCCCAAAAAAACAAAAAAAATTCAAACACCTAAAAATGTGTATAACCACTACAGAGTATATGTCAGGCTCCAAAAGTCACGTCACTATCACTACGAAATATATAACCAAGGGTCCTAGTCTAAGACTATGAATTCATTGATTCATTAAGTCAATGTGAATGCATTGAAGCATTCCTCATTTTAAAATTAGCTTGACGTTTATATTCTGCATATCAATTACTTATTTTCAAATAATTCTTGGGGTATGGGGATACGTTCGAGCTCTACCGGTCCTAATAATTCATGAGTTTTGTTATTTTATATCGGATATTGTATCGATTTATATTCTATTCATTATTAAATATTTTATTTGGATTTTATTTTCATCTCATTTAATAATAGATAAAGTATGAGTTAATACAATATTCAATATAAAGTGTGTTCACCAAATATTTTTCATAATTTCTTTATCTTACTTAATTTGAAGAGTAGAACTTAGGTGAATATATGTTCATTCAAGTTGAAACGGGAGATATATATATTATTTGTCATATACCATTGGGTTGTAAGATATACACAAGATTTATGCGTGATGAATAATATGAGTTTAATTATGATATATTGATAATATAAAAGATTTTTATATAATTAGTTAATTATATTTTTTATATATATTATTATTCAAGTAGTGGGTATAAAATTTAACTATATTTATTAATATGACAAAATATAATTAGATAATATATAAAAAGTTTTTACATTAATAATGTATACAAATTAAATATTTAAAATATTGGGTTATATATTAAGACATTAACAACTATTTTTTTTTCCAAAACTATTAAGATCTAAATAATGAATATTTTGAAACATAAAAGAACTTTTAATTAGTAATTGATTACAGCTATGTTTACGTGATAATGTCACAAGAATACTTAAAAAAAATGTTTCGATATATATATATATATATATATATATATATATATATATATATATATATATATATATATATATATGACACACTTAAATTTTTAGTAACGTGTTATATAATATAATTTTTTAACAATCAAACTATTAAATTATAACTATTTATTATATTGATAATTTATATTAAATTTTTTAAAAAATTGACGTCAACAAGAATATCATCAAATAATTCTTATTTGCATTGTTTTAAAGACTATTCCTTCTCCCAATAGGTACAAGCTGGGTTAGTCTCCTCTCCACAATTTTATATTGATGACTTATGTCTCAATACTTATAATTGATAAGTCAGGCTTCACAATAACTGGAAAGGAAAAGTAAACCTAGCTGAGCTTTGCAATACCTAAAAAATGATGAATAAACACATGCAAGATAATTGTATGCGAAAAATGTATTGCAAATAGTTCAAATTTCAAATTTCAAATTTCAAAGACTCATTTATCATGAAAGTTCTCAAAATTCTTTTTATCAAAAAGTCATTTCCAATTTTTAAACAAGAAGCAATCACTAAAGAATTTTGATGAAGTGGCGTTTCACACAAAAGTACTTGGACACCTTCAGCATTGCGCTGCAACTCATGTTTTTGGGCAAGGGTTTTTTATAATCAGTGGCAAATGTAATCTAATACCCTAATTAAAATAAAGTGCTTGTCCAAAAATAAAATATTAGTAACAGGAAATTTTAAATATTCATATTAAGTATATAGTGATAGTCCAATAGAGGAATTGAATTAAGTTGGAGGAGGATAAGTTTTTAATTATAGAGGAGTATTTAGAAAAAAAAAAAAGAGAGAAGAAGAAGAAAAGTAGCTTAGACCACCTACACCTTAAGTGATGCAAACCATGCTAAGCCCCTCTCTTTTTCCTCATCTTCTTCTTTTTCTCGATGCTTCTTCACTGAGTCTCACTCTCTGTTTGTTTCTCTCTCGTTCTTTTCCCTTTCAATCTCATGTTTCTTTATTTTGTTCCCTATCACACGTTCCTTTCACGTCTCTCTCTTGGGCTCGTCTCTCCCTCTCTCTTTCTCTTCGCGGGTTTCTTTCTCTTCATGGGTTCCGTCTCATCTCCACCGTGGACTCTTCTCTCTCTGTCGTACACCACCTGCCATGGTTGGAAGGTGTTGTGAGTTAACTGGTTTTATTTTATTTTATTTTACCTTGAAAGCTAATCTATCTGACTTGCTAGTTTCGTTGTTCGTTTAATTACCAACTATAATCATGTGGTTATTGGAGATGAGGTAGATCACTAGTATCGTCCTGTCATAGGATCAATGAATTACACTATTAATTGGATATGTTGGGAAAGAATTGAATCATGATTGTGCTTACAAAAGATTAATAATGAAAAAGTGAATTGGGGTTTGGATCCTAAACAATAGTTTGTGTTGGTTTCTGAATTCTGAGGGAGATCTACCTTCGAGTTCGGCGGCCCCTAGAATGTGATTCGACGTTTTCGACTGTCTGTGAGTGGACAATACTTCTATGGCATATGGTCTTCTTATGCGATTAGTATTGGTTTCATTTTAAAATATATTGATAGCTTATTTTTATGTATCTTGTTAACTATGAATGTTTTGTTTAGTGGTATAATTATCATACGGTTTGAAATATCTATCTATTCTTGGACGTTTGTTTTGGTTTTGAAGAATTTTTACTAGTATGCAATTATTGAAGGTTCAGAAAGCTTTTTGGAAGAAATTACGAATGTTATGGACGGAAGGACAAGCTCTGATATTTTGTTTTGATTACTAAACTGATTTGTATAAGTAAATTATATTTTGGATTTTTGAACCTTGTTGAATACTTTTGTTCTTTAAAAATTTGACTTGATACTTATTACTTAGCTTTTATGAATATTTATTACTTTAGTTCCTATATACTTTGTGGGAGGATTTTCAAGACCCAGGTAATGGTCACGACACTAAATTTCTACAAGACCTTGGTTCGAACCCAGCTAGCAGGGTGTTGCTAGCTCGGGGTGTGTGTGTAAGGCCTACACACATCGCCGATTTAGATCTGATCTGAAGGGGATAACCCTTATTTGGAAGTTTATCAAAATTGGAAGCCTCCTTGCTTTGGTATTTATATTTGAGAAATATACTTTCAAGTTTGAGATACTATTAAATGTTGATTTTCTTTTACTTATATATTAATTAAAATGATGATTCCTTATTTATACTTAGTTCATAATATTGATTCTTTATTTACGCTAGTATTTTACGGCTAGAGTTTGTCCTCATGTGTTATAGTTTCATTGCCCCTCACTGAGTCGGTTGGACTCATGCCTCCTTTTCTTTCTTTTCCTATTTCAGACTTGGGTGCAACATTTGACACAGTTCCTCCAACCTCTTAGAGTGCTGTATTATCCACAGGCAGGATCTTGTGACTTGATGATTTATATTTTTATAAGATATTTATACATAGGCCTTACAGTTTTGGAATTTTCTTTCTTAGTGAATACAACGTAAATAAAGAGTATAAATGGGGAATGTAATGGATGTTGTACATATACATGTGAATTCCTAGATAGTGCTTTGAAAGCCTCAACTTGTATTTGCTGATTGGTGGTCTAGAATAGGTTTGGCTAATATGGGAAAGCTAGAAAAATAGGGAAAGTTTTGTTTGTCTACTGCAAGAATAGTCATAGTTGGCTTGCTAGAGGTCTGCTAACTTTAAGCGTCGGTCACGACTCCGAAGCGGGTTGTGACATATAAGGAACTTTAGAAAGGTGGTAATGAAAATGAGGCATTAAGGAATGAGTCTCCCAAGCCTACAAGCATCACTTGAGCAAATAATAATTCAATGATTTTAAACTCTTTCCAAAAGGGGTTAGGCCTCAAGTTATAGGGTTCATTTAGTTAAGATTCTAAGAAAGTACTTGTTTAGAAGTAGAAGTGAATAAGAAGAAGAAATAAAAAATTATCTTACGTTTGGATGTAATTATAAAATATTTTTTATCAGAATAAAAATTGTTAAATTGTTGAATTTGACAAATATAAAAGTACTTTTCTTTTATAAAATTACTACAAGAGAAAGAAGGAGAGAGAAAGGGAGAAGTGATATTTTTTAAAAAAAATTTGAAGGATAAAATAATAAGTTATTGGTTCCTAATTTTTCTCTTTTCTGTTATTTTTTATTATGAGTAAAACAACTTTGTATCTACTTATTGGAAAAGCAAAAAAAAATATTTTTTATGTTTTTATTTTTTTTAAAAAGTATAAATAAATAATATTAAAAATTTTAAAAGTAATTTTTTTTTTGGTGCTAGAATCACAAACAAACACGCCCATAGCTCTGAGCTAGATGATCGTGAATCTTACAAATGATCTCCATATGAATTCTCGCTTCAGACTTTTAGTGGCTGGTTTAAATGTTGAATTTAATTTAAATGACAGTATAAAATAGTTTTATGCTGTCAACTAATAGAAATAGTAAAAAGTGTCAATTTACACAGATAATCACCTATTATAATGAGAGATTC
Source organism: Pterocarpus macrocarpus (assembly GCA_031439585.1). Lineage (NCBI taxonomy): Eukaryota > Viridiplantae > Streptophyta > Magnoliopsida > Fabales > Fabaceae > Pterocarpus > Pterocarpus macrocarpus. Next base: position 19,928,602 of record CM062520.1, read on the forward strand.
ATCATAATTTCTCATTTTTTTCTATATGTATTGGTTAATAGTGTAAATTTATTTTATACTGTCAGTGCATATCGATTAAATTTTTAAATATTGACTTCCATTACGAAAACGTGCCACGTTAATCATTGAAAACTTTGATGTAACAGTAAAGGGGGATATTCTTCTAACGGTAGCTGTAAAAAAAAGGGTTTCTTCGCTCATCTTTTCTATCACAAGAGGAGATCATAAAAGATTAGGAAAGGTGAAAAATCACCTTTGATGCAAGAAGACTTGAATATTGTCAAAATAGGCTCAGAAACAAGACAGAAGATTTTTTTTTTTTTTTTTGTCTAACTATTTAACCATTTATATTGAAAGAAAAATTGCCGAAAAGTTTGACACAAATTCAATTGTTGATGAAGTTTATGATACAGAGGAGCATCGTGCTTCGATAAAGGTATGATGTATTTAATTTTTGAACTTATAAATTTCTATTTAAATATTTTAATTCCTGATTTTTATAATTTTGCCCCACCTCATTAGTTGAATCTTGGATCCATCCTTGCCTGATACATCCATCCTATGAAGGTTATCGTAGTGTAAAATGTGCAAATTAAATAATTTCAACATGTCGAATTTACCTATCAAAAATATTTAAAAATAATAAGCAAGGAAAAAACTCAAATTAAATATTTACAAATAAAATAACAAACATTAGATTAAAATTATGAAAAATTATAGTTTGACTTGACTTGTGTAACATCCTTTTTCATACAAATACTGTGTAGAGTAATTCTGGTATCTTCGGTTAATTAATTGACTTGCATAACAATAATTAATCGAGTAGTTAAATCTTAAATATTAAAGTAAGACTATACATTAGTAATGGTAATTTCAAGTATAATAAAAATAATATTAAATTTTAATGGATAAAGTTAGTTGTATTAATAATAATAACAATGATGATGACGACAACGATGATGATGATATATCTATAACAATAATAGACTAGAAAATAAAATAATAATAATATAAATCAAGTCAATAAGTAAAAGACTTGAAGTCAAGTCTTTATGGACAAAGCGTTGCACTAACGTGCAAACAATACATTTGAACAACAGAACAACTTAGTTATAAATTTTAGAAATAAAAGATAGTGTTAGAATGAAAAATATATAAAACTCACATCATTCATGACCTGATTTAGGCTTCCAAGAGAAGTCTTCTTTCACCTTTAAATATGGGCTCGCAGAAGAAAAATATCATAGACAAATTAAGACTCGGGCGTGAGAGTGAGAATTTGTCGAGGGAAAAGAGAGACAGACGAGTCTATGAGCGAGACAAGAAAAATACGTAGATGAGAGAGACGGGTTTTTCCATTTAAGACGAGAGAAGTTAAAAGTGAGAATTTTCTTTCTAGGACTGAAGCAAGGGTGATAGTAAGACTGAAAGACCATAGATAATAAGAAACTCGTGTGATAGGGGCTTTTTGACCCTTTAATTATACTTTTACAAACATTTTACCAATTTATAGTGATTTTGAAATATATTTCTTATTTATGGTTGTTTTGGCCACATAGATAGTGGCTGAAATTTTTTAATATTTTCTGAATCAGGTGGTGTAGGTTGATCTAGCATCATTCTAGGTTAGAGACGTCAATGGGTGGGGGTGGGGGCGGGCGATAAGCACTCGTCCCCCGCCTCGTACTTGCATGGGTATTCATGTTTGGAAATCCCTATGGATAAGTGGATATCTGTGAATATTTATGTGTATCCATAGTTATTAAAATTTTTTAAAAATTTTAAAAAATAAAATAAATAAAAATAATTATAATACCATAATTTATTACTTAAAATACTCAAAAAAAAAAAAAAAAAACACAATGGTAGTCCAACTTTTAGTTTGACACATAATGAGCATAAATAGTAATCTAAATTCCAAATCTAAACCTTAATCCCATCAATAAAAATTAAAACATTTAGCCAAACTATGAAAATAAATAGTAGCATTCAACTAATCTAAATGCAAAAGCATAATCAATCATCATCATCATGGCCCCATCATGGAACTCCCTTTGCAACTTTAACTTGGACAAATTGACTCCTACAAAAATAAACACAAAAATAAAAATGTAAACAAACAGTATTATTGTGAACAGCATAAACACAGATTACCAAACAAACAAACAGGTTGCTTTCACAAAAAAAAAAAGAAGCAGATTACTATTGAAAGAAAGTGAAGAGAGTTTTTTTTTTCCTGCCAATAAGACAAGAGAATGATTCTCATTCTTATAATTTACGAGATTACTAATACAAGCATTAAGTAGAAAAGGATTACAAGAAGAATAGAGACAAAAATACAACTTACTACAATGCATTAGGCATATCTAACATTAAATTGTATCGATGCTGTATTTTTGGCTCCTTACTATGTTTAGTGAGTTGAGCTTGGTATTAAACTTATAAGGGGGAAAAAAGTTCGCTCTAACAATGGCCCCTTCCCCCACAAAAAAAAAAGTGACATGCTTTCATATTAGCAAACACAAAAACAGCACAAAAAAAAGTCATAAAAATACAGTCCATATAGTTATCATTAATGAACAAGGTTAAATTATCCTATACAGAGAAAGGCAACAACAAATACCACCATATATTGAGGTTCACCTCAAAGAAGCATCTTCAAGACCATCAAACAATAACAAACATAGACACCAAAATTCATGTATAATTGCAAGAGAATTATACAATTTACTCAAGAGAGCAAAAACATTAAATTTAAGTACTTCCATGCATTAGATATCTAAATGTAAAATACATAATCCAGGATAGAGACATGAGTTGTACAATCCAAAATATCTCAAATAGTAATACATATATCTCATGACTCCTAGATACTAAAGCTTAATACATCCCAAAATATCTTATATATCATCATAGCTTGGTTACTACACACTAATTTGTTGCCTTGCTTATTTCACACAATAAAAATTGAAGCTTTGACTCTTCATCCTCAAGAGCCACAAACACTTCTCTTGCTGCAAGGTCTTTCAAGATGTGACAACTTTGAGCAAGCAACTGGGAACCGGGTTCCATTCCTCTTAGTTTCTTAACCTCTTTAACTACATTGACAATGGTATAAGGATTATCATGAGCACTTGAAGTGCGAGACTCAACTGCTCCACATATTCTATCAAGATAAGCATTTAATTTTTTCTGTTGCGTTTGCTTGCCCCCTTTTGTTGCCCTTGATTCATCTCTCTTTCTTTTCATTCCACTTAAACAACTACCTCCAGAGGTGTTCAAGCTAAAGTTTCCAAAATCAAAACTATTCCCAGCACTAGTACCGCCACTAACACCAATTTTATCTTCTAAACTGACATCAACACTAACTCCAATATTTGGATCTCCACTATCCCCTAAACCCTCAGTTGAATCTAGATTTTCAACACCTTTCGATAAGGTATTAGATAATGGTGCCCATGCAAATTCACCAGTGGCAGTACCAAGTGCAAATAGAGAGGTCAATTTATCAACAAATTTTATGCCTTTTTCTTCGAAATTGTGATGCTCTAGGATCCTCCTGTAGGGACTAAGCATATAATTAATATCAACATCAAATTTATTTAAATTCATCATTAGCAAATCTAGCACTCTAAACCCTACCAATATCTTTTTGTCCCACCACTCATCAGATGCTTCCACATTGTCTTTCGCAGCATTAAAACCAAGGCCAGTTTCTTTTGCAACTAGTTGATACCACATTGACCATTTACTTTTCAGTGCATCCCACTTGTTCTTAATTTGAAGATCATCATAGTTTAACCCACTCATGGTCTTGAATTTAGCCTTAGTAGCTCTCCATCCTAATTTGGTCAAATTGTTTCCATTATGTTCACCTCGATTTGCTTGCTCAAGAACCGCATCAATCAAAATTTCAGTAGTTCTATCATCCCACTTGGCTATTTTTTTTCCTTGCTCAATAGAGGGAGCAATCACTAGAGATTTTTTTTTCCCTATATTTGCCATGCTAAAACCAATAAACAGGTAACATATAGTAAAACAAGCGTTGGCTAATTGGCTCAACATCAGATATGCACCCTACAACAATATTGACTTAATTGAAAAAAGGTAACCAACTATAATGAACTATAACTACTAAAAAAAGAAGCAAAAGTTGTATCAACTGCAGCTTTCTAAATATCTTCTTCCTTTAAGCATGATGATGGCACTAGAGATGAAACTACACCATAATAAGAAATGCAACAAATGATAAAAAAAAAAAAACACAAAAATCACCAAAACCATTAGCAACTAACATCAGACAAACAAATCATCATAAGACCGCATGAAAAAAAAAGAGCAGATAATTCAAAGAGAAATGACAAATATGCAGACCAAGCTAACAAAAAATTAAACTCAAAGAAAGAAGAGTAAGTGTCAATAACTAACAATCCATGGACCATTGGGGACTATTAAATTTTAAAATGACACTAAAAGCTAGGGCTTAGAAGCCATTATTTCCTACTTCCTAAAAAATAAAAATTCACTATTATCCCATCATCATGATGTGCAAACAAGAAGCATGATATAATATACAAGGCTATTGCAAATTTTATGGCAGCAAAAGCACACTACTCATAAATTGTTCAATTATTTGTCACTTCCCCAAATATAATTCAGATGGCTTGTTGAATCTCTGTTTGCTTTATTGTTGTTGTTGGTGGTGTAGGGCTTGTTTGCATTTACCCCACCCAACAGAGTAAATATCCACAGTGATAATTATGGCCTCAATGATACTAGGATTGATAATACACAGAGACTACATGGTTCAAAAAATTAACAGGGAGACATAATAAAGATGATCAAGCACTTTAAAAACCAAAATAGGGATGTACCCAAAAAAAACCCCTAGTTAGGGATACCCCATCTCATAAATCAGATTGATAATCAAAGCTAAGAGAGTGGAGCAGCAGAGATGATAATTTTCACAAGCAATAGCAAAGGAAATTTTCCAATGTTCAAAAGCTAGTAACGTAAGTATGTCTCAATTTCAGCAATAATACAAAAAAAAAAAAAGAAGAAAAGTTCATTGCAAGAGCACTCATTGTTGGAAAATAAACATAGTTGAGAAAGAAGAGGCATACCAGGACAGAGATTGTGGTGCTATTGGCTGCGATGGGTTGCTTCTTAGTTGCTTGGTTCAAAGCTTTCTTTGAGATGTAGAAGAGATGTTCAAACGGGAGGAGAAAGGAGTTTCCAAGGCTGAAAGAAGACTGAAGCATTTGTGAGGAGAAAAGACATTGTTGAGGTGAGTTAAGTGAAAATTTAATGAGTTCGGTAGACAACGTTGATGACTGTTGGTAAGGGGGTAGATTAAGAATATTGAAATTATGTGAGTACTGTGCATATGATTGTGGCAGCAAAATGCTCAAATTTTTGCTTCTACTTTTTTCTCATAAAATAGCTTAAATTAATAGATCATAGATTATAATCTGATGGAATAAATTTACCCAAACAAGATTTGTTTTTCAAAACAGCTTTTTTATGCATAAACAGCTTTTTTTTTGGGTTCCCAAACACACACATTATGTTGCCAGATTTTCGTTAAAAATTCTCATGTATGCAATACAATCCATAAGTGCATAAGTTAGGAGAATTGTGCCATGATTATGAGATTCTTTTAAAGAATAATGCAATAATAAAGTAATGCACAATTTCCTAATTAAGAAATTTGGAGATGTCCCTTCGCTAAGGAAAGGAGATCTCAGAACCCCTTGTTAGCTAGAGTTTGACTTAGATAGTACTATGTGACATGGTCATGGAATGAGCTCATATCCTAAGACAGTCTATCCAAAAGAACTTAAAAAATTTAAGACACTTGCTAAACATGAAAGTTATGAAAGCAAAGGAAGAAAGTGCATAAAGCATTCACTCTTGAGTTAGCATGGCATTTATGGATATGTGACATTATGTGACGATGATTTTATTGCCATTATGCTTGTATATGCCTTAGAACCATGAACTAAATGTTTGAATAAAAAGGAACCTACTTCAGAAATTATGCTTTCAAAATCATTTTAGCATGTTCACTAATTTCTTAATTAAACCGGCTGAGGCGATGATGATGACAATTGTATGTTTAGTTAGGATTCCCTACTGAGAAATATTTATTTCTCATCCCTGTGTATTCCCATGTCATCCTCTAATGAAGCTGATGGCATTTATAGTGATCTTGGTGGGGGTGCTTGAGTGGACCTGGCATTATAATCCAGCCATGGACTTGCTAGTTTTGATAACTTGTAGTGGCTTTAGGCTTTACATTTTCTTCTGCCAGCTATTTAATGTACTAGTAGTCAATTGGCATTTTGACCCCCATCCCCTTTTTGTTGATTTCCCTCTATATCTTGCTCAACCCCATATTTCCCTGAACCTGCTCCTTTAGCATCTTCTATTGAGACATACCCTTTTGAGGAGAGCTCGCCTCACATCGTCCTGCTTGTAGCTGAATCCGGTTCTTCGTTTGCTAGGACTGAGTTTTTGTCACAGATGCAGCCGAAGGAAGACCGAGGGGAGCTGGTATCGGAGAACGACTTCCATACCCTATATATTAGGTTTTTGGCTTGGACTTGGTCATTTTACTTTGCATATATTTATGGATTTAGGGCTAATGAGCTTGTAAGTGCATGCCTATATTGATTTGTTTAATCTGTGGCTTTGCAACTATATATTTTGGGTGCCACAGTATTGGTGGTGATCATTTGGTTGATGTAGGAACTGATTTTGATAACCCTATTCTTTCGGGATGGCTGTATTTATTTTGTTTATGATGGTCTAGGACCTTGCTAACTTGACATGACTAGGTATATATATATATATATTATGCCATGTATTCATTTATGCATCTAGATGATATATATTGTGATGGCATCTATAATCGTAAATGCTTAAGGGCTTGGTTTTATAACTATCATTTCTAAAAGAAAAATTTATACACTATTTTTATTATTTGACTACTTTACCGCTAAAGATATTGCACTAAGTTCAACTATAACAACTAATAAATACCACAATGCGACTTAAACATAATATTGTCTTATTAGGTTATTATAAAATTAAGACTGCTGTAACATCCCCGTATAGTTATTAGTTTTATGTCCTAATCAATTATACTTAAATATTTCTTAGACTAAATTAAACAAAGATTTATTAACGAAATGAAGGGTCGAGAATTCTAAATGATTATAGATAATTCATAATAAAAATTTTTTGTTAGTTTGACCCTAAATAATGTAAATAACCACCAGAAAATTTATTGGAATTTTTATAGATAATTAAGTAATTATTAATTAATATAATATTGCCTAAAATTTAATAAAAATTGATAAAAATAGAAATAAATTCTGAAAAAATATGAAAATTTTTCTGCAGTCTAGATATGATGATATTAGTGTGCAGAATTAAAATCAAGAATTTTTTAATTAATCTGGAATTTTTTGTAATTTTTGGATTATAACTAGTAAATTTATATGTTCAAGAAAAATAAATTAAAAATAGGTACATGATCAAGAAAAATTATGAAAAATTAGAGGCATGATTATAATGATTAGAAGGACCAAATACAATTTTATGAGCAATTTTAAGTACGGACAAGTTAATGAACTAAATCCAACCTAATTAACACAAGTTAATTTTACAAAATTTCAGAAAAATGAGCAAACAAAATATGTCTCTCAAAAAATTCACAATTTATCTTAGCCTTTGATTCTAGCCACTTGTCATGGTGTGATTGAATCTTAGTTAGGAAGCTTTTAAAATTAATATAGTACAAGGAATAGTAATATTAGGTGACATGCATGGGCATTACCTTCTTCTACAAACTAAATAAGAAGCAAAAGCTCTCATCTTCCTTCATTCTAGCTTTGGCTGAAGCAAAAGAGAATTAGAGAGTGAGATTGCCTCTTCCTTCACCATCTTTTCCTTCATCATCAAAAAAGAAAAGTCCTTGAGTGATACACCAAGTGAGGTTGTGTATTTGATAGCTTGGAGTTTCCCTTGTCTTCCCCTTGGAGTTCAACTTGCCACCTTCCCCATCATCCACACCTCAAGCCCTTCCTTGTTTTCAAGAGGTAGGAAATTTTTCTTTGTTCAACTCTCCCATGAAAACTATCTTTTGGTTGGTTCTAATGTAGTTGTTCTTGTTTTTATTCGACTCCCTTGAGAGAGAGTTATTTTTATTGTACTTTTGATTACGTAATTTGTGGTGAGGAGGAGGATTTGGTTTGTAAATTATAAGGGGTTTGGGTGAGGCTTCTTAGGGAGGCCTTGATTTTGTTGCCTTGGTTAGCTTTAGGTTTTATTTATCCTGTCTTATCTTGTGTGATATCTCGATATCTTTGATGCTTGCATGATGATACTTGTTTTATTTGGTGTTTGTGATGTGTAGAATTTCATAATTTTTGTTCTTCCTATATGTTGGATTTGCTTAAATGATGTTCTGGGTGCTGAACAGTATTATTATGCAATATTTTTGGCTTGTCAAACCTCGTTGTTTCGACTTGAAGTTTTTATACAAACAAAAATTTTAGAATTTTTCATGATGATTTGCTATTTTTAATAATTGTGGACAGAATCTACCCTGTATAGAACCTATGATTTGTTCATCTGGCCAATGAATTTGCATATTTTTGTCACCCTATTAAATCTGTGAATTTTGACTTTATTTTTGGATGTGATGTTAATAACACATCAAAATATAACTGTGTAAATTTGTGAAATTTTACAAGTTAGTTTGCTATTTTTAATTAATTTAAGAATTTCAAATAGAGCTACTGGAACCTTATTCTAGACTACCTGAATTGGTCTAATTTTGTTTACCCTATCTATTCTTCAAATTTTGATTTGAAATTTAGATAGGTTAAACCTAACACTCTAAAGAGCTTATTGGTAAATTTTCATGAATTTTAGAAGTAGTTTACTATTTTAAAAAATTTTCTCAATAATCTACTGGGTTGGAATGCTATGCTATCTTTTGTGGAACTATGTGTTGGATTAGGCCTCTTTAGGATAAAAACATGAATTTTCCCAATCTTAATGAATTAGAATGAATATAACAACTTAGGGACTAAGTAGCAAAAGCAAAAGAAAAATGATGAGATAAAAAAAATTTGAGTTATAGGCTTCGCCCAATTTAGAAATAAAGTGGTGTTCTATTCTTATGTGCTTGGCTATGTTGGACTTGTACATGCTAAACACGACTCATATGACATTTTCATGCATACTCATGTGCTTGTGGCAAAAATACATAATGTGTGTAGGACATGGCATCTGAGCATGAATTATTTTTCTGCACAAATACATGAAAAGATCTAAAGGCATGGCATAATGAATGTGTGAATATGTATGCATGAGAATGTGATTTGAGAAGTTATAAAAAAACATGATGATCTAGCTTGTTGAGGATAACTGTGTGATACCAAGGCAAGGGTTACATGGGCTATGGTGGTAACAAGGTAAGAGCCCTGTAGTTATGATGTTGAGGATGACCATGGATACCGAGGCAAGGGTTCATGGGCTATAGTGGTACTGAGGCAAGGGCCTTATGGTTATGATGTTGGATTTGAGTTAAGGGATGCCCTGAAAGGAGAGCTCTCATCATAACATGATTTTCCCTCTGGTTTCCCTCTTGTGGAGTTAAGGAAAAGTGAAAAAACTCAACAAAACAAAGAAAAATACACCTCATGATATGTTCTACATTCTACATATTTATTTCTGTCACTTGCACTCTTTATCTACTTTAAGTTTACCTACGTTATTTGGCTTAAATTATTTATCTACTTAATTCTATATATATGCATTATTTGTCATATGCTAGTATACCTGTTATTGTATACTGCCATATTTGTTACTATATGTTGCTTATTAGTTTTATTTTTAAATATGCTAGCATAAACTTAAGAGTTTTTGGGTGCCTGACAGACTCCTGAAAGCACAGCCTCCTACTGAGATTCCTAATCTCATGATGTTTTTCCTTGGTGCTTTAGATGTACATTGTGGTCATTCTTGAGGTGGAGGTGACACTCATCCATGACCCTATTACGGGGTCAGGGATTCCTAGTATTGCAAGACATCCGCCCTGCTGTTCTATGTTATTACTGAATGTAGTTCTTAGGACCTTTTATACTTTTGTCTCCGTTTGATGGATAAACAGATCCTTCTATTATCCATTAATCTATATATGGAGTAATCTTTATTTCCTTTTTGGATAATTATATTTTGACCCGTTGGGGATTAGACCGTAAATTCGTGGACTTTTATGATATATTAGGATGTTATTCGGTATATATATATATATTGTGTGCCTTGCTTCCGACTAGTATGCGTAGTTAAGAAAGCCAACTTAAATGCTAGAATTAGAGAAATAACAAGGTTAGTCAAAGATTACTAATAAGTAAACTAGAAATTCATAACTAGAGTAAGTTTCTCAATTTGAAGCATATTAGATTAATTAGTAATCATAATTAATGACAGTTAGATTAAGAATTAAGTTAGTAGAGCGTTACACATGTTACGATGCATTTTGGGGGTCAAGGTGCATCATACACTTTGTGATTTGACAATGAAGATTTAATAGTATATTAATACATCAAGATTATTTGGGAAGTATTGCTGTAATTTCTCGATTTTAGTATAATTTCATAAATATAGTTAAATATATTTTAAAAATGATTAAAATTTATCTATATAATCCTAGAATTAAATTAAATATTTTGGTGAATTTTAAATGATTTCCTGCTGTGTCCACTATTTATTCTAGAATTTTATATTTATCTAACAATTTAAAATTATGAATGAGTTGATATTCTTCTAAAAAAAAATTATTTATGTTATTCTAGAATTTTTAAGGATTTTCTCAAAAAAATTATGTTTAATTTCAAGATTATAAGATAAATTTTAGTCATTTTTTAAATACAATTAATTACATTTTTAAAGTCTGACTAAAGTGAGAAACTACTGTAATATATCATAGGTAATTAGTATCGATACACTACTAAATCCTCGCAATTAGATCATAAGGTGTATAATGCACCATTGACCACCGAGATGCATGTTAGACAGGATCGTTGGGGACAAGACAAATAATGAGGATCGAAGCATGACTTAGAGACAGATGATGCACACAAAAGGAGATTTAAAGAACATAGATTTTAAGGGTTAGGGTTTAAAGAGCATAGATTTAAAAAACATATATTGTAATTTTCATAGATTTAAAGAATATTATATGATTTTAAAAAATTAATATTTGTTAGGAACCTCGAAAGATGGAAGTCTTTGCAAATGGTCTACGAGAGTAAACGAGAATATACACTTTTAGTTAAATGGAATTGGACAGTTCAATAGCTATGAGCTGCAGATAGTAGAAGAAAAGTGGCAGACCGTGCAAAAGAGAAAGAAAAAGTTTGCACGCTTTCTGTTTTCAACAAAATATATTGTCTACATCTAAAATTTCACATCCGATTATACTTAATTAATTAAATATAAATTTTGTGTTAATAGCATATATTTAACATATTAGCATGTTATAATGACAATAAATAATGAAAATGACATTTGTATAGATAAGAACTAAATTAATTTTTGTAAATATTACATAATTTTTTTTTTATTTATACCACTAATATTTAAAATTTATTAGATTTCAATTAATCTACCTCGAATCAAGTAGGCTTATTATAAAGGTATAATCCTCATAAAAAAATTTTATTTATAAAATTCAAACTCAAAATCTTATTTAAGAAAAATAAATAATAAAATAACTTGAACTAATCAAAATTTACATATGCATTTTTTTAACCAAAACTGAATAATTACAAACTTTTATTAGACATGTAAGATATAACAATACAAAGAGCAAAAAAAATAAATAAATAAATAAAGAATGCACTAATACCAAATCCACAATTTTTCTAATTCTAATTAAAATAAAGGATCTTTTTAATTAATTCAAATAAAAAGGTAAATTAGAAAATATGAAAATCAACACATGCACCACCTTACCGAAACCGAATATTAAGTTAAAGCTTAGGAGAAGAAAAGGTTGCTCTTTATTTTTTTAAATAAAAAATTATTAGGGTCCAAAATTTATTAGATTTCAACTAATTTGATTTAAAATAAGTTAAATTATTAGGAGACAAAACTCCTTCAGTATTAATTTTTTTTATAAGACTTAAATTTGAAAAAATATATATATATATCAAACCACTTAAATTAATTAAATATTAGTTTTCTTTGTGCTCTTTAACATAAAATGCTTATACTTTTTATCCTGTTATATATATATATATATATAAGTAAAATTTATAATTCTTTTGAATTAAGTCTCATTATATAAAACATCCATGTGTTAGTTTTTATTAAAATAGTTGTGTATATTAACGTGAATGCCATCTCAAATCATTTCAAGTGGTAATATGGCATCATCGTGTATCAAAATTAATCATTTTTCATTTTTGCTTGATAAAATTTTTTTTTTTTTCATGAACATTCTAAGGCCAAACAATATAAAATATTGATAAGTTTTCTTCCATCAAAAAATAATCATATATGCTAATGTGGGTCTCATCTAACGCTATGTCATATTAAGTTATAATGTAAAATAATTCAAATAAATAAATAAATTATTAAAAACTCTAAAATAACATAATACTACAAAAAATATATTATATGTTGTCTATTTAGTTAATAAAATAACATACAATTATAAAAATATTAAAATATGTATAAAATAGAGAAATATATTTAGAAGTACTTTTATCGAGTAAAAAAAATATAACTTGCATATTTAATTCATAAAAAAAATTATTACAAAAAAATCTATAAATCCTATAAAAACTTGATTAAAGATATAATATACATGAAATTGAAGATATAAAATTATAGAAAAATATAGAATAATATACTTAAAAGAAAACTCTTAGCGAAATATAACAACTAAATCTTTTACATGCATATTTACTTTATAAACTTTCTTTTTTTCCTTTGACAAGGACAATAGTTATGTAAAACTCATGAAATTTTTATTAATAATTTACTCATACACACTTATAAAAAGTGGAAGAGATAAAAGTATAATTAAATTTCAGATCCCGTTCTATTTATTGTAAGAAAAACCTTTATCAACTTATCATATCATTACAAAAATTTATAAGTTATATTTTACAAAACTTAACTATAAAAATATTTATACAAATACCTGCCATTATCCAAGTTAAAAGATTGGTATTTATTAAGAGAAATATTAATTGTATATATAGTTTATCGGCCTCCGTATTGACGCATCACCATCCACCATTAGATGGATTTTGAACTCTAGTTGATAATTGACAGAGATGAGTCGGCACACGGAAGCAATAAACTATACCCACAAATAATACAACCCATTTGTTAAAGCGAATACACCTACTCTTTTTCCTCCATTCCCATTAACTTTTCTAGTAAACCTGACGCCATGATTGAACCCACGGGCAACATCAGCATGAGGAACCTTAGAGGAAAATGAGCATATACTAAAAATGCTGACCCTCTTTGAACCAAACAATCACTGTTTGCAATCTCAATTTCTATAAACACAGCAGAAAATGCTTTCCAAACACAGACAAAACCAAAACCAGCACAACACTGGTGGTAGAGAGAGCAAGTTACCAGTATCAATATGCTACAGGCATGGAGAGAGTTAGGCTCAATCATGGCCACCGCCATGTTTGTGTTTGCCATGTTTACACGCTTGTTTCCACCTCCTTTTCGTTCCCGTTTCCGAAGATACAGTGACAAACTCACCAGTTACGTGTACCCTTATATCAGAATCACCTTCCATGAGTACACAGGTGAACGCCTCATGAGGAGTGAAGCCTACGCTGCCATCCAAACATACCTCAAAGAACACTCCTCAAAACTGGCCTTAAGGCTCAAAGCTGAAGTGGTGAAAAACAGCAACACCCCTTTAGTGCTTAGCATGGATGACAATGAAGAGATCATAGATGAGTTCAAGGGGGTGAAGCTTTGGTGGGGTTCATATAAGATCACCCCAAAAACACAGACATTTTCTGTATACCCTTATGCTGATGAGAAGAGGTACTACAAGCTCACCTTTCACAGGAGTTATAGGGATCTCATCACTGGCTCTTACCTCAACCATGTCTTGGAAGAAGCCAAGGCTATTGAGATGAACAATAGGCAATTGAAGCTGTACACAAATAGCAAGACAAAGTGGAGCCATGTGGTTTTTGAGCATCCTGCAAGGTTTGAGACACTTGCCATGGAGCCAAAGAAGAAGGAGGAAATTGTCACGGACCTTGTGAAGTTCAAGATGGGGAAGGCTTATTATGCCAAGATTGGGAAGGCTTGGAAGAGAGGGTACTTGTTGTATGGTCCTCCTGGTACTGGAAAGTCTACTATGATAGCTGCAATGGCTAATTTCATGAACTATGATGTGTACGATCTTGAATTGACGGCGGTGAGGGACAATTCTGAGCTGAGGAAGCTGTTGATCAACACGAAGAGCAAGTCGATCATCGTCATTGAAGACATTGATTGCTCACTTGATCTTACTGGCCAGAGGAAGCAGAAGAAGGAAAAAAGTGATGTTGGTAAAGAAGGGAAAGTTTCTGTTAGAAAGGGTGATGAGGAAGATGATGATAAAGGGAGCAAGGTGACTTTGTCTGGGCTGTTGAATGTTATAGATGGGATTTGGTCGGCTTGTGGGGGAGAGAGGATCATTGTTTTCACAACCAATTTTGTGGAGAAACTTGATCCTGCTTTGATTAGGAGAGGGAGGATGGATAAGCACATTGAGTTGTCCTATTGTTGCTATGAGGGATTCAAGGTGCTTGCCAAGAACTACTTGGATCTTGAGTCACACCATTTGTTTCCTAGAATTGAAAAATTGTTGGAAGAGACAAATATGACCCCTGCTGATGTTGCTGAGAGTCTGATGCCGAAGTCACTGGATGAGGAAGTGGACACTTGCTTGCTGAATTTGATTCAGGCTCTTGAGACATTCAAGGAAGATGCAAAGAAGGCAGAAGAGAAAGTGAGGAAGAAGGTAAGGGAAGATGGAGCTGCAAAGATGGAAGAGAAAGAAAGGAAGCAATCCAATCTGCAAGAGAATAAAGCTAGGGAAGAACATGGTGATGGAGAGAAAGACAATGGTGTCATCCATTGAAACTCTTCTCCTGTATCAGTGAACTATCTTATTTAGAATAATAACATCTATGCATTTAGTATTTGCCCTTTGGCTTGGACATTCTATGCAGAGTTCAAATATCTATAACTGCCCTTATGTTTAAGTATCTTCTTGGCTAAATCATTAAGAATCATGTTAGCTCAATATTGTATTAAATCTGCTTGGTATCTATGGATAAGCTTCATAATAAATTTTGTTTCCTTGCAAGTATTTGGCTATTTCTGAATTGGTATCAGAATGACTTGGATTTGCTAGTGTGGCCTGTTGAAGTTATCAAGCAAAGTCTTACATTCAGTTCAAATGATGTTTTTTTAAGACTCTTTCAAGGTCCACTTGAAAGATCTATGATTTCACAACTTCAGCCATCTTGTTGCTTGCCTTACTCATTGTTCATAATGTGGGCTGTTTGATTTCCATTTGAAAAATCTCTAACCACAAGTGAAGTGGGAGGGCACCATTGAAGCCAAAGAGAATCTGCAATTGATGAAGTGTTCATAAAGACTTTTGCCATATACAACAAAACTGAACAAATAAACTACATCAACTTTGGGACAGGGTAAAGTGTGCTGTGAAGTTTTTTTATATATAAAGACCAAACTAAAAGTGAATATTGCTTCTAATAATTAAAATATATTTCATTCATAAATAATTTATTAAATCATTATCACAGGGTCCTAGTTAATTTTTCCAGCCGTTTTATATATCTCTGTCGAAAACAGAAACATTTTGGGTTGGAAAGTGACATTTACCAAATTCGCTACTTAACCCTACGTACCGCGTACGAATTCGCGGTACTTTTGCGAACCGGGACGTCATGGAACGCTAGCCAAATCGCCATGGTTGTACTGATAGCGCAGCAGAGAAGCAGAGCACAGACGGTGAAAGAGCGAAAAAAGGAGGCAATTAATACTGTGGCCTGTGGGTCTCTGGGAGCATTAGTCAAAAACACCTAATAGGCCTTTCTGTTGGGCCTTTTTCTATTTAAATGGGTTTATGATCTTCACCGTTCAGTCTTTCGCTTAATAATTAAATAAAAAATTAGTAATTTTACTCAACTAATTATGTTATCTTTTTTTAAAAAAAATCTTTAATTTATGATTTTTTTAACAAATTATATTAAAAATATATTAAAACATACCGTAGTGCACCAACTAAATATACCCCTAGCGCACCACATATTTAACAAGGTATCGAACACCGTACCGCTTACCTATGCCCCTACCGAAGAATATTGCGAACCTGGTAACTATGGAATAGACAACAGGAACAGCCACAGTACACATAGTTGATTGTTATAAATGATGTATTATATACAATAATTAATGCAAACCAAGGACATTCTTTTTTATACATTGCAAGTTGGGGCAGATTGAAATAATAAAGATGAAATGACCTACCTATATTGGAATAGATCCATATTTTGCACAGATCACATGTCTCATGCGTGGACCGGATGAATAGAAGAATCTCAATTAATTAATCTATGAACTTCATTTCAATTAATTAAGCTAATTGTGTATGTGTGCCTTATGCGTCATAGACGACGGCATTTGCTTCATTTATATTGATTAAGCTAATCTATTGCGTACCCTTACACTTCTAGGAGATTCAGAAGACCTTTTATTGGAATGAGAATGAAAATATACAGTAACTAATGTATTTAATATATAAAGATATTTTTTTATAAGGCCTTTTAAAATTTTAAAAGGCCATTTAAAAAATATATCTTTAAAGTTATTTTTTATTTTAGAAAAAGATCTTTTGAAAAGGAATCTTACTATTACTCTCACATCAACAACCAAAAATAATTTTACTTTATTTTATCCAAATAAAACTCATTCTCCTAAACTTATTTTTAACATATTTAAATTAAATAAAAATAATTTTTTAAAAATAATTTCTCTAAAATACCTTTTTTTAAAAGATTTTTTTTTAAAAAATCTTCTCCCAAAAATTAAACCAAACGGACTTGTTATGGCAAAAGGTTTGTTCGCTTCGATCTCCCCGTGGGATTCACAAAAGTAACTATGGGTAGGCGAAGATATATTTGTAAATAATGAATAATGAATTCTTTGATACTGGCATTCTCCCACGCCTAAACATAGTCACACTATCATTTCTATGTAACCAAAGGTTCCTGCCCTTGGAAGTATGACACTATTTGGACTGGTTAGTTTATGTTCTGTCATTTACAAGTAATCTTAAAGGTCTTGGTTCATCATTTGAACTTTGCAGCTAATTTACGTCCAAAATTGTAAGCACAATAAGAGTGAATTTTGTTCGGGTATACTGATGATGTATTAGGGGCTAATGAAATCATACATTATTTGTAGAACAAAGGAAGAGGAAAGCAAAACCGGATAAAATTTAATTCGGATATAACTATATGATAGTGCGAAGCCTAAGTAATACGTGTTCGTAGTTTATGTGTAATGTGTTTCTAGTCTATATGTGTGTTTCTAGTGTACATGTGTGTTCGCCTAAGTAGAGGATTGGCATTGAAAATTCACCATCACATACAGAAATTCTTTATCATACAATGTAACACCCCTTCCCCCTATTGCGGGTCGGCGCCAAAACAGGCTTTGTTCCCTCAAGTTTTCCCCATTATCTTTTCTTTCTTTTGTCCTTTCGTAACTGTTTCCCTCTATTCACCAAAAAAAGAAAGTGTTTCCTTCTTTCATCACGTGGAAATATTTCGTGCGTAAGGTCATGTTACACTCATAAAATATTGGTCTTCTTTATTTTTTGGTCAACACATTATTGGTCTTCTTTAAAAACTAAAAAGAAATTTATTTTTCTTTGGTCTAACAAAAAAGTAAAAGAGGCCCAACACATATAGTCAAGTTATTAGGGAACTCATTTAGACAAGAGAGTTACTATCATTCATTACAAGCACCCGAAATACTTATCAAGTTGCTTGCTCTGTGAAAAACGAAGTAATAACCTCAACGCGGTCTCCCTACCACATCCATGAAGCAGAGATCTAGTTCTTAGATGCTAAGAAAATGTTGCTTTCATCGTTGTTATCGTTTACTTTTCATAGACTCTATTTTTAATTTTAATTATTCCTTATTGTTCCTCATGCTAAAACTGCCGCGTACAAATGCAGTTTTTAATCAATAATAATAGAGAATAATTTTGTATTATACATCATCAACTAATTATTTCTTATCTTCTATATAACTCTTAAGGTTGTTATAATAAGAGTTAAACACATGTAATGACATAATAGTATATAATTAAATAACTATTGTAAAAGAAATTTGACACTAAAAGTAAATTAAAATTAAATTCATAATAATAAATACAAAGTAACAATTAACATGTTGTCGAACATCCCGCGCCCTCAGCAGAAAGGGGAGGGAAAGTGGGAAACCTGCAAGAAAACGAAACGAGAAAGGATACATATCATTAAAGAAAGATGACCAGGGCAACGAACTAGAGGCGAGTAACAATTTTAGCTACGGGTTATAAGCAGGACGCGTGGTCCCGTATTAATGTACGTACATATACCCTCCATAAAGGCCAGCCGGTTATCGCATACGACAAAACAAGGGGAAGTGAGAACCGAAGTTCTAGATGAAAAGATTCTTTGACATTTTGTACCGTCTAAACTTTCCTCATTGTACAAAATGGATGCTTCAAGGAACCTTGCAAGAAGATGAGCGGCAGCTTCGCTTCATGCAAACTCAACTCAGCTTCTTATTATGTGGGGAACACAAGCACCGATCCTTACATATATCATCAAATCCAAGCAGGAGCAACACACGAAAAACACACACACAACTTTGATCACTTGATCAAAGGGTAGTATTTGCAGAGAGATGATTATGGGGGAGCTATGGGCACAAATGGGGTCACTAATGGCCACAATTGTGTTTGTTTACACAGTTTTTGAGCGTTTTTTCCCACCTCATCTTCGAAACCATGTTCAAGCCTACACTCAAAAATTCATGAGCTACTTTTACCCTTATGTCCAAATCACCTTCCCTGAGTTCTCCGGCGAGAGACTCAAGCGCAGTGAGGCTTACACTTGCATCCAAACATACCTCGGTGCAAACTCATCCCAACGGGCCAAAAGGCTCAAAGCTGAAGTGGTCAAAGATAGCCAGACCCCACTAGTGCTTAGCATGGATGACAATGAAGAGATCACTGATGAGTTCAAAGGGGTCAAAGTTTGGTGGGGTGCAAGCATAACAAGCACCAATTCACAGCCATTTTCCTTCTCATATTACCCTCCACCAGATGCTAAGAGGTACTACAAGCTCACTTTTCACAAGAGTCACCGTGATCTCATCACTATGTCCTATATCAAACATGTCTTGGAAGAGGGAAGGGAAATTGGCATGAGGAACAGGCAACTGAAGTTGTATACCAACAATCCTAGTAGTGGTTGGTATGGATACAAGTCAACAAAGTGGAGTCATGTGGTTTTTGAGCACCCTGCAACTTTTGGGACACTTGCAATGGAGCAGAAGAAGAAGGAAGAGATCATAAACGACCTTGACAAATTCAAAGGTGGAAAGGAGTACTATGCAAAGATTGGAAAGGCTTGGAAGAGGGGTTATCTTCTATATGGTCCTCCAGGAACTGGTAAGTCTACCATGATAGCCGCTATGGCGAATTTCATGAACTATGATGTGTATGATCTTGAATTGACAGCGGTGAAGGACAATACTGAGCTAAGGAAGCTGCTCATCGAGACGCCGAGTAAATCGATCATAGTGATCGAAGACATTGATTGCTCACTTGATCTTACTGGCCAGAGGAAGAAGAAAAAGGAGAAAGACGAGGATGAGGAAGCAAAAGATCCTATGAAGAAAGCACAAGAAGAAGAGAATAAGAGCAGCAAGGTAACTCTATCTGGGCTATTGAATTTCATTGATGGGATTTGGTCAGCATGTGGAGGGGAGAGGATCATCATTTTCACAACCAACTTTGTGGACAAGCTTGATCCTGCTTTGATTAGGAGAGGAAGGATGGACAAGCACATAGAGTTGTCCTATTGCTGCTATGAAGCATTCAAGGTGCTTGCCAAGAACTACTTGGATGTTGAGTCACACCATTTGTTTGCTAGGATTGGGAACTTGTTGGAAGAGACCAATATGACTCCTGCTGATGTTGCTGAGAATCTGATGCCTAAGTCCATGAATGAAGGTGTGGATTCTTGCTTGCAGAATTTGATTAATGCTCTTGAGGTGGCCAAGGACGAAGCAAGGAAAAAGGCAGAAGAAGAAGCTAAGTTGAAGGAGGACAAGGAGAAGGAGGAACCTGTTAATCAGAAGGAGGAGAAAAACAATGAAAAAACCAGTGAAGATGTGAAGGAAAATGGTTTGCATTGAGTGGAAATGGAAATGTCTTTGAAGTAACAATTATCTGTGATTGAGCTAGTTAGATATGCTAGGTTCCAGTTACTACATTGTACTACTAGCACTGGGATAGGAAAATCTACCAATTTGCCCAATATTGTATCTTCTCTGCTAAATGACAATTATATGATGTTTCATTGTCTTTCCATGTTTCTTCAAGCAACAAATTGGATCGATTATTCTCGTTCAAGCGTGGTTACCATCATCTCAATTTGTGGCATTTTTGAAAAATGGCAACTTAGTTCATGGTAGAATTATGTTCATGGATGAAGGATAAATGTGGTGGAATTAACAAAAATGAATGGTGATGATTATGTGTAGAACAAAAAAAATTCTTTCTCCAGGAAAGGGGAAAAACTTCTTAATTATTACCATACGAAAATGCGGTTTGATACGAATGGGAATTCATAATATAACATAGAAATTTAAAATTATTTTGTATTTCACCCACTTACCCGCTCATGTATACTACTAAGACAGTACCTACATTACTTTTCTCTCTATTCTGATTGGATCAAATAATCCGTACTTCACTTTCGTCAATCTTTAGCAGTGTTCATTCCCATATAAAAAAGTATTTAGTTTGAATCTATATTCTAAAAGGTCCTAAGTAGATTATTACACGCGATCGTACTTTTCAATAGAAGTAACCAGACAATGGTCTTGGAAATTTATCCTGCCTACCCTCAAGTATAATATTTGTCTAATGGACAAAAAACAATTCTTGATCCTGTTGTTGATAACCGAGAATGTCCAAACGCATTGCTTGATTTGCACAAATCATGTGTGCCTTCTTTTTTATCTGTTGTCCAAATTAAAGGGTCGTATTCATGTTACTATGAAAAGACCTTTATCAAATCAATAGCACCCACGCTGCCATTTTCAATTTCACATAATTTACTTAACCCCCAAGTCAATACTCAATACTCAATAGATATCATTTGAAAGTATCTCTCAAATGAAAATGGGTTAATACAATAGCATAGATATTATTAATACAGATTTAACACACACCTAATCCTTTTAAAGGTAGTGTGAGAGAGAAAAAATATTTAACAATTTATGTATTAACTTTTCTGTAGGTAACATTCCTTCTTTTAATTATTTATTTACTTGAATGTCTCAAGCATTTCGGTTCAAGATATTTTTTGGTAAGATCTAAACTTACTTTACAGATCTAGTGGAGAGATCTTTTATGATATAGCCCATAAGAAGCATAGGGAAGGAAATTTGGGAGGAAAAATATCTGCAAGAATTGAACTCACACTTCACGTCTCTTAACTCTTAGAGACTGAGCAATCAAATATAGGATGATGACGAAGGCACTTAAATTATGTTTAATTTTTTCACATATTTTGTTTTTATGCTTGAATAATAAAATTACTTTAGTGGTTACATTTCGTATAAAATATGTAAGTATCTTTTTCTGAAAAACTGGCTCAAAATAAAAAGTAATTTTGAGCGGACAAAAATGATCGAAGAGCTTAGAATGGAGACATTACTCGCTGGACTTTGGATCTTGAGGCTGACCCATGAATAATTCCATATACAGAAGGTAACATATTAGCGGGTTTACTGCCGATGTAGCCGTCAAATGTTCCATTTTGTACCATATCCTCATAGTGGATAACTGTATGAGCCCTTCTCATTGAAGGAAAAAAAAAATAGTGTGTATAAATACTGTAAAAAAAATGATATTTGATTTGATTTATAAATCAAACAGTGTTTGTAATATTAGAAAATAAGAAATAATTTGATTTATAAGATTTCATAGATTTCTTTACCTTTGTTTCATAAATACTACTAAATTTGGTAAGATTTAGTGAACATTTTGATTTTATTTTAAATCTATTTTATCCTTATTAAATAATTTATTTAATCCCACCAAAAAAATAATTTATTTAATAAAATAAAGCAAAACCAAATCAATTATATTTTTAATGAGTTTCAAATAATAGATTTCATTTTTAAATTAATTTAAATCTTATATTTTATAATAGATTGTAATTACCAAATTATTTAATTTCTCAAGGAATTATATTAAATTAAATTATTTCTTATTTTAAATATTTCAAATATAATTAAAAGAGACTTCCTCATAAAACGATGAGAAAGTTCAAGTAAAAATTAAAATCAGAAATTGCCTGTGTCAGAATTCAGATCCATGTGAACACAATTATGTACAAGTTTGATTGAAAAATAGACAATCTCAGTCAATAAGTGCCCTTAATATACGAATCTCTTCACCATAGGATAGGAGGCAGGACAAAGTAATTAGCTTATGGGCGACCACATGATATCAAAATTCACTATGTTAGATTTTTATTTACTTCTCTACACATGGCTAGGTAAAAGTTAACCGAAATGTTATTTTTACCTAGATCATTATTAGACACTTTAAAAAAAAAAAATTGGCCACCTTCTTATATATTATGTAAGTGGGTTAAGAAATACACAAAATAATTTTCTTAAAAAATTCTTAATAACTTTTAGAATTTAATTTTGATATACTAGTAGTATCAAAATATTTTACATAGATATGTAATTATATATTGTGATATCAGTAAAATTGGTTGACTTTTATATTCATTGCCTTAAAAATCTTATATATACTAGCATATAATTGGATAACAATATAAAATTTTTTTACACTAATAATGTATCAAAATTAATTCCTCTTTTTTCGTCAAGGGCTCTCCCTCAGGTGCTACCCCATGAACGTGGTTCATCCCCTCCATGGTGGTTAGTCACCCCCTTCCCTTCTAGGTTTAGTTTTTTTTACCTTTTGTTGTCCACCCCCCCCCTCTAGTTGTGGTGTGTTTGATCTTCATCTCTAGTGGATTGTCATAATGGCAAGATGTCTAGATCGATGACTCATACTTTGGAGTCTTGCAATTGTAGTTACCTCTTCAATTGGATGACTATGTTTGTGGCAATAATAAATTGACAATCTCTACTACTAGATGTTGGTTAGGGCTTTTTCTGAGACAGTGGCCCTCTTTCTACAACATAGAATTACTTCGAAGACTTTAATGATCTGATGTGCATCACAAAGTGAGTTA
Organism: Pterocarpus macrocarpus; assembly: GCA_031439585.1. Taxonomy (NCBI): domain Eukaryota; kingdom Viridiplantae; phylum Streptophyta; class Magnoliopsida; order Fabales; family Fabaceae; genus Pterocarpus; species Pterocarpus macrocarpus. The sequence continues at coordinate 19,952,253 of CM062520.1, forward strand.
TTGGTATATAGACTTGACTACCATCGTATTTGATAAATTAGATGCCAATGTGTTCAGTGTCATAGCTCTAAGATGTTACGATTGTTATGTTTTGTTTCTATACAGTCAGAGAATGTTAGCTTTATAATGCTTTAGGTAGATTTGAGATTTAATGTGTTCACCTTTGTATTGATGAGTATCTGTGGTGTAATGTAATAGCATCCATATTTTGATATTTCTAATAAAACTGTATAGCTTTCATTGATTAATTTCCTAAGCTTAGATTGTTTGTGTCAATAGATATTCTAATGTATTATACCCAAGTTTTGTCTTTGTTTGGTTTGACCAAAAAAAATGTGATAGGGAGTTTGATTAGTTTAGAAGAAAAATTATTCAAGAAAAAATATCAAAAATTATAAAAAAAAATGATACGCATAATTGATTCAAGTTTATTAAAAAATAAATATTTATCTAAATTTATAAGTTTAGAAATTAAAGATTTCAAAAGGTTATTTTCAGATGTACCCAAAAAAAGATTTAAAATGGTTTTTAAGTAGGATGATTTATTTTATTTTATTTTTTACATTTAAAAAGATAGAAGAAAAAAAGGTTTAAAAAATTTGGATATGCAATTCATAACTATACAAAGCACATAAAACAATTATTGAGAGCAAAATTAAAATTGAAACCTTATAAAATGTTTCAGCTCTTATTAGCTTAATTGGTTATCCAAGTAATTACTTAAATTTTTATTATTAAGTTTACCACGCTCATGCTAAAATGTATCCTAAACAAACACAATAATAATTATCCAACACATATCTAAACATCAGCATTTTTTATCTTATACTAAATAAAATCTCGTAAAATAATATAGAAAAAAAATACACACTGATCCATAAAAGATTCAGGTTTTAACACATTAATGCCTCTATGTTTCAGCTCAGATGACACATGACATTTAACTTGTCATGTCTTCATCCCGTTAAAAGTTAACAGATGGAATTTAACAAAAAGACTGACTGTAGAAACTGCTTAATTTTAACATTATGTATTAGCGAATTTTCTTTGAATAAGAATGATTTTGTTAAAAGCCAAGAAAGTGTAGATTAACTCAAAAAGAAAAAGACTGTGTGTTTAGAATGTTAAAAAACAAAATTTGACTTAATTTATAAATAAAACAGTATTTAGAATGTTACAAAATAAAAAAAAAATGGTTTTGAAAAAATTGATAGATTTCTTAACTTTTGTTTTATAAATTCTATTATGTTTAGTAGGATTAAGTGGAAACTAATTAGATTTTAAATTTAACTGTATAGAGTGAGCATTTTATTCTTAGTACATAATTTATTTAATAAAATAAAGGTTCAAATAATACTTTAGTCCCTATAATTACATCAAATTTTGGTTTTGGTTCTTATAATATTTTGTTCTTTGATATAAATCCTCATAATTTTTTACTATTTAAATTTTGATTCTTCAAAGACCAAAATCAAAATATATTAAATTATAGGGATTAATTCTTTATAAAAAAAAAATATGGGTCAATCCTTTAAGTATAACGATGAGCAAGTTAAATAAAAGTTAAGATACCTGTGTTAATATTTAGGTCCATGTAAGTACGGCAATGTATAAATTAGATTGAAAAATAGACTATCTTGGTCAACAAGTAAGTTTATATTTTAAGTTTAGTAGCCCTTAATATTATACTAATCTCTACAATTTAGGACGCAGGGCCAACTAATTGGCGTGTAGGAGACCTTATGAAATCAAAATTCACTCTCTTTAATATATTTTTATTTACTTCTTTAGACACCGCTAGGTAAAAGTTTGAGTACTGATAAAGTAAAAGTTTGTGTTTGTACTAGTATAAAAAATTTTACATAATTATTTAATCATGTATTGTTAGATGGTAGTGATAAATATTTTATTAGTTTGCAAGTCATAAGTTATATTTAAAAATTATGTATAAATAAATAGAAATTTCAATTATGTTACTAATGAATGTGGTGGTAATTAAAAATAGATGAATTTTTTTATCATCGGATTCACTAGTATGGTAACATAAATCTTGAGTTAACATACAGTTCCATATGTTTTTGTTATATTTTTACACACATTTTCGAGTATCATAATAAATTTTCACTTACTTACACGTAATTTCTTGTACATCGGTCTGGGTTTCCATAGCAGTATGTCCAAATAACACATATGTTATTGACAATAAGAGTGAATAAATGGACATGAGAGTAGCATTTGTGGCGCTTTGCTTGTAGTCAAAGGCCAAGCCACCACTCGTTGTTGTGACCAGGTGCGGTAAAAGCACATGCATTTACAATATAGCATCTTATGATCGTGAATTCGTATCATATGAATTTTGCTGCTACCTGTAACAAATGCACGAGAAACGAATGACCTCTGAGTGACAATATAAGAAATGTAGCAGTTCAAGAAAGTAATGCAACTCACTAATCACAAATTAAAAATAGAAGAAGGAAATAAGCAAATGAATCAAACTATGGGTGAAATTTGGTCTCTATTTGGCTCAAAGCTTGCAAGCATATTGTTCATGTGGGCTATGATCCAAAGGTATTTGCCTCATCAATTTCATACCCTCATAGAGAGGTTATCGGACAAATTGGCCAAATTGTTCAACCCATACATTGAAGTCAGATTCTTTGAGTACTCAGGTGGCTACATGAGAAGCAGTGAAGCCTTCTCTGCCATTGAGCACTACTTGAGTTCCAAGTCCTCAGCACAGGCAAGGAAGCTCAAAGGTGATTTCATAAGGCAATCTCTGGTCCTAAAGATGGATGAATATCAGGAAGTCTTCGATGAATTCGAAGGCGTAAAGCTTGCGTGGAGCCTCAGGAAGATAGTCCGTGTGGACAAAACTGTGTCATTCTATCCTGCTACTGAGAAAAGATTTTACCGGCTCACGTTTCATCGCAAGCACCGTAGTTTCGTCACCAGGACTTACCTGAAACATGTTCTGGATGAAGGTAAGGCTATTGCCATGGGGAAGAGGCAGAGGAAGCTTTACACGAATTGCACGGGCGATGGCGATTATGACAAGAGGGGCAGGTGGAGCCATGTGATTTTTGAGCATCCAGCTTCCTTTGAGACGCTCGCGATGGATCCTAACAAGAAGAAGGAGATCATTGATGACCTTACTACATTCAGCAAGAGCAAAGAGTATTATGCTAGAATTGGGAAGCCTTGGAAGAGAGGGTATTTACTTTATGGCCCTCCAGGGACTGGAAAATCCACACTGATTGCTGCCATTGCTAATTTTCTTAGCTATGACATATATGACATTGAGTTAACTGCTGTGCAAACCAATGCGGAGCTAAGGAAACTTCTGATTGGTATTACGAGCAAGTCGGTTGTTGTGCTTGAGGATATAGATTGCTCACTTGAACTTACTGGCCAGAGGCAGGAAAAAAATGAGAGTGGCAAAGATCAAAAGGAGAAGAATCTGGTCGCTTCTATGAAGAAACAAGCGGAAGAAGGGAATCAAACTAAAGAGAAAGGCAGCAAGGTCACGCTTTCTGGGCTGCTGAATTTCATTGATGGGATTTGGTCAGCGAGTAATGGGGAGAGAGTGATCATATTTACAACCAACTATGTGGAGAAACTTGATCAGGCTCTCATCCGCAGAGGAAGAATGGACATGCATATTGAGCTGTCCTATTGTGGCTTTGAGGGGTTCAAAGTGTTGGCTAAGAATTATCTGAGCCTGGAGTCCCATGATTCATTCGACACCATTCGCGGCTTGTTGGAAGAGACTAACATAACCCCAGCAGATGTTGCAGAGAACTTGATGCCTAAGGTAGGCAATGAGGATGTTGAGAAGTCCTTGGAGAGATTGATCCAAGCCCTCAAGAGCTCCAAGGAAGAGGCAAGGATGAAGAAAGGAAAAGGGACTACAGCAACAGAAAAGCCAAGTTCAAGTGGAGAGGATTCATAAAAGGAATCAGAAGAAGAGAAGGCTTGATAGCAGAGTCATATGGAAAAGTTGTTTGTTGTTAGTTATTTACTTTCATATATTTACTCTTATAGCCCTGATAGGTTATTAGTATAAATATTGGTTTGTAATAGTATTTTAGTTTTATAGGCTTACTATCAAAGGAAGTATTGTTTTATGTAGTAATTTATCTAAGTTAAGTTATTGACTTAAGCTTTGTGATTGAAACATTATAATAAAGTATGTTGAATATTAATATTAAAAATAGGCCAAACATGTAGAATGATAGAGATTTTGAAGTGCAGTATTCGATACTTTAACTACAAACAGCATATGACGAGACAAGTTGCAATTTATTATGACATAAGGATTTGGCAGTGGCACTGCTTTACTTCAAAGACAAGTGATAAAAATCTCAGCCTCACATTCAACATAGAAAGACTCATTATAGCTATTTTGCACAAGAGATTAATGTATAATCCTGAGGCGTTATTTGATTCTGGCATAAGTTGGGTTAAATGATAAAGGCCTTAAATTGTTAATGTCATTATATGCAAGAAAGAGGAATGGACTTTTTTTATTTCAATAATTTCACACTATCACCTATAACACAAGAAAGTGAAATAATCAAATAAGATAGATATATGAAACTTTTTTAATTTTACTTTTGGAGTTAAATATAATAAGAGAAAGGTGGCCTGTCTTAACAACAATATCACATCTAATTTTAAAGATTTGAGCTGCCAATCGAATAAGGAACCGAATCTTCTAGAGACTAGAGTTAGCATGAATTGTTGTTCCTAATCTGAGGATTCAAATGTTACGTTTTCAAATTTTTGAAGTTATAACACTTCACATTTTTAGCATTCGAGATTGTCAGCAGTGCAGCAGTTGGCTGAAAACTGTAAACAGTGTAGATCCCTCGAGTAAACGGGTTGCAAGCATCTATGAGCCGATATATATAGAGAAGTTTAGAAATTAGAATATGGTTACACATCTTTGGAATCACGTGATAACACGAAGCTTTTTTGGCTCTCTTCAACCACTCCTGTCCTGGAGCAAGCTTAGCCAGCCATCCCATCTTAGGGGCCCTATAGTCACTTGAAAGCTGACTACACTATGATATAGTGAGGGGACAAGGCTTTGGTGCACCTTACTTGACAAGGTACACCACATAGCTCGTTATCTAACGGTAATGATACAAGGGTGTATCAGCATAACCAATCACAGGTCATACACTGAAATTTTTGCTCTTCTCTCCTCCCCACTCTTTCCCATTACCATCGCCATGAAGTCCACAAATTCAAGATCTTGGCCTCCCATTGCAGCATCGTTGGTGCCCCACCTGCCGTGGTGGTGGTAGAGTGCTTTAATCCACCATCAATTGGATGCCTTTCGGCCAATTCCACCATGTCCTTGTAATCCACCTCCTTGTGTTTGTGGATTAGGAACTATTTGCACCTACAAGCAGTATGATTGTGTCATCGATTCCTCAGAGGCCTCAATGACCAGTACAGTGGTTTTCGATCTAATATCATGCTCATGGACCCTGTGTCTGATGTGAGCAATGTCCTATCTCTACTGCTGCAGCAAGAGAGGTAGTTTAATGTCCAAATGGTAGAACCGAAAGTGTTACTCAATGTTTCAGAAGAAGGTAATTCTGGTACCTTTGTTGGAGTAGCAGGTAAAGGCAGAGGTCGCGGAACAGGAATGCGAGGTGGAGGTAGATCGCCTTCTAGCAGGGGGCAGTCAAGTAAAGTGTGCTCTTATTATGGCAAGACTAGCCATCTTGTGGACACATGCTACAAAAAGCGTGGTTATCCACCACGGAGTGCAATTGTGAATAATTGCATTGCTGAAGAAGATTTTGATGACAGCAAAAGTTTGGTTTCTCTAAAGGAGGAGAAGTGTGAAGAGTCTGGGTCCTTGTTTACTCTAGAACAGCAAAAGGCTATTATGGCTTTGATCCAACAGGTTTCCAACTCACAACACAGCATAAACCAAATCCATACCAATACCAATATTCCCAACCAAAACTGAGGTATATCATATATGCTACATTCTTCTAATCCCAAATCTAGATTCTTGACTTGGGAGCAACAGATCATGTCTGCAACTCCTTGTCAGCCTTCTAAACACATAGAGAAATTAGGCCTATTCCCATAAAATTGCCAAATGGTAGTATAGTTATTGCCACCATATTAGGAACCATATCCTTTTCTTCATCATTTAACCTAACAAATGTGCTTTATATTCCCAAGTTTACTTCTAATCTCATTTCAATCTCAAAACTAACTAGTTGCTTACCTTGTAAATTGATTTTCTCTAACTCAAAATGTGAGATACAGGACATATCTTCCTCGAAGATGATTGGAGCAGCTAAACTCCTAGGAGGGCTGTATGCAGTGAAATGTCAAGGGCTTGGGATGGAGGCTTCCAAGTTTGCTCATGTGATTCATAGTAGTTCAGGATCTAGCCTGATGCACTTAAGGTTAGGTCATGCCTCATATGATAGGATTTCTTTGTTACGAAATAAATACCCTTGCATCTCTTGTGCACATGATAATACACCATGTAATACTTGCCATTTGGCCGAACATAAACAATTACCTTTTCCAGTTAGTGTAACTAAATCTTTGAATGCATTTGATTTGATTCATGTTGACATTTGGGGACCTATGCCTTTTCCTTCGGCCTCGGTTCATAGATATTTCCTTACCATAGTTGATGATCACACTCAATTTACTTGGCTTTTCTTTATGAAATCTAAATATGAAACTGCTACTTTACTTAAACAATTCATCATTTTGGTTGAAAACCAGTTTACCAAAACAGTAAAAGTTGTTACGACAGATAATGGCTTGGAATTTAAAATTGATTCATTTTATGCCACAAAGGGAATTGAACATCAAAACACATGTGTTGAAACACCCCAACAAAACAGGGTGGTTGAGCGCAAACACCAACATCTTTTAGGAGTTGCTAGAGCACTCATGTTTCAATCTAATCTACCATGATGTTTCTGGAATTATGCTGTGTCACATGCTGCACACTTAATTAACAGACTTCCTACACCTTTTCTGCATAATCTCAACCCATATGAAGCATTATTTCATTCATATCCTGATTTGTCTCAGTTACGAGTGTTTGGCTGCCTTGCATATGCATCTACCATTACTTCACATCGAAAGAAACTAGATCCTAGGGCTAGAAAGTACATGTTTCTTGGATTTCATTCTGGTACAAAGGGTTTCCTACTATTTGACTTGTTCAAAAGGCAGATTTTTATATCTCGAGATGTAGTTTTTCATGAAAATAATTTTCCTTATGCCAACGAGGCACATCTACCTGAGGACAGTCAAACACATACCCACTTCATTCTAACCTTAATAGCTCCACAATCTCTCACACACATTTGTTTGAGGATCCCTTCCTCAATATGGCCATTCCTCATGACGCAACTCCACATACACATCATCAACCCATCACTTCCACTACACATGATCCACTTGAGGATCCACCTTCAGCCCTTGCATCTGCATCCATCGACGCATATATAGAGGGTGCCACACCTAGACCCCAACTAAGATGATCCCAAAGGACTCGAAAAGCAACAGATGGTGCTCAATGAGGATGGTTGTGGCAACACTAGAATAATGACAAGGAGAAGAAGACGGTGCGCGGTGGTAGCTCTAGGGCCGCCTGGCAAAGGCTCAATGATTTGGTGGATGTGTGACGTCAACGATGGTGCGGTCACCCAAGGTACTGGATTGGTCGTGATTGCTGGCAGAACCTTAATGGCTGCACGACGCGGTGATGGGTTGGTTGCGATTGCTACAAGGGGCACTCCACGGTGGTCGACGATGGTGGCTCTCATCAGCTTCACGAAGCTCATCTACCGTTGGACACCACCGAATAGGGACGTTCAGTAGTGACGGAACGGTGAGTGTGATTGGGCAAAACTAGTGGAGTTGTCGTCGAACTCATTGGTGCGGCAGTGCAGCGGCCGGAATCTGGCGATAGGGACTTCATCGAGATCTGCAACACCAACAAGACACTATTAGATCTGATGGCAAGAGTGATTTACAATCTGTCCTTGATAGCGACTGCGAACGGTGGCAGTGGTAAACATCCACTAGTGAGTCCGAATGGTGCACTGGATGACCAAAACTCATACAATGGTATCATAATTCTAGATGATAGGGAAAGAGAGAGAGAGAGAGTTTGAAAGAAGAAGCACTAACACACTCTTACATCATAACCTTTAGATAATAAGGTGTGTGCAGCACCTTATTAAATAAAGTGCCCCAAAATTTTCTCCCATATAATTTATGGGGAGTTTAGTGTATTTATTGGTGGATTGGAAGTCTGGAACTCTTTTCAATTTTTAGTACTATATTTTTTTTAACGGTCAAACCATGTATTAGTTTATAGAAAATTCAATTTATTTATTAAAGAATAAATAAATGTACCAAAAAAAGGGAAAAGAGATGAGTTTTAGTTTTATAGTTCCCTAGTTCAAATGGAAGAGGCTTGAGTCCCTTGAACATAAGGTATTGGATTTAATCCTAAGTATGTGTATAGAAAAAATACCGTCGAGATGGGTTCCTATTTAAGCGTCTGACTGTATTCTGAAAAATTGATTTCTCATCTATTAGATAAAGAAATACTTTGAGAAATATAAAAAGGAAAAAAAATTCCCCAACTAACAAATAGCTCTCTGGTAAAGGTAAAGAAAGAAGAGTTTCATGTCCTCAATAAATATACTAAATTCCCCATAAATTAACATATACCTCTCCACTAATATAAAAGAAAAAAATTGGGACATTGATGCATATTGCAAGCATCACATGCTCTAAATCTTGTTTATGAGCATTGTATATGAGCATTGTAAACAAAATTGTGTTATATATATATACACTAAATTGCCTCAATGATAACAAATTATTAAAGAAAATTATTTTTTGAACCATGATTTAGAGTGCATTTTTTTCAATTTTTAAAAAAAATAATTTTGAAACTTAAATTTTATATATAACTAAGAAAGATAAAAATCGATTTTTTTTAGAAATTACTCTTTTCAACTTCTACAAAAAAGTTGAAAATAGATTTTTTTGATAATCTGATTATTTTTAAAAAATTAACCAAACATACAAAAATAGATTTTTTTGATAAAAAAATGATTTTTTGCCAAAATAATTCCAAACAAACCCACCTTTAGACATTATTTTAGACATTTGGTGATTGATAGGTAAATAATTCAAAATTTTAGTTCAGTTTTTGGGAATACATTGGATATAGTAAGATAACTAATGATAAATGTAAAATCATTTCACTGAATTCATTAGTAAGATAATTAAAATTTCTAGTTATTAAAACATGATTTTTCATATTTTTTCGCCATTAATGCAACTAAAATTTTGCACATAATTCTCTCTATATCCCAATAGTATCCATAAAAATGATGTTCAAATAATAATACTCTTACTAAATAAGTCACAAAATGTTTATACTCATATCATGGGATTACTCACATAACATGGTTTATATTCAAATTAATATTTGGGAAATGTGTGCTTTTTCTTTTCAATAGCATATATACATCTAAATTGACATATCGTTTTTGTAGTTTAAATAAGTGCAGATTTTAGTTATCTAAGTGTTGAACATGATATTAACTAAAAATAGATTTACACTGTTAGTAAAGGCAATATGTCAAGTTGGTACTTAAACTTACATAACTAAAATTTACATTTATTTAAACCACAACCACTATATATCAATTCAAATGTCTTAATCTATATGTATAAATGATAGAATGATTGATCTTTATATATGAATTCTAATGGAAAAATGCTTCTTTTTTTTCCAATAGGTAAAGGAAAGGCTCAAACTCTCAATACGAGAGAAGCACCAAACAAGAAACAAACAACCAAAACAAATCCACAACCACCCTTCAAAAGGACAACAACAAGATCAACAGAAAAAGAACCCACAAAGGAAATGACAGACAACCGAGGACATAATCAACCAAAAGGCTAACTACAAATCTTATATTCCTACAAAGACTCCAAACCTACACCAAAACATCTGAACGTAGAAAAAAGCACCTAAAAAACACCCCAATAGACTATGCATATTCCTTTGCATTCAAATTTTCCTTCCTTCGCGATTCTTCCTTCTGTTGTGTTTCATAACTCCCTCCTTAGATTTGCCAATATCCGCCAAAGCCACCCTAACCTCACTTTAATTTTCAGCAAACTCTATATATAACTCACCGGGATTCTCACAAATATCACCTTTAAAAACTTTAGACTTGAAGTGTTGCGTTTCGTTCTTCTTAGTTTAAGCTTCTTTTTGACTTTTTTTGGCTCTGTTCTTTCTATCTAGAACCTCGACCACCTGCTCTTCATCAAGAGCAACACGCTCCAAGCCCTTGCCTAAGTTCTTCATCACTGTTTCAGATCTATGGAGTTTAAAATCAGATTCACCATCACTCACACAATTCACAACTTCCTCCTATCGAGTGTCAGGCACAACATCCCTTTCCAAGGCCGCGGATCCATAAGCCAAAGACTCGCGAGCCTCAAAGCCAGGTGGGAAAGTGGGTGTAGACTGAGATAGGCTTTAGTCATCCGGCTGCTTTGGAGAAGCTTCATGTTTTAAACAGAGCTGTAAAAGTGGGCCAATCCACACGTTATGGGCTGAAACTAGTTATATAGGCTGGCACAAAAATACCAACTTGGCTCAATTCACCGAAACTAGGTTAAACAGGTTGGCTTATCAAAAAATAATAAATATAAAAAAAAAATCAAAAAATTCTTAAAATTCTTAAAATTAATTAAAAAATATCAAAAAAGGTTAAAAAAATTAAATGGATAATATATACACTAGTATCAAAAATTTTGATTGTACAAAAATTAAAAGAAATTATGCAAAATAAAGGGAATAACATATAAAATTCAACACAACAAACAAAATTTCACCAAGGTAGTAACAATTAATAACCTATAATCCTATTAGATAGTGGTTAAGATTAGTCAAACTTAACAATTAAACAATCTCATGAGATATTATATACTATATATAATTGAGTATAGTTATTATTTATTAGTGTTACTCATCATTTTTTATTAGTGCTAACTTTTATAAAAAATTATACAAAAAAAAAGGACCAACCCACTTCCAACCCTGCCCAAACCCATTTAACTCGCGGATTATATGAGTTGGGTCAAATTAACCCACTTTTATATGACCTGAAATTTTACTGACTCAACCAACCATTTTGGTGAGTCGAAATGAACTGGCTTGGCCACCGCCACTCTTTGACGGCTCTAGTTTTAAACTTCTCCTGGGCTAGAGTTGGTGAGGCCCATATCCATACAAATCACACTCCTCAAATAGACCAACATAACCCGACTTTTCCAAACGGGAAAAAATGGGCCTTACCTCACCCTGGTCCACTCCATCAGGACCCGTTTTATCCTTTAGGTCTCTGACACCTTCACGCCTGCATGAAATGCGACTTGCACTTCTTCCAGCAACATCCGCCTCTTCAAACTGCACAAGCCGCATTGCAATCATGAATAATGTTATTTGTATATAATATTTATGGAATATCATGTCAATATATTTTTATCTATTATTAAATAGGATACAAATTTCACTTGATTTGGATCTTACATCTCGTCCAACAATAAATGAGAGTATGTCAGTATGATATAATGTTAGGTACAAATAGCATTGCTCTTGCATTCACCTGTTGAGAATTAATGATTGGCTCTTTAACAGAATGCTTTGCAAAATGATTTTTCGTCATTTCAAAATGCCTCTGAGACTTCCGCCAATGCTGCATTAACACCTGCAGTAGGCGATCGTTGAGACCCAGTCAGGCCAGCACGCAATCGAACTATGTCTGACCAGGTTAGGGTAGGCTTAATTTCACTAGAATGAGGCAAAGTAACTTCTAACATGAGATCAGACCTTGAGAAACAAGCACCGCCAGCCTTTCTAACATAAACGTCACAGCCCTTCTCCCCTAAAGCAAGATACACCCAGCCTTTGATATTATGTCTGTTGCAAGTATTCATCAACACTCTTGCTGCTCCATTTTCATTGTTCACATACTTCATTAAATACTAGTAATTAATAGAAAACATCACAAATAAATCTTACTGATGTTCAGTCTACATGAGAAGAAATTAAATCTATTATAAATATTAGGTTAAATTATTCTGTTGTTCTTATAGCATTTGAAAGAATGTAAACATGTTTTTTATATTTTTAAAAAATAATAAATAAGCTTCTATAGTTTAAAATATTTTTTATTAGGTCCCTATTGTGAGAATATCATTAGATTACTATTATAGGATCTAAATATGCATTTTTATTTAGGATTTGTTTGAACATCCATATAAAGTATGGGGACTTAAAAATTAATTTAATATTTTAATTATATAGTTGTAAAATATATATATATATGAAAATAAACATTATTTTTAATTAATTATTATTTAATTTAAAATTACCTAGTCATAATAAATAAGATTTTGTTGTTTTCACTATTTTATTCAAAAAAATTTAAATGAGAAACATAATAAAAAGAATATGTTATTTATATATCAATTAAAAATAAAAACAAAATAACCCAAACAACCCTTAAACTTTTGTGTTTTTTATTAGTAAAAGTGCATAGATGGGAGGGTAGTATGCATAGAATTAAGCCCCTAACAATGACATAAGAACTAGAAATAGCTTGAGAACTTGACTTGCATAATGTTCTACTATAAGGTGATTTTCGGATAAATTCTGCTAGAAGATGATGCCAATACTATATACCATCATGGGCGTATTTGGTTAAAATTTTAGGAGAGGGCTTCTTTAGAAGTAAAAGTTGAAGCAAAACTCAAAGTAGAAGTAAAAGCAAAAAAATTGTTATGTTTAGATATAGTTGTATAAGTACTTTGTACCTAGGGACATTGTTAATGATATTAACCACCATGGATTGACTCATCTAATCGACTTTCTATTCATGCATTACCATGACTTAGGTTTGATTCCTAAGTGATCTCTTATTGGTAAGTGATTTGTAAGTATTTTTGTAAATGCTTGATAATTGGAGTCACTCTTCGCCTCAACTTAAACTTTAGTTTATAAAAAAATGTCAATGATATTATGCTTTTTTTTTTTTTTTTGGTTTCATGGGATTATCATTTTATCCCTAGACATTGAACATGGTTGATAAATGCAATTAGATGGAGGATCATTATTTTTTTTATTTATCATAGCATCCCATCACCTGAGGGGTCAGCAATTAATCTCCTTTGGTACAGTCTGATACTTAAGTGGGGATCCCTTACAACTGGTTTTTTTTTTTTTATACACAAATTTTAAGATCAAATTCAGAATCTCATATTTATAGGATTCGAACCCCTTCCACTTGATCCAATACCTTGTCGATGGATGGAGTATCCTTCTTCAATTTATTACTGTTTATTTTTTAGGGATTGGTCCGTTTAATTAAGGAAGATAAATTTTATTTGAAAAAATAGTGAGAGAATATACTCATCATCGATATTTACATGAATTTAAGGAATACACAAATAGACCTGTCTTAGGTGGCTCTTACTTGTATACGTAAGGGAGGAGACAAGACAAAGGAGACAAAGGAGAAAAAGGACAGAAAAATATGAAAGGGAGGAGTTGATGAAATTGATAATTTATCTGCGTTCTAATATGATCATGAGGAACATGTTTACAGTATTACAAATTTTTCGCTTGTTCTATTTTGTCTGGGTTAGTCATTGATTTTCTTAGATATAAACAAATGACTAGAATAGCAAGCTTCAAACCTTCATAAACAAAACCGACTACAGTTTTTTTTCCTTCTACTTATTATTGTGCCGAAGTCACTTTAAATTAGTTTGTGTTAATTTTCAGTCAAACCAACAATTCAGTTAAATAAATATGGAGTTTAATTGGGATGCACTGACAATATAAAATTTTTTTACACTGCCATCCAATCAAAACCTTCTCATTGTATGACCATTTAAGTAGTGGGTGGTTATATCAAAGACTTTTGCTAATGTGGCATTACATGATTGGATGTTTGTGTAAAAAAATTTTATACTGACAGTGTATTTAAATTAAATCCATAAATATGTGTATTATAAGATTTTAAAATTAGCACCTACATTTTCAAAAGTTTTCAATTAGGTGTCAATTTATAAAATATTAAAAATAAATAATTAAGATATAGATTATTTTTAACTCCTTTTATTTTATTAGAATATTCAAATAGGTCTCTATATAAAAGTTTGGATGTGATAACCTCTAACAATGATCTTTCAAAAATTAACGACAGTGATTCAATTAAATTTTGTACAAACTTTTAAAATATAAGAACTTATTTCAGCACAAAAAAAAAAAGAACTTATTTATATTTTTAATAAAAATATAAGAACTGCAAAGAAATTAAATTTAAATAATATTATAATATAATTACCCAAAAAAATACTGCTATAAAATAAGTTTTGCGAATAAAATTACAACCCTTTTATCATATTGCAATTTTCACAAAACCAACAAGAGTTTGTTGCAATAATATGAAAGCTAGCTGGACTCTTAAGAAATGTAATTGTTAGGAGGACTTCTTAATCGTGAACATATTCGATGGTAGAAATACCTAAAAAACTCAAAAAAAAAAAAAAATTGTAGCTTACACTCAAGCAAGGTTACAAATCTTCTTTAATGTAACTTATTTAATATAAAGTTGAAAACCCTATGTAAATGTAACTTTTAGGGATAAATTTATAAATTCTCATTTGTAACATTATTCATAATTTATTTTGAGATTAATTTTAATATATTGTCCAAATAAAATGTTGTATATGGTTAACCAATTAGATATTACTTATATATGTACCTTTTTAGATAATTATTGTTAAAATTAAATACTTTTTATAATGTGATAATATGAAATTAGATGATAATATAAAAATTATTTATGCTAACAATACATTAAAATTAAATTTATTTATTTCTTTCATTCTCTTAATCCTAATAATTTTCTAATATAAGTAATTGTAGCCTACAAAAACTTGCTTAACAAGCAGTCATCCTTACCCAGAGGTGATAAGCAGTCATCTTTATATAGGGTTGATCAAGGTGATAAGTGTCTTGATCCTTTTAATCGAAAATTTTGAATTCGAGTTTTGGAAATGGAAAAAACCCCTATTAAGGGACTCTTATCCTTTTTAAGAATCTCAATCAGATTAAGCCGAATTATTCGAGACCTAAATAATAAGGCCCGATACTGGTAATTCCATTAAGGGGGACAAAAGTCATCCTTACCCAATTTTTATAACCTTTCTTAGTTTTCTTTGAAAAAGTAAAGATTTAATTTAATGCACCATTAGGTGTAAAAATTTTTTTCCTATACTGCCACATCATTAAAGACATATAACTTGTTAAAACTAACCTTTTTTTTGGTTTTTTTTTTGGGGGGGGGGGGGTGATTGTTAAAACTAACTTAAAAGTCAGCATAACAATATATATTCATGTATCTAACAGCCTCTGTCACATCTTTCGCATGATATCAATCACAAAATGAGGAGTTCCAAAGAAAATAAGAAAGCATCCATAATTATCAAATTAAGAATCTAGGTGAAATTCAATAAACACAATTATTTAGGAATACAAACAATTATCACTTTTTAATGATCTTTTCCTCCAAAAGTCATACTGCATCACGTCAAAAAAAAAAAAAAAAAACGTCATGCTACATTCCTAATTTAACGCATACAAACAACCAACGGTTAATTGCAATTTAAAATCAAACTAATATATCGTATAAATATTTTCAATTTATTCATGAATCTTTTAATTAATAGAAGAGATGCGGGATGCTAAACTATTCATGCAGCCAACTAAATCTCCTAGATTCTAACTCCGATTTTGGTGTTGAATAATGAGATGCAATCTGAGAGAGCAAGATAACAACTTATCTTTTTGTTTTCTATTTTTATTTTTGGGAACTGAACAACTTACCTTTTTTAAAATTTTGTTTTGTATTTTTTAAAATTTTATTCATCTTATCTTATTATCTTTTATCTTATCATTATTTAACAAGATTTCCTTCTAACCACTACGTTTATATAATCAACAATCAGCTACCACTCATACATGTTTCATTGAAAACTTCTTCACAATTAATGTCTTGGTTGAATTGCAGTCAAACACAAGTAAGACACAGCTACACATACTGAAAAAGGGTGTTTGCTTCGTTTTTATTATTCTAATGTTTACTTGCACTTTCAGATAAAATTATAGTGGTAAGAAGAATATTTTTTCCTTACGCTTTACAGAGAATGTTCTTGAATTCTTTTTCTTCACTCTATATATTGTTGATAGCAATCTAGGCAATGCTTTGAGAAGATTAAGTATATTCGCATGTCACCTGAATTTATAAGGAATAAAAGGCTAGAATTTCATGTTTAGGTTTAGGTTGTTAAGCAACCTATATTTGGATTAAGAAAAAGAAAATACAGAGGAGTTACATATCACCAAGTATATTTACAAGAAACATAGATATATTTTATACATTAGTTTATCAACATAAATCTTTAGCTAAAACAAAATTAAAATAATCACTCAAGATTTCTGTCAATTGTTTATATTTTTTTTTACACCAAAACCATTGGAACTTGTCTTTTCTTCTGAGTGTTGAAGATTGAAAAACTTCAGCAATCTAAGAGAGCCTAAAGTTCAAATTCAACTAACTTGATTCTTTGAATAGTAAGGCAACTCTTTCTCCCTATATAGTTAGGCTTCACCAGTTAGACTAGAAATGTTACTATTAGCAGAAGCAAAGAAGGGAATAGTTAAGAAGTGTCATTCCTCATTCACTATTGTTTGAGATTAGATGTGTTTCCATTTTATGGTAGCATCAAAAGTCTGATATTTTTCTATTCCTGCGTTAATATCAAATGAAAGTTAACTGTTACCTTTTTTTATTTCTCTAAACAGATCTGTCTATTGCACAGTATTTTCAGAGGAGAATCCACAACATGGCAAGTATAGGAGCAGCAGTATCTAACTTGCTCCCAAGTATAGCTAGCTACATGTTTATTTTCACCACACTGAATCAACTTCTCCCACATATTTTCAGAGGAAGCATATGGGAGAGAATAAGGGACTTTTTCAAACCTTACACAAAGATCACCATCTATGAACACACCAAAGATCTTTATAAACGCAATGTGGCCTATGTTGCAGTTGAGACATACCTTGCTGCTAAATCAACCAGATTAGCAAAATATCTTACAGCAGAATATGTCAAGAAGAACAACTCTATCATGATTGCAATTGATGGCGGCGAGGTAGTCCACGACGAGTTCAAAGGCATTAAGGTCGAATGGCGCTTAGTAAGAAAGGAGTCCAAGTCAAAATTAAAGTTTGTCCCTGATCATATGCATTTGGAGCTCAAGTTTCATAGACAGCATTGCCAAATTGTCAATGAACAGTACCTGAACCATATATGGCAAGAGTACAAGGCCATAACAGCAAGCAACAGACAGAAGAAGCTGTACAATAACATTCCAAGTAACAATTGGTGGGACTTTAGAAGGAACTTGTGGAACTGTGTGCCTTTTGATCATCCCAGCACATTCAATAGTCTAGCTATGGATCCAAAGAAGAAACAAGAGATCATTAATGATCTTATTAGGTTTAGCAAGGCGAAAGAATATTATGCTAAGATCGGTAAACCTTGGAAGCGCGGATACCTCCTCCATGGTCCTCCGGGAACTGGGAAATCCACCATGATTGCTGCTATGGCTAATCTTCTAAACTATGATGTCTATGACATTGAACTCACAGCAGTGAAGAACAACACAGAGTTGAGGAGGTTATTGAGTGACATATCAAGTAAGTCTCTAATTGTAATCGAGGATATTGATTGTTCCCTTGATCTCACTGGCCAAAGAAGCAAGAAGATTAAGGACAAGGAGGATAAGGACCCAGCTGAGAAAGTTGATGATGAAGAGGGAGAGGGAGAAGAAGAAAAGGTTACACTTTCAGGGCTCTTGAACTTCATAGATGGCATATGGTCAGCTTCAGTAGGAGAAAGAATCATTGTGTTTACAACTAACCATGTGGACAAGCTTGACCCTGCTCTGATTCGTAGAGGAAGGATGGATAAACACATTGAGTTATCATACTGTAAGTTTGAAGCTTTCAAGGTGTTGGCTAAGAACTATTTGGAGATTGACTCTCACCCTCTGTTTGAAAAGATTCAGTGCTTGTTGGAAGATGTGGATATGACTCCTGCAGATGTTGCTGAGAATTTGATGCCAACGACCCCAGAGCCTGATCCTGATGCTTGCTTGCATACCCTGGTTCAAGCTCTAGAAAATGCCAAGAGAGAAGCATATTCGGAAGCAACTGAAGATGGGGAGTTGATGCCATCAGATCAAAATTAAAAGAGAACTTAAGTGATGACAGTGCCTTGATTATTGAGCTTTCAGTTATCTGAGCACAATTTTATGTTTTAGTTTAGGCCAGTAGTATTTCATTTCCTTAATACAATTTATGTTAGGTGAGCTTTTATATGTTTCTTCGTCGGTATTAAAAAGTTGCATATTCTTCTTTGAGGAATATACTTGGACATATTTATATTCACAGTCATTGAATTCATGAATAAATAAATACTTTATGCCCTATTATAAGTTTACAACTTTTCTCCTGAATAAAGATGTGTTTGTTTAAGATTTTTTTGGTAAATTTTTTTTTCATAAAAAAATTTATTTCTGATATATTTGGATAAGTTTTTTAAAATAATCAAAATATAATAAAAATTATTTTTAATTTTTTAATAGAAACTAAAAAGAGTAATTTTTTTAAAAAAAATCTATTTTTAAATTTTTTAAATATATTAAAATTTTAGTTTCATAACCTCCTATTTTTAAAAAGTGAAATAAACACACCCTAATACTAATACTGGTTGTGCACTATCCTCATAATTTTCATATGTTCCTTCGTTTTTCGTATTGCCTTAACTCAAAATATGAATAAAATTTCTTTGATTATCCCAAAATATATAGAAACTATAATTTTCCTTCGTGGTTCTTAAACTCAGAATTTTCATATTGGCCATTAACACGAGCTAATAAAAATGAACGAATGACAATAAAAAAAAAGCATCATTTTCCCAATAAAAGCCAAGTCTGATTTCATCTTATTCGTTGACCTTTCAACGTTTCTGAGAGCCAAGCCAATGTGGTGGCGAAAGTAGTCATTTTGATTTAGGATACCCAACCAAAATACTTCTTGTTGCACCTTCTTATCAGCTTGATTAAGGAATCTGTAGTCGGTGTTGTTATGTCAAAGTTAGTACACAACAATCCACACGGAAGCTTGGCTTCTACTCTTTTTTGCCGACATTCAAAGGGCGATGTAGACAAACATGCCAAATGCCAATCAACATAAATTTAAAACATACAGAGTGTTCACAAAGGATAAATAGTTGGTGACTTCTAAGATACACGCGTGGTCACATATCCTTCACCTTCTATATAGCAAAGCCTCAAAACCTTCTCTGAAAAGAGGTAGTAGGGAAAGGCCAAAAGATGGAACCAGGAGGCATGTTTGCTCACATAGGATCCATACTTGCTTCCCTGATGTTTGTTTGGGCCATGTTTCAGCAATATTTCCCTTACCAACTTCGCAACCAAATAGAGAAACACTCTCAAAGATTAGTGGCTTTTGTCTACCCTTACATCCAAATCACATTCCATGAGCTCACTGGGGAAAGACTCATGCGCAGTGAAGCTTATTCTGCCATAGAGAACTACCTCAGCTCCAAGGCCTCCACACAAGCAAAGAGGCTCAAGGCTGACATAGGCAAGAACAACCAGTCTCTTGTGCTTAGCATGGATGACCATGAAGAGGTAGCTGATGAGTTCAATGGAATCAAACTTTGGTGGGCTTCTGGGAAGCATATTTCAAAATCACAGTCGCTTTCTCTCCACCCCATCACAGATGAGAAAAGGTACTACAAACTTACTTTCCATAAAAGTCATAGAGATATGATTTTAGGGTCATACCTCAATTATGTCATGAAAGAAGGTAAGGCCATTAAGGTGAAAAACAGACAAAGGAAGCTTTACACCAATAGTGGGTCTTATTGGAGCCATGTAGTGTTTGAGCACCCAGCAACATTTCAAACACTAGCTATGGATCCAGAACAGAAGAAAACAATCATTGATGATCTCATCACATTCAGCAATGCAGGAGATTTCTATGCAAGGATTGGGAGGGCATGGAAGAGAGGGTACCTACTTTATGGACCTCCAGGGACAGGCAAGTCCACAATGATTGCTGCCATGGCAAATCTATTAGGCTATGATCTTTATGATTTGGAGTTGACTGCTGTGAAGGACAACACTGAGTTGAGGAAGCTGTTGATAGAGACATCTAGCAAATCCATAATTGTGATTGAAGATATAGATTGTTCACTTGATCTAACTGGTCAGAGGAGGAAGATAAAGGAGAAAAGGGGAGATGAAGAAGAGAAAGATCAAAGGCAAAAACAATCAGGATTGGAAGAAAGAGATGTCAAGAACAGCCAGGTTACTCTCTCTGGCCTTCTGAATTTCATTGATGGGTTGTGGTCTGCTTGTGGTGGAGAAAGACTAATAGTTTTCACCACAAATTATGTGGAGAAACTTGATCCAGCATTGGTGAGAAAAGGAAGAATGGACAAGCACATTGAGTTGTCATATTGTAGCTTTGAGGCATTCAAGGTTCTGGCTAAGAATTATCTTAATATTGAATCACACCAGTTATTTGGCACAATTTGTGAATTGCTGAAAGAAACCAAAATCACCCCAGCTGATGTGGCAGAGCATTTGATGCCCAAAACTGCCTCTGGGGATGCAGAAGTTTATTTGAGAAGTCTGATTCAAGCACTTGAATTGTCAAAAGGAGAAGCCACGTTGAAATCTGAGGAAGATGCAAGAAAGTCTAAAGCATCCTCCTAGCATGACTCTTATTGGACAGAATTATGATTCAACAGACAAAGCAACCAGAAAGTCAGAAACTACACATCAGCTTGGTGCAAGGTAGAGAATACCCAGATAAAGAGAGTTAAAAGGAGTGGGCTAGTGGAAGGGAATGGATAAGACATGCACAAATATGTACTCATTTTGTCTGTTTATAACCTTGGAAAATTATAGAACTATACAGGTCCTGTTAGGCCAGGGTTTTGCTGCTTCGAGTGGCTATATGTACCATAACTTAATCTAAATAATGCATAGTTGACGACCTAACTCAAAATCCAACAGATATATGCTAAAAAGTTGGGAAAATTGATAGAATATATCAGAACTTATCATTTGGCAAGCTTATGACATATTCCTTTATACGCAAGCACGCACTTTGTCCTCACCAGACTGCACTAATCGTGAACGATGAAGTGAACTGAATGGTGAATGGTCGCAGAAAAGGAATGAAAGGAAAGATAAAAAGTTGAATACACAAACTGCAGCCCGATTTGATAAGCTTTTAAAAGAGAAAAGAAAAATGCTATTTTGATCCCTGACCAAAATATTGCGGAAGAAATTAGTCCCTTATGCGCAAGGTCCCTCCCCATTCAAAATGTGAAACTTGTTGATCCTTCCGTTAAGTATTCGCAGATATACTTAACAAAAGTGGCCACGTCGCCCAAGGTTAAAAATTTATAAATAAATTTTAATTATAAAAACGTTAACTTAAAGTAAAATTATTCTAAAGATAATAAAAATAAAGCTCAAAATTCACATCTAATTTGATATTATTTCATTTTACACACATTGTAATACCAACTATTATTTCATTTTATCTATGGGATCAATTATTATTATTATTTTATTTTATGTTCTTTTATCGCTAAACTTTTTTGTTTGGTCGAGGGTGGGGGGTTGGGGCAACTAGGCTTTGCCTTTGCGACTCGATGTCGCACCCCTTGGGTGTGGTTCTTCACATATCACTAAACTTAGTTAAAGGCCATTAACGTTTAAAGTTAAAGGCAACAATGTTTCAGTAAAGTCAAAAAGAGAAGCCCAATAGTCAATGGATTATGAACTATAACCCATAATCAAAATTATTATTTACCCACTGCCAGACAAAACAAAGCCTGAATAACAAATTAAATATCCCATAAAAAAATTTTCATTCACCCAAACAAGGGGCACATGGAAGAAAAGCATCTTGTGGCAATCAATAAGAAACAAACACACTGCAATCTCATCTCTCTAAATTTTTTCATCTATTACAATTTATTTGTTAATTTAAATAATTTAATTTATTATTAAATTAATATATTTAGATATAATTTCATTTAAATATATTAATTTAAAAATAAATCATATTATTCAAATTACCAGATAAATTAAAATAGAAATAATATCTCTTTATTTTGAATTTTAAATTTGAAAAGATAGAAAGAGCAAAAGACGTTTCCCTTCCCACATCTCACCCTTTTAGACTTTTTCAATTTTTTGTCTCCAAAACCTTTCCCACAAGCCACGTTGCCATTCCTCATACAGTGTTCCCTTCCCACCTACAGTGATCAAAACGAGCTCATGAGCTCGCCCTTTTCTCAATCCCTTTCGCTCCAGATCTTTCAGTTACCACATCCTCCTCCACCCCAGTCTTTGCTCCAACATCATCTACAACGATACCATCTCTAGAATGGCCAACATGGGCTACACAGAAGGAGTCATCAGGCACCGCTTCTTCATTGCAAAGGATAGGGACTGGGTTTTCTTTTTCCTTTTTTTTTTAAAAAAAAATTGGTCAATGTATAAACGGGGATTGGGTTCATTGGTTTTTGATTGGTTTACACGATTTTTGACCGATTTTTAATTTTTTGATTTTTACACTGCAACTGAATCCGATGAAGGATCGGTTCCCGATTTGACTGCCGGTTTGGTCTGATTACCTTAACCTTAGATGTTGCACATTAAATGTGTGATGTGCCCCACTTTATGCCGTACTAGCAATTAATAGGGCAAAACCTAGTTAAAGCAAAAACCTAAACTCTCATTATTTTTTTTATTTTCCTCATATCCTAAAAAACTAGCCCATACCAATATCCATAAAACATGAGTTATAACCATTACCTGAATAGGCATATGAATTTTAGTTCAAAATATCGCAAATTATGCATAACAAATTGAAACAGAAAAAGTTATCATCTTCTTTCTGCTCATATGCTAAATCCCCTGTTTCACCTTTTTGTTCCTCATTGAAGTATGAGAAACGTTGAAAACTTA
Organism: Pterocarpus macrocarpus; assembly: GCA_031439585.1. Lineage (NCBI taxonomy): Eukaryota > Viridiplantae > Streptophyta > Magnoliopsida > Fabales > Fabaceae > Pterocarpus > Pterocarpus macrocarpus. Next base: position 19,975,512 of record CM062520.1, read on the forward strand.
CACAATTTGTGTGAGGAAATTTTTTACCTCAAAGCTGCTGATGTTTGAAGCGCTATTTGAGAACGTGTTTTTGATGGACCAGTGTAGGGAAAGGGAAGTAATCATGAAAAGGTTGGAGGAGTTGGTTGGGGACGCAAAGGAGAAGAAGAAGGTGAAGGAAGCAAGGGATATGAGGATCATCATGGCATGGATTTAGTTCTTGCAGAAGAACGTTATGAAGCTCTTGAGATTTACCAGGAACTCACAAGAAAGCACCTTGGTGATTTCTGATCTTATTTTTGCATTGTAAGGGAATGATTTATGGCTTGCTTGATAGGAACAATAAGGCGAAGGAGCAATTTGCAAGCTACAAGGAGTTGTTTCCCAAGAAATTTATCATTGATGGGTACTTAAGGATCCATTTCTCAATGATGAAATTGTTTGGCCCAGATAAAAGTTGAAAATAACGAAATATTCAAAAAAAAATTGAGGTCTTTTTGAAAATTTAAATTTAAAATAATAATAATAAGAATGAATTCATACAAGCAAATGCAAAGTTTTGCCATCTAATATTTTTAGGTAGGTATTCCCATCTACAATGAAATTCTTCTACCTTACTTAAGCACTCTTGAAATCATGAGTGGGTGTAACTTGTTTACATGTATTTGCAGAGAATTGATAAAGTAAAACTAATAATAAGGCTTGACTCTCATGATCCCCACTTGGCAGAACTCAGTAAAGCTAAGGAGGGGCTCCTCTTTGCATGGCAAATGGGATTTGGAAGAGACTACCTGGAGGGAGATGCACATAATGTGTATACTAGCATCAAGGATTCATCTGAGGACCTAACATACAATGGGTCAATATTGCAGGACATTTATTTATTTCTTGGTTCAGTTTTTTTTTTTTTTTTTTTTATTGTAGTTTATTCCTAGAGAATGTAACTATATTGCAGGGCCGTGTCTGGCAAGCTTGGTGTTTAGCTTGAGGATCCACCAGATGACATTGTCCCTGTTTTGTTTCATGATCTGTTTAATAAATTTGGCGCTTCCATCCACCGAAAAAAAAAAAAAAACTAATAATAAGGACAATAACTGAGTTTTGCTAAACTCTATTATACTTCTATTAGAGCCTTGACACTTGCATTAATGGTCCTTGTGTTTGCATTTTTTTATTCCTTCATGTATCTTAGATGTAATTTCATAATGGCTTCGTGGTAATGTACAAAACTCTACTGTGGATGCATTTGCCATAATTATTTAATAGTTAATCCATCTTATATGAGCTTTTAGTGGTGGTAAGTTGGTAACCTGTGTTAAAAGGACGGTAATCCGTATTTCCCATTTCCATATAATATAAATGATTGATTTTTAGGATATGAAAAGAAAGAAGATGATAATAGAGGTTTAGGCATTTTGCTTCAACATGTAAGAGGAATATGGTATTTGGGCTTTAGAGTTTGAAAAAGAGAAAGATGATAATGAAATAAATTTAAACTCTTTATAATTCGTTAGGGACAAATTTATTCTATCATTTGTTAGGGTGGCACAAAACGGGTCATGTCATACATTTAACAGGCCATGTATATTCACTTCTGTTAAGTTTAATAACGGATACTGAATAGAAAGACTAACATGTCTCACATTTTGAAAGTGATGGACCTTAGACAAATTTTTTAGTCTTAAGGAACTAATTTGTGCCTTCATATTTTGTCGGGAAAAAAATTATTTTCTTAAAATGAAAAGGAAGCATGAATTGTGATATAATGTAATCATAAAGTATTTTTTTTTATCATAATTAGAAGTTATTAAATTGTTTATATATGACACATATAAAAGTATTTTAAATTTATAAAATTATAATTTAAGATATGAAAAATTACTTCTCAAAAATATATTTAAATTATTATCTTACATTTATATAGTTTCAAATATTAAAAGGGAGGTGAAGGCATAAAAACGTTAAGATTATGTCAATACTTGATTAGTTCTGACATTTCTTCCACTTAAGAAAGTTTTCGAATTCAAGTTTTGTAAAAAGAAAAAAACTAATGCTAAAAAAGTTTTATCCCTATAGCCGATAGATCCGGCTCCAGTGAAATTAATTAGAGTCCAGTAAATTTCAAATACTGGTGGTTAATTTATATCAGAAAAGATGTCAAAAATATTTTTAAAAACATAATTAACACTATTTTTTTATGCTATATTTTCTCTCTTTTCTATTGTTTATAATCAGATGCAACTTGCTATCTATTTCTTAAAATAAAGAAAAATATGATATTTACAATGGGATTAATTTTGATACAGAGTTTTATACTGTCATCCAATTAAATACTTCTATTTGTAAAACTTTTACAATAGTGAGTGATTAAGTCAAATACTTTTATTGATATGAGAATACATGATTAAATGTCTGAATAAAATTTTTGTATAATAACAGTATATATAAATTAAATCCAAATAATATTCAAAAATACTTATTTATCAAAATAAATATTTTTTCAGTCCCAATAAACACATTTAAAACGGGCTCAACACTATAACAGGAAACGTCAAAATGTGTATTTGAATTAGCTTATTGTTTAAAATTTAAAAAACACTTATAATCAAAACTTCAAAATAGTTTTCGGAAAAAAAAAATTAAAATAATTTTTTGCTAAACAATAAACATGCTCTAAGTTTTGAATGTGTGCGCAGACTCAATTATGTATATGTGCAGAAAGAATAAGTGAGATTATAATATAACATAAAGCAGTACAACGGTTTTTTTTAGTCAACAAACGAGTACATGGATAAAAGGACTCATTCCAATATAGTAATCAAGACAGCGGATCTGGGCCAACATTCAGTTCAAAATTGCAGTGATCCTTTATCTTGGATTGATGCAAAGTTAAACCCAAAGCCTGAAGAATAAAATAGTGGAGCATTTTGGTCAAAAAAATAGTACACTGTTTTGGTCAACAACTTGCGCCCCTTAGCAGTTGGGCTGCTTGTTGTTGGATCTAGCATTTGTGCCCTATTGTCATGGAACAGAGGTTTCCCACCTGGGTTTAGGAATTAATTGGGCCTGCACCACACTAGATGCCATTGGACCTCAGCTTCACATTGGTCGTTACCCTTTTAAACCAACATATAGAGTTATGACCTCCAAAAAACAATAAAAGCCAACATTTATATTCTGGCAGCCCCTTCTTTTGTTGATAGATGATGATTTTTTTCCGCTCGCTTTTCTTCTAACCTTTTCCATTACAGGATAGTCTGATTGATTTTCTGTCTAACAAGTTTTTCATGATGGTAATAGTATGAGAATTGTGCAAGAGAGCTTGACGTTAACATTTTGTAGTTGCTGATACAACAAGTTGAATAAGAAGATTGTGCTTGTGGTATGTGATAATTGGTCGTCTTTATTGATGGTTGATGGTTGAGATTTGTCTGCTTTATTTTGTGGCGTCAAGAGGCAAATGGCCTCTTTTTTTTTTTTTTGAGTTTCCAATTATGATCTAATTAAGGTTACTAATGTGTTGATAAGTACTACATAATGAGACTACCAGTAAGCTAATATGTACCATAATATTGGCTTAGATGCCCACATGATTGGTATTTGGATTTGGATGGCACGTGTTTAGCACTTTAATTAGTGGTTTTAATGTTGCTCCTAGCACTATTTATTCTTTATATACTGTTGGTTAAATTTTGGATTGAAAGTGGATCCAAAATACAGATCGAAGATCTAGCAAGTTCACCTTTACTATCATATATATATATATATATATATATATATATATATATATATATATATGTAAAATCGTCATTTGTTTTGATGCTTAGTATCTAATATTGTATAGTGTTCATTTATTATAATCTTAGGCTTAGTTTACGTTTTATTGTACCAGATACTCTCTAACAGGCTTTGCCCTTGATTTTTAATCAATAAAATTATGTTGACACAATGTTTTTTAAAATAAAAACTAAAATATGGTTTCTAACAAAGGAAAAAGGAATACTAATTTGAGATCAAGTAATCAACAAATATGGTAAATAGCATCCGCTTGTTGATACTAAGCACAATGATACTAATTTGAAATAAATTATAGCTTGCTTCTATGTGAGTTCTGACTCATTTTTTCTCAAAAGTTATCTATCAAGGATTTATGCCCTGCTCGCACTTCAATTAAAAAATGGCTTATTTTTTAATCTTTAATGTATATGTTAAGAAATTAAAATAACGTTATTATTCATTTTAATTACTTAAAAGAAGAATTAAATATTTGAAGAACTTCTTCCAAGTGGCTATGAGGGAGTCTGAGACTAGTCAAATTTGCCAACCCACCCATCCCATCATGAGTAAGGCTGGGAATCAACCAACTTTTATCCTCTATAATATTAAATTAAATAGTCGTTCTGTAATTACGTCAAGAGATAATTAGACAAGCAATATGAAAGCTTTACTGATTTCCTACTATAGTCTGGTGGCAATAAATATTTGTATGAATTTATTAAGGCTCACGCGAATTACTTGTTTTTTTTTAACAATTCCGAGCTGGAATAATCAAGGTGCCTATAAATATCATATGTTGATTTTTTTTCATCTCTTCTATTGTTTATATAAAAAGTTTTTAAAATTAAAATTTAACTTGAACTGAAGTATATAGCTAATTTAAGAACAACTATGAATTGTTTTGTTGGAGATACAAAATTATAAAATTTTTACCTCCTGTCATAATCGCATCACTTTCCAGCCAAGTGATGTCGTTTGCAGTTTAAAGCCCTACCATTAGGTCCATTATATTACGTTAAATAACAATTCTATAATACTTCAATGAAGATTGAAGACTGATATTTGCCACATTTATTTTACATTAAAATTTTACACTTTTTCTTTAAGTAAATAAAAAAAGAAACACATTTTTAATATTTATTTTCTCTCTTTTTTTTCCTAAAAAATGAAGATACAACACTTAAGAGTAAAATAAAGGTTATAAATAACGTTTTCCAAATTCAATTAAATTTTAACCAGAGATTCATCAATGGTCAAATTAAATTGATTAACAAAAGTCATGGCTTTATACCTATATTTTCTTCCCTGCCCAAGTGATTACCATGCAGCGTTTGCTCTGCACTATGGGCTTATTTCTTACCCAATATAAATTTTAATAGGGTGAATTCATATTATATTATTTATTTTTATCTTATATGTTAATTTGGTGTGAAATAAAATAAAATAAAATTGTTCAGCCTGCTTATTTTTATCTCATGATTAGATAAAATTAAATCATTTATTTCTAAATTTATTGTAAAATAAATTGTTAATATTTTTTATGTATAAAAATATTTGTGTCAATTAAATTATTTCACGACAAGTTTTAAACGGAATAAAATTACACAATTATACATAATGCATCAAATGTTGGATAGTATAAAAATTTATCCAGTGTAAAACTTTAATTATAACATCAAGTCTTATACTATCAAAATATCAGATGTTATTATATATCTACATGATGTACCAAACAAAGCCCATATTCATCGAACAAAGAAAAAGATTATTTGATGTCAACTACTTTCTCAAGAGTTATTAAATAATATTTTTACAGCATTAAAGCATGAAAGGAATTTACAAAATCTTTATAGATGAGAAGACTCATTCAAATCCTTCTAGATGATATTGATTTTAGATGATATTTGCTGCCACATTTATCTTAATTTTTTTTTCGTATAAATAGTTATTAGAGATATAATAAAATTATTTAGTCTTTCCCTATTTAAGAAAATTGATCATTAACATAATAACAGTGCTTCATTGATTAAGGGGTTAATTAGATTCTTGCTGCATTTATCCTTTTAAATAACACTACAAAAAGGAAATTACTAAAATCCCTTTGCCTATCTTAAGAATTGAGTAGATTTAACTCAATCTTAAATGCTATATCATGATATGAGAGTTGCCCAAATTTTTATAAAAGTTATGTAGGCCTTATTTCTAGCCGATGTGAGACTTTAACACACCCCTTTCACATTTAGGGTTGGACATTTGGACCATAAAACTTATAAAACTAGACATTTGCGGGTGACTCATCAGAAAGCGTGGGATAGGCTCAACTCTTAAGATAGTATTAGAATGATTGTTATTGGACCACTTGCAAATATCATGTCTTACAAATTTTACGCTCCAAATGTCCAATCCTAGGCATGAGGGGTGCTAGATAAGGGTGGCAATGAGGTGGGTTGAGGTGGGTTTTAGTTTAACCCGAACCCATCCCGCACTCTATTGAACAACCCTCAACACGCTCCTACCCTACCCATGGATTTTGGCATTAAAAACCCAAACTCTACCTACAGATAATCCACCAATCCATATTCTACTTGCCCCCATCCATTGGCTACTGCTTCTTTTAAATACCTAAAAAATTATTTTAAAATTTTTTAAGATGAAAATTATTTTAAATTTAATTCGTACTTAGGGTGTATTTAGTATGAGAATAAAAATGAAGTGAAAATTTTCATAGATTAGCTTCATATAAAAATTTATATATTAAGCTAATTCATAAAATTTTTACCTCTATCTTTACTCCTATACCAAACACACATTTAGGATGATAGAAATATTAAAAAACAATCTTTATATATATAAATTATATATGATAAATATATATTAAAGCTTACATAAAAAGTATATACAAAAATTATATTATGTGTGTTTACATATATATATATATATATATATATATATATATATATATATATATATATATATATATATATATATATATATATATATATATATATATGTATGTATGCGGGACGGGTTTGCCTTGAACTTGAACCGACCCTACCCATATCCAAATCTATCATGCTATGGGGCGTGGTGGGTACCCATGAATTAGGTTGTAATTGTCATCCCTAATGTTAAAGTCTCACTTCATCAATCTTTTCCATGAACTAATTTTTAGAGTTAAATTAAGTTCACTCAATTTCTTAAGAGCATGCAAAACAAACCTCAAATCTATACAAAGCATAAGTTTATCATTCGTGAGTTATCTCTATATATATATATATATCTTAGTTTTATGCTATTTCTATGTAAAAAACCATAAATTTAGTCTCCCATTTTTTCTTAACCTCTAAAATACCATAGCAGAAACATCAAATAGCTTGTCATCAAAATTAATCAATGTGAAGGAATGAATACTTTGAATAGTTCATAAGGAGTCGCATACATTAAAATTCCCTTCATTGTTTTTAACTTTTCCTTACAAAAAAAAAAAAAAGACACTAGTTATCAAAACTATTTGAAGAAATTATGTTTATTAAAGGAGACAAGAGACTTTAATGTCGCCAGCCCATATTATTCCTCCTCCTGAATGCATGCAAAATAGTGATTCCACAAGGAAAAGCTTTTCTCAATGATTTTCCATTGACTAAGTAATGACCTACTAATAAAAAATATAATTCTGTCTCCTTTCATTGCGATTCATCGAGTGAAACAAGTGACACTTCCTAGAAACTCATGAATCTCTATAATTCTCATTATAATTAAGCACTGTAAGCTGCTTGTAAGTTTCTTGAGAGAAATCATGAGTTCGTATATATTAAGTTATTAACTAACCTCCAAACTTGGAATTCTTTGCTCCATTTTTACTTTTTCCATTTTCCAAAAGCCCTTCCAATAATTTGAGGGCAACTTCGCAGCAATTCATGCATCTAGTTAAAGTTAATTTTGACGAGGAAATTAAAAGAAAAGAAAAAGACTAAACACAGTACATAGTTCACACTGCGCTGATGAAAAATCTATATATACATATGCATGTGTATACCTTGTTGGCCACAACAAGCAATCAGTGAAAGCAATGGAAGGCGGAAAATAGCAGGGGTTTAGGGTATCTAGTCGCAGGAGAGATAGCACCAGCTGTGGTACATATACATGATTATACGAATATATATGATATGAATATAGCCATAGCCAGCGCTATCCTCCTGTGACTCGATACCTTTCAACCTCTAATTAAGCACACTGATGCTTCACTTCAAAGTAGTAAGACTATGAGGTATTGATTACCATCATTTATGTTTTTTTACCGCAATATTCTTTTCTTAGTTAAGGTTGTCATGCAAAGAATAGATGATCGTGCAATGGTGAATCCTTGGTTAATTGTTCGCTATATAAAAGGTATAGATCAAAATTCCCTTCTCACTTTACTGTTTCATCTGGGTTTGTAAATTTTTGTGGCAATCGGGTAATAATAAATGATCATTTGTTGCTGCAATGCAAAAGGAAAATATTGTCGTCAGAGGTTTCAGAATTGCAATTTTGTAATGGTAATCATAGTTGGGAACTGCATTTTTTAAAGCTTAATTAGTTTGATCTATTAATATGTTTGGGTATCTTTTCAACGTGCTTAAATTTATATTATCATAATAGTACTGCACCCCAAAAAAATTGAAGTTATTTATTACATTCTTTCAAGTTTAATTTTATTGCATAGCATTTTTTTTCTTCCTTTTAAAAACATAACTTCACTATGTTTTTAGGCAATTACCAGGTGAAAGTGCACTTTTTAGATTATCATCTTTGAAGATTTTAAATTTTAAAACTTCAAAGTATACAGTCGCAATGTTTCTTTTTTACTTTTCTTATGCTAGAAAATCGATGAAGTACGGTTAGCAGAAAGGAAGCGCGATAGAAGATGTGAAGTAATAATGGGAGCACTAAACCATATATCTTTAAGATAAGCTTCTTCTAAATCTACCAAGCGAAGGTTCAGTTAATCATATTTGGAAAAATGGAATTGCAAGTCTTTTCTCCATCACACTATTAAGTTTTCATGCCACTTAATTGAAAGTTGAACCTTAAATATTTGCTTATTCAATATTCTAACAATAAACACGCCTTTTGAAACTCCAGTACTTGTTTCATTTTCGGTGTGGACGTTCAGCCAGATAATGTAGATATTAGTGTATCTATCGCTCGGTCAGTTTTTTCTCTTCCAACTGCTTGAATTTTTTTGGTGCTAGATGTTTTCTAAGTCATATATATATTGAAATGTCTAATTTTAAAGTTTTGATTAGTTTCGCAAAATAGTTTTTGTTTTATTTCTTATTTTTAATATTAACTATAAAAATACTACTTTATTTTCATTCTCTTTCATGTTTTTGGAGTAAAACAAATGGTATTCTGACATCATGTGGTATTATTATTATTCTCTTTCACGTTTTTAGGATGTGTTTGTTTTAATTTTTTTTTAAAAATGATTTTGAAACATATATTTTATATATTGTTGAAAAAACTAAATATTGCTATTTTTTTAGAATCTATTTTTTCAGTTTCTATAAAAAATTGAAATAAATTTTTTTAAAATTCTGATTATTTTTAAAAAATTATCTAAATATATGAAAACTAATTTTTTTGGTAAAAAAAATAATTTTTTTACCAAAAAATCCTAAATAAACACACCTTTTGAGCAAAACAAGTGGTATTATGGCATCAGGTCACATGACACAACTTAACTACATTTATTTAGGATTTGTCAATGTTTTCGCAAAGAGCATAATCAATATTAAGATTTAGTAGTAAATACTTTCTCCGTCTACTTATAACTGTCTTTTAAGATTTTAGCATATAAATTAAGAAATTATTAAAATTGCAAAAACATAAAAAAAATTTAGATTATTTTGATAAAATTGTCCCTTTTTAGAAAATTATAAAATATTTATTATTAGTAGGTGAGTAAATAAGAATAAGGGTAAAATTGATAAAAGTTAATTAAAACTATCGTAAAATTCTGAAATGATAGATAATTATAGATAAAAAAAAAATTTTACTAAAAAAGACAATTATAAGTAGACAGAACAAATATATTTGTAGGTTCATAGACTTTTGTGCAAGTTCAAAGTTAAGAAAAAAATGGAACGGTATTAGATTTATAACCATTTTAATGTTAATTGTTATTTTGACAAGAATAATAATATATTCTCTTAAAATATCTTCTTAATTTTTAAACAAAGAAAATAATGATTGATTTTTATGTTAACAAGATAATAAATGTATTTTATAACGCATTTAATATTCTTCATGTGTTGACGTCATGATTAATTCATGTGCAATCCGGACTGATTGCCAATTTGATTACTCATTCAACTCGTCAATTTAGTTTGGTCTAAGCAATTGTTGTCTAGACCGAATTGACCAGGTTATCATTCAAAAAAAAAAGAATTGGCATTTTAATTCATTAATTCAAATTCTATAACTCGTTCATCCTTCATGTGTATAGATTGTTCTCAGGCACTCTCTATTTTGTAGTGCGAATTCTTATAGCTTTTGTTTGGGAGTTAAGGGAAAGAAAAAGTAATGTACTCAATTATTTTACTCCATCATAAAGTCAGTCATAAGATTATATTGTAATACTATATGAAAAGTAATCACTAACCAAGAAGTTGAAATTATTTGTGAATTTAATTTGGATGCATTGATCATATAAATTTTTTTTTATACTATCATTCAATTATATCTTACCACATCAGTAAATATGGTTAAATTTTATACCTACTACTTGAATGGTCATGTAAATGAAATGATATAATTAGTTAATCATGTAAAAATCTTTTATACTATCAGTGTATCCAAATTAAAACTATTAGTTATTAGGTAAAATTAATCATGTTGTATTTGATTTCCCATACAACAAGAATATTTCTTGTATCTTGTCATTATTATTTTTATTGAGAACTCATGCTGCCAAGATCTAAAAACAACACAGAGCAGAGTAGAAAATCCCCAAAGTATGATTCAAGCCCAAGTTTTATCAAGTTTCTCTAAGAAGATACTAACCAGAAGTAAGAGAGGATCAGACATCAAATATTGGTGGAATTAGGGTTTCAAAAAAGGGGAAATCTAGAATCGTGCATAAACATGAATTCCACATCAAAATCCAGAGATCAAAAATTAGAAAAAGGTGCAAATTTTCTCTGAAGAAAGATGGCAACCAACTCTGGAATCTTTGACAGATATCGAAAGATGTTCAACCAGACCAACAACAATGACAAATCAAAATCAACAACAACACCACATCAAAAATCAGCAACATATCAAGAATCAACAAGTATGGTAGATTTAGCAACCAAAAAAACAAAAAAATAGATTAAAAAAAAATCAAATCTCCTCAATTCTAAAAAGCAAGAAATCAAGGTTACAAGTGGTTGCTGTAACATCCCGAAGCACAGTACATCTAATTAGTTCCATTAATTGATTTATTTCATTTCATTAAGAGATACACGTAATTAGGGTTGAGATGTGAATGTTAGGGTTAGGAAAATTTTAATTTGCTATGTAGAGATTTTATTGAAGACTATTAGCAACATTTTAGCTAACTTAAGGAAAATCAGTTTATTTCGATGTTGCGTAATACAAGAACCTAATCAATAGAAATTTATACTATAGAATGTCATGAATACCAGTTGAAGCTCTAGAATGAGTGGCTAAAATTTAGCCACCCACACCCCTCTTGTTGGCACAAGACTAGCCACAAAAAGGGGAAGCTTAATGAAAATGCAAGTAAACTTGAATTCCACCAATCACAACACATGAGTCACCTCCCTTTTTATGACTCAAGACCAAACAAATTTCAATCTTCTTCTCACAAATTCGGTCTCCACACACCAGACCCCTTTCTCTCATTTTCTTCATCACTTCATCTCTTCATCCTTAATTCTTCACTTCACTTCCACACCTTCACCCAAACTTGCTTCTTTTTAACTTCAACTTAAAACTTGAGGTAGGATTCTTGAATTTAATGGACTTTAGGATTTATGGGACCTAGTAGGGTTTCTTTGTTTTTCTTTAATATGATATTGTATGATGATTATACAACTTGTTTCAAATGAAATAACATGAAAATTCTTGGTTTGGGTTGGAAAATAAATCAAAAACTCAAGGAAAAACTTACGTAGAGTTGCTCGAAACTAAAACCCTAAGACCCGTCCATACCATGATCGGTTTATTTTGATCTACAAAAGTCAAAATTTAGTGAAACCATTTTTAGATGAAATTAGACATTTAGGGCTTTCTAACCATATAAATTATAAGACCATTAAATCTGAAATGAGAAAACTATGAATTTTTGAAGTAACCTCTCAAATCTAGCCTAGCATTCTGACCAGTATGGGTTGTGAAAGGCATAACTCGCCCTATACAACTTTAAATTGAACAACCAATTTTGTTAGATAGCTGGCACATAAATAATCATACCTTAAAAATTTAAGGTTCATATCTTGTGCACATTACTTCCAATAATTCTCTAAAATTATCCTATGTCCTGCTTGAATTGAGACAGGGTAGTACAGGACAATTGATTTTAAGAGCTTATAACTTGAGTTTTACTTACTCAATTAGGATAAAACTTTTGGGATTGAAAGATGATTCAACTAACTTTAATTGGTATAAAATTCGTATAGAAATGACAAGAAATGAAATTTTAGTGAATTTCTAAACTTAAGTGATCAGGTCTATCCTGAAAAAGGACAATCTTAGGTAAAACATTAACAATTTAAGTTATACACCTCAAAACTTAATGGACCAAAGAGGCTTAAAAATAGATTAATAAAGCTACAACATATTAAAATTTCAGATTAAGATAGGTTAAGATGAAATTTTGGTGTAATTTATAATACAGAACAGATTTAAGAATTTTAACGGATCTTGACAGTTTTCAAGTATTAGAAGTTTCATAAGCCATGAGTGATCAATGAGTGAAGTATTGACGGAAATCTCCACCATAATGTTGTGATATTGGTGTATGAATCTGATAGTCCTTGTATCTTGACTAGTTGGCTGAAATTACTCTATTTGCATTTTGGGAAAACATTATGTTTTAGCTATTATACTGTTGGATTTTCGGCAAAAGATATATGAGTTATGTACTATAAGTTCTTTAAGCATGGTCATTCATGACTATATGATTATTGATGAAAGTACGGATTCTATATTACTTAGGCCAGCCTTGGAATAAATTTAAAGGGGATAGATTGGTGGGAGAGTTAGGGAAAGTAAATCCAGCAATCATGTATAGAAGCGAGTTCGATCCTGAGAAGCAAATTATTATCGAGTTATATGGCTTAAAACTCCCAGGGGACCAATTATTATGATGCAAGTTAAGAAAGATAAAAGGTCCAGTGCATATGCATTAAATTCTAATTACATTCCCTTATATATATTATGTAACTAATATATTAAAGTCTTAGTCTGAATTATGAGTTACTACTATGATATTTATTTTTGCTCATTACATGTATCCTTGCTTTGTTTATTAATCTGATGAGTAAAATGGAATTTACTTTGGATACCAAGTTTTTAATACTTATAAAATTGGAGATTTTACTATATTGATCACACTTTTACACAATAAACTAACCAAAAGTAATTGAAAATGATTGTGATGTCAATGTGTACTAGTTAGCTAATTCTACTGAGAATTTTTTAAATTCTCATCCTACTATATGTTCGTGTTACTCTCAAACGACGATGATAATGGCCATAGTTTTCTTCGCGGAGGTGACAGAGTGGCAATGACACTATGACTATGCTTTAGATTCTCGGTACCTGACTGCTATTTCCCAAGTCCGCTTATATATATTCTTCTAGCGGGCTTTTGTTCCACCTATTTTTGGCTCTTTCTTCGACCCAGCAACACCGTTTCTGGGAGTTCCACTTTACATGGCTCACCCAGACTCTGTACCACCACACTAGGCTTAGCCACCCATAGTACCACCCCATCCTATACAATCGGAGTCCTCCGAGAGCAATCTATCAGAGATGATGGATTTCTTTTCCTCTTCATCATCAGCCTGAGACAATGGCTATGCACCAGACGACCCCAGGTCCACAAGTCTCATGTCGAATGGATTCCTCTCTTAGGAGTCCGTTTAGTTGAGCTATCAGATCCTGGAGACCGTAGTATTGTATAAAGTGACCCTCTTTTGGTGTCTTTTATAAGACCATAGGCCACAGGCACAATTTCTTTTTGGTCCTCTCATGTATTTTTACCAGTTTGATATGTCCCTTTGAGGACCCATATTGAGACAATCTTCATATATATGGATCAAGTACATATTTTGATAGTCCATTTTGATGTACTCAGAAGTTATAAATGAATGGATGAGGTTATATATATATATATATATATGAGATGTATTGTGGTTACTTCCTAAGAAATTTCTATCTTACTCTTTATAATTCCTTTTATTGTGGTGTGCTCCGTACGATACTTAACTTTACTGGTAATCAAACATTGTGTAAATAAAAAAAAAAAACCGATAACCCACCTTGATTAAATTTGACTTTGCCAAACTAAGGATCTAAAAGTAAAAGTAAAGCTGAGTTGGAAATCAATGGCAAACTATTGAGGACAATATTATGACTTAAGCATAATATTATATTTGGTAGGGTGTTACAACTATTTTGTGCAAGGAATCAAGCTGGTAGAGGATGGAGGAGTTGAGATCGACCGCCAAATGTTAGAAACCTCCCTCTACGAGTCAAGGAGAAAGACTTTAAAATCTCTCAATTTTGATTAATGATCAATTATGATTTACAATGAAAGTATTCCCCTATTTATAGCCTCTCCTATTCACTACCTACTAATTGAGATTGTATCAAATAAAGAAGATGGAGAAATAAAAAAAAAAAAACACACAAAATAAGACAGTCAATCAAACTTTAAATTTTTATTATCACTATTTTACACCATGAGTTCAGTTGCGTATTCTCGACAGTAATATAAAAGAGGAATTCGTCTACCTACTATACATATGGCTTCATACGAACCACAAGAAAGGCAGGAAACCTCGGAAAGTAAATTGCGGCAAACATGCAGAGATCAAGTTCCTGTCACAAGTTCATGGAATTAATTGAAAATAAAAATGTTTTCTATTTGTTATATATAGAGCAAATTTTCCTTCTTTTGAATCAAAGAAAGAAAATTCTAAAATAATATAAATAATATTGATTTAAATGATACAATTTTTTAATGAATTAATGATTAGTTAAGACCTATTTGTAAGCTCCTAAGTAATCAATTAATAATTTAACAAACTATTTAATGGTTAAATCGAATAAATTCATCTACATAAACAGTCTCACACTACATCATAATTGAAATTTAGTAACATTTAAAAAATGTTAATAAACTATGAAAAATTATTACTATTTACATTATTAGCATTTTTACATGTCCTGTGTTTAGACTATGTTACTAAAACGTTCAAACAACACTTTGTTATAGTTTTTAGCAACATTTATAAAAATGTTATGCTAATTAACATTGCTAAAAGCTAAATATGTAGTAGTTTCAAGAATTGAACATATTAAAACAATCTCCGTAGTGAGTCAAATGACCTAATTTTTCATTTCTAAAATTTATATGGCGATGCATTTTCATTAAAATATCACTTCTTCTATTTCAATAATTTGATGCTAACACTTAAGGTTTCTTATAGTCTCATCAGCGATATATGGTTTGTTGAAAAATGTCATTTTGATAACTTTTTTTCTTTACAAAATACGTTTCAACCAAAGAAAGTAAAATGCAAACTAAATCAGATTCATTTGATTTATAAACAAAAAAAAAATACTTGAAAGTTTCTAAGGAAATGATTTGATTTTAAAATTATTATTAATTATGAATTAATTTCTAAACCAAATTAAATACACGCAGTTTCCGTTTTACTTATAATAATATTTTCTCGAATTGGTTGACAATAGTTAGAGAAAAATAAATAAATAAAAAAATAGATGGAAGTTTTCATGAAATCCTAACCCTAATTTTTTATAAATTTAGTATGCCAGCTTGACATTCTACCAAACTCTTCCCCTCCCATATACTATTAATTTGGAAATTGACCAGCACCTGATCTAACCCTTGCTTCCTACAGCTTGCGATAGAAAAGACGTCACTTTATGCCGTGAAAAGTTTCTAGTTTGGGGCTGCACCAAATTAACGATCACTAGGTAACAAACAATCAAACGTAACTTCCATCGAAATTTCTCATATATATAAAAAATCGTCAGTGTAAATTCCTAGCAAGTATCTTGTTATTAGATTATTGGAGTTCAGTTCAACATGTCAAATTTGGAATATTCAAATACTCTAGTATTCGGCCGAATTGTTTGTAAATTTGCAACATTATTTATCATGTACCCTTTTTTTTTTTTTTTGGGTGGATAGGTGAATACAACTATGCTCAACTCTCGCAGAAAGAAGAGGAGCTACGAAAGTCAAGAGCGGAGAAATTTATACCATTCCATTTTTCAACTTTTTTGAGAGCACCTAAGCCCATAGTGCTATATATATACAATAAGGGGCAATCAAAGAAGGCACAGAAATAGAGAATACAGGGGCTGTGAGAGCCACGTCGCAGGATAGATGACACTGGCTGCGATGTATGCAAACATAAGTATGTGCTATAAGTATAGGCATAGCTAGCTAGCGTCATTGTCCTGCGACGCGATTCTCTGCAACCTCTGCGGCTATCAATTTCTTGCTCTATCACTTCTATATAAATGCAGTTCACTACACAATAACATCGTGTTTAATTTGGCTTTGCTTGCACTATATACTATTTGGTTTAGTGTTTGCTGCGAAGAATCGATAAACGTTGCGTTGCGCTTGCGCGTGGCTGCGAAAGTTTGTTCTTGGGAAAAGATTCAAGAGGTAAGATTTACTACTAATTTTGCAATCTATTGTTAGATCAGCCAACAAAAGAAATCTGCGCTTAGATCACGATCTATCTCCGAGATCAAAGGTGTTGCAGAGTACTACATAAAGCGTATAATTAGTTTTCTTATATGCAATTTACAGTTTAGACTTTACAGTGATTTTTTGCCATCTTCTTTCCATGTTCAAATGACAAGAAATTAATGGAAAATTAAATTTGCCTCTTATAAATATAGTACTTGAGGAATCGTATATTATAAATTGGATTACAATAAATAGAGTTTTGATATAAAAGAAAAATAAAAACTCGAATTTAATATTGCAATGCTTAACCCAAAAGTGGTTACTCTACAACCTTATGGGAACTTTAACTACAATGTCAAAAATTTGAATCTTGGAGTCATCACATTAAGAAGAGTTTTAGCTAATTATTGCTTCTAACCCAAAATTATGTGAGTAATTCTTAAGCAAAAAATGTAATGACTTAATATGATGCCCTTATACACAGTTTAGTTTGCATCTTGCGTTTTATTTCGGCAAAATTATTTTTCACATTTTTTAAAACTACATTTGTTCTTATACGCCTTAATTTGAGCTCGCAATTAATCTCGACTCAAATATTGACTTAGTTTTGACCATTTTTTAATAATTGAATAATCAAGTTAAAAAAACTTTAATTTTAATATATTATAAGTATAAGATTTGTTTATACTATTAACTAATTATATATATCATTTTTTCCTATCACTTTTTAGATAATTATTTTAAGAGTCAATATTATTAATAATATAATAATATATCATTAAATGACAATATATATTAAAATTAAACGCTTAAAAATTTTCATCATATATATATATATATATATATATATATATATATATATATATATATTTTGAAGTTTATAAATAAAAGAGCTGCTTTGGATGTGCTTATTGAATAAGGAAAAAGTACTTATTTTGATAAATAATTGCTTCTGAAATTTGTTTTACTTATTTATTTGTGTTTATGAAAAAAAAAAATAATCATAAAATAATCAAATGTCCACTTATTTTAAGAAACATGCAAGGAATTACTTCTGATTTTAAGTAGAAATGATTAATAAGAGAGAGAGAAAGAGATAGTGTAGCATGAATAAATGAGTCAATTATATTTTCAAAAATACTCTTGATATTTTTCTAAATAACAAACAATATCTCACCTTCCTCTTATCTGAAATATATCACATGAGAGAGCTTGTTTGTTATGAGAAATGAGAGAAGTCTCTATCAACCTTTGGATCAATTCCTTGCATTGGAACTAGTTCGTGTGGGAGTTGGAGTTGGAAAATCAATTGAATGATGTTTTAGTACAAGCTGGTGTTAAAAGGGAAAACGATGATAGAAGAAAGTGATGGTGTCTATAAAATTTGGGCACCTTCTCCACTAAATCATTCACTAAGGCTGTCTTTAAATTACAAGTGGGTGACTAGGAATTATTCAAGCATGCTGCAAAAGTTTGATGTCAGATTGCTTCTCCAAAAGTGAAATTGCTGGTTTGGTTTGTGGTGCTAGGCAAACTCAATACTAAAGACCGATTGGCAAGTCTTAATATAATAGATGGTGCTGAAACAACGTGTGTTCTTTGCAATGAGCAAGAGGATTGCACAGAGCATCTATTTTTCTCCTGCAAGTATGCGTGGCAGCTCTGGTGCTCTTGCCTCAACAAATGGAAGGTTGATTGGGTGATGCCCACTGATCCGAGAAGTGCGTTTGAGTCTTGGATTGGTGTCAAGTTAAGCAAAAGTCAGAAGAAGCAGTGGTGTGTGTGTTTCTTTGCTGTGGTTTGGTCTGTGTGGGAGGCAAGAAACAAAATTGTTTTTGAAAAGGAACCATTCTCTACTGATAGATGCAAGATTATTTTCTGGCACAGATGGCAGCTATGGTCCAAGACTTAGTGTACTTAATACAGTAATGGATGCTGAATAATGCAATTCTTGGCGGTGTTCACGGTGTAATGCTGATGGAGATTTGCTGAACTAATGTCTATTGCGTGGAATTTTGCAGTCCGAATTCGATGTGGGTGTGATGCTGAGGTATACACAAGGTGCTTAATTTGGCTAAGATAGTGGTTTGCCAAAAGTCTATATCTGGCTGGCTGGCTGGGTTGCTCGTGTTGTTTTTTTTATGCTCTTTTGGGGACTAGTTTTTTTCATGTTTTTGCTTGTGATTCCCTCTGTTTTGGAGGTTGAGCCTTTGTTATTGATCGGAGAAAAAAAAAAAGAAAAAAAAAAAGAGTCATGAGACCATATTCATCCCTTCCCCGCTTTTTTTTTGTTTTGGGGGGGGGGGGGTGGAGGTCAGGATCCACTGCTACTTCTGTGTCTCCATTTTTTTTTTTTTTTGAACTTCTTCCATGGTTACCTTTTTCACATCGTTATGTTGCAGTGATTTCACATTCAAATTCCCCAGTGCCAGAAATCCCCATGGCGCTCACGAGAGGATCACATCTCATAAGGAACTCAAATCCGCACGCATCTACTGGATAAGGAATCCAATGATGGACAACTAAACCATTTTGAAAAGTAGACTAACCTTTTAATTAGGAACTGTACATAATACACATTAGTATCATCTATGGACCATTGGTCTCGTATGGACGCTCAAGCATACTCATGAATCATAATCTAAAATTATTGATGTCAATGCACAGTAAAAGAATCGATCAGACACATAGAAATATTTCAACTATTTAAAGCATATATTAAAATTATAAATATATAAATATTATATAATCAATAATTGAAATGTTTCCATGATTCGGGTTCATGATAACTCGAATCTATATTATCATTTTTCCAAACAAAATGGCAACAAAGAAAAATAGAGAGAGGCCATAAAAGATGGAAAGGGAAATTTTAGTATATAGTCATGTGACTCATTAAAATTGCATATAGTCATGTTTTAATCTTGACCATTAAAATTGATCCAAGAGCTGTGAGAGGCTCTTCTCATCTCTCACAATAAACAATATATATATATATATATATATATATATATATATATATATATATATATATATATATATATATGCTTAAAAAATAAAACTTTTATACTTATTCCACTTAATAACTATTTGTATATAATGAATTTCATCAATCTAATTTCGTTGAATCATGTGATATTATGTTGATGATTAAGTATTACCAAATTTCAGAAAAACTGGATATTGATAGATTTGTAATTTGATAGTTAGCATTTGCTTATATTTTCAAAAGCATATTATACCTCAAAATTTAATGAGATGATGAAGTAGCAAATTATTTTAAACTTGTATGAAATTTTATAAACACTTGATCTATTTAGTGGAAATTTTGAATTCAATGATTGAATTGATAAAATTTAATATTTATAAAAAAATTATTCAATTGAGTAAGTATAACAAGACTTACTTTTAGAGTAAATGGATCTCCACCGATGGTATATTCTTTATCCATAAAGCTAGGACACACTTACTAAAATAATTTTTTATTGAATTTAACTTTTCATTGCCTATATATTAAGTTAAGTTATTTTTAATTAAAAAATAAAGAATATAAATTATTTTTATTATTTTGAAAATATTTATTATGTACAAAAAATAATTTTTTGTCCAAATATATTTTGAAGAAGTAATTTTTCGTGTTCTCAATTACAATTTTATAAAAAAATAACTTTATATTTATCACATCTAAATAATTTAATAACTTTTTATTATAATAAAAAGTACTTTTATGATACATCCAAATATAAATAAACTTCTTGTTTATACTTTTGCTTCCAATTCTAATTTTGCTTTTAAAAATGTACTTTTCTTTTTTAAATGCTTATCCAAATAGGCCCCAAAAAAGTTACTTTAAGTAAAAATAATTACAAAAAAGAAACTCCAAATAAAAACAAAAAAGAAGTTTGAACCTCGTTCTTTTTTATAGTAATGGATTTTACAAAGAATCATTCGACCGATTAAAAGTTTGTTTTGTATGCAAATTCATGACATTGCTTAAAAGAAATAAAAGTCATATCACTTAATTCAACTCATCACTTTGATTTGAGTTTTTGGAAAATGAACAGACCCTGAAATTGAAACTACATGTAGATTTCGTGTGATTTACTTTAAGGTTGGGAAAGTATATTAAAGTTTTTAAAGAAGTTAAAATGCTATATAATTGAATTGCTGCAATTTAATCTAGCAATTGTGAATTTTTTTTGTTTAAATATCCTTTCAATATTTGCTCCCACAGCATATTTAACCTTGATTCTCCCTTCTCCATACCCAATCTAAAAAGCCCTAAATTTGGTTAAAGCATATTTAAACAACGTTGGCACCCACCAATTCCTCAATCATAACCTTGAAAGGAAATTGTGGATGTGCAGCAATCCTTGATCTCCATCCATTTGCAAACTCAAAACTCCAATTCATCACCACCAAGGAAGCATCAAGAAACTGAATAACAAAATCCTGTCTTAAAATGGACCACTCTACTGAGAAAAATACTAAGGATAACAAACATATATGGCAGTTTCTTAGAAATTTATCCGGTTAGCGGATGGAATATTCTAAAGGATGAAATATTCTATGATAGATCAACAAAAGTTAAATATATAATAATGTATAATTAACTGATGTCTTAAAAAATTTTATACTGGCAATGTGTTAAAAGTATAAGCTCAAAAAGTGAGAGTTAAAATAAATAAAGAACCAAAAAAGTGTAAACTCTTTTTTTCATTTGTGGAATACGGGGGCCAGAGGCCCAAAACAAGAAAATTACAAAAAAAGAAAAAGGTAAACTCTAAAACTCTAATTAAAGTAGGTTAGATATATTTATTCTTCTATCTACACCTCTAATAAAAAAAATGAGAGGAAGAAAAATGTGTTTTTATGTTTCAGAGTTAATTTGACAATGTACCAAAAACAAGTGTTAATGTGACGAAATCGAGAAAAAGGAATTTAAGGTAACCAATTCTCCCTTCTTATTATTATTATTATTATTATTATTGTTGTTGTTGTTTTTGAAAGGTTCAACTTTTTTTGGAAATTAAGGTGAAATATAAGGAACAAAAACGTTTTACATAAAAATAAATATTTTGTGTCTTTACTCCTATATTATTATTTTTCGGTTAAATTAAAAATTAATTTAATAACAACCAAAATTGATTGGTAGAAGTGGATTGTGTTTGTCACATAAAAAAGATTTTACTCCTATATTATTATTCTTGATTTTTAAATTGTGTGAACAATTTTTAAGAGAAAAGAAATAGATTATCAAGACATACAAGCAATGAAAATTAGAAATCGCTTAATAAACTATTGAGCTTGAGAAATTACACTATAAATTACAAAAGCAATTAAAAATAATAAATTCCAAATATGTTATTGATTATTATGATTTATTTAATAGTCGAATAGTATAAGACCTTTACGTAATTATTATCGTTTTGAAAGGCATATGGGATAGTAAGAACATTTATGTGTGGGGTCCAACCGTGAGCCTTTGAAGTCAAAGAAATAAAACATTGAGGAGACAGGCATTTAATGGTCGGTGTAAAAGTTTTGGGAAATTTGAAGAAACGAATCACTTATGGCCTAAGTGCAATAGGTCAGCCGATTAGGATTTTGTAAAGTGAGCAGTTTCGTGAAATGAGAAATAAGGGACTATAAGTGAATTTGATTTAGTTTATTTTAATAAAAAGAGAGTAATTTTTCAATTAAAAATATTATTTTTATAAGAGTAATTTATTTCATTTTTTATTAAAAATTAAAAATAATATTTTTTAATTTTTGAGTAAAAATTTAAATAAATAATTTTTATAAAAAATAATTTTTTAATAATTAAAAAATTATTTTTTGTCAAACAAAGTTAAAATAAATACAGCTTATATATTTTTGGATTCATTAATAATTTTAATTATATGGGTCTCATTAAATAATTTAAAGATAAATAATTTCTCTTTTTTTTTTATTTTACAAAGATTTTTGCTTTAGAATATTTATGTCCAAGTCAATTGTAGGAGGCATAGAGAACCTCTATAAATAGAGGTGCTTTAACAATTTGAAGGCAAAAGTAATAGAGCAAGATGCAAATGAAGAGGCAAATGAGAGTTAGTTTCCAAAGTGAGAAAAAATAGAGATTGTGAGTAAATTTTAAATAGTGTAAGATGCAGGCAAATATATAGAGAATATTTTGGGTATCATTTCTAACATACTTTTGTATTGCAATTATAAAAATTGTATAATATTTGAATAAATGGGTTCTCACTTGAAAATACTATATTTACTTCTTATATGAGAAAATGTGAAAAAGATATTATAATTATCTTTGATATAGTAGAATAATTTTTAGAGTTTGTTCCGTAATTTTTTCCTCAACATTTAGGGGTTTTCACATTAAAATTTATGTTTTTTTTTTCCTTGTATACTTTTGCAAATATTTATTACTGATACGCTGCGTGAATTGATAAATCTAGTTCTATTTACTACTTTGGTGCTCATTGTCATATTGCGACATCATTTTATTTACACTGAGAATCGATCCCCAAATCCAAAGCTAGTGATGAGTTATTTTAAATAATTAGATATATAAGAGATTTGCATGACCGTCATAGCAAAGTGATGTGGAGTCTCCAACTCCAAGCAATCTCCGACCATCAAGAAAATATTAGAATTTTTATAACATGGGCTTTGATCTTGCGTATATAAATATAAGTTTAATTTAAATATACTGACAGTACAAAAGATTTGTACACAGTCAACCAATCATATTTTTTTATTTAATTTGCATGACCATTCAAGTAGTGGATGTAAAATTTAACTATATTTACTAATGTGGCAAAATATGATTGATTTTCTGTCAATGCATCCAAATTAAATTCTACAAATATATATGTGCTCGATCAATAGCTCAAGTCATAGCTTGGCTTATCTTCCCATGATAAGATCCTATACAATCACTTCCCTTTCATTTTCCTCTAGTTACAATCACAACTAAAAATTCATTAAAACAAACAGATTTTACTAACGGCTATAATCTGCCAGTAATACCGACAAATAATTTGTGGGTAAAAATAAATAAATAATTGATGTGAAATTTTACTGACTATTTAAATATATATCGGTAAAATCGTCGACAAATATTAGCACCTAATAGCGCCAAACCATGATCAACGGAAAAATCATCAGTAAGTATCTATGTTTTCTTTTTTAATTTAATTTAAAAACTTAATAAATTACCAACAACTAATTCATCAATAATTTAGATAAATTAAATATTAATTAATTTTTTATTTTTTCTTTTATTACTGATAGATTTTTCGTCGAAAAAAGATGATCAATGAGACAAAAATCCATCAGTAAAACATGATCAATGAAACAAATCATTTCATTATCATTTTACTAATGGAAAGTCATCGGTAAAATGATAATGAAATGATTTGTGCCATTAAATTATTACTGACGGAAAATCCATTGGTAATAATGACACAAAATGTTAAAATGTGAATGCCCTCTTATTCTTCCATATTGATTTGAAGCCTCTCTTTCTCTCTTTCTCAATCTCCATTACTGCCCCAGGTCATTTTATTGCCGCCATAGTGTCTGTGGTATGTCAATAAATATTTTAATCAATTTATTTTTTTATTTAGTCTCTTTTGATTATTCCATTTTTTTATTCAAAGTTTTTAGTTTCTAAGTTAATTAACTAATTTAATTTGCTGTGTTGATTGATAAAGATCTTATTTGAAGCACTTCGAACACTTGGCGATTAGTACATTGACTAACTGGAGTGTGTTGGGAAGCTTTAGGTATATATATTGTACCCATTTTTAAACTTTATGTTTTCTAAAATATTAGAGAATTGAAATTTTTAGGATAGAGTTGTAGGATGGAAGAAGAAGGATGGGATTGCATAACTAGGAGAAGGCTTAGAGTTCCTTTCTATTGCTTGAATTGTGTGCTATGGTGTTGTATGCCTGCATGATGCGAAGTAAAAGGATGCGTTCTAAAACCGTTTTTAGGATTAATTGATTAATTTATATGATTATATGTGTTTGTTATTTATGTTTGACTAATAAAATAATGAGTATTACCCATTTTGGTCCTTGAATAAAATTTCGGGGGACAAATTAGTCCCTCAAGATTTGAAAGTTTACAAATAGTCACTCATCATTCAAAAAAAGAGACATATTGGTCCCTCCGTACAAAATCCGTACAAATTTATACTACCAAAAAACTTGTACGGATTCTGTATGGATGGACCAATATGTCCCTTTTTTTGAATAGTGAAGGATTATTTGTGGACTTTCAAATTTTGATGGACTAATTTGTAGCCCGAAATTTTCTTTAGGGATCAAAATGGGTGTTTTGTCTTTAATAATTTTTATGGAGGCTCCTAAAATAAGGGAAAACTCTACCCAAATTTTACTAATCACTTAGAATATTGTTTGAATTGAATAATTATTGTAATGAAATAAGTAATTGTTATGTATGTTTAGGGCATGAATTAATTTTTGTGGAGGATCCTAATTTAAGGCGAGACTTTACCTTTTTTTTTATTATTAATATGTGATTGTATCGCTATGTTGGTGTGGGATATTGTTCAGATACAAAATGTTTGCTCCAAATCGTGTATGGATGTATGATAGATTGCACCCAAGTCCGGGGGGATTAGACACCAAAATTTTATAATGGAGTTGAGAAATTCATAACGGCATGTGGTCGAATAAAGCAGTTTACACGTAAAGAGATAGTTACGTATCCTTGTTGTAAATGTAAATGTAGGAGATTTTTAGATATAGAGTCTATTAGATATCACCTATCCAAGGATGAGTTTAAGCCTAATTCCTAAGTTTGGATTGAACATGGGGAATCCCTAATATCGAAGAATCAATTTGATGTTAGTTATATTGGAAGTAGTTTGACTGGGGGATCCATGTAGACAACGAAGAGGGTGATAATATCATTTGAAAAGATAACCTTATTCATTATCAGGGAATGATTTTTTATGTTGCTGGCCATGAGTTTGGAATGTATTTCGAACTTATAGAAGTGGCTCTTAATTTGAATGATAAGAGATATTATAATTTGTTAGAGGCAGTGAATAGGCCTTTATGGGAAGGGTGTGTGCATTTATAGTTATCTCTAGCAAGAAGAATGTTGAGTAATAAGTTAGATACAAACCCAAGTCAAAGTTCCTTTGATCAGTGGGCTTTATTGATGAGTGAGATTAGTCCACAACCAGAAACTATTCCAAAGAATTTTTACTAAGCTAAAAGGTTATTTTCTAAAATTGGATTGCATGAAGTGAAGATCGATTGTTGTTTGAATGGATATATGCTCTATTATAAAGATGATGCTGTCCTGACTTATTATAAATTCTGTGGAGAGCCTAGATTAAAGTCGAAGAGAGGGGGAAGTCTGATGTATAAGCATGTTCCGCATAAAAGATTGTACTATCTGTCCTTAATCCCTAGACTTAAAAGGTTGTATGTATCAATAAATTCAGCACCTTACATGAGGTGGCACTTTGAGAACTAAAGGAGTGATAGTGTAACAAAACATCCTTATCATGGTGAAGCTTGGTATCATTTTGATCGAACCTATCCTGATTTTGCATATGATCCCCGCAATATTAGATCAGGGCTATGTGTCAATGGTTTTACTTGTAACAGTCAATTTAGTAAACCATATTCTTGTTAGTCTATGGTTGTTACTCGTTATAATCTTCCACCTGAAATGTGCATGAAAAATCCTTATTTATTCTCAACTTGCATAATCCCTGGTCCCGATAATCCGATTGCCAAGATTGATGTCTATCTTTGACCTTTAATTGATGAATTGAATGAGTTATGATATGATGCTGTTTTGATTTATGACATCTTAAGCAAGCAGAATTTTAGGTTAAAGGCAGCATTGATGTGGACCATCAATGATTTTCCAACTTACGGGATGTTGTCTTGACGAATGATGCAGGGTAAATTGGCATGTTCAATATGTATGGAGGATAAAAAAGCGTTCACTTTGAAGTATGGTGGAAAGAATTCTTGGTTTGATTGTTATAGAAAGTTTTTAGATAAAAATCATACTCATAGGCACAGTAGGTATGAATTTAGAAAGAACACCACAGAGAGTGAGGATGCTCCTGTTAGACTTATCAGTCAGTAAATTTGTGATAGAGTTAACGATTACAAAGTTAGGAAATCCGTTAGATTGTTTGGCTATAGGATAGAGTACAATTGGACCAAACAAAGTATATTTTAGGAACTACTTTATCGAAAAGATCACTTAGTCCGTCATTATTCATATATGATGCATGATAAGAAGAGCATATTTGATAATATTATACACATTGTGATGAATAGTGACCGAACTAAAGACAATGAGAAAGTAAAGATGGATTTAGAGAAGTACTATAGATGCCTTGAGTTAAATTTATTACCCTTAAGAGATGGTCATTGGTGTAAGCCTAAAACCAGTTATACATTGACCTCTGTGTAGAGATAAGATATGTATAAGTGGGTGTAAGAGTTAAAAATGCCCGATATTTATGCTTCAAACTTGGGTAGGTTTGTGAATGTTGCACAAGGAAAGTTTTTTGGCATGAAAATCATGATTGTTATATATTTATGGAGTGTTTGCTGCCTTTTGCATTGAGAGAACTATCTGATCATGCTTGGAGGCTGTTAACTGAGTTGAGTGAGTATTACAGAAATTTGTGTTCATCCATTCTCAAGGTTGATGATATTTTGGTGATGGAGAAAAATATTATCATTATTCTTTGTAAGTTATAGAGGATCTTTCCTTTTGGATTTTTTGACTCTATGGAGCACTTGCCTGTACGCTTGGCCTATGAAGCATGAATATGTGGACCTGTCCAATATACGTGGATGTACCTATTCCAACGGGAAATAGGAGGGTTCAAAAGAATGATAAATAATAGAGCTAAAGTAAAGGGATCGATATGTCAAGCATACATTTCGAAAGAGATATCTAACTTTTACTTCTACTAATTTGAGTCGCATATTCAATCTAGGAGAACTAGAGTTGATTGGAATGACAATGGTGGTGAAAGTTCAATTGATCCAACCTTGTCAGTATTCAACCAACCTGGCCATGTTGCTGGACGATGCAAAGACCGATAGTTGACTGAGAGTGAATGGAAATATGCAAATTTATATATATTGCTAAATTATAAGAAAGTGAAGTCATTTAGAAGATAACTGATAAACTATTTTATTATATTCTTTGTTCTATGATTCCATAAATCTTATATAATGGTAAATTGTGATAAACTATCTTCTCTTATACTTTGTCTAATGTTTACAAGTATTTTGAACAAGGTATAAATATATTTTTAGTCCCTTTAAATATTTAATTTTTCGAATTTCGTCCCTAAAAAATTTTTTGCTTGGTTTTGGTCCCTTATTTTTCAGACATTACCAATATTAGTCTCTTCCATCAATTGAGTACTGTTAACTATTAACGTGGCAACGTGAAATCTAATCAGCATTAACACGTGTCAAAATCTCATGTTACCACATCAGCGCTTAACATCACTCAGTTGATGGCAGGGACTAATATTAGTAACATCTGAAAAATAAAGGACCAAAACCAAGAAAAAATATTTTTGAGGAACCAAATCCAGAAAATCAAATATTTAAAGGGACTGAAAGCATATTTAAGCCTTTGAACAATTATAAGGTTAACAATCCCTTGACCAATTTTCTGACTGGTTCAAATCATTTATATGTGACAAAGTGATTCTATTTCGCTGTTCGTATTTTTGTTTTTGTATTATTATGCAATTGATATTCCAATTTTTATACTTAGGTACATGATTAAATGAATGCTATAACCAATCCTCACTTGTACAATTTAGATTGGGGTCCAAAAATCGGAGTTTTGAGTTGACCAATGTACAATGTCAATGGTTACAAGTTTCATACAACTGAATTGGGAAAGGAGAAGAAAACTAACAATATTGAGGATTGTATTAGGGGAGATATTGGAGAAAGTGACTAGCATGACGTAGTTAATGAAATATTTGAGTTGGAGTACATTGGTGAACCTCTTAAAAGGGTTGTGTTATTCGTTTGTGAATGATATGATCCAACACGTCCCGAAAGAACATGTAAACACAATCACTACAAAATAATTGAGACTAACCACACTAAAAAATACAAAAATTTTGATCAATTTATCATCGTCTAAAATGCAAGGCAAGTTTATTACTTGCCATACCCTGGAAGATGCAAATCTAACTACAGGGTGGTAATAAAATACAAATCAAGGGGTAGAGTAGAGCTTGAAGAAATATTTGAGCAAGCATACCAACCGATGATCTAAGTCCTTTCAAGGTTATTGTTGATACCGACATTCCTTCAAATCTATGTTCCGTTTCAGGGGAAGTTGACATAATTGAACTCCCAAGGCAACATCCAATACATCAGGCTAATGAGAGGGAGACCAACACTGAGTATGAGGATGAGGAAGATTAATTCGATGACGATGTTGAAACTGAGAGTGATGAAAATAGTCCTCAACTTTTTGAATAACGAGGTGTCAATGTGTTGTGTCTTTATTTAGTTAACATATGTCTTACGTTTTCAATTTTGTGCATACATATTTTGATGTTATAGTTTAATTCTTTGCATTTATAGTTATATGTATGTTATGTGTGTTGAATACATTTATTGATTTATACATATGTTATATAGATTAATTATGGCAGGACAAGGATCTAGTTCCAGATGAGGCAATGGTAGATTAAGGAAGTATGGTCTACTCTCTTGCACTCATGCTCCATCCACCACCTCCACTATGCCCGTGTTCACCACTCCCATCACTGCTACTACCTCTACCCCTTCTGATCATTCTCCACATTCAGTAGTCATAACTTTTAGAATTTTTTCTATGTTTAGAATTATACTATGATAGTTTTATTTTATTTCTCCTGTTATTAACAATTTTTATTTTAATTAATAATGTATATTTTTATTTATATGGATTTTGAATAATTAAAACAATAATTTGAAACATTTAAATACTAATTTCAAATTTTAACTATACAAACTAGAAAAAAAAATCTTTATGTACCAATAAAATTTCGTCGGTAATTATATATATTAAAATACTATTTTTATTTTATCGACGGATAATACGTCAATAATATTATTAATATATAAAAAATGTTGTAAAATTACCAACGGAATAAAAAATTCATCAATATAATTTTGTCAGTGATGGTTTCTGACAGTTTATTATCGATGCTATTTTAATTATATTGACCAATTTTTTTCGTGGGTATAATCACGTATGTTATTGACAAATGAGGTTTTCCGTCGATAATATTCATCTTTTTTTATTGCTAACATGTATCTTGCTGATGGATCCCTTGCATCGATATTTCCATCGGTAAAATGTTTACCACTTGATTTGGTCAACTTTTTCATCGGCAAATCCGTCGACAATTAGTGCATTTTTAGTAGTGAATTATTGTCCTTGTGGATGTTGGATGCATGATTTTTCTTCAAAAATGGAGATATTATTTATGATTAACAATCACAAATCAATTCCATTTGTTGATCATTGTCACCAAAATAGTGTTAGAGTCTCATATTACTTAAAGATATGGCCAAACATACCCTTTTATAAGCTTTTGGGATATCAGATCCTATCCTATTCTTTATGTTGGGTGGTGCACAAATGTTCAGTGCTACTGCTCCTGCAAATTCCATGCTCCAGATGTTCATTTCTAAGCACAAGAGGTGTGTGTTAGAGCCTCACATTGGCTAAAGGTATAACCTAAATAGTTTTGGCAACCCTCCCTTCATGAATTAACTTTTGTGCTAGAGTTAGACTCAATAATCAATTTTAAGAAATAGAGTCTGTTTTAAGGAAGAACGCTTCTATTTGGTATGAAGCAACTGAGCATGAAAATATACAAATGAACAAATTATACAGTAGGGAAAGAATAACCATACGTGGTGAGGTTGGCATGAAAAAAAAATCAAAAACTAATAAAAAGGTGACATATCAGTTCATCAATTTTCATAACAATTTCTTTCGTATTGTGTAGCATTTTTCTTTAAAAAAACTAGGTTCAGAACCCTAAACCCTAAAGTATTTTAACTTAGAGCAAAGATTCAAAGTCCTTGATTAAAGGAAATTTAGCTTGCAAGGAAAGAGTGATCACTCGACCTCTAGCTGTCTACACCAAGATTGCAACTGCCCATGGAAAAGGAAGTTACTTTCGTACACTGTGGGTGTATTTGGTATAACTCCTATCCATAAAATTTTACCTCTCCATTTTTACATTTATACTGAACACACCCTAAGTAGATTTTAATGGGTCAAGGATGATTTCAAGTTATACCAGGGCAGGCTACGGGAGAGACAAGATGTACGTAGGGGAGTAGCATATATGGTTTGCTTCATCTAATTTTGTTGCACGTACCAATCTCAATATAGTGACCAGCATTTGGGGATGAAGTAATGCTACAATCAAGAAAAATTGTTAGAATATTTGATAGAAAATATCGTTCTAACAACATTTCTAATTCTCTAATATTTTTCTTGATTATTAACATGTAATTCTCTATAATTTTTTATAAGCAAATTCATTGATAACCTAAATTCCCAATTATTAATATATAATTTTTTAAGTATCCAAATGATATCTATCAAAGTTATGTTTAAAAAAAAAATTATTCTTTTTGTTTAAGCCTTGAAACTTCATATTAATTATTAACGAAAGATATTGCATTATCCACTATTTATTATCGTGGCAAGTTTGGCTGCAATATATTGCTGTAAGACTATGTGCTGTCGAACTAAGGGTCTTTGTCAATATAACCGATGCAGCTTTCTGAGTTTCTTCTTGGAATATCACTACATCAGCTCCATATGCACACAACAACATAAAAAGCACCTAACCTTCTATATTTAAGAGTCTTACGTTAACCTCAAAAAAATAATAATGTTATTTAATTTGATCATATATAAAAAAAATGAATGTAAGAGTGAACATCCATTGAGAAAAAAAAAATGGTCTCATTTATTATTACAAAATATTTTGTATGTTTCTTTCTTTATAAATGTTCATACTTATGGCTATCTTTTATGTCCAATTAACATTATTTAAAAAAGAAAAGAGTCTTATAAATTAGATTGCTGAGAAAAATAAAATGATTTCAAATTATAAATGTTCTAAACAGTACTAAAATAAAGTTTGAGTTTCCTAAAATGATGGTGCAAGGCACGAGCGAATCACTGGCTATGAGCATTCAAGTTTGTAAAGCACTGATTCCAAATTTTTGTGAATTTACATTCTAATCTTATCCAAATTAAAGGGCAGTACGTACGTATG
Source organism: Pterocarpus macrocarpus (assembly GCA_031439585.1). Classification (NCBI taxonomy): domain Eukaryota; kingdom Viridiplantae; phylum Streptophyta; class Magnoliopsida; order Fabales; family Fabaceae; genus Pterocarpus; species Pterocarpus macrocarpus. Next base: position 20,007,569 of record CM062520.1, read on the forward strand.
ACGTATGGTTAACCTAACTATATGACGCATGCGATCCCATAGAAGATTACAATTCACACGTATTACATAACTTTATCTTCCTCGTTCTTAGTACTGGCTAAAATTTTTCAACCTGGTTGTCTGAGATTAGCAATCTGATAATGACTTAAGTGCCCCATATACAATGAGAGTTTTTTTTTTTTTCCGCCCTTTTCGTTCGAGCGCCGCTTTCAAAGAGGCCAACAAATATTATAGAAAACTATTTTTTTTTAATATTAGCGATAATAAGATCCGAATATAAGATCTTATATGAATTACACAAATTTCTTATTATTAAGCCATCTTTAATGGTTTTATATTACTTATTGATTTTAAATTTTTTATTTTTTTATCTCAAAATTAAATATAAATCAAATTTGTTATAAAAATGAGATTTTTTTTAAAATTGATTTAAACCCTTAAATTACAAAATTATCAAATAAAATATTTTGTACTTAAATTAAATAAATAAATTTCAATATAAATACAATGATCTGAATTAGCTTCTAAAAAAATCTGAAATTAGAATCCTTAACCATGTATTTGGAATAGAAAAAAAATAGTTTATAAATTAAATTATGTGTTTGGAATTGAAAAAAATAAAAAAGGAATTAATTTTTTAAATCCAATAAAATTTTATTTTTTTATTTTGAAATCCTATAATTTTTATTAAAATTTGATGGAATTTGAATTAATTTCAACTTTAAATATTTAAAAAAACTGTTTTATCTATTTTAATTTTATAATACCTAATACAAATACCGCAGCAGAAACACCGCAAGCCAGCACGAAGATAAGTTCGTGATGCATCTCCATTGCTACAAACACAACCATGTGTCCTTGCACTCTTTCTTTAGTTTTCAGGGGTCATTTCGTTAATGAAATGCTGAGAGAGAGAAAAAGAGAGAGGGAGAGAGAGAGGGGGAAGTGTGAGTGAGTGTGCTGTGTGGTGGTTGCGTGTCAGAGAGAGAGAGAGAGAGAAAAGGAGCAGGAGAGAGAAGGGGAAGAAGGAAGTGTATGGTGCGAGGGTGTCTGAGAGAGAAAGAGAAAAGGAGAGAGAGAGAGAAGGAAAGAGAAGGAGAGGGAGAAGGAATGAGAAGGGAAATAATATAGGAATAAAGATGTAAAGTAATAAAATAAAATAAAATTAATTTTAATTTTAATGAATTTTAAATATGATATTTAATATAGGGAAGTGTTTTTTTAGAGCATGAATCGAGTTTTGAAACGAGCTTTTTGTATTTACATATAAGTTATAAAAATTGTTAAATAAATCCCATTATATTTTTTGATCTTGAAATAAATCCAATTATATTAAATTATAAATAAATAAATTTCATTCAAATGAAAATGATTTAAATTAGGATTTTTTATGTGTTCTTTCATCTTTCGAATCGTACCAAATTTATTCTGCTTTGGATCTATAGTCAATTTGTTCAGTATTTGACCTAATATTATGCTTTCTAATTAGTTCTGATCTGAAATAGACTTTTTCTAAGATTTTTTTTGATTGACGACTTTTCTAAGAATTCTTTTATCTTTATAAGTATGAATCAAATCAAATTATTATGTTCTAGAATCAGTAAATAAAGTTATCTTTTTTTTTTTTTTGGATGGAAACGACAGCATTCTTATATTATGTTATAACTTTAATCATTATATTAATTACTTAAAATATCCTTTTTTGGAAATTTTAAAACAAGCAATAGTTATTTTTCAAAAAAAAAAAAGTAACTCAAAAAGTAGCAAGTTTGAGCATAGTAATTGAGTTTGTAATCATGGGAGAGGAGGCAATTTCATCAATACCCCAAATGGGATTAATATCAGTATATCACATCCAAAGGATGTAATTACATAAAAGTTCCCAAACAATGAAACAAAAATAGAATGACAATAGTGACAAGTGAAATTTTCTTGCTTTAAGCTAAAATGACTAAAACCGTAGCTAATAAAAAAGTGCAGTGAATTTGGATAGCCTCTGTACACGATCCCCGCACCAATTTATTTCAGGTGGAGGCTAGACCCAAAAGGAGAGTTCAGATTAGCCTATTAGATTAAGGTTAAGTACCACACTTAATTGGCATGATTTTTTATGTGGAACTTGCAACATTTTTACCCCTATTTAAAAGTCAATAACCACAATGACCAACTCTAGATTTTCTAGGTTGTCCCCTCTACGACCACAGCAGTCCAATCTAGGTTGTCTACTTTAAGTGACTTCATTTTGACTTTTCAAATTACTACCTTCTTTCGTGTGTCGTCATCCCAATGAAAGCATTAATATTATGAATTCAAACACAAAGAAAAACCTAACTCAAAGGGTTAGTCTATTAAGTTGGAAAGCCCACTAAATTTAAATAACACACTTAGTTAGTATGGCTTCTCCATGTGAGAGTTGTAAGAGAGTGTTTAGGTAAGGAGACTCAATGTAGAAGTTTAATTCATAAAGTCCTTGGTTAAAGCAGTTTAGACCGTAATAATGAAAGGGTGATCCCTGGCTTGCCCACAATCCATTTAAGCTTCCTAATTCCTATATATGTATCTCCACAACAAGCACAACTGCATACAATTCTAAGCGGAAAAGGATTTTAGTTAATTCAAGACATCAGAATTAGACTTAGTAGGTAAAGATCAACGATGCATTTAAAGTTACGCAGGTTTGGGCAATATATATGGGCATTCATGCTCAAGGTTTAACCATTTGAAATCCACCAATAACAAGTCTTTTGGCATAAACCCTAATTCTATTCTATGTTTGTACTTGCACTTATAGGTCTATTGCACTGTAATAAGAGGGGAGAACAGGATGCAGGGACCATTACTATGCTTTATTATATCCTTTACTTCATCAAATTTGTTGTTTACGAATAGTGATCACTGTCATAAGTTTGAATATAATTGCTGATGACAGCTTCAAATTTGTTACTCATGCATCTAATAGCTGATCTATGAGTAAAACCTTCCTCTCTTTTTCTGGAGGAAATTAAAGATAATCATTAAAACTGCCAAAAACATCAGTCAAATTTGTAATAAGCATTCAAATTTTTTTGAAAAAAAGAATAAGACGTAAGTTGTCTTATTAATTTCTTCAAGCGTTGATTCTTTTGTCTGCTGTTGAAGCCTCAAAAATGAAGTGAAAACGAATGACAATCTTGTCTGGATTCTGGAAAGAAGGCCATATACTTTGCTGAGAAATGAAATGAGTGATTGGACATTCTTCTATTAGTAATAAACTTTTCTCTGTGTTAGTGCACCTAAGCTACTTTGGTCTTTTCTCTCAATCCTCTAATTAATCCCCTTCTTCTTCAGCTGCTTCTAAGTTCTAACCTAATTATCATCTTGGAGTTTTCAGCAAGTGCCCTTTTTTAATTGGGTAGCCAGGTAGGCGTTGGAACTTTGAACTAACTATTAAGACAAGAAGTAGCTTTCATATCCGCTTTTCTAATCGTCAATTTTGGCTGCAATTAATATATAATTGCTGTAGGATAATTATTGTCCTAATGGTCATCATCAGTGTAACTTCTCTGTAACTTTCTGAGCATCTTCTTGGGATATCGACATCACATGGATATAGCGCCAAATTAAGGCCACCCAATATATATATGGGCCTGAGGAAAATTTTCTATTTCCTACTGACTGGGCTCAATATTAGTCACAGGACTTCTCGAGTTCTTGTCACTACAAGAATTCAAATGAAGCAACTCATTTGAGTAGATTGGTGCAAATTACTTGGAACTTGCCGTTAGGTCATTTTCTTAATTTTGGTCAATGAACTGCTTCTACGTTCTAAGTGTGTTTGTTCAAATAAAATGTGGAATTAAATTACTTTCATTTCAAGCTTTCTGCTAAATAAGACTATGGAATTTTTCGGTTTTGTCTTGGTACAGTGGGAATTAGAGCTCAAGAACAAGATAAGTTGGACCTAGGGAAATGAACTTCAAAAGAATCCTCTAGCAACAGTTTCGCAATTCCACACAAATCAAACAAGTAAACAAAATAAAGAAACACAAGAAAATTAACATGATTTGATATTTACTGCCAATATCTACAACTTCACAAATCAACTAAAATTAGCCAAACATTACAATCACCAATCTTGAAAATCTCTCTTAAATTCAAAACCCAATATAACTTTTATAAACAAAATTGCAAACCTTCCACTAATACAATTTTTATGGACAAAATTGTAAACCCTCCACTGGTGCAACTTTTATGGACAAATCTCTATCCTCATCACTTTCCTCGTCATCATTAGTGTCTTTCTCGTTATCATCACCTTCCATCTTTAGCCTTTTAATTTTATTGCCTTCTCATCCCATAAACAATTCTCAATGTTAATGTTTATAGCCTATATCAATTTACATGGCAATCAACAAATTTCACACTCAATCTTAATCATCAATAACTTTTAACTTCCTATGTTATTTAACAAATCTCGATCATAGTTTTATCCTTCAATTTTTTTTTTTCAAATCATTTTCAAATTTCATATTCCTTTCAAATCTTCTTCAAATTATTTTAAAATTTAATCTTCGTTTCAAATTTTTCTATTTTTCCTCAAATCTTTCAAAAATATGAAACTATCAAAAATAATCTTCAATTGAAAACTTGGGTCAAATCCAGCACATCTATGTTGTGCTTATGAGATGGAGGAGGTGGGTTGACTCGAGTTTAACTTGTCTAGTCACGATATATTTGATATTTTGATTGAACTATCTATCAATATATATAAGTAAAATTCAGTCCAATTGCATTTATTGCATGATTTTATTCTATTTAAAATTTCAACTATAATTAAACAATTGTAACATGATTTTGACTATCACTCATCCATTCCCAACTTAATCACTTCTATAACATACGTAATAGCAGCTCAATAACAAATTAAGGTAGAGAAAATGGTAAATAGATTTGCCAAGTGATGCATATGCTATATGTGTGTACTTATTCACTCTGCTTTCACCCATAAAATTTGATAGCCATATATTCTATGCTATAATTTAAAATTCTTTGTAAATGAGCATTTACTTAAAATATTAGAAAACTGAATTAAATATCTACATGAATTATAGAAATGTTTTTACTTATGCTATATATGTGTAATTATTCACTCTACTTTCATCCATAAAATTTGAAAGTATTAAACTTTACAATGGCAGTCATATATTCTATGCTATAATTTAAAATTCTTTGTGAACGAACATTTGCTTAAAATATTAAAAAACTAAATTTATTGTCTACATGAATTATTTAAATGAATAATACATACAGAAAGTGATAATAATAAAGTACCCGGGGGTACAATTTATAATGATAGTAAATATTAAAAAAAAAAGTATGATTGATGAGGCTTATAATTAGAAATATTAAATGTAATTATAATGTCCATAATAATTGAATGCATTTCTTATTCCTTATTAATAAGGTTTGAGTACAAAATTATATAATTGAAAGAAACTTGCGCTTAGAGCGAACTTAAGCTCCCAGCCAATTGATACAAAATCATTGCCTGACACACCGGCTTCAAAAGGATTAGGAATTAAAAAGAAAAAGAAAGAAGGAAAGAAAGATCTAATAAGTTAGATGCTACTTCTGTGAATATTTTTACATATTTAATAAGATCTAATCACCTCTCACGCTAGAAGTTTGCTGGACGATGGTTTGTTAGCTGAAGTGCATCACATTTATAGAGAAGCTAACCATTGCGCAGATTCTCTTGCAAAGCATGGTCACCATCAGGCCAACGTTGTTGAGGTGTTTTCTACCATGCCTAGTTTTCTCTCCTTACCTTTTAGTGCTGATTTAAGGGATGTTAATTTCACCAGGATTATTTCGGTGTAGTTCGGGTTTTATGTCCCGTTGTTTATAGAAAAAGGAAATCACCTCTCACATTAAAGCTGCCACAAGCACAAGAAACCTTTTCTCTTTCTCTACTTGCTTTTGATTTTACAAATTATATGAAAGAATCATTATTATATTATTTAGTATTTAACCTTTCAAATACAGGTTAGAAGAAATATGATTAAAAAAAAGAATAATAATAATCAATAACTTAATGCACTAAACATATAATGCATAATAGTAATATTTTCTTATTTTGAACTTTTTTAATTTACACTCATATCACTTTCAATCTTCAAATTTCTTTTAAAAAATCAAGAGTTTTTTTGCACTAATTTATCACATATATCTTATTGAAAAAAGGGTGTTAGGTCATTCATATATGATCAAATCATAATGTATATTGGTGTATATATAATAAAAATATTTTCTACAACAATGTGTTCAAAAAACTCTATCCATGTAATTACTATCAATCTATTTTATTGTGTATAATAATTTAAAAACTATTGATATATTTATGCCATATCTAATTTTTAATCATTATCATAATTTTTTTAAAAAGTATTCTTATTAAAAGTTATGACAAAAAATATAAATAAACATGTGCAAGCACGAAAATTATCTTTAGTTTGTATATCAAGATTCAATCCAATTATGAGTCAATTAATCATCTAGTTGTGATTGGATCAGTTGATAATTGAACAATTGTGTAAATTTAAATATTATATATAGCTAAACAATAAGATTTTGTATATAAGTTAGTAAGCATAGTATATTATTATAAAATATTATTATGTTATGCATAATACATTAATTTAAATTAAAAATATTAAGATTATACCAATATTTGGTTGATTCAAATGGTTCAATACTTATTCTCTTTAAAAAATGTTTCAACTAGGGTTTTAACCCTCTATAGTGAATCGATCTAGCTCAAGCCAAATTAATTGGAGTTTAATAAATTTCAAATACTGGTTGTTAATTTATACCTAAAAAATGTCAAAAATATTATTAAAAACATAATTAACACTATTTTGTATACTATATTATCTCTCTTTTCTATTATTTATAATTAAAAGTAACTTGCTACCTATTTCTTAAAATAAACAAAAATATGTTTATTAAAATAATATTTAAAAATGTTTATTTATCAAAATAAAATAAAATTTCTTTTTTATGATAAAATATATACCTTTTCAGTCCTAATAAATACATTCAAAATAGCCTCAACATTATAGTTGGAAGCATCAAAATGTGTATCTGGATTAGCTTATTGTTTAAAATGTAAAAAATACTGATAATCAAAACTTTTAAAATAGTTTTCGGAAAAAAAAATTAAAATATTTTTTTGCTAAACAATAAACATGCTCTTTTTTTTTTTTGGGTATCTAACAGTAAACATGCTCTAAGTTTTGTATGTGTGTGCAGACTCAATTATGCATATGTGCAGAAAGAATAAGCGAGATTTATAATACAACAAAAAGGAGTACGTGGATTGATTTTTTTTTTTTTTTCGTCATCAAAGGAGTACAGGGATAGCGGATCTGGGCCAACATTCCGTTCAAAATTGCAGTGGTCCTTTATCTTGGATTGATGAAAAGTTAAACCCCAATGGCTAAAGAATAAAATAGTGAAGCATTTTTGGGCCAATAAAATAGTACAATGTTTTGGTCAAAAACTTGCGCCCCGTATGAGTCGCGTCCAGTCTTCTGATACACCGCCACCACCACACCTGAGTTTCTCGTCATTGCCGAGTTGCGTTCGCCAACGTCCTGTTTGGGTTCACCGCATTGTTGTCTTGCTAGCTCTGGGAGCACAGGCATGGAGCACTGACCTAACCTTAATGATTGGTTAATTATTTCAATAATTTTCTTTCTTATAACATGCATAGATGATAAAGAGCGCTGATCCAATTGTACCCAAATGGTACAACACCAAAATGGAGGCCACAATGCAAGTATCGTGGTCGGAAAGCAGGTCCAATACCAAAACCCCATTTCATATTGTAGTAAATATTGCAGGTGTATAGTACCTTGCAAGTCTAACCATGAGACACTTTGCCCAATTTTAGAACTCCCAACTTTGCATATGCAGCTATTAGATTTCTCCAAACTTTTGGGACAATATCTAGATCTTTAGCTTGCATTTGCCGGAATAAAAACATGGCCTCCATAAAAGAACCATTTTGAATGAATCCTAACATCGTAGTATCCCAAGTGACAAAGAGAATTAGGGGTTATCCATGATTTGTAATCACAGCTGCGGTCACCAATTGTTTTAACTGGAAGTCGATGAAAGATGTTGGTGAACTTGTCCCACCTTCGATCGACAAAGGGACAAGGACTCATCTGCAAATATTTAATACTTCAAATATTTAAAATTGATTCCTATGCTTTAAAGCATGGGAGACAGAACAACCATTGGGTTTTAAACTAAAAGCATTGGACGGTTGTGAATATCTTGTAGGCTGGTGGGACTAAGTTAGTCTATAACTTGAACGGACTAACAAATCCGTCACCGAGTTGAGCTATCTCTATAGATCTTAGTTTTATACTATTTATGTAAAAGCCATAAATTTAATCTCCCATTTTTAAATTTCTTAACCTCTAAAATACCATAGCAGAAACATCAAATAGCTTGTCATCAAAATGAATCAATGTGAAGGAATGAATATTTTGAATAGTTTATAAGGAGTCCCAGACATTAAAATTCCCTTCTTTATGTTTTTTTTTTCTTGTCCTTTTGAAAAAAACACTTTTTATCAACTATTTGAAGAAATTATGTTTACAAACGGAGACAAGGGACATTAATGTCGCCAGCCCATATTATTCCTCCTCCTGATTCCTGAATGCAAGCAAAATAGTGATTCCACAAGGAACAGCATTTTTCAATGTTTTCCATTGACTAAGTAATGACCTGCTCACAAATAATTCAGTCTCCTTTCATTGTGATTCATCGAGTGAAACAAGTGACACTTCCTAGAAACTCATGAATCTCTACAATTTTCATTATAATTAATCACTGTAAGCTGCTTGTAAGTTTCTTGAGAGAAATGGTGAGGTCGAATATATTAACTAACCTCCAAGCTTGGAATATTTGCACCAGTTTTTTTCCATTTTCCAAAAGCCATTCCAATAATTTGAGGGCGCAACTTCGTAGCAATTCATGCATGTGATTAAAGTTAACTATGCCAACGAAAAAACAAAAAAAAAGAAAAGAAAAAGACAAAACACATTACTAATTAGTCACTGCACTGGAGTCTATATATACACATGCGTATACCTTGTTGGTCACAAGCAATCAATGAAAGCAATCAAAGACAGAAAATAGGAGGGGTTTAGGGTGTCCTGTCGCAGGAGCGATGGCACCAGCTGTGGTACATTTATGAATATATATGGTATGAATATATAGCCATAGCCAGCGCCATCCTCCTGCGACATGATACCCTTCAACCTCTAAGCACGGAGTTTTGATGCTTTCTTTCTTCTATGTTCACTTAAAAGCAGTAAGTAAGACTATGAGGTATTGATTATTATGATGTTTTTTAAATGTAATATTCTGAATCTCCTGTTGAGGTTTTCGTTCCAAAATAGATGATCGTACCGTACGTGGTGAATCCTTGGTTGCTGGTTCATTATACAAAAGGTATAGATCAAAATTCACTCCTTACTTTACTGTTTCATCATGACCAGTCGTAAATTATTGTTGCAATCGGGTACTAATGAATGATCAATTGTTGCTGCAATGCAAAACAACTGCGATTAAATAATTTCGTCGGTAGCGGCAAAAGAAAAATATTGTCTTGATAGCTTTCTGAATTGCAATTTATAGCAATTATAGTCTAAAACTGCAGTTTTCAAACCTTGGTTTGATCTATTAATATGTTTGGATATTTTTTCAAGGTGCTTAAAGTTATTATCTTAATACTACACCCCCAAACTATTGAAGTTATTCATTTCAATTTTAATTTTGTTGTACAGCATTTTTCTTGTTTTCTAGAAAGGATAACTTTACTATGCTTTTAGGCAATATTACCTAGTGAAAGTACGCCTTCCAGATTATCGTCTTGAAGATTTTAATTTTTAAAAACTTCAAGGTACATAGCGGCAATGTTTCTTCTTTTTTAATTTTTCTTATGGTAGAAATCGATGAAGTATTAGCTGAAAGGAAGCGTGATAGAAGATGTGAAGTAACAATAAGAGCACTAGACCATATATCTTTAAGACAAACTTCTTCTAAATCTACCAAGCTTAGGATCAAAGTCATATTTGGAAAAATAGAACTGCAAGTATTTTCTCCATCACATTATTGAGTTTTCATGGCACATAATTGAAAGTTGAAATCCTTATATAGTTAAATATTTGGTGATTCAATGCTAACATTAAACAAATCTTTTGTAACTCCAGTACTTGTTTCATTTTCGGTGTGGACGTTCAGCCAAATATTGTAGATATTTTTATAATAGTATATCTATGGCTAGGTCAGTTTTTTCTCTTCCAACTGCTTGAATTTTTTTGGAGCTAGATGTTCTCTAATTCATACATGAAAAGTCTAATTTTAGAGTTCTGATTAGTTTCACAAAATATTTTTTGTTTTTATTTCTTATTTTTAATATTAACTATAAAAGTACTACTGTACTTTGTTTTCATTCTCTTTCATGTTTTTAGAGTTGAACAACCGGTATCCTGATGTGAAGTGGTATTGTTTTTTTTTTTTTTTGACAGCGACATCAAGTGGTATTCTGACATCATGTCACATGACAACTTAATTACATCATTTAGGATTTGTCAATGTGTTTGCAAAGGGCGTTTAGAAAAAATGTTTGTAGGTTCATAGAACTTTGTGCAAATTCAAAGTTAAAAAAAAATGGAACGATATTCGATTTTACTGTTGACTGTTATTTTGACAAACCTCGTAGTTGAGTGTAATTTGCTTTAAATAAAAAGGAGGGAATATACAATTACAAGCTAGCTCAGTGGCTGCGCCACCTTCGTTGCACTTTGCTCAGATATGGTTTTCAAAGAAAAACACAAATTCAATGTGCTATGTGGTTCTTTTGTCTTTGAGCTGGTCAACACATCCGGTTCAATTATAAGAACAGTCCAATTATTGTTGCATACAATTCAACTGGTATGTGCTAGGTTTTATAAAGACAAGTTTTTTGTGTGTCTTAAAACTACAAGTTGCGTACGGATCCAATTTAGTAGCAATTTTTTGTTGTAAAACTAATTAAAGCATCAATTATGTAACCAAAAAAAAAAAATCAGTTAAAAAATTTAACGTGGTTCTTATTCTAATTAAGCAGTTTAACACTCGGTTTAGTTTCGAGAATGATCAATTCATGTCCAATATGAACTGATTACCACTTTGATTACCCATTCAACCCGTCAATTTAGTTTTGTCCAAGGTTTCGGGGACTTGGTCTTAAAAAAACAAGCAATCGTTGTCTAGACTGAATTGACCAGGTTATCATTCAAGAAAAGAATTGACATTTTAATTCATTAATTCAAATTGTATAACACGTTCATCATTCATGTGTATAGATTGTTCTCAGGCACTCTCTATTTTGTAGTGTGAACTCTTATAGCTTTTGTTTGGGAGTTAATTAAGTTAAGGGAAAGAAAAAGTAACCTGCGTTTGATTTACGAAAATATTTTCTATTTTTATTTTTTACTTTTGTTTTATAAAAATAATTTTTATTTTCAAATTTTTAAACTTTAGAAAATGCATTTGATTGATAATAATAGATTTTACTTTTAAATAGAGAAATAATAAAAATATATTTGGTTTATCTATTTTTAAAATATAATTTAAAATAATAAAATTATATTTGCCATTAAAGAATAAAATTATCTATATCGAGTTTGCACACCTTATTTATCCACTAAAAATTATTATTAGAATAATAAATAATTCTATAAAATATTTAAAGTAAAATAAAATATTTAATTTTGATACAGTAATAATATAAAAAATTTTATATTATTATCTAATTATATATTGCGAGTTTAACAAATATCATTGATTTTCACCATGCACTACTTAAAAAGTAATTCAAATGGAAAAACTTAATTGGATCAATACATCAAAATTAAATTCTAAAATAAATTGCTCACTTTTAAGTTATTTTATTACGATTATCAATTAAGTTTTGATTAAATATTTACATACTATAATGAGTACTATTTTATAGCTATGTTTAAAAAGTTGCTAGAAATTCTTGTTTTAAGGTGATAAATTTTTTAACAATATGTTTCCTGTTTCACTGGTGAACAATAAAAACATGTTTTAGTTTAACCTTCTTTTAGCAAATTGAAAAAAATCTAAAACAAAAACATGTTTCACTATTTGTGTTTGAAAATACGGACTAATTAATGGTAAATTTGGTTGAACATAAATGAAGTTAAGAGAAAAAACTATGTTAGAATCAAGGGAAAAATTGAAAAACAAATTCACTAAACTAAAAATTGTCAGTTTTATAAATTCATTATAGTATTTTAGAAGGTTTAGGAGATTCACCACCATGAAAGCTTGGCAAGAAAATCTCTTAATAGGCCTCTAATAGAGCACGAGAGAAAGAATTGAGAATAGGACAAAAATTTGTCTTCACTCTATATATGCCAGTCTTGAGTCTCGACCTAGGGACCATTTGATGTGCAACTCAGAAAACCAACAAAAGGAAAGGAGATTTCACATAGTTACCTCAAATGCCATCGCATCTTCATTTGACAATCTTTCTAGAACTAACACAAATTTTAAAGTACTTATGAGAACCAAAATTTAGAACCATGGGAACTAAAAAATAAAAACAAAAAAATAAAAAAAGAATAATTAAAATCAAAGCAAAAATTTTAGAAAAATCAAAGTCAAAAAGACTTATATTTATAAAGATTAAAAATATATTAAAATCTATATTAATAATTATGAATTAATTTCCAACCAAATTAAATACATGCAGTTTCCATTTTACTTATAATAATATTTTCTCAAATTGGTGGCAATAGCCGTTAGAGAAAAAAAAATGAGATGGAAGTTTCCATGAAATCGTAATCCTAGCTTGAATTCTACCAAACTCTTCCACTCCAATATATATATTATTACCTCGGAAATTGATCAGCACCTGACCTGACCTTTGCTTCCTACAGCGGATGCACCCACCATACTATTCCTTCCAATATGGACAATTCTGTCTTCGATTTTCCATGACAGTTTGTGATAGAAAATATGTCAGTTTATGTAGTGAATATTTTCCAGCTTGGGCCCGCACCAAATTAATGATCACTATGTAGCAAACAATCAAAGGTTATACATATATATATACTTGTTATTATATATATATATACCCGTCAACGTAAATTCCTGGCAAGTATCTTGTTATTAGATTATTGGAGTTCAATTCAACCTTTCAAACTTGGAATATTCAATGTAACAAAAAAAACTTGGAATATTCAAATACTCTAGTGTTCTAGAAGCCCATTCGGCCCGATTTTTTGTAAATTTGCAAACATTACATCATGCCATATTTTTTTTCGATAGGTGAATATATACAATAAGAAGAGGAGCTAAGAAAAGTCAAGGGTGGAGACATTTATCATGCCAATTTTCAACTTTTTTGAGAGCACCTAAACCCATAGCGCTATATATATACAATATGGGGCAATCAAAGAAGGCACAAAAATAAAGAATACAAGGGGCTCAGAGATTTTTGTCGCAGGATAGATGACACTGGCTGTGATGTATGCAAAGATATATATGTGCTATAATTATAGCCATTGCTAGCTAGTGCCATTGTCCTGCGACACGATTCTCTGCAACCTCTATGGCTATCATCTTCTTGCTCTATCACTTTTATATAAATGCAGTTCACTACACAATAATATCGTGTTTGTTGTTAATTTCGTTTTGCTTGCACTGTGTATTATTTGGTTACTTAGTGTTTGCTGCGAAGAATCGATGAACATTGCGCTTGGTTGCGGAAGTCTATTCTTTGGGAAAAGATTCAAGAGGTAAGATTTACTATTAATTTTGCAATCTATTGTTAGATCAGCCAACAAAAGAAATCTAGGTTTAGATCATGATCTATCTCCCAGATAAGGTATTACAAAGAGTACTACATGTTACCCTATAAATTACTACTATAAACCTCCAATTTGGTCCTGCTCAAAATATCAGGGGATATATTGAAAGTTCACTTGAGGTCTCTTACTACTTAAAATTTGAGACATTTTACTATTGTAATTATAAAAATTATACAGTATTTGAATGAAAGGGTTCTTATTGAAAAACAGTATATTCACCTTTTATGACAGAATGTATGAAAAAGATATTGTAATTATTTTGAATATAGTGTAATATTTTTTGAAATTTGTTCTGTAATTTTTCCTTCCATGTTTGAGGGGTTTTCATATTAAAATTTGATCCTTTTTTTTCTTATATACTTTGTAAATATTTATTAGAGATACGTTGCAAGAATTGATAAATCTAATTCTATTATACTACTTTGATGTTCGTTGTCATATCGCGACATTGTTTAATTTACACTAAGATCCCTGAATTCATATATGAGAGCTCTACATGACCGTCATAACAAACTGATGTGGAGCTCTCCGACATCTCCAGCTCCAAGCAATCTCCGACCACCAAGAAGAATTTAGAATTTTTATAACACAAGCTATGATTCTTGCATATACAAATATATATGTGCTTGATCAACTGCTCAAGTCATAGCTTGGCTTATCTTCCCGTGATAAGATCCTATACAATCGTTTGCCTTTCATTTTCCCCTAATTACAATCATTTTCCTTGTGGGCATTCACGCATGATTTTTCTTCAACAAGGAGATATTATTTATGAGTAACAATCGCAAACCATTTCCATTTGTTGATTGTTGTAACGAGTAGTGTTAGTCTCATATTATTTGGTGATATAGTAAAAATAGTTTTTATAAGCTTTTGGGATAACAGATCCTATCCTACTCTTTTTATTAGATCATACACAGATGTTTAGTTCTGCTGCTCCTGCATATTTCCTGATTCAAATATTCATTCTTAAGTATAAGGGGGTGTGTTAGAGTCTCATGTAGATTAGAGGTATGATTTAGATAATCTTGATAACACTCTCTCCATGAGAGCTAATTTTTGGAATAGAGTTAAACTCACTCAATTCTAAAAAATAAAATAGATTTTAAGAAAGAGCACTTCTATTTGGTACAAAGCAACTGATTATGAAAATATACAAATGGACTTATTATACAGTATGAAAAGAATAACCATCAATGGTGAGGTTGGTAAAAAAATCAAAAACCAATAAAAAGGTGACACATCAATTCACAACTTCATTCTGTGTAGCAATTATCTTTAAGGAAACTTGGTATAGAACCCCAAACCTTAAAAGTCTTTTAACTCAAAGCAAAGATTCAAAGTCCTTGATTAAAGGAAATTCAGCCCGCAATGAAACAGTGATCATGAGGCATCTAGCTATCTACACCATGGTTCTAAATTGTGGTCTACAACCACAATTGTGGCCGTAATATTACTGATGTGGTACCCTATGTAATTGCATCGCAATAGCAATTGTGGCGATATTACCCATATTTTTTCTACAATTTTCTACAATCACAGTAATCGCAACATAATTGTAATCGTGGCCACAACTGTAATTTGAAACCATGATCTACACCAAGCTCACAACTACCCATAGAAAAGGAAGTTACTTTCTTACACTAAGAATAGAGATTTTAATGGGTCAAGGATGGATTTAAATTTATACTAGGACATGCTACAGGAGAGGCGGGATGTACGTAGGGGATTAGTGATAAAGCAAAAATAACACCCTATTTTAGTTAGAATTTAGATATTTAATTTGTTTAGATTTTGATTCAGTTTGTTTTATCTTATCTATAGTTGTAGGTTTATCTTTATCTTTTTATTATATATTGATTTATCTCATATTTTATTCTTATCCTTATAACTGCTTTATCCATATAATAAATTTCCTCGAGTGGCTCATACTTGAGTTCAACTGGCCTTTCGTTCAAAATGTTTTTATGGTATCAGAGCTTTTTTATGGCTAATGCCAAACCAAATACTAGAATACTTTGTGTCTTTTTTAATGGAGAAACTTCAACACCCCGACTAGATGGCTTTATCAGAGAAACTCTAGCACATTTCCCAATGATTCCTCCCCCCAAACATGCATGTAACTAGGCAAGAGGTTTGATCATCTCATCTTTGGCTTTTGGCGCTACTGCATCTCTTTTTGTCTTATTCACGTATGACTAACAAGTCATCTTATTGAAGACCTCCCACCATCTGGCCATGGACATAAGATTTTTTACAAAAGATTTGATTAATACTCCAATATATTTTTCATGTCTATATCTAGTATTTCAAGACCATATGTCATGATCTTGTGGTTATTGGCAATATACCTTCTAATCAAGATCGACTTATTCACCTTTACCGTGATTTAGGCTCATCACTCATTTTCACTGTCGTTAAGATCCAAACATGGCTTTTGCATGGAAACATCAGTTTGAAGGGGGATGATAAAGTAAGGACAATACCATGTTTTAGTTAGGATTTAGATATTTAATTTGTTATAATTTTAATTAAGTTTGTTCTATCTTATTCATGATTGTAGGTTTATCTTTATCTTTCTGTTATATATTAATTTATCTCCTATTTTATTATTGTTCCTATAACCATTTTATTTATGTAATAAACTTTCAGGTACGATTCATACTTGAGTTCTACTTGTGTGTGGGCCTCTTCAAGTGGGCCCAACACCAACACTCTTTTATTTTAAAAAAATAAAAATAAAGAAGGTGCAGCCTTTTTTTTTTTAATAGTCACGTGATTGGACTATACATCTCTCTGGTGCACTGTTTCTCATATTATTGACATCTGTGCTCTCCTTTGGAGCGCTGTAGCCATTGTGTTTATTTTGGAGAGAATATTTGCTTACTTATGTTATTTGTTGAGTATTCATTTGTGCTTTGTTTTGGGTGAAATTTCAACCAGTTGTTCTTGGCACCGTGGGCATTTATCTAGTATACTCAGAACTTTGTTTTCTTTTCGTTTTGGCATGATAGTTTTACCCATTGTGGGTCTTTGGATATTGTTGCTTTAGTGATTTCTACTATTTTGATAATGAGTAGGGCGTTTATTTTTTAGATCCTTTTGGTGGAACTCTTTGGCTATACTTATTGGTATTTTTCATAGTGGAATTTTTCTAGACTAGGTCCCATGGTTTTTTGTCCCTCACACTAGGGGTTTTCCACGTTAAAAGTTCTTGTGCTCTTCTTGCCTTTGTTTATTTATTTTTGCACTCTTGGAGATATTATTTGTTTGGGATATTTTTGTGTTGCCATATATTATGCTTCTCGCAGGTTCTCTTAAGCGGGAAAGGTTTTATTCTGTTGCATACTTTTGGTACATTACCCGAACAACTAGTATCAGAGCTCGCTTATTTCTTTTCCTGGGTAGTTTGCTTGATTGAATGATGGAGCTTAATTATGGCAAAATGGTTTGTTTGAATGGCACTAATTACCATGGATGTAAAGGCAAGATGAAAGATCTACTCTTTGTGAAAAAGTCACATTTACTGATATTTTGTACTAAGAAATCGGAAAGTAAATCTAATAAAGATTGGGCTTTTGAGCACAAGATGGTTTGTGGCTTTATTTGGCAATGGGTGGATGACAATGTTTTGAATCATATTGCCAATTATTCACATGCCAGAACTCTATGGGACAAGCTGGAAACCTTGTATGTCTCTAAAACTGGTAACAATAAATTATTTTTGCTAAAGCAGGCTATGAATTTGAGGTAGAAAGAAGGTACTTCTATTTTTGATCACTTGAGTGAATTTCAAGGCTATTTTAATCGATTGTTTAGCATGGGTGTTGAATTTGAAGATGAGGTTTTGGGACTTTGGTTGCTTAACACTCTACCTGACTCCTGGGAAAATCTCCATGTTACTCTGACAAGTTCTACTCTTGGTGGTATTGTGGCATGGATTATGTAAAAACTACTATTTTAGATGAAGAAGTCAGACGACATACTCAACAAGCATCTTCTTTATAGCCAAAGGTTTTGGTTACTGAAAACAGGGGGAGAAGTAGAGACAAAGATCAGGGAAAGGGTCAAAGAAGTAAAAGCAAGCACAAAAGCAAATCAAAGGCTAAATATAAAAATTATGAGTGCAACTATTGTGGCAAAAAGGGCCATCTTCAAAAGTATTGTTATCAGCTAAAGAATGAGAAGAATGGTAACAAAGGCGAGCAAGAAAAGAAGAATGATGAGAATGATGATCGTGTTGCCATCGCTACCATAAAAGATCTTGTGATTATCTATGACGAGAATATTGTCAGTGTTGCCTGTGATGATTCTAGCTGAGTTGTTGATAATGGTGCCAATTTCCATGTGACTTCAAAGAAGGATTTTTTCTCATCTTATACTCCAGGTGAATTTGGTATATTGAAGATGGGTAACAATGACATGTCAAAGGTAATTGGTATTGGTACTGTTTGTTTGGAAACTAGCATTGGAACAAAGTTATTTTTGAAGAATGTCAAGCATGCATCAAAAATCTATTTGCACTTGAATTCTACTATTGTTCTTGATGATTATGGTTATGTCAGTACCTTTGGTGGTTGTCTATGGAAACTCACTAAAGGTTCTATGGTTATGGCAAGTGGTAATAAGTTTTCTGGGTTGTATTGGACCAAAGCTTCAATTTTTGTTGATGCTATAAATGTTTTTAATTATGACAGTTCGTTGGATTTATGCCATAAGAGACTTAGCCACATTAGTGAGAAGGGGCTGAATACCCTGGCCAAGAATAATTTGCTTGCAGGTTTGAAGGGTGCTAAACTAAAGAAGTGTGCTCACTGCTTAACTAGGAAACAGAACAGGGTCTCCTTCAAGAGCCATCCTCCTTCTAGAAAATCAAAGGTGGTTGAGTTGGTGCATTAAGATCTCTGTGGTCCGATGAGGAGTCCGACATTTGGTGGTGGTCTTTACTTTGTTACATTTATTGATGGTTATTCAAGGAAACTTTGGGTTTATGTTTTGAAGACCAAAGACCAAGTGCTTGGTATCTTTAAACAGTTTTAGGCTTCCGCTGAGAGAGAAACAAGGAAGAAACTGAAATGTATTTGCACCAACAATGGTGGCGAGTTTTGTGGACCTTTTGATGAATATTGTAGGCAACAGGGTATTCAACACCAGAAAATAGCCCGAAGACTTCTCAGCTTAATGGCTCGGTAGAGATGATGAATAGGACATTGATGGAGAAAGTTTGATGTTTCCTTTTTGAAGCAAATTAAAGTTACCTAGATCTTTTTGGGATGAGGCTTTATATACTATTGCACATGTTATTAATTTATCTCATGTTGTTACTTTACAGGCTAATGTTCCTGACAAAGTATTTTATGGGAAGGATGTCTCCTATGACCATTTGCGTGTTTTTGGTTGCAAAGCATTCATGCATATGCTGAAAAATGAAAGGTCCAAGCTAGATGTCAAGATGAGGCAATGCATCTTTATTGGTTATGGCCATGATGAATTTGGCTATAGATTCTATGATCCTATTGAAAAGAAGCTTGTCAAAAACCATGATGTTGTTTTCATAGAGGATTAGACCATTGAAGATATTGATAAGGTTGAGAAATCAGAGTCCCCATGTATTGATAGTTTGGTTGATCTTGATCCAATTCCTGAGACAGATACGCCTGATATAGCGGACTTTGGTAATCATGTTGATGACCAAAATCATGCTCCAAATGAGCCAGTTGAGGATTTTGATGATGAAGTTGTTGATGACATTAATGAACCTGTTGTTCCTTTTAAATGGCCTTTTAGACAGCGTTTGCCTTCTACTCGCTACTCATCTAGTGAATATGTACTCCTCACTAATGGGGGAGAACTTGAGTGCTACAAAGAGGGTATGGAGAGTGAGCACAAGAAAGAATGGGTTACAGCAATGGATGCTGAGATGAAATCATTGCTTGACAACCATACATTTGAGCTAGTCAAGTTGCCTAAGGACAGGAAAGCATTGC
This sequence comes from Pterocarpus macrocarpus, assembly GCA_031439585.1. NCBI lineage: Eukaryota > Viridiplantae > Streptophyta > Magnoliopsida > Fabales > Fabaceae > Pterocarpus > Pterocarpus macrocarpus. The sequence goes on from CM062520.1 coordinate 20,027,496, forward strand.
AAAATCGGTTGATTTATAGATTGAAAACCGAAGAGAATGGTTCAATCCCACAGTACAAAGCAAGATTAGTTGTCAAAGGCTACTGTCAGAGGAAGGGTGTTGATTTTGATGAAATGTTCTCACTTGTTGTTAAAATGTCTTCTATTTGAGTTTTTCTTGGTTTGGTAGCTAGTCTTGATTTAGAGGTTGAGCAGAGGGATGTGAAAATTGTCTTTCTTCATGATGATTTGGAGGAAGAAATTTACATGGAGCAACCTATGGGTTTTATGGTAAAAGGCAAAAAGAATTATGTCTACAAGTTGAAGAAAAATCTTTATGGGTTGAAACAGCCCTGAGACAATGGTACAAGAAGTTTGGGTCTAGTATAATCTAGCAGGGATTCAAGAAGACCACTTCTGATCATTGTGTTTTTGTGCAGAAATTCTTTGATGATAATTATATTATTTTACTACTTTATGTTGATGACAGATTCTTGGCATGCGCATTACTCATGATAGAGAGTCCAAGAAATCGTGGTTGTCTCAAGAGAGATACATTGAGAAGGTACTTCAACAATTTCATATGGATAAGGCTAAAGTGGTAAGCACTCCTCTGGCTTATCACTTTAGACTTAGCACTAGACAGGCTCCTTCTAGTGATAAAGGAAAAGAAGACATGCAATGTGTTCCTTATGCATCTGTAGTAGGGAGTTTGATGTATGCAATGGTTTGAACTAGGCCTGATATAGCTCATGCAATTGGTGTTGTCAATCGTTTTCTTTCCAATCCTAGTATTGAGAATTGGAAACCTGTGAATTGGACTCTTAGATATCTCTGTGGTACTTCTAATTTGAAACTTTGTTTTGGAATTGGGAAACCCATTCTTTGTGGCTATACTGATTTTGACATGGTAGGAGATATTGATTCTAGGAAATCTACTTCTAGTTATTTGATCACCTTTGCAGGGGGAGCTATGGCCTGGTAGTCCAAGTTGCAAAAATGTGTTGCACTATTTACCACTGAGGCCGAGTTTATTGCTATTACTGAGGCTTATAAAGAGTTGCTTTGGATGAAGAAATTTGTGCACAAACTTGGTTTTACTCAACAGAAGTATATTTTATTTTGTGATAGTCAGAGTGTCATCCATCTTGGCAAGAATTCTACTTTCCATAATAAATCAAAGCATATTGATGTGCAGTATCATTGGATACGTGATGTTCTGGATTCTAAGGTAATGGAGATTGAAAAAATTCACATTGATAATAATGGTTCAGACATGATGATGAAGACTCTACCAAGAGAGAAGTTCGAAGCTTGTTGTTTTATTGCTAGTTTGGCTTTTGTCCCCACTTGAGTCAGAGGGGGAGTTTGTTGTGTGTAGGCCTCCTCAAATGGGCCCAACACCAACACTCTTTTATTTAAAAAAAAAAATTAAAGAAGGTGCAACCTTTGTTTTTTTTTTTTTTGGTTTTTTTTTTTTGTCACGTGATTAGACTATACATATAAGGGAGAAATAGGTTTAGTTTCAATATCTCTTTGGTCCACTGTTTCTCATATTATTGATGTCACTATGCTTTCCTTTGGAATGCCGCAGCCACTTGGCCCCTGCTGGCAAAGTTTTTTGGATCTGTCACTACTATTAGGTGGAAGAGCCCCTACACTTAAGTATTATATTTGATTGATATGGCTCAACCAACATAAGATTTGTAATATTGTCACCTCTATTTAAACGCTAATAACCATGGTGACCCACTTTAGATTGCTTATTTCGACTAGCTACCCTTTTAGGTAGCCCTTTCCCGAGTCAACGATGCATTTAACGTCACACAGGTTTAGAACAACATATATGGGTACTCATGTTAGAGGTCTAACCATTGAAATATGCTAATAACAAGTGTTTTGGCATAAACCCTAATTCTAATCTATGTTTGTTCTTGCACTTGCTGGTCTATTGTGCTGCAATAAGAAGGGAGAAGAGGAAATAGGGGACCATTATTATGCTTTATTATATGCTTTACTTCATTAAATTTGTTGTTTACCAATAGTGATGTACTGTCATAAGTTTCAATGTAATTGCTGATGACAGCTTCAAATTCGTTACTCATCTAATAGCTGATCTTTGAGTAAAACCTTCCTATTTTTTTAGGTGGAAATCAAAGAAAACCATCGAAATTGCTAAAAAGATCGGACAAATTTGTAACAAGAATTCATAATAATTTTTGTTTTCAAAAACTAAGACTTAATGTTTCTCATTAATTTTCTTATTGCTCTAAAATATCAGGCTTCCTTGATTAATTTCTTCGGGCGTTGATTCTTTTGTCTGCTCTAAAATTGAAGCTTCAAAAAACAAGTGAAAGCGAATGACAATCTTGTCTGGAAAGAAGACCGCGCGTATACTTTGCTAAATGAAATGAGTGGTTGGACGTTCTTCTACTAGTAATAAACTTTTCTGCGTTAGTTCACTTAAGCTACTTTGGTCTTTTCTCTCTGTCCTCTAATTAATCCCCGTCTTCCTCAGCTGCTTCTAAGTTCTATATCCCTAATTATCATCTGTTTTAAGCAAGTGCCTTTTTTAATTGGGTAACCATAGGCGTTGGAACTTTGAACTAATTATTAAGACGAGAAGTAGCTTTCATACCCACTTTTCTAATCGTCAATATTGGCTGCAATTAATATATAATTGCTATAGGATTATTATTGTCCTAATGGTCATCATCAGTGTAACTTCTCTGCAGTTCTTGGGAAATCGACATCACATGGATAAAGCGCCAAATTAAGACTGCCCTAATATATGGACCCGAAGACAGGCTCTATAGTTCTACTTGACAATTATGAGAAACTTGTCTTCTATTTCCTATTGACTGGGCTTAATATTAATCACGTAATTGAGGAACTTCTTGTCACTACGAGAATTCAAATGAAACAACTCATTTGAGTAGATTGGTGCAAAATGCAAATTACTTGGAACTTGCCGTTAGGTCGTTTTCTTAGTTTTGGTCAATGAGCTGCTTCTGCGTTCTAATTGTTTTGTTTAAATAAAATATGGAATTAAAATTACTTTGATTTCAAGCTTTCTGCTAGGCCTACCGGATTTTTTGTTTTTTGTCTGGGTACATTGGGAATTAAAGCCCAAGAATAAGACAAGCTGGACCTAGGGAAAGAAACTTCAAAAGAATTCTCCAGCTGAAAGGATGAGTTCATAGTGCTGGGAAAATTTTCCTCAACCACACAAATCAAACAAAAAAACAAAACAAAGGAAGACAAGAAAATTAACGTGGTTTAGTTTTCACTGCCTATATCCAGGATTTCAAAAATTAATCTGCTAAATCTAGTCCAATATTACAACTACCAATCTTGAAAATCTCTATCAAATTCAAAACTTAATACAATTTTTATGGGCAAAGCTACAAACTCTCGATTAGTGCAATTTTTATAAATAAAATTGCAAACCCTCCATTGATAACTTTTGAAAATAAAGTTACAAACCCTTTCATCAAGTCAACATCATAGTAGCCTCATCACTTTTCTCCACATCATTAGTGCCTTTCTCGTCATTACTACTTTCCTTGTTTAGTTTCTCAATTTTACTCCCCCTTCATCCCATAAACAATTTTCATTATTAGTATTTACTGCCTATATGAATTTACATGTCAATTAACAAATTTCACACTCAATTCTAACCATCAATAACTTCATAATGTCCTAATTTACTAATGGATCTGTCATATTTTTATCCTTCAAATTTTTTTATCGAAATCTTTTTTGAATTTGATCTTTCTTTCAAATCATTTTCAAATTTAATATTCCTTTCAAATCTTTCCCTTTTTCTTCAAATCTTCGAATCTTTCTTCAAATCTTACAAAAATACGAAACTATCCAAAATAATCTTCAATTTGAGAATTTTGGTCAAATCCAACAAATAGATGTTGTGTTCATGGGATGGAGGAGTTGTACTGACTTGGGTTTAAGTTCTCTGGTCGCGATATATATTTGATATATTTAATGCACTATTTGTATATTAAGACCTAATCCAATTATGAGTCAATTAATCATCTGGTTGTGATAGGATGGGTCGAAAATCGAATAATTGTAAAAATTTAAATATTATACATAGCTAAATAATAAGATTTTATAAGTCAGAAATAAAAATTAAAGAATGTTTTATAATATATATTAGGCTTAGTATATTATTATGAAAATATTATTATGTTATGCATAATACATTAATTTAAATTTAAAAATTTATAATATATATACTCTTATAATCTTTGAGAAATTTATAAATTTTGAAGCATTATGTAATATTGAATAAATTTATAAATTTTGAAGTATTATGTGATAATGAATCGGATTAGAACAACTCGAAACATAATACAAAATCCAATTAAAAAAATATATTGAGTCAATTTTTAAGAACACAACCTGACCTAATCAGCTTTTGATCATGTCGGATTATTAGACCAAATTGGGTCATAAGCAGTTAATTATATATAATAAAAAATAAAAATTATAATAAAAAATAATTACTTTAATTATAATATTTTAATATTTAAATTTAGATCATGAATAAAAATTATAATTTTGATATACTTTTCCTTTTTAAATAACATTGAATGTAAATAAAATTTTTATATAATGAAATTAATAGATATTTATAATAATTATAATTAAAAATAAATATTAAAATAATAATATTTATTTTCAAATTTATAAAAATATTATTTTATTACATTTTTTAGGTTAAAGTTTTATTTGTGATTAGAATATTTTATAATAGTAAGAGGAAATCAAGAAATTGAGTGTAGTGAGTTAACTTCGTGGACATATACATTAGCCAGTGTAAATTTCTTTCGAGTTTCCTTTGAAATGATAATAAGGTTCCTTTCCATTTCAATTTTCCAACATGGAATCGTCTTATTATTTTCGTATTCCAAGGCAAAGCACCACCAAAAATGAATTGGCAGCTTCCCCGAAATTAGCTTTGGTAAAGACGTAAAGTTATTGCTAAACCCAGATTAAAATCAAAATGTAATTAAAAGAAAAGTAGAAGACAAGAAAAATTTGAGGTGGTTTAGTCACAAGAGAGATGGAACCAGCTGTGTCTTGTGCCTGCCACAAGAAAGATGGCAGAACTTTCTTTGAAAGCTTTTCATAAAGTTTCATGGTATATTTTAGTCAAAATAGAAACAGTTTCAGATCAAGTCAATTTCGATTTACTGTATTGGGTAGTTTTAACGATTATTCAAAAATTTTTAAAGTCTGTAAAAGTCGGAGAAATCCATCTAACCTTTTTTTCATGTTGTGAACGCCAGATGCTTTTACAAACTTTCTAAGATTTAAGAAAATAAGTATATTCAATGATATCGCTTTAGTTTTTATTGACATTAAACAACAATGATATATATTAATAAGAGTTGGATATAGTGGTTAGTGAGCTGCACTCCAATAGAGAGGATCAAATTTAAAATCTTGGAGAATACAATTATTAGAATGACCTTTTAATCGTAATAATATCCAAAAAATTAATCTTATATCAATATCAATATTAATATCTGTAAAGAGATCTTAAACACCAAAAACAACCATGATTAATCCTTAATTATTACACTATATTTGCAGATATCACAAGTGTCAGAAATAATTTTCTTTCCAATAAACCGTTAAATGTTTAAGCCTGGTAGAGGAAATGTTTATTTCCCAAAAATAAATTTTCAATATTTAGGTTCTTATTTAAGGTTCCAAAAATTTTCAATAACAAGTTTTCCTAAGTATAGTTTGTAAGTATATATAAATAGAGTACATTTCTTTCAAACAAAGATATTCTTCTATTGTGTTTTTCTTTGTATTTTTTATTATAATCTAAAATTAATTTTAGTAACAAGTGAAAGGTATTTTACATTCTAAATATAAAAGGAAATTAAACCGTTGGCTCTAGTAATGGTTATTATTGAGTAGTTGAAATTGTATAGATATATATATGGTTTTTTATTAGGCTGCAACGATTGCAACGACGTGAAACCAAGTGTCCAACGTATGGCTTTTTATTAGAGAGAATGGAAACAGTACGCCCCTTGGCTTGTAACTTATCAATTTTCACATGGTCAATGATGAAACACGTTGTTGTTTCGTGTACAATTGTAATGGTTGCAAATTTATAAAATAGCATGTCAGACTTCGAAGTCAAGTGATGTGACTTTTATAGCAACCATTGCAATTGATCACGTATGGACACAACTATACCCATTATCAAACATTTTGCTCACTTTTACTTGGTATTTTGTGTGAATTTGAGTGTTATAAAATTTTACAAGTTTTATATTAATTTTTCAAGTTTAAAGAGATTAAGGAAAATTTTTTATTATTGTTAATCAAAAAATTTATAGAGGTTTTGTTGTATTTTGTGAGAGTATTGTTATCAATTCAATAGCAATTACATAGGCGAATATCTCTCTAAAAACAATGAAATAATTCATACTTTGAAACCGCAATAATATTCAAAATTTTATTCATCTCCGACACCTATTTTCTTAACAGCAAGGATAACGGCACATGCAAGTATAGTAAAAATTACATAACTATTAAAAAAAAAAAAGAAGATAGAATTATCCAAAATCTCTCTAGTATTTTTCATGATTTATAGTCATGTTTCGTCTCTAAAGTATCGATAACAAAACAATTTTTACTGTACAAAGCAAACTAACGGATAACATGTTGCCGTATAAATGGAGTATCATGTCTTTTTATCCCATTAAATTTGAGGGTTTATTTATTTATTATTAATAGAAGTTTAGGTGGGTTCGACGCCAGTCATCCTATCAAGGTTAAAGCATGGCTCATGGGTTCAGAAAATGTTTAAAAGGAGCTTGCGAGATCACTTACATACTAATCGGGTATAGTTCTCACATTGACAGCAAAAATTGAATTTACATCTTTACAGGATACGAGTCCATTCATTATCAACTGTACTATTTCTCGTTGACAAATTTAAAGTTTATTATTCTATAATATAAGACCAAAGGCATGCTTTAGAAAGGAAAACAAACAACAACGACTAGATCCTAGTAAACAATGTTCCCAACATGTCCCCAGGAAGTAGCAAATTCATCGCTGATGGAGGAGACGTCCAAAGGTTGAAAGCTACCTGTTCCTTAACTAAATCCACAGCCGCCTTGGAGGCAGAATGGCAAACAAGTTTCTGAATTCCTCTAATCCTTGCAAGATTGAGAACGTTAAAGTTAAAAATTTTAAATTTATCATACCATAAGATAGTCTGAGCAACTCAAACTTAAACTCATCAAGTTTATTTAAAATAGAAGGAATCTAAAATATATGAATGATTTTATTGAAGAAAAAAAGCTAAAAGAATAAAAGGATCAATCACCAAATGATAAGAGCAATCACCTCTAACAAATAAAAGTTGGGTACAGCTATACTTTTAGGGCGAAGATTTAGGTTCAAATATTGGAGAAGATATTTATTTGATGAGTCTCTAAGTCGCGATGGTATCCGAGATTGGAGATATCTTGAAAACTAAAAAAAGAGTCATCGCCGCTAGAGAAAGAAAAGCACACTTACAATGTGTTCGAATGACAAGGAATACAAGGAACAGAAAGAGAATAGCAGAAAAGGGAACTTATTTTCTCTTGTTTGCAAGTTTAATGACTAATAAGAATGGAATGGAACTCGAGAAATAATTCTTCCTTTTTTCCCCCTCAAAAGCCCATGATTTGTTCCTCCAAAATTGGAGTGAAATAAGGGGAACTAAAGTACTTTTTAGGTCAAAAAATAAGTATTTTATACTTTTTTTATCATTATTTATAAGAGTTTAATTTAGGTGTACTGACAGTGTAAAATTTTTTTATACTGTCATCCAATCAAAACATTTCATTTGCATGACTATCTAAATAGTGGGTGGTTATGTCAAAGAGTTTTGTTGATGTGGCAATATATGATTGAATGACTGTATAAAAATTTTTTACATTGACTGTGCATTTAAATTAAATCCTATTTATAAAATCATTAGAAATTGTGAATTATTTGTGGTGGCTACCCATGTTCATTCCATTCATTACTTTGCGGAGAAAGGTGAATTCTTTTTGCATTGTTTCACTCTTGATGTCATGAGAACTTTACTTGGTTGTCCATTTGAAAGAGACAAGGAAATATTAAAGCATATTATGTCATGTTACTCTCCAAAAATTTAAGTTTTAGAAACTTTAAACAAGTTGCTTTAAATTGGAAGTATTAGGTTTGTAATTTTTTTTATAAATTATGTTATTTTTCATGGATTTATATGTGTTATTATACTTTTTTATTTGAAACTTATTATTAATATTGAGTAATTACATAAAAAATTATTTTATGGTTATTTACTTGGTTGAAGGTTTTAAATAATTACTTTTTACTTATTAATTTGTTTATTTTTCATAAAGATATACAATAATAACAAAAGAGCTATTAAAAGAGTTATTTGGGATAATTATAGATATTCCATTGCATTCTTTTATGATATAGCTTTTAAACAAGATTAATGAATTTTTGTTCCATTTCTGTATTCATCTTCTAAATAATTAAGCTGGAGAACTTTGTTTCATTCCTTCCCTTTTTCTTTCCAGCTCATTCTTATTAATTCCATTTCGTTCCGTTAATGAAATAACATCATAGAGTAGGGCAACCTAAACTCAATCTTACCCTAATAATTTTTTGTTCGTTGCGAATAATTTCAATGTTGATTAGTAATATTGTTATAGGTCTACCGTCTACAAAATAAAAAGTATATACAAAAAAAATCAGCAAGAAACTAAAGTGATGCTAGGATTGTATTTTATTTTCATTTTTTATTGTATGTTTTTACTAATGATAACAAAATGGGATCATTTTTTTTTTTACTATTTTTCTTTTTCATAAAATCTTTAAAATAGACGATAAAATAAAAATAGGAAACAAATCAAACAACCCTTAAGCTCTTGGTCCTGTAAAATAACCACACTTCGTTTTCTGACGGGTTAATTAACACTATCTATGATATTGCTACATTCCACCACGAATTACCCAATTTTAGGTTGGGATTTTTTTTGTCAATTTGTGTTGTATATCATATATGAAAATCTGTAGGCGGTATTGATGTTAAGAGTTTTGGGCCGTAATTCTCCGTATTAACTTCTTCAGGTGATCCACCCTGTTCGGGTGTGGCCCTCCAGTCGTGACAGGAACAGTTTGTTGTGGATGAAAGCAGTTTTGCTTTAGGATGATGTACTTTTGGTATCTCTTGTTTTCTGCTTTTGCCTATGTTTGGATTTTTGTTTAGTCGGTCTTGCCTGTGTTCTTTTGTCTCAATTATGTATTGTGGCCCCTTCCTACATAGCAAGTGTTTTGAACCTTGATTTAACTGTCAAAGGAAAAAAAAAAATTATGGATAGTTTTGTAAAAGTTTATTTGAGAGAAAATATAAATATTAACTTTTAATTGGAAGACAAGGAAGGTGACAAGAAAAGGGAATAGAGAATTTTGAGGGCGTTCGATGTCCTTTAGATCTCAACCGTTCAAGCCTTGGTTCTCCCATTTTATAAACTGCATGATTTTAGTGATATAATTGACTAAAGAACAATTTCATAGACTCCAGTAAATTGTTTCAACCATTGGACTCATTTCCTCAAGTCATCACAAGTCATAAAATAGAGAAGAGTAAATTGCACTTAGCACCTTTGAAGTTTGTTGTAATTACACTCCACCCCCAAGTTTTAGAGAAATTGTAATCTACCATACAAATTCATGGCAACTAACAATTTAGTGGATGAATAATATTCTCAATTAACCCTAGGGATGGAAGTAGGTCATGCGGCTTGTCGGACTTTTAGCCTAACCCACATTTAGCCTAGCTTTTCTAGTAAATAACCTAAGCTTACGTGCATTTTTTTTTTAGTCAGTCTAGGCTCAAGCTTTTCAAAAAAGTTTTTTAACCAAATAGACCAAGCTACATGTTATAAAAATGCTTATTAGGGCCAACAATCTGGTCTATTTATACTATATTATTATTATTATTATTTGACAAATTATAATGATAGTCGAAGTCTTATAATTTATTTTGAATAGACTTTTGACCTATTTAGAAAGTTTTTTGGCCAATTTAAGAATATATTTTTTAGTATATTTAGAAGCCTCAAGCTTTGAAAAAGGCTAGGTTAAATCCCCAAAAAATCCCATGCCAGGTAATAGGTTCAAGCTCGGGCTACATATTTATAGTACATGCCAAATCTGTTTAAGTTAAAGCCTAACTTAACCCAACCTACTTCCTCCCCTATTTAACTCACAGTACATATATTGAATTGAATTTAGAAATAAAAAATAAAAGATACCATTGAAAAATAAATCTATTAGCCATTGGAAGATATTTAGAGCTCTGCGATGTAGCTCAGAAACAACAAAAAAAAAAAAGATAGAGCAACATAAAAAGTTTGGGGTGTGCAATTTAAAAGCACTGTTTGGATTTGTAAAGGGAGGTGGGGTGGAGTGTAATTTCTCTAAAAATTTGGGGTGGAATGCAATTTTAATAAATCTTAAGGTACTAAATGCAATTTACTCAATAAAAAATATTGAAGTGATTATCTTATCTCGCTTATTTAAGGATTAAAAAGAGTACTGCATATCCTTCTTTTAAGGTATCAAATCTTCCTTTTATTCTCTATGTTTTGTCTTACGTGTATGACTTAAGACTTCAAATACCTAGTCGACCAGAAGCTTCATGTGTAAAATGAGCACCGTCACCTTGGACCTTCAATTGTTCACACCTGCAGTTGAAACTTGAAACCACTATTAGTTGACTTTGACAATTTGACCAATCATCAAATTAAGTATGCTACAGAGAAAGCGAGAATTAGGCTCATACAAGTATATATTTGTCATAATAACCAAAAAACAAAAAGAGGTAGCTTACATGTTATTACACTGTAAATCTTGTAAATTTTGATTACCCTGCCTTATTTCTTTTTAAGTTATACGAACTGCTAAAATTTATTTTTATTTTTATTTTATATAAATCTAGCCTCTTTGCCCTCATAACAGTTTCTCCAATCTTCTTGTTTTATATAATTGACTGAATTATTGCAGTTTATACAACTCAAATATTAACACGTGTGTGATTAGCTCTTTTTCCTTGTAAATATGGTTTCTTCTTTGCCAGTTGGTTTGGAATTTTATCTAAGGAATTTTGTCCTCCTTGATTTATAGGTGGGATAAAACTGACACTGATTATAGTATTAGTCTCAGAGCTAAGCTGGTTAAGATTTTTTTTTTTTTTTTGTTGAAACATAAGTATCCTTTCATCTTACTCAAATCAAGTATGATCATTTGGATGATAAAGTTCTTCCTTCTAAGTTTTAATATAATTACGTATCTGAGATCTTTTATTAAACAAAAATAGTCTCCTACTAATTGATCTATACACTTATTGGTAGAGCCGATTAAGATTGATAATATAGATTGATAAATTCTAAATCCTAAGCCCTAAACTCTAACTCTAAAAAAAACCTTTTCATCACTAAAATCGGAAAAAAATTAACCAAAATAACGAGAGTTTCAATATAGCTTTAAAAAGCACATAGTTTCTACACAATAACAAATATGCCTATTTATGGAATATTTTCTACTTAATGTGTGTTTGGTATGTAGATATATACGTAAAAATTTTATGGAATAAATTTATATATAAAAATATATATGAATTTATTCTATAAACCTTTTACTCTATATTAAACACATCGTATAAAAATATATCTACAAATAAAACACTAAATAAGTAGGGATATTTTTCACAATCTCTAATTTTAGCTTTGATTTTGTTCATTTATAGTTTTTTTTTTTTTTTGTGATTATTTAGAGTTTTATTTGTAGATATTTCTCTCTGGATAGAAGATATTTCTTAAAAGGCATATTTGTTATCATGTAGAAACAATGTGTGTTTTTCAAAGCTATGTTGAAAATATCGTTATTTTAATTTTCCTCCTTCGATTCTTCCTGTGGCTGTAGTTTAGTGGTAAGAATTCCACGTTGTGGCCAGGGAGACCTGGGCTCGAATCCCAGCAGCCACATTGGTTCTTTGTTTTAATTATATTTTAAGATGCTTACATCTATAATATTTGGAAACAAGATTGACTTATCTCCTCCGGATAATACTCTGAGATTTATTAGTTATTTAATAATAAAAAATGAAAGTGTAGTATGATTAATCACTTGGTCGTCTGTGAGTAGAACATATTTTATTATTTTAAATGGATCGATTACGTTTCATTAGTCATGTAAATGAAATGACGTCAATCTAAGAGACACTAGCATAAGAAATGCTAGCATGTCATATATATATATATATATTGGACGGCTATCCTGCATCCTTTCCAGCTGTTATTCGCCCCCGTTGACATCTTCCTAATCAAACCACATTATCACATAATCATTCGAAATCTACGAAGAATATATTCGTAATCCTACATACGATTTTTAATAGTACTGGCGTTTCATATTTAATCACTAAAGTAAGAGAAATATTATTTATATATAAAAAATAATTTAATTTTGATATATTGTTAATATAAATTTTTTTTATAAATATCTAATTATATATTATATCAATAAAAATATTTTACTTAATTATTTATTATTTTAAAAATTTTACAAATAGAAACATGTCATCGAATAATAATTTAAAATTTTTTCGTATTAACAGTGTATCAAAATTAATCTCTAAAAAAAATTAGATACATGTCTCAATAAAATTTTAAAGAGAGAAACTAAATTTTTTTTTCCCTCTTAACATCCATAATTACGTAAAATTTTGTGTCTATTTTTTTTAAGATATTCATAAGATGCTTGATTTATAGAGATTAATTTTAGAAATTAAATAGAGATGAACCCTATCACTGTGTTATATGTCATATTATGTAAGACTTTTGAAGTTGTGGTTATAGATATAAGAGTCAGATTTCTTTTGCTAGTGAACCAATACGTGATTTGATGTAGGGGTGTGTATGGGTTGGGGCGGGTCGGGTTTTTAGCTTTTTTTGCCCCTAACCCAACCTGAACACTTTTTTGTTGGATTGGGTCGAGTATTTGGGTAGATAGCTAACTTTTTTTTTTTTGGTGAAAAATATATTGAAACACCCAATTTTGTGACATTTTAAAACATCTAAATTGTGTTTTTAAAATTTGAATATAATCAAATATATTTTTTAAAAAATTACATATATAATTGATAATTTCATAATCATAACCATGAAATATATTATATATCATATATTATACAACATCAATCATCAATAAATTTAATTATACACTAATATATTAATAAAGTCTAAGAGTCGATATTTATGATTATATTTTTGTACATTAATATATAAGTGAATGAGTCATTATTTAAAAAAAAAAGAAGAAGAAGTTGAGGTTGGGTTTGGGGTTCAGGTCGGGTTGGATCAATAGGATTTTACCCGATTAGACTCGATTACCCGACCCGAACTGATTTTTTGCACATGGGTTGGGTCGAGTCTTCAGGTTCATAGGTCAACCTGTACCCGTGCACTCCCCTAATTAGATAACTGACTAGTTCTATGGTGCACCAGTTTAAGTATGGTGCACCACACACCATTTGCCAAAAAGAGGGTGCAGCGTGTTCTGCTTCCTCTCTTCTCCATGGCACCGCAACTTCCTCCATGGCTATAGGCTTAGGTTTCCTTCAATGACCAAAATCATGATGATTTGCCCTCATCCAAACCAAAATCTACTATCTCCAACCATCATCAACTTCGACCATTGATTCTTCCAACAAAGGGTGGATCATCATGGTTGCTGATTTCGAATCCCTCCCAATTCGCCTCTTGGACCCTTTTGCCAACAAACCCCTCTCAGACCCACACCCAAGGGTCCTCAATCTCATGAAATTTTGGGTGATTGATTTAATTGACGCATATTCTCAGCTACAGGACTCATCATGAAGATGATCACGAACTGGGTGGGTTCATGCCTGCTATCGATCAGTGGAGGAGGTCGATGGGGTGGGGATGGGGTGTGGGTCTAGTGCTCCACCAAATGCATTTAGCCACACTCTAAAATACATTTACCTGCACTTTGCGAATGTGGCTAAATGACAAACTACACAATTCCTTCCTGCACCTTCTTTTTGGTAAATGGTGTATAGTGCATTAGATTTAAACTAATGCACCATAGAACTGCCTAAATAACTATGTAAAATTATTCTTTTATATGAATAATGTATCAAAATTAAATTTTTATTTTAATGCACAATCATCAAAAAAAAATTTTTACACTACTATCTAACTATATATTAGTATATGTCAAAATTTTTAAATAGTGTGTGTGAGTTGATGACTTTTTCTGACACAATAACACATACTTAGATATCTATATAAAATATTTTTATACTAGTATTATATTTTAAATTCTTTTACAATAATATTAAATTAAAATTAATTTTTAATGTACAAATAACATACTTTATAAATTAATAAGCTTCTGTCAAGGCGTTTGTGTTAACGCCAACACCGGATAGCACCTAACCCACCCAAGTTGATTATTCTTTCAATCTGCTTTTTAAGGTACGATGCCTGCCTTTGGGGATGCAATAGAGACTCAGAGACCCATGTCCCCTATAAATATGGCAAATTCTTTGAACAAAGAACACAACCATATATACTTGAGAATTAAGGAGCACAGAGAAAGGTTCATAGAAAGAAATGTGTATAAGGGACTCCTGTCGCAGGAGAGATGACGCCTTCTGCTACTAATAATTAATGGAATGGCGAAGAGAGCCAATATTAGCAGTAGTTGTCATCTCTCCGCGGCTGAAGCCCCTGCACTTTCTGCACTGCACAATCCCAACTCCATATTAGGCTAGCTTCATTCTGAGGTAGAGCCAAGGTAAGAGATTCTAGCATTTTTTTTCCCTTGTGTTTTTAATTTCTCTATCAAAGTTTCACCTATACCAATAATATGTTTGGTTTCTGTTTACAAACTCCAAAATCATGGTTTAGACAAACGCTTTTTTTCTTGTGGCTTTTGTCCAAACCATGATAGCTTTTGTCCAAATCACGATTGGCTTGCCAAATGGAAAATCACATGCTGTTTCTCTGCAGGTGTTATATCATAGTCTGTTTCTTTGTAATATAGTTGCTGGGTTCTTTGTCTGTGTGATTGTTTGTCCTTAACCTGTGTCCCTTTGTTTCGGTACCCTACTTTCTGATGTGGATTTGGAGCTCTGTAGTATCTTTCAACTTTCGAAAAAGAAAATGGGGAAAGCCACATGCTATAAATGTTAAGATTATTAGCCATTCACGTACGTGCTTTTGCCCAAAGGGTAACCTTTTAGAAGAAATGGTTTAATACATGTTACAGAAAAGAAGGATGCTGCTTTGTGTAACTAACAACGAAGTATATGGCATGGAGAGGCGTCACACGCAGATTTTGATGGCCATGGCCGGTGATTTGTCAGTTATCTTTTCTTTGAGGTTGGTATAGTACTCACTGGGAGAAATTAATAACCCAGATGGACTTTTAAGTTGTTGTTCTTAGAAGTTCATTGGTGGATCTGCATGTGCTCTTCCTCCTTAAACTTTATCACCACATGTGTCATTGATTTATACTTACACATTACGAAGCAAAATCAGGTTATGATAACAGATTAAGTTTGGAATCATATTGAATAAATCAAGCTATTAATCAACTCGTTACAGTGGTTTAAGACTAATGATTTTATTTTCTGCGGAATTATTGACGACTTTCCATTATGAATGATAGGAAACACATTCTGGTTCCAGATATAGGATATTAATATGAGTTGTGTTATTTGTACATCCAATTTAAAACATACTTATATACATTCACTCATAAAAAAGTAGGCCATCATAATTTTATCATTATAACATTATACTTTTTCAAATCTTTTAACTCTAAAAATAAAATATAACTATAAATATTTACTGCTTCAAGTGATACAAAAATTATTTATATGTTAATATATTTATGAAAAGCAAGTCCTATGTAATACGGTGCAGTCTATGGGTTTCTTTCCCTCTTTCCTCCGAGCGGATGTAGGCCATCTATTACTCTATTGACTAGTTCATGTTAATATTTTATCTCCTTTTCTTTAATGTTTCGCCTTCGGTCATATAAGTGAAGCTGCAGGATAATTGAACAATGCTTCCAATTGGCACGAGCTAGAAACAATTAATGCTAATGATGCGGAACCTCGGGTATAATGAATTAAAAGTGGTTTTCTATCTTCCATTTGATGAATTCATTAAAATAATAATAAAGATAAAAGATAACCTTAATTAACCGAGTAAAGCATATAGAGCTGAGCTGTAAGGCAATGATTAGAACTCTTCACTATTTGTGAGTTTATTACGAAGATGATGATTAATTAATCTTCCAAGCGAAATGCTTGTGCGTCACGTGAATCGGAAAACTAATTAACAAATAACAATAATCAATTTTGCAAAGATTCTTATCAAGGTTGGGTTTTTCTTATTGCTGCTTCCAATCAATTGGTGCCATCATATATAGTAAGAAAATGGTTGTCTCACACCATCATAATGGGGTTTGAGCCTCTTAATTATCAGAAAAAAAATCTCATACCATTATCTTCACAACTTTCACATTAATTAAGACGTACAAATTTTTAATTAATCTGTATTTTATGATTAAAGTAATAATAATTAATTATCATATTATAAATAATTAATAACATAATTTTAAGATTAACTCGATGTGTTTTTCAGTTAACGTGATACTAGTTTATATATCATACCAATCACAATATATACATTATTAAATAGAAATTCAAACATCGTTAAGAGATATAAAAGCAGTATAAAGTTAATCAAATAATAATAATAATAATAATAATAATAATAAAAGCAGTATAAAATTTTGGTGTGAAAAAGATGTAGATAGCGTGGTAGGTGGCGTCGTGTTAGGGGAAAGGTTGAAAATAGATTTGTAATAAAAAACCAAAATTTGTAGTACTCACTATTATTAAAATCCAAGTTGGCAAATAATTAGCAAAATGAAAAATAGGTTTTAACCTGTGAAACACAAAGAACAAGTACCTAGAGAGGAGATATATAGCTAGCTAGAGAGTCGACAAAAATTCTTCTGCAGGTTTAGCTGTCTTAGATGCAATGGCCCCACCAGCAACATTAGTATACTTAAACTTTAATGTTGAAAGAATTAGGTCCTCTCGTGTTCAAAGTAAATAGAAGAGGATTCTCCTAATATCCTCATCATTAATTTTTTTTACTTTAAAATTTTTTACTCTTCTACGATAAAAAAAAAAAAAAAAAGTGGCACAGATGTTAGCAGAATAGTTTTGATTGGTACAGAACCCTGATCCATGTATGTAATCATGACTTAGACGGCATCCATTCGTTTGATCCCCGCCATCATAGGAACTGGTTAAAGATGGTAGCTGGCATGTCAACTATACGTGAAGTTTCTGACACTAGTGATTATGACTGTAAGAATTAGGGTAGTGAGTACTTATATTTTAGAGCCACAAACAAATATTGATTGGGTGGGATTCTGATATAAACGTAATGTACTTAATTTCGTATGGTTAATAAAACTAACACATAATTAATTTTTTTTTAGAAACGATAATATAATCTATATCACATCTTAATTATTAATTTTTTAATATTTATATATTTATAATTTTAAAATATATTTTTAATTATTGAGATGTAAGCATAAATTCGGATTCATGATAAATTTAAGTATATATTATTATTACTCTTAATTTTTATTTACAAGTGTTATTATATCTGAATATTATGCTAGCTTATTACACTTGATACACCAAAAAAGCATTCGATAAGAGTTCATGGAGATTAGAAGTTTTGTACAATTTTTTCTTAAATTTCAGAGAATTTCAACCCTTTACTAAATAATTCATTTTTATGATATAACACTGAAGCAAATTTTGATTAAATAATTACCAACTATCATATGATGAACTGCCCGCGCGTTTCAGTTTGTTTAAAAGATCTTTATGGTGTTTGGTAGATAAAATAAATTTTTATTTTTGAGAATAGAATTTTGGAGAATATTACATTTTTGGATATAATATTTTAGGCATGTAAATTAAATTCCTGAAAATATTTAATAAATTTTCAAAAATGCCCTTGATGGATATGGTAGTGGCCAGCGACAGACAGTGACAGGGATATTTCGATCTTTTCACCATAGTACATATCTCTTTTCCATGGGAATATTAGATTTTCATGGGAGATAGGAATGTTTTGGGACTTTTTTTCCTTTTTGAAAATATAATATTCTCAAAAATATTACTTTAAACCTCCTACTAAATATGAGAATATTTTTATATTCTTAAAAAGAAAAAAAGATTATTGCATACCATATGCCCCTTTTAAGATTGTGTTTGGTAGGAAGGACTTTGGAACGAAGGAAAGGGAGAGGAAAGAAATAGGAGAGAAAGGATTGGATTTGTCTTGTTTGATTCGAGGAAAAATAAGGAAGAAAAAGTTAAATAGTAGAAAATAGATGGTGGGATCCACCAGAATAGAAAAAATTTTTCCCCCTCAACTAAGTGGAAAACAAACATGAAGGGGAGCTTTAAATTTTTTTTCCAATCTTGCCCTTGACAACGAGGAGAGAGAGCAAAAGGAGGAAGAAAGGGAGGAGCTAAGGTGTGTAACACTATTTAAGATGTTGCATGGTCTTTCCCCTCTTTTTTTTTTTCAAATCAATATTTTTAAAAATAAATACAAAAAAATACTCAAAGCACAAGTGATATAAAATTTTAAAATTGATCAATTACTAGTATTTATTTTAAACAGATATTTTATTTTAAATAGAGTATTAAAAATAGCTGAATAATATTTTTGATATTATTTAATTGATAAAATATATTTTCAAATAATATTTTTAAAATATTAGATTAACTAAAAAATATTAGTTTTATTTTAAATAATTTTGTTAATTTATTTTTATTAATATTAATTTGATTTAATAGATTGATATTATTTTAAATTATTAAATTAAAAATAGAGAAATTTTTTATTTGATATTAATTAATATAATTAAAATACCTTTTCTAGTAATATAAAGGTAAAATTGTCATTTTGCAGTATTACATTTTTCTTTCTTTTCACTTTTCTACATAAACAAACAAGAAAAAATAATTTTTCTTTCATTTTCTTTTCCTCTCATTTTCCTTTTATCCAATCATACCTATAGAAAATATAAATCCATTCTACTTTTTTTCACTCAACTTCTTTCCTTCCAATTTCTTTCTATCATCCAAACATACCCTTAGGATTTGTGGGCCGTGGCCACGCATTGGTCCATTTAAAAGTTTGAAAATTGAAGATAATGTTACAATTAAGACATCAAATCATCCAACCTGGCCAACCGATGGTGTTAGCCCGAAGGTGAAAAATCCTTCATATTTAATGGGATACTGCTGCCCTTTTCTTTGTTGGGCTGGTGTGATGTTATTGTTCACCGAATCTATGAGCAATATAGCCTATAGCCCCATGCATATTATGGAGGCCCAGGCCCCCCCTTCTTAAAAACGAAGCGAGCCATAAATGTTATATTTTGGAAGTTTAATTCTTTGGTTCTTTCATACAGCAGTGCTGTGTGAAATAGTATTTAGCATCCGAAAGGAGAGATAATCTCTATTAAGGTTAAGTTATATTTTTTTGGTGTAACAGAAAATAGGTATTCTTTTTGGAAGCATTTAATACGTTCTTTTGTTTTAAATTTATAAAAAATGCTGCTATATGATATGAATGATGGGACGAAATTTTATTGTAAAAAATGAAGAAACGAAAGCAACGTGTTCATGAGTAATTGCATGTTCAGTTGCCAAGTAAACGGAAATCATGGGAATGAATGGGAAAAAAGATTTCAGACATCGTTTGTATCCAATTCGTACTAAGGGCTTTTGTACCAAAAAATATTACCCATTTATAATTAAATCTGTTTATGTAATTTCAAAAAAAAATTTAATTGAGATTCTTAAGACCACCTATAACTAGAGTGATATAACAACCTAATTATAATTTGTTTTAAAAGCTAAAGACTTAATTACTAAAGTTAAAATATAAGGATATAATAGAACTTTCTCAAAATGCGTAAGACTAATAGAGTATAAATTAACCATTTACTTGTTCTCTTTTATTGGGACCTAAAACTTCTGAGTTCTTTTTCATTTTGGTGGAAAAAATTAGGTGGAGAGGTTGTACCATTCTAAAATTAGGTCACATATCATAATCTTCAGTATAAACTTATAATAGTATTTATAGATAACTTATTAATGAAAATCCACCAACTAAAATTTAAACTCAACTTTTATGTCAACGCTGCTTGATTCTACCGATCGAGCTAATCATTATTGCGCAAAGCTTCTAAGTTCTGCAAGCGTCTCACTGGATTATGTGAACTGAGCTTAATTTCCAAATGAAGCTAAGTCTGATGTAACTGGACTGAACAATTCATAACTAATCACCAACTGAACCATGACTAACTCTAACTGATTCTATTCCCTAACAAAGCTTTCGTAGATATTAGGATGTATATTAAATTAATTAACTTAATATAGGTCATTGAATAAGGAGAAATTCTTGGATCCACCACAGAGGAAGAAAATTCTTGTAAGAAAATTCTCTTGAATAAGATGGTTAAATGCATGAGAATCAATTTCTTGTAAGACCCTTTTTATTTTTTATTTTTTTTTTGTTTCACTCTTCTTTATCTTGATTGTGGCCTTTTTGCTGTACTGTTGTTTCCTCCTTACCCTGATTATGTTATTCAATAAAATTTTTTATCTTTGTTACAATAAACATTAGGACGTGCAGTCTACAATAAAACTTTATTTTAATATTGGATGATCAATGGCAGCTTCTTTTATTGGAGGAGGGGAATAAATGGATTCAAGTATTGAACCCGGTACAGTTCATCGAGGCTCTACATATTTTAACCACTGAGCCCCGAGACTCATCAATGGCAGCTTTCGAAGGCAGGTTAATAAGCCTTTACATGAATATTTGTTGATCAATGGTAGTTTTTGAAGGCCCACAGGTTGCCGGTGTGGTGATTGTTGAATTCTATATAGGCTAATAGGCAACTCAAAACGACATACAGCTATTTAAAAATAACCTAAAAATTCTGTCTTTCGGTTGGGTCTTATATTTATACAATCAATGAAGAAAGACGTTACTATCATAGTGGTGTTCAGTTTCTTCCAATCTCTGTAAGTTGCATTTTCCAAAATCATGATTCAATTGATAAATATTGGTATTTTTAAAAACAACAGCACATATACAGTTCACCCTTTATTGGAAGGTAATGTATGATTGAATCTGTTACGCCGCACCCATCTCCGATGGTCCCATTGGGCAATAAATGAAATATTTAAACTAGAGTAAGATGCACCCTTGAGAATTTTCTCATTCAATTGGGGATAAACACAATTTGTGAGTTTTGACCTTTTTCTAGAACACGTCGAAACTTTTCCACTATGGAGGGCTGAATAAGACCTTACATTACGGAGAAATGAAGAATACTCGAGTCAAACAAACATATTCATATTTAACGAACCCATTTACATTGAAATAGTCAAAATTCATATTCCAAAATACCGGCTTGTGAATTACGTTGTAGCTTAATAGGTCAGTCAATGATAATCAATTTAATTGAAAGAAGGGGGGTCACTTAACCACATGGAAATGATCTCAATGCGTTTGGTACGCAAGCACAAGAAGAGATGCATTGACACAAGGTCAACAGAAAAGTTAGCCACGTAACACCTCCAATTGGAAAGCATAGGAAAAATTAAAATAAAAAATACATAAAACGTAATTCCATTCCAATTCACATAGTTTGTTTTTGTTCTTTTGTTCAACCCCCCTAACTATCCCCTCTCTCACCCATTCTGTTTTCCCCTTGTTTCTTGTTACACAGGTCAATTAGAGCAATAAAGGTAGACATCAGCTTACCAATTCTGAGCTATATGACCATATACAGAACCTTCAATGGTGGTTACTGATTGATTGGACTCAGATCAAGGCAAGTGAAAAGGAGGGGAGTGGTGACTGGGGGCTACAGATTCAGCTGTCTTATACACCATAATATTACAGCGCGCGATCCAGCTCTGCAGTCAAATCTCATTTCACCAGATTCATCTCACTATTTCTTCCCAATATCAAAGATGATGTGTATACTTTCACTATTTTCTTTTCCTACCAATTAAGAAACACTAATTTACTGAACATGCTAACCCAACGCGCACATATAAACTAATGCTAGTGGCACGGAAAAATAACCTGTAGAGGACCGCCATTGCGTGTTGGTTCTTCTCATACGCACTGTCTTGGCCGGAAACTTTCATTTGACAACAAAGAGCTGATTAATGTTTCAAGCCTTTTTGCACCCGGGCCAGGCCTGAGGACTGTAGTATTACCAATTTCAGAGCAGGGATCAGTCCCATTCTCCCTGCTTCCTATGCACCAGCCTCCAGGAACAGCCATTCCAGGACCTCTGGATAATAGCTCAGCATCAATCTTGTCCATTACTGGATCATCTCTGTGGAACTTCCTCGCAAAGGGAGCGTTGCTGTTAACCATCTTTTGCATGTCAGCAACATTAAGGTAGTGAGGATGTTGCTTGGGAGGATTGTCCCATGAAATGAAATGTAGATCGCTATTCACAGTTGTGTTCTTGAACTCTTTAGCATTACAAATAACTGTGTGGAAGTATCCTTCAGGGGAAGATATGAAATTTGAGTAGTACATGAGAACAGTCCGAGGTAGATTGTCCCATCCCCATATGCAGTAATCAATGAAAGATCTTGAGAGTGCCATCCATGCCGAACCTAAAAGGAGAGAAGTTTTAAGTAATCATTAATGATAATGCTCTCACTTCTCAAGTATCACTTCAAATTCTATGGATTGTATGTTTACTATTTACATTGTCATTAAATTTAAACATTGCATATTTCAAAATAACTGCAATTATTTCCAAGTAAAAGACTTATTGAACTTATATTAACAAAAGTATATAGTCAAGCAGCACGCAATCCACAGGCCAAGTAAATGAAGGAAAGATGAGTCATAATGCATAACAACGCTATGATATACAATCAATTTAGATACAACCAGTTAAGAATATCCGAGTACCAAAATTGGACCTATGGCTCAGCGTACAGCCAGAATGGATCAGTTGGATTTGGCACTCACTACTCACTAGGGATTTGATCACATCTAAGATATTGAGAGCAATTTTGTCCTACAGCAGTTATATTTACTACAGAGGAACAGAAAGATGTCAATATATTTCAATAATTGAAGTCAAGCAAAAGATCATTAATCCTGCAGGATATACTCTCCCATTTAGTTCCCCTACTCTGGGAGAAATGTTATGACATCTAACAAAATAACTGATATGACCAGAATACATGGTATACTAGCACAAGAGCAAGAAGCATAAACCCGAGCAATATATTCCAGCACTGTACCCATCTCACTGGAAGAAATACATCTTGCCATTATCTGAAAAACCTAATGTATCCTTTCAAAAATGTTGTTTTCCATTATTAAGATAAAAATTTAGATGTCAGCAAAATTCTCACCTCCTGAGTGTCCTATATCAAGCCACCCTATGCTGGGAACCATTTTGGAAAATCAGATGCTACACCAATATCCAACTAGGTCCAAAAACAGTTAAGAACAAATTTTAACAAGAAAGCAGATGTTTGCCATTTTCCTCAGAAAATCAGCGTGCTGAAGAGATTCATGTTTTACAATTACTTTGTAAAAGTTTTACCCCTAGAGGCCAGATGAAGTAATGTTTCCAGCTAAGACATGCATTATCCTGTAATCTTCATATGTCACTAAAATATTAAGTAACAATGAATAAAGTAGAAATTAAATATTACCGAAGTCACCAAACACCCAGAAATAAAATCATGTTGTGCACATGCAAGCATGTAATGTAACCATAGAAGTGGAATTTACTAATAAGTTATCCATTCTGTATTATTTTCACATCAATCAAAACAAACACTACAGTTAGTTGATCTTGTCCAAAAGATCGAACAGGGAAAACTCTCCCTGAGGTTACCAAGATAAGGATATAAAATAGTATTTTGAACCGTTGACTATGGAATGGAACAAAATGTTATTAAGGAGAGGTTTTATTGCAAAAAAAGGCAAATGTCAGCATATGACGTTCACGGCACTCTGACCTAGATAAGATAGGTTGAGTTTCTTCATCAATTTGTTTTAAATTTTCAATGCACATAAAAGTACACAACAGGTCACACAAAATAACCTTCATTCACAATTCCTGAAACATTATATAACTGTCTTGCAAACCAGAATAGTTAATATTCACTGTCTTTTGACACTCAAACTAGTCTTTGGACGAAGTGCAGCCTAAAGTTTTCATACCAGCATAAACAACAGTTTTCCGTTAAATTTCATAAATTTTTCATTTCCATATACAATCTCGTTTGTTTCAGAAACAAATCAGCCAGAGGTACAGTTATCAGAAAGGACAAAACAGTTTTCGGGCATAAAATTGATAAAAAAAAAAATGCAGCTGATCTAAAAACAGAAAGTTCTACTACACAGATAAAGTCTTGCTCTATAAACACCAGATTCAAATGCATTCACAATCAAAGGGTGCAAAAAATGCAGGAAAACAGTGATGCTTTTCTGCTCTGCCATCCATATAAAACCCATAGCTGAACCGATGATGCAACAAAATAAATACATGAATGGTTTCTAACGCTTCAACATTTAATTGAATCGCACTCTATTCAAAGAAAAAAAAAAAATACTTTCCCTGCATAAATCCCTGAGCAAGCTATGATTTATTCCTGATCAAAATTACCACCAAAAAGTCTAGCAATACTCACAAAACCTCTATATGCAAACATAGATTTTTCCATCCTCTATCCACATAGAACCAAAAGGGAAAATGATAAATTAAAAAAAATAAATAAAGAAGGAAACAATGAAACCCCCAAAAAAGAAACAAGAAAAGGATCTTCACCTGTGAAAAGCTTGAATGCTGTAGGCCTACTTCTCCTCTGTGTAACCCAGAACACATCTTGCTTCTTATTCATGTACAACCCGGGATCAACGATTATTGGCCTTGCACGCTGATGACTAACAATTAACAAACAAACACGTCACCAAAAAACCAATCACATAAAACATTCTCACTCCCCAGAAAACAACACAATTCAAAAAACAAAAATTCCTAAAAAAGAAAATACTCACTCTTTCCATCCAATGTCACTAGTATGATCAATGAAGTTAAGATCGCGAGGCAAGTAGGAAAACGTGTGCAGCAGATCTAGTTCACCAAAACCCAACAAAAAAAAGAAAAAACCAATCAGTTCCCGAAAATCCAAAACACCATTAAAAATAGAGACACAATAAAACGCCCAAAAAGAGACCAACTTCAAAACTTATGTCAAATTTCTTATATCTAATCGATTCAATTGTTAAATCAAACTTTTTTCTCGAGTCGACTAATTAAAAGTTAAAAGTGTATACTCTAAGGAGGGAAAAAAAAAAAAAAAAGGTTCACGACTTTGAGAATTATATGAAATGCATATAACGAATTTGATCTAAGCTGTTTTTTTTTTTTGTCACCAACCATCTTGAGTAACAAGTGGGTAATCGGAGGCGCTGAGGTTGATGAACCAGTCCCAGTCGCCGCATTCCCTCAACAGAATCGCGGCGGCGTGGAGCGTGTTGGCCACCATGGTGGGCCCTCTATAGGTGATGAGGTTGGCCTTCTCAATGACCTTCACGTTCCGAAACTTCTGGAACAGCGCGTGGCCCCTTACGAACTCCACCAGATCCACGCGCTCCTCACGCGAGGCCGCCAGGTCGAGGTGCACCACGTAGCGGTTGTTGGGGTGGTAGAGGGCGAGGAGGGTGCGCTTGACGGCGCCGCCGTCGCCGGCGGAGCCGGAGACGAGGTAGGCGAGGCGCGGCAGAGGTGGGAGGGGGGAGGGGGGGAGGGTGTGGAGCTTGGATTCGACGAAGATCGAGTATGACGTGGCGGCGATGGAGCGGTAGAATGGGAGGATTGGTGTGCCCTCGGGTGAGGTTAGTGCTGCTAAGAAGAGGAGGAAGAGGGAGAGTAAGGAACCGATGGCCAGTGGGAACACCCACTTTCTCTCTGGTGAGGATTGTGGGTGGTGTCTTAGGTGCATATAATAGTTCTTAAATTTCTTCATTTTCTTTTTTTTTTTTTTTTTCTTTTGGTTGTTTTGGAGGGTTTCTTTTTCTGGTTCTGGGAAGGGGTGAGAATCAGAGAAAGAAACCCTTTTTAAGAAGGGGAGTCGGTGGGGATTCGCACTTGATGCAGTTGGGTTTTTATGTGCTGAGGAAGAAGAAACTGTTTCAGACGTGTGTGGTGCGGTGGTGATGGGTTGTGTAACTTGTGTTGATTCTTATGGTTTAACAGAAGTACTAGAGTACAATACAAGGGCTCCTTTCTCTCTTTTTTTTTTTTTGTTTTTTTTAACCCCTCCTATCTCTTTCTTGGTAATTTGTCCTGCCGTGACTGAAGGGATGGTTTGGTGTGGTGGCTTTGAATTCACTCTTCTGGTTTTGCTGCTTTTTTGTTTTTTGTTTTTTTCTTAATGAGGTCTAAGTCCTCTAAATTTTAAACCTTTATTTGCTTGGTTGATCAGGAGGGACAACTGGGGAATAAGGCCATAAGGGTGATTAGATTTGGATTTAGATTAGATGCAGACAACGATTTATGTTTTGATTTTGACAGATAATTGTATGTGTTTTTGTTTTTGTTTTTTCCTTGTTTCCCTAAGATGGTGTCTTTTCTTGAGAAAACGTAAGAATTTGGTAGTTTTGTCATTGTCCTGAAAAAAAAAAAAAAAAAAGTTAACAATAACACAGGTTGGGGAATTGGTGTTACTATTTACAGTGACACGTTATCAAGGGAAAACTTCCTTAGAAAAAGGAGTTGAGGTGTGTAACTGTTTAGTAAGTTGCTAAGTAACAGTTGAGGATGAATTGAAAATTACCATATGGGTGTGTCATGCGTTTACTGAGGAAGGTTAAAGGTGATTTCATCATGGAATAAATACGGCCTTATATTTATAAAAGGATGATGTTATTATTATTTTTTTATATTAATTGATATGTATGGATAATATAAAAAAAATTTATATTATCAATAAATTGAAATATAAAAAAGTATCAAATTATAAGATATTTTTTTATCATAATGGATAATTATTTAATATAATTTAATATTTTTTTTATATTTTTATTAGTTAATAATATAAAATTCTTTTATACTGTCAATTCATATAAATTAAATTCTTATTTTCTATATCATCTTATATCACTTTTTAAAAGAATAAAATGAGATAAATATGCTTTTTCATACATTAGGCTATTTTCTTTTTTTTGATTAAGTGGGTGTAAATAGGGGATCAAAATAATTTGAAAAAAAAGATTAATTTATATATTCTGATAATATAAAATAATTTAATATTATTAATTAATAAAATTATAAAAAAATATTAAATCATGTTAAATAGTTACTTATTATAATAATTATTTATTATGATTTTACATTTTTTTGTAAATCTATTAATTTATACTGTTAGTACATAAAAATTAAAAATTTTTAAAGATTATTTCCCATCTAAGAATGCATATCAAAATTTATTTCTTGATAATTGTACTTGAAACTTAAAGCGATATTTATTATCGATAAATAGATACAAATTGCTTTAAAAAATTATGTTCACCAACTTAGAAAATTTAAATACGAAACTTGTGACAAAATTTGAAGAAGGATAAGGTGGGGGAGGAGCGAAAAAAAAAAACGAAAAGAAAAATAAAGCAGTTTTCTTAAGTAGATTAATCTTATAAACTTTTCTTTTTTTTTCGACACATATATGTGCTGTTTTTTTTTAAAAAAAAAAAAATTGGTCTGCCGATAACTACGGCTATATATATAATGCATTGCTCTTGGGTAATCAAATCATATGTATTATTATGTACCCAAAAAATCATATGTATTATACTTGTTCATTATTTAGTCTACAAGATTTTGATATTTTGTTCGATCTGTGATTGAAAACCTTACGATATTTAATCAGATTGCAGATCGGAGGAAAGTTGAAAACTGAGCGCCACATATTACCTTTATTTTTTTCTTTTTTCACAAAATACTTTTTCCATCTTAAGTTGCTTAAACCTCAATTATGTCGAAAGCTATATTAACAATACCAAGGCATAACTACATACGTACGAGCGGGATTCGTTAACATTAATTTAGACTTGATATGCTTGCATTATGTAGTAACTGTTTACTGAAAGATATCATCAAAATAATTATATTTGCCAAAGAATTTGCAACTCATGAATCCGCATTAGTCATAGCAAGTTCTTAATAAGCCTAAAGTATGGTAATGATGATGGCAAAAGTTTAATACCTCGCCAGGCCCTAGCCTATCCATATGTTTAGATATCTTTTTCGGTTTCTTTCAAGTTTCTTTTACTAGAAATAATTATATTTAAGAGGATTAATTATAGTTTACTTCCTGCATTATAAGTTATATGTACTTTACCCCCTATATTTTAAATATGTGTAACTCGATACCCTGCATTTTTACAATGTGCATTTTGACCCCAAATAAGTACACTATATTCCTGTAAATTTTTTTGTTGTGTGTAAATTGACACATGGACTTTCCAAAATGTGTAACCCGATATATTGTATTTTTGTTTATAATTGATGAAAAAATTAATAAAGGGGGCCAAAGTACATATTGTGAAAATACAGGGTATCGAATTGCACATTTTTAAAATATAGGGGATAAAATATACATGACCTATAATACAAGAGAGAAACTGCAATTAACCTTATTTAAGATGCAATCAATTATTATATTTCCCAATTAGAATTCAAACTATAGTTTGTCATATTGTGGAAAAATCAGCCCCTTCAATAAATCTATATCCTTGATGATATATACCTACAGTTCTGGTACACTAAAATAGTAGTTATACTTTTTTATATGAGAACGGGTTATCTTAGTTTGTTTTAAAAGTACATTTGGTATGTTAATAAAAAAAGAAAAAGGTTCTTTTGGTATAAATTTTCAATCCTATATTCTTTCACTAAGGTTAAAACATGACCCCCAAATTTAAAAAACACTTTTTAAAAAATTTATGAGATCACCTTTTTGATAATTTGTTGAAAAAGCTCGACTCACATAACAAGTAAGGTGCAAATACAGAATCTCCATTAGAAACAAAATACAAAGTATTGATTCTAAACACTTAAGAAAGATCCGTCATAGACACAACGGGAATCAAAGGACTATCAACGAAATTCTCATATCGACAATGGGAATCAAAAGACTATTTAGATGTAAGATTATACTAATTAATCTTGTCTTATGTATTTACAAGAACTCCAATAAACTGGCATTATTTGATAAAATTTTTATTTACAACTATTAGTGACATCATATACTTGTCTTGCACCCTAAAACAAAATCGTGGACTCGTCCAACATGGTATATTGATATTAGATATTACAATCTGCTTATTCAAAAGTCCACTTATTTAAAAGTGCATTCTATAATATAATTATAGTAGTGAAACTCCTTAAACAAATTACAATAAAGAAAAACAAATCAGCTTTCAAATTGATACAACTATATATGAATGATCACAACAATATAAGTAATATCTTAAACTCTTGTTGGCACCAAAAAAATAATTGTGGGCTAGCAAGTGACAAGATGTGGGCCTAGAAGAAATGGGAATTGGGCTTTACAGGGTATTATTCTTAATTGGCTAATACATGAGAAATAAGGCCGTAAGAGGAGCATCGATTGAATGGGCTGAAGAAAGAAGACATGCTCAATGGCCAAGAGAGAAAGGTAGTTAGAGACTGATGACTTGAGAAACAGCGATTACAACTATCTAGAACATGGAGGCATGGCAGTTAAGCTAGAGGCCATTACTCGCACAAGGAAAGGAAATAGCGACATTTTAGGAAGCTTATAAAAGTCCATGTTTCAAGAGAAGAGGGGGAGATCAACACACATCATGTCATTCTAACTATCAGCTTTTTCTTTTCTACTTGTCAGTTTATTTCTTTTTAGCTTTATGTCATTTCTTTATCCATCTTCAAGGTTTTGTACGAACTTATGGTTGATTAATAGAATTTCAAGTTTCTATTCCAATTCTTCGTTGACTGATCTTGCTCAAAGGTTTGCTCCCGTGAGCCGTTTGAGGAGTCCATTTGCTAAGGAGCAGAGTACACTCCTTAGCATAAATCGTCTGAACATTGGTAATATTTGGGATGTTACTTTTTGGATAAGTTTCTTCTTAGAGATTTAGCTTATTGCATATTTTTTCATCCAACATAAAATTGGCATGTCCAATGGGACTATCAACGTCGGGTCAGCAAGAGTTTCCTGTTCCAGGATTAGATCATACTTGGCATATGAATTTAAGATCCGGAAAGGTGATCAACATGAGTTCAACAAACCAGAATCCAAGTTTCACCCCAAAGCAGAAAGTAGGGGGCAATCAGCTATGTATGCAGTAGCCTTGACTACACCCCAAGGGGTGATTTCAAAGCAACCGAATACATCAATTGCCTCTCAGCTGCTGAAGGATTCAAGTTCTACCCCACAGTCGAAAGTTGGGGGATAATCAGCTATGTATGCGGCATCCTTGACTATGCCCCAAGGGA
The DNA here is from genome assembly GCA_031439585.1 of Pterocarpus macrocarpus. Lineage (NCBI taxonomy): Eukaryota > Viridiplantae > Streptophyta > Magnoliopsida > Fabales > Fabaceae > Pterocarpus > Pterocarpus macrocarpus. Next base: position 20,058,272 of record CM062520.1, read on the forward strand.
TGATTTCAGAGCAGCCGAGTACAGTTGTTACCTTTTAGCCGCCAAGGGCTTCGGCAACCTCTCCTGATGTAACTAACTCTTTGCAGACTGGACGCGAGGAAAGGCAGCCATTAGTGATGTCCACATCCTTCATACGGCAACAAATCGAAGCAAGAGTAAACGATCTGATGCAAGAAGTATCTAAGCAATTGGCTGAGATAGTGAAGCCAATGGTGCAAAATGAGTTACAGATATTTCAACAACAACAGAAAGGAAAATGGCAAACTCAGGGTCAATCGACTAAGTTTATGTATACAAATGCTCCTGAGACTAATAATGAGATAATGACTTATGCCGGGGGGCACCAAGGACCCCAACTTGGGCAAATAAAATAGTGAAAAGGCCCCCGAATGCACCAGCAAATTTAGGATTACCAGTGAGCAATATGGGGCTGGGAAATGGCCTCAATGGCAATTGGAAACAATCTATTCACACAACAGTTGATCTAGTGGGCAGACAAGTTAGTCTCAAGGGGATAATCAAGAGAACCCCTATAATGCAGGGCTAAATGTTCAGCTGATTAATAGATGCTCCATCCAGCCTGGAGGATCAGCACAGCCAACGTATGTGCAACCACCAAACTATATGTCTCAACCGGTGAATGTGCCCTAACCACCGATGTACCCTCTGCCACACATACAGCTGCCTCATGGAATCCCCCAAGGAGCAGAACAAGTGGCCAATCGGCAAGTAACACCTGTTCAGCTTCAACCTTGTGTTGAGCCGAGGGGAATGGTGCCTTAGTTAATTGATCCAAATATGATTGCTTAGGCTATGAAAAGGCATTTTGGAATACAACTAAGACCTTTAGAGAGACCGGTATATAGGAAACCATACCTAGATTAGGTAGATAGGGTACAATTTCCAAGAAGTTTTAAAACCCCAGATTTTACAACCTTTTCTAGGGAGGATGACAAGTCAACTATAGAATATATTAGCCGATTTATAGCCCAATGTGCTGAGGTTAGTTAGAATGAGTTTCTAAGATTATAATTATTTCCATTATCTTTAACTGGGGCAGCATTCACTTGGTACTCAACATTGCCACCAAACTCTGTGCAAAGTTGGGCTGACATGGAACGTTTATTCCATGATAGGTTTTATAAACCACAGCCAGAAGCTTCTGTTCTTGATTTGTTAGGGATCAGACAACAAGCAAGTGAGCCCGTAGCAGAGTTTGTGGAAAGATTTAGGAGGGTTAAAAGGAAGTGCAGCGTCCAACTACCGGAAGCTGAATGTGCCTCTATTGCTGTGAATAATATGAACCCTCAACTGAGAGAGAAGCTCATTGTCTTAGAATACTATGACTTGGCCCAACTCTCTTGGAAAGTAGCTCGAGTTGAACAATTCATAATAGAAAGAGAGCAAAGGAGGTCTAATCTAGCAGGGCCTATAGGTTCTCAATTGGTGGCTGTAATCGATTGTGATTCAACCGATGAGGAAGAAAACGATGAAGAAAGGGCAGGTCAAGGGGAAATTATGATAGCTAAATTGCTAGGGGGCAAGCCATACACTTGTCCTACTCTTACTCTTGCCAAAGGAAAAGAAAAAATTAAAACAGAGGAAAAAAAGGCATTTCTGTTTGACATAACAAAAATAGAACAGATCTTTGACTTTTTAGTAAAAAATAAACAGATTAAGCTTCCAGAAGGGCATAAATTACCTCCAACGGATCAAATTCAAAATTTGAAATACTACAAGTGGCATAATCCATACTCACATTATATGAATAACTGTACAGTTTTTCGAAATGTGATTCAAAGGGCCTTAAAAGAATGAAGGTTTAAACTTGCAGATAAAAAAGGAGAAAGCATGACTATTGATACCAATCCCTTTCCAATAGCCACTGTCAATATGGTTTCCATATTTGCAGAGAGCAAACGTACCAAAAAGGAGGATTCATCCACTCAGCTTGTTCAACGTAGTAAGCAAGTATGGAGACCAAAATCAATGGTTGTAAAAGAAAGGACCAAAACCATGAGTCATGATGCATCCAAGAAGGTGGAGAAGAAAGAATGGATGCTGAAACCACATGGAAACTCAAAAACTGCAAGTCAGCGCAAAAAACATCGACAGAGCATATTCCAAAGAATACAATTTCCTCACCAAAGGCGTCAACCGAGGGAAAGACAGTACGAGCAATCTTGGCTAAATGTGTTCCAAAGAATGCAATTTCCTCAGAAAGAACAACCAAGAGAAATATGGCATGAGCATAATCAACTCCCTCAAATCTCTTATCATCCCATGCCTAGAGAGTCCAAGCGGGCCATAGAGTTAAGTTATAACGAAGGAAAAACCATGATGAGAATCATGGTGAAGAATGAAGAATCGGCCAGGGAGGCAAGGATGATTAAGCCAAAGGTTGAGTCTAACACGGGAGACTGATTTGTGAACAAATATGGTAAAGGGAAGCAGCCGGAGCCACGACTTGTTCAGCTAACAAGAACACAGAAAAGGAGGATGCAGAGAAAAAGGTTCATCCAACGAATAAAAGAAGCACCAACAGTGTTAGATTTAGCTAAACGTATAGGAGTAGCAAAAGCTGTCAGCCCGAAGATGAAAAGCGTGAAAGAATTACAAGGGCAAATTTAGGACATGAACATTATTCAAACGACTAAGACATCAGCCAAGAGAATGCAAGTTCCAGAAATAGATTTATTAGAAAGTTTGATTGATCAGATTCTCAATGATGATGATCTGCTCATTTTGACTGATGATCTACAAGAAGATGTGAATCTAGCAGCTGCCATGGGAGTCTTACCTGCTGAGTTTGTTGTAAAGGAAAATTAGCCGATACGGTTAAATTGTGACGTTTTCGCTAAAGAAGTTGCATGAGCCACTCTAACTAACGAGGAAGCAACTGTAGAACCTTTGCAGGGAAGAATAGGAGGAAAGGATAACTCAGAAGGAGTTATCAAGTTTGAGAAACCTCAGCTAGCAGAACATTTAAAGCCACTATAAATAAGGGCTCATATTGATGAGAGACCTATCAGGCGAGTATTGATTGATAAGGGTGCCATCATGAACGTTATCCCAGTAGGGATTCTCAAAAAGTTAGGCAAATCTCAGAAAGATCTCAAGAAAACTAATATGAAAATGACAAATTTTATAAGAGAGAGCACAGATGCTTTAGGATTCTACATTGCTGAATTGATCGTGGGAACCAAAACATTCATCACAATATTTTTTGTTGTGGATGCCAAGTCAAGATATTCTTTGTTGTTAGAAAAAGATTGGATCCACTCAAATATGTGTGTTCTATCTACCCTACATCAGCAGCTGATGTTTTGGAATTAGGACAAAGTGGAGGTAGTACCTGTGGATCAAAAACCATTCTCAGCCGATGTTAAAGTAGCAGAGACAATGTATTACACCCCTGAATTTAAGCCAATAACCTTACCCTTAGGAATCACCCAAGATGCTATTCAGGCTGTAAATTTCACTAACCAAGGGTTCAAGGTCAAAGTGAATGATAAATATGCAGAGAGTCTCCAGGGGTATATACCGAATGATGATGTCTTATCGGATGAACTCCAAGGTGAATCAACTACTGTAGCTGTGATGGGGATTAGTCCCATAGAGTTTACCGATCAAGATGGCAATGTTTGGTATTTGGAGGGAGAAGTAAGCACCAATGAAGCTGAATGTGAAACTCTGGTGATAGCAACGCCAAGAGGGATAGAGTTTGAGAAATGGGTTCTAGCTAAACATCTCAGACCCCTTTACATCTCAACTTATATAAACAAAGAGCCTATAAGGAGAGTCTTGGTTGATGGAGGAGCTATGATTAATACGATGCCTTACGATATGGTTGAGAAGTTCGAGAAAAACCAAAAGAACCACAAAAAGACTAATGTGACCATCACCAACTCCATTGGCAAAAAGACTTTAGCACTAGCTGTCCTGATTACCGAGCTCACAGTAGGATTCAAAACCACTAATACAATATTCTTTGTACTGAATGGCAAGTCAGGATACACTATGTTGCTAGGAAAAGAGTGGATTCATGCTAACCAATATGTGCTCTCCACACTCTATCAGCAACTTCAAGTGTGGAATAAAGACCATGTTGAGGTAGCGAAAGCAGACCTATTCCCGTTCACAACTAATGCAAGGATGCCAGATGCCATGCTTTATTATTCAAAGATTGAGCCTATCTCTTGGCCCGAGGATGTTGCCTTGGATTTTGTCAAGTTGCTTGATCTATCACTGGATGGGTTCGAGATTACAACAAAGGTTGATTCACGGCCAAAACTAGAATCTTTCGATGAATAGTCATGCAATAGTGGCGAAAGATATCCTGCAACGGCTAGCCTTACAGTCAGCTGAGGCGAGACTAGAAGACTTCTTGTTTCAGCAGGAATTAGCCTAGAAGAACAATAAAATAATGGGAAATAAGAAAGAACAAGCAGCAGATTTGTGTATGTCTCCCATCAAAAGAAAAATTTCAAGTTTTGAGGCTCAGGACCCCTTGATTGAGGTTAACCTTGGTGATATCAATGAGCCAAGAATGACTAGAGAATGACTAAAGTTGGTGGCATACTTAGCTAAGGTGAACGAGATCAATTAATTCAGTTGAGAACTAGGTATAAAAATTGTTTTGTATTGGATTATCATGAGATGCCTGGATTGTCTAGAGAATTAGTTGAGCACCGTTTGCCTGTCAAAGAAGGTTTCAAGCCATTCAAATAACCACCCAGATGATTTAATCCAGAGCTAATGCCAAAGATAAAGCAGGAAATAGAAAAGTTATTGGAAGCAGGTTTCATTAGGACGGCTAGATATGCACAATGGCTATTGTTCCTGTAATAAAAAAGAATGGTCAAGTTAGGATTTATATAGATTTTCGTAATTTGAATTTAGCTAACCCAAAGGATGAAAATGTTATGCCTATTACAGATTTGTTAGTTGATGCCACAACAAATAATGGAATCTTATCCTTTATGGATGGTTATTTGGGTTACAATTAAATCTATTTAGCTCAAGAAGATGTACATAAGACTGCGTTTTGTTGCCCTCGGGCCATCGGTATTTTTGAGTTGATGGTAATGCCAATTGGTCTCAAGAATGCTGGGGCTACCTATCAAAGGGCAATGAATTTGATATTCCATGACTTGATTGGACAATGCTTAGAGGTTTATATCGATGATGTGGTTGTAAAGTCAGCCGATTTTCAAAATCATTTGGTTAATTTAGAGCAAGCATTCCTCAGGACGAGGAAATATTTGCTCAAGATAAATCCTGCCAAATGTGCATTTGGGGTCTCGGCTAGAAATTTCCTTGGATTTTTAGTCCATGGGAAATGGATTGAAGTAGACAAGAACAAAGTGAAAGCTATCTTAGAAGCTAGACCACCAAAAAATAAGAAGAAATTGCAAAGTCTAATAGGCAAAATGAACTTCATGAGGAGATTTATTGCTAATTTGGCTGGCAAGATGAAGGTGTTTTCACCTTTGCTACGGCTTAAACAAGCCGAAGAATTTACTTAGGGTAGCAAGCAATAAGATACTTTTAAGCAAATTAAGAAGTGTCTAATAACACCTCCAGTATTAGCATCACCAGCATTTGGGAGGCCTCTCAAATTATACATATTTGCCGTTAAGGACTCCATCGAAAACTTGTTAGCTCAAGATTCAAAAGATGGAACCGAGCAGGCTATTTATTATTTGAGTAGGCTGCTAAATGATGCCGAAACTAAGTACACTCTAATAGAAAAATTGTGTTTATTGCTATTCCATGCATGTGTAAAATTGAAGTATTATTTGTTACATATGGAGGTATTAGTGGTGTGTAAGATTGACATAGTAAACTATCTGCTTAGTCGGCCAATTCTTCAAGGATGATTAATGAAATGGGCCATTAAATTGAACGCATTTGCTCTAAAATACATACCACTAAAAGCCATGAAAGGACAAGTACTGGATAATTTCTTAGCACAACATCCATGCATAGAGGCTTAGAGTTCACCAGCCGAGGGCCGAGGATATATACAAATTAAACCATGGACTCTGGATTTTAACGGCTCAAAGCATCAAAAAGGAGTTGGTGTAGGGGTGGTGATTACTAGCCCTAAAGGAGTAACCAAGAAGTTTATGTATCGACTAAATGTCCAATGTTCAAATAATCAAGCAGAATATGAAGCTCTTATAATTGGTTTACAGCTGCTCGAGTCTCTAGATGTTAAGACGGTATAGATTATAGGAGATTCACAATCGGTAATTAACCAATTATTAGGGGAGCATAGATGCAACAACCCAACATTAGAAGGATATTTGGAGAAAGCCAAAGCTTTGCTAGAATGCTTTGTCAATGTGTCAATATCACATGTCCTCAGAGCATCAAATGAAATAGCAAATAACTTAACACAGCATGCCTCTGGTTACAAGCCCATGACTTCAAAAATCAATACTATGGAAGATGGAAAAGTCTTGGTGATTGACCATCGTATAGGGACCTTAGCCGATTGGAGACAGAAACTGATCCAATATTTGGCTGACCCATCGGCTCAGGTGGATTACAAACTTAAATAGAAAGCATTGAAGTATGTGTTGATTGATGGTGAGCTATTCAGAAAAAGCCAAGAAGGAGTATTGCTCAAGTGCTTAAACAAGGATGAAGCCTTAAAAGTAATGGGGGAAGTACATGAAGGCGAATCTAGGGCACACAAATCTGGCTCTAATATGAAATGGCTAATCTTCTGCAATGGATATTATTAGCCAACTATTATAGCTGATTGTTTTGCTTATGCTAAAGGTTGTGAGGCTTGCCAGCTCCATGGACCCATACAAAGTGTGCTAGCTGAGGAATTACATGCCATTGTCAAACCTTAGCCATTCAGAGGATGGGTGATGGACCTCATAAGTAAGATATATTCTCCACCCTCCAAAAGACGCACTTTTATCATAGATGCCACTGACTATTTCACGAAGTGGGTAGAAGCTCAGCCGATGACGAATGTATCGCAGGCTGATGTAATGAGCTTCATTGAAAGACAGATTATACATTAATTTGGCATTCTAGAAACCATAACGGCTGACCAAGGAACCATGTTTATAGGAGATAAGGTAAAGACATTTATGCAAGATTATGGGATTAAACTCATTCATTCATCACCATATTATGCACAAGCTAATGGTCAAGTCGAGGCAACTAATAAAGTGTTGATTGACATGATTAAGAGTAGTGTAGAAAATTAGCCAAGAAAATGGCACGAGGCATTGTCTATGGTTCTCTGGGCCTATAGAAATGCAAAGAATAAAGCTACAGGTTCGACTCCTTTCAGATTGACTTTTAGTCAAGATGCAATTTTGCCTATGGAAATAAATGTTAAATCATTAAGAGTGGCGAAACAAACTCACTTGCAGCCTGAAGAATAATCTCAGGCCATGTTCCAGGAATTGGAATCGGCTGATGATGATAGGATCATGGCCTTAGAGAGTATTAAGCTAAATAAAGAAAAAGTTGTGAAGTCGTACAGTAAGAAGGTAAAGAGAAAGCAATTTACCGAGGGAGACATTGTATGGAAGGCAATATTATCTATCGGAACTAAAGATCCTAAACTTGGCAAATGGTCTCCAAATTGGGAAGGTCCTTACATTGTTAGCCAAGTTATATATGGGAGAGCATATAGATTGGCATGCAAGGGAAAGAATTAACCAAAAGCATCAATGAAAAATTTTTGAAGAGGTATTACCCATGTATTTGGGAATCAATTGCTAAATAAGCAGTCACAATCAATAGCCACAAGCCGGCTATGCAACTGAAATGGCAAATATAAAGACTATAACAATAATCTTCTAGGATTAAGTTTGAGTTGGAAGGGCAGATGCATCGGCTGGATGGCCATCTACATTGGATTATTCGACTTGATCCTTTAGCTCAGCTGAATGCACCATGGCAGAATTGGCAGTTGCTTTCGCAGATAATTCTTCCTCCAAGAATGCAGTCAGAGCATTCCCCACAGTAGCTAAAATATTTTCTTGTAAGTCTCCCGGTCTGAGATCTAGAATTGGGAGAGCAAAGGCTCTGCCCACATAGGGAACTATGGCAGAGCTGAGATCAGTATCTGTACAAAAGAGAAATAAGTGCCAAGAAAGAGACTAAGTCTAAAGATGCATATCTAACTAAACAGGGTTGATGTGATTACCTGAAGAAGGAAGCAGCCGAGCTGCTTGAAACTTTGGGAACAGAGAAGCCCAAGATGATTTAGCTTCGGCTAGGCCTCTATTGCCTACCTTAACTGCATGCTCCAACGGTTTCTGCTTCTCGGCCAAAGGCACAATCCTGTGATCAAGGCCCTTAGCACGAGAATAAAGCTGCAGTCATTGAGCATCCTCAGCCTTAATCTGATCTTTTACACTGGATAATTCAGGTTCCAAAACTCCTAACTTAGCCTGCAGCTTGGCAATTTCTTCATGAATGGATCCGATTCTATTGGTAAGTTGAGTTTACAGCTGGTGATGCTGGTCTTGACTGAATTTTACAGAATGATACTGGGACAAGTAGGCATTCTTCTGCGTTTTAAGAGATGCTAGTTCCTCCAGAGTTTTGAGTCCATTATCTCGGTGGGATTTGAACCTGCAATAATCTGATACAGCATCTGAGAAGATTAGGGCAATGTCAATGTAGACTTGCCGAAGGGAAGTAGGCACTTCAGCTCTTTCGGACTCAAACACCTTCAAGAGAGAATGTTCTAGCCGAGCTGAAGCCGTAGAGTCTAAAAGGAAAGGCTTCTGCAGTTCTTCTTCAATAATGTCAAGGTGTTGCTGCATAAGGGATGATGAACTACTCGGAGGATGAGTGATTGGAGCATTAAAATAAGCATCTAATTCTTCATCAGGAATCAAAGAAGGAGAAATAGGAAATGGAGGTTGCTGTAGTGAGTCGCTTGACTCATGTGCATCCAAAGGCATCTCTGCTGGACTCCTCGGATGGATGGTAGGTTGGTCATCAGGAGGATTAGCATTAGATAAAGGATTTACTGATATTGATGCAGCAGGTAAGGAAGATTGGGCAGCAGGAGTAGGTGCAATAGGAATACTCGACTCAGGTTCCAATATTTGATCTTGAAGGCCAGCCGAGAAAGGAGCTAATGAACGCTGAGACCGAAGAATGCCTCTAGTCCGCTTTTGCAAAAGGCATTCATCTATCTCTTCTTCTTCTCCCTCTTTCTCAGAATCTGGTATGATGGCCTTTTGTTTTGAGGATCTGATAGTAGACTTGGGCAGACGAGGAAGAGGAGAATGCAATTCAGCTTTTTTCTTACTTCTCCTTTCTTTCTGTGAACATGCATGTACCTATATCAGCTGTGGAAGAAAACATGATAATAAAAATAAAAAAGGAAGGTGCATACCCTTAAAAAAGAAATATCTCTGGGATCGGCTGTAGTCGGAGCGACAATCCGCAAAGGAGTGGCCAAAACAAGATTCCTGGGACTTTTCCTCACTAGTTTTTTAAGCCGCGGCTGGACCTAGTTATGAGCTTCTACGTCTACAATTGGTATCCTTGTGTTCCATGTAAATGATAAGATAAATGTCCAAAGGGAAATGGTTTAGCCAACATAAAAGTCAAATATACGTACCCTGAGTAGTCAGGAGTGTGGACTTAGCTGAAGGTTTGGTGCCAATCGATGGAATTGCCTTGACAAGAATAGGCCAAGGAGGATTAGCAAGCTTGTTTTGGCTGCCGCCAACGAGCTTGGACAAGTGAAAATCAGGAGGATGAGGAAAGGCTTTGTGGAAAACAGATGGCCACCATGATGCATAGTTGGAAGTAGTCCCAGGTTGGAGAATGAACGGCTAGAATTGAAATCGGCTCAACTTATTAGCATTAATAATGAATAGTTGCTTCAGCTCGAGAAGAAGGAGGGCAAGCCGAGTATCAGTAGTCACCACAGATGAATAAGGAGCAGGGACACCCTAAATGAGTCCAAATTGTTGAGCAAAACAATTTGGGTTGTATGGTTCGGCTGATATTGTATTGGATCGAGCCTTAGGATGAACCCCATTTATTAAATCTCGGCCAGTCAGGGCACTGCTCCAATGAGGAATGGCTTCTCCTACTTCATCATCTAAGGAGCAAATCAAGTCTATTTGAACCCAATTCGGTCCATAGGTGCTATAAATAAAGAGACAGATCTCCAGATATAACCGAGAAGACATCTTGAAGAGCCGATCAGCCAGTTGGAAAGCAGAAAAGGTAGGAATGGGCACCGTTTTATAGCATAGGCTGTAAATGGGAGCATTTGGGACTGACTCCGTGGGGATGGAGCATTCAAAGTGGAATTCAGGGAAGTATTCATTGATCCATAAAAACAGGAACCAGATTGGGCCAGGGATTGCTTTGTTGTCTCGAGTCTTCAGTTGATCTACCCACATTTTTATGCCCTCATAAAAAGAAGACAAGAACAGCGCGTCCAAGTTCATCAACCAACCAGATACAATAGCTGAGATGTAATAAGAAAACTCATTGACCATGGAGAGCGATTCACTATAAAGAAAGAATTTACAAAGTCAGAAGAAAATGAAAGCATTACACTCTATAGTACTCACAGGCCCTTGTTCTCACCTATGTTCTTCCATGAACTTGTCATAAGGTGAATTTTTCTTGGACACAGGGCAGCCGAGGTCTTCGAATCTCTCTTCATATAGGCTAGGGATGTCATCACCAATGATCGGCTGCCCCAACATGACAGACACGTCAAATAGTGAAGAGGACATAATACCAAATGGGAAAACAAAGGTATTGATAGCCGTATTCCAAAAACCCATGAGAGCCATAAACATATCAATGTTTGGGGAGAAGTTGAGTCTAGAGAGCATAATCATGTCATAGATTCCCCAACACTTGAGTTCACTTCTCCATTGGGTCGAGATTCTATCTAGCCATGACTCGTATTCTAGAAAAGGTCTGTGCTAACCACAAAGCTCTTTAGGGCAAGAAGATATGGAAAACCAGCCAGCAGTAATAGGGAGAGTGAATTCATCTGGAAGAATGAACGAATCAATGATATGGGAGAATAAAGGAGGCTCAATACATAGAGGACCCAGAATGTAAGAACCATGGTCAGCATCATGCATAACCAAAGTTTCTGCGCCAGGCTCATCTTCCAAAGATGAATCCTTTGCTGGGCTGGACGACGAAGCCATTTGACTCGAAGTTGGCTTGCTAGCTAGGGATTTGAGAGCTTGAGCAGATTCTTGAAGTTTATCGGCCAAGGGATTTGGGGAGCAAGAACTGTCAAAACTGGATGAAGAAGAACTGTCAGATGGTATACGTACAACTGAGCTAGAAGGGTTATCAAAATCTGAAGGAATAGAAGACATGGTAAGGAGTGAAGAGCAAGAAAAGTAGCTGAGAGATGATGGTGATTCGAAGTTGGCACTGAAGCCTTGAGAAGTTGTTAAAAGGGAAAGAAGTAGAAACTGAATCGCAAGAAAGAAGCTAGAAAAGATAAAGGGTTATGAATAGTAACGATCAAAAAGAAGAATTTAAATACAATACCTAGCTTGCTAGTTAGTCGTTTGCTAGGTATTGTATTGGGGGCATATATTGGCACCAGAAAAATAATTATGGGCCGGCAAATGACAAGATGTGGGCCTAGAAGAAATGGGAATTGGGCTTTACAGGGTATTGTTCTTAATCGGCTGATACATGAGAAATAAGGCCGTAAGAGGAGCATCGGCTGAATGGGCTGAAGAAGGAAGACAAACCCAATGGCCAAGAGAGAAAGGTAGTTGGAGACTAATTACTTGAGAAACAGCAGTTACCACTACCCAAAACATGGAGGCATGGCAGTTAAGCCAAAGACCATTGCTTGCACAAGGAGAGGAAATAGCGACATTTTAGGCTTATAAGTCCATGTTTCAAGAGAAGAGAGGGAGATCAACATACATCATGTTATTCTAGCTATCAGCTTTTTCTTTTCTACTTGTCCGTTTATTTCTTTTTAGCTTTATGTCATTTCTTTAGTTTCTTTATCTATCTTCAAGGCTTTGTACGAAATCATGGTTGATTAATAGAATTTCAAGTTTCTATTCCAATTCTGCGTTGACTGATCTTGCTCAAAGGCTTACTCCTGTGAATCGTTTGAGAAATCTATTTGTTAAGAAGGAGAATACCCTCCTTAGCGTAAATCGTCTAAACATTGATAATCTTTGGGATGTTACTTTTTAAATAAGTTTCTTCTTAGAGATTTAGCCGATTGCATATTTTTTCATCCAACAACTCCAAAAGAAGCTATTATACTATAATCATTAATCAGGTCCACGTATTCAAAATTAAAGCTGGAAGAAACATGTTCGACAAGCATTCAACAAGTCCGTTATTGCTAAGCCTAATTGGTCTACTTTATCAAGTCATTTTACGTGAAAAATGCTCGGAAACTAAAATCAAACTGTTTACTTTGGCTTTTAGGTGCATGTTGCGAATTAACAGGGCACTCTACCGTATGAATTATTCTAACGTCTAATTCATATCCATGCCAAACTATATACCAAATTGTGCCAAATTTGTGAATCAAGCAATGTTTTTCTTTTTGGTTAGTTTTGTCATTTTCTTTTTGGTTCAATAATTTTATCATTACGTAACGTAGCTTGTAAAACAATGTTATTTAATTGACAGCCAAAATCACCCAATCAGCTTCCTAAAATATACGTCCATGGTTGATTGATCTTTTGCCTCGTGCTACTTTTCCAAAGTGCCACTTCCTAGCCGAATGCATTTAATTTAGCTCAGAGACATGCAGTTGGTTGATCTAATGCCTAGAGAACCTTTAAATGTGACCACATGTGAAATTGGGGGGAAGGGGATCACGTGGAGTCTAAAATATTGGTACAACTTGAAAATTGAAAAATAGCAACTGAATAAAAAATATGTACAATATTTTCCCAGGCCGTAGCTAGGGATTTGCTTTCTCGTGATATTGTCACTGTAAATGTTGGAAACATGGCTTTGAAATTTCAAATCTGGAGCTAATCGATGATAGGTTTAAATAAGATATTGGTCCATATAGTTTCCACTAATTTTGATTTTAATTCTTTCATATATATATATATATATATATATATATGGGTTTTTGATCTTAGTACTAAAAATTTAGTTTTTAACCCCTGAAATTAATTATTGATCCTTATAATTTTACCATTTAAAATTTAGTCCACTATAATTGTTATTTTATAAAGGTTTGGACCCTATTTTTTTATAAAAGATGGATCGCTATAATTTAATTTATTTTCATTTTGGTTCCTAAAAATCAAAACCCAACTAGTAACAAATTATAGAGACTTGTATCAATATATATATGTAGAGACTAAATTAAAATTTGGTGTAATAATAGGAACTAAAATAATATTTAAACCTAAATGATAAAATCTGGTCTGTTCTGTATAATTTGCTTGCTTGTTTTCTTCTCCCTCTTGCGACTTTTTGTCTACTTTTTTTTTTTACGGGGATTTTTTTTCCTACTTGGTACAGTTAGCAGATACAATATTTTAATAGGGTGTTTGGCAATATTGAAAATTAAGTTAATATGATATAAAATAGAATCAGTTATGTTAATCAGTATAAAAATAAACTAATTTTTAATTAGACATTGTTTGGTTCTATAACTTAAAAATTACTTTTTACTTGTGCTCTTATTCTTCTTTTATACTTTTTTCTTTTTTACTATGTCATTAAATAAACTAATTTAGCATATGGTAATAGACGATAATAGTCAACGACGGCAGACGGTGGCAGTTGGGGGTGGTAGACCGTGGTAGGTGGTGGTGGTTGCCAGTGATAGGCAATGGCGACCCAGTTGGATGGTAGCGGCCAACAGTGGCGGTTAGCAGTGACGATGAATGGTGGTGATCGACGATAATGGACGATAGCAGCCGGTAATGACAACGGATGGTGGCGACTTGCGGCGACGGACGGTGGGTATCGATGACGACAGATGGTGGCAATTGATGGTTGTCAACTGCAGCAAATGGTGGCGAACAGGGCCGGAGGTGGTAATTGGTAGTGGCTAGTGGCAGTCGGCGGCGGATGATGGTTGACTATGGCGGTGAGCAGTGGTGGACAACAGTGAATGACAATTAACAAGTAGTCAAAAAATTTAAAATAAAAGTAGAAAATTTTGGAATAAAATAAAAATAATTTAAAAATAACTTTTTTAAGAATTAGTTTTAAATTTAAATTAATTTAAATAAAAATTAATTTTAAAATATTTAAATAATTATCAAATAATATTTATTAAAAATCAGGCTTTATTATACATAATTATCCTATCTTTGTAGTTGTCCAAACAACATCTAAGTCTTGCGAAAAATATGGTTGGTGTTCCATCTGGGTAAACCTCTCAACGCGACATTCAACTAGGAGAGAAAAGAAAGAAGGAGACTTTCAGTTTTCAAAATGAATGCATATATATATATATATATATATATATATATATAGAGTTTAGGTATACACTGATAGTATAAAATAATTTTACATTGTCAATCAATAAAAATAGGGAAAAGTGAAAAATCATGGTGGATCCCTCATTATAATAGGTGATTATTTTTATGAGTTGACACTTTCTACTATTTCTATTGACTGACAGTGTAAAATTATTTTACACTATCAGTATATTTAAATTAAATTCATATATATATATATATATATGCAAGATATTGCCAAGTCCAATAAATAAAGAAGTAGAACGGTTTAAATACGTGATACTGATACTCTTAATTGGTAGATGGATACATTGATATATCAATTAATATCACATGAATTGTTTCCAAACTTTCTGCGCGCAACATCAAATTAATTGTGCGAGGCAGCTACCATGACCTCCGAACGTGGACCCCATCATAGAAACCACTTGACCACCCAACCAACAAATTAATTTTTAAATAAAAATGATTACAAACATTTAATTATTTTATGTGATTAATTTTAATGTATTATTAATATAATTTTTTTTTATATTATTATTTAATTATATATTTTTATTTATAAAATTTTTAATATAATAAATAATTAAATCAAATATTTTTGTTGATATGATAATTCATAATTTGATATTTGCATAAAAGATTTTATATTAATAATATCTCAAAATTAAATTTTTATTTTATTGGTAAAACTTAATTAAGTTTTATATATTTCTATTATTTAATACTTATATTAATAAAGATATATGAATATTTTTAAAATGAATATTAATTCTTAATTTTTGAGTTATATTTGTAAGAAAATATTCACATATATTTATTTAATTTAAAAAATAAATAAAAAACAAAAAACTTCGTACAAGTCTTATTCTTATTTTACTTGACCATATTTTATTTTCTATTTCAAAATATTGTAGGAAAATTGCGCTGGCTAATCAGATATCGCACGTCAAAAGTTGACAAAATGAAATACAGCTAAAAGTAAAAGGAAGATGTAATCTCATACGTCATCATTATTTGATAATATATTAATATAATTTGGTAAGTTAGTTGAGTCATGTAGTTCGTTAGAAACGCATGTGATTTTTCTGTACATAGATACGGTGGTTCTCACATTGGATTTATGCTGTGTTTGGATTTACCTTACATGGCGTGATATGCCAAAATCGATTTTGTTCAATAAATATAATACTTAATTTTTTTTTGGAAATGATTTTTATTTTTAAAATTAATTTTATGGGAAGTAAAAAAATTTTATTTTATATTAAAATTTTAAAAAAATTATTAAATATAAATTATTTTATTTTAAAATTAATTCAAAATTAAATAAAAATAAAACTAAATACGCACAATAATTGCCACAATCACTAAATCATAACCCTTAAAAATTAACTTAAAGATTAAAATTAATTAATAATAAAATTGATCATATCAATTTAATGTTTATGAAAAATAGTTTTATAAAGAATTAATCTATTTTATCCTCTCTTCCTTCCCCATTTTCTTTGACAACAATCTGAAGCTCCCTGCATTGCCCTGGTCGTCGTCGGCAACGATACGTTGTTGTTGCTTCTATGGCTGAAGGAACTGCTCTGCTTAGTGCCCTTGGTGTTGTCGCCATCGTTGTTCTTTCATGAACCATGGCAGTGACGAGGGACTTCATCGCCCACCACGGCTACCGCATCGCGTCCCCAACTATGACTATTCTCCACCACTACCTTCCCTATTGGAGATAGACCACAGTCGCCTATGATTCGTGCCATCACTGGCCATTCCGCGCGCGTCATTAACGTCGCTGACCCGTATTATCAAAACCCATCACGCTCACCCTCGCCCTTTGCCATCGCACCCTCGCACCTCCATGCTAATGCTAATGCTAATGCTAAATCCCCGCATCTTAACATATCTGGTCCCTGCTTCCCCATGGCTGGACCTAACCCCAACCACTATTCGGGGCAGAATAGCCAGCCAGACGAAGGGAAGTATGCAGGAGGTCGCGGAGTGGATGCCGAAGGAGAGAGGGTTAGGGAGAAAAAAAGAGAATGAGGGTAATAATGTAATTTAATTAATTTTTAAAATTTTATATCACCAATGATCACAGTGGCCAGAAACTCATAAAGCCCATCTAAGAAGTCGCCGCCGCCTAGATACACATGAGATTGCTTCTGTTTACTTTATACAAGGCACGTTAAATTGAGATAAAATACTCATTTTGATCTCACAAAATTTTGGGGTAAATTAGTTTTTCAAATTTTAAAAATTTATAAGTAATCTTTTATTATTTAAAAAAATATATATTAATTTTTTTATATAAATTTGTATCAACAAAAAAATTTTAAAATTTTTATATAAAATAACTAA
This sequence comes from Pterocarpus macrocarpus, assembly GCA_031439585.1. Lineage (NCBI taxonomy): Eukaryota > Viridiplantae > Streptophyta > Magnoliopsida > Fabales > Fabaceae > Pterocarpus > Pterocarpus macrocarpus. The sequence continues at coordinate 20,075,095 of CM062520.1, forward strand.
TATATCTCTTTTTAAATGATGAAAAATTACTTATAAACTTTTAAATTTTAAGAGATTAATTTATTTCAAAATTTATGCCATTAAACAAAATAAATATTTTATCTTAACTTGATATGCACACTTTTATTTTATTTTTTATTTTATTTTTTTAATAAACCTTCAATATCTGATTTATGTTGAATTTCAAAACTTGGCTTTAATTTTGTTGACTTATTATTGGGATAAATCTCTTACAGAGCATTAGTTTTTTTGTTCACAATACTTAATTAGAATCATTTCTTTAAAAGAATAAGTGTCAACCAAGCATTGGTTATACACACATTTTATCATTCAATAATTTTAATTTGTCATTTAATTATTCACTTTTTCCAATTTTTCCTTACCTTTTGCCATTTTTCTCAACCGTTAAAATATTGTGAATAAATATTTTTTAATTCTATTATAAACAACAAGAAATATAATAATAATAATAATCTTGTTATAATATTTAAAATCTTAATTGCAAATGTAAAGTTATCACAACTATTTCTCCATTTGTTGTGTTAACTATATTGTAACTATATCTAGTCACCTCAATTTGACTTAGGACTTTATTTCTCACTTTCTCCCCGACCGCATGTGTTCTCTTACCATTTCGTTGTTTACCTTCAGTGCGCAAATATTATTTTTTTCCTAAAATTCCATTTTCTTGGCCTCCTCCTTAGCAAGTTCAATGGTGTGAGGCTTGATGTTGGCCTCTTGTCTTCTAAAATTCTAAGTAGAAACAATGACTATTTTCCTTTCGTAAATTTTAAAAAAAAAAAAAACAAAAATCAGAAAGATTTTTTGTCCCTTATTTTGATGAGATTAATTAGTATGTACTGACATTGTAAAATAATTTTACACTACCAACCAATAGAAATAGGAGAGAGTGAGAAATCATGGTAGGTCCTTCATTGTAATGGGTGGTTATTTGTATGAATTGGCACTTTATACTATTTCTATTGGTTGACAATATAAAGCTATTTTATACTGTCAGAGCAGTTAATTAAATTCTATTTTGATTTATTTTCTTAATGTAGTCTTTTATTTTTAAATTTTTCAATGTCATCCCTTTCGTTACAAACCATCAATCACTATAGTCCCTAGTCACATTTTCATTATGAAAATAATGGAAAATACTAATGTAACACAAATAGTGCTGATGTGGTGCATACATGAGTTAATATGATGTTCCTAAAATTCCATTTTCTTTGCCTCCCCATTAGCACTTTCAATGAGGTGGCTTCATGTTGGCTTCTTGTCCTTTAAAATCCTACTAGGCCTCAAGGCCAAATGTGATTACCCTAAGTAGAAACAATGACCATCTAGATGCTTTTCCTTTCATAAATAATAATAAAAAAGAAAGCAACAAGAGTTTTTGTCCCTTAGTTAGGGAGTGCGCTGCTCTTGATCACGAGCAAACTGTACTACATTGTATACCATAGGTTTCAATATTTTGGCTAGCTGTTTGGACATTTGGTACATGAGGTCCTTGAGACCCAAATCAATTTGTTGTTCAACAAATGAAGTAGTCATGACGGTAGGTTGCCCTTGCTCAGGCTCACTCGCAGGAGTCGAGTACTGTTTGGGATGAGTTTATACTTCCTAATTATTTGCCAGAACACAAGTGCATGCACCAATCGAAATTGAGTTCAAGTGATGGAAATCTTATCAACTGACCTGCTATAGGCCTCACAGGGCATGCCAAAAATTATGTTTTGCCCAATCATTTGCTTGTGGATTAGCTAAACAAAAGGCATGCCAGGAAGCTGTTTCAAAAACTTAGTTGATGAATTTGATTGATGCAAAGCTTAACTGATCCCAAAGCTCAGGTGATTCCACCAAGGAAGGAAATATGCTTCTCAGTTATGGCTCCCAAACTACTAAAGTAAGTGTTTGGTTGGCAAATCAATTGAGTAACGGACTAAGTGGCATACAACAAAGCTTTAAGGATCAACCTAGGATAAAGCATTAACCAAATGCCAAAAAAAAAAAAACAGAAAAAAAAAAGCTAAAACTGAAATGCAGGGCTACGTGAAATGCAATGCTACGTGGCCGAAGTTGTTGCGCTAATAATAAATGCTATAAACGAAAAATGTAAAAACTATAAAGGCTAAAAGTAATGAGACAAGAAAATGTATAGAATTGATGTTGTATTGACTATTGTGTTTCTGTAACCAACCTGTACAAGGTTATTTATTAGTTACAATTTGATAGTTGCTTGGCACTACACCACTAGCCATTTTCCCACCCATGAATCACTATTTAATAGCATTAAGCCCAAATAGCTACCTCTCAGCTAATCTTTTTTACTTCACACATTATAATTACTACCACTTAAATGGCCTCCAATTAAATAGGCACCATTGTCCTCAAGCTTCGGCCTGACTTGTAATTGTCTTGCCCCTTATTCAGATTGAAATCAACCTCCCAAAGCGGTTAAAAGTCATGGCCAAACCGCTGTTCAATTAATATCCTATCAATTAGGTGTCTTGCCCCTTATTCAGATTGAAATCAACCTCCCAAAGCGGTTAAAAGTCATGGCCAAACCGCTGTTCAATTAATATCCTATCAATTATGAACACAGAGATTAAGCAAATGTTTAAATCTTAAATTTAACTTACTATTTAGAGTAATTTAATAATATATTAAACTGCTATTCAAATTTTAAGATTCTTTTAAATATTCTTTTTGTTTTTGTAATGTTGATAATTCTATAAATCAAAATTTGAGAAGAAATTGTCCTTGTTATAGAAATATTAGAGACCTTTTATGTAAGATTGTGTTTTAATTTAGAGTTATACAAAGTTCCTATTTTTATTGTTGACTACTTTCTACATAAAAATGTCAAAAAAACATTTTTTGAGAGACAAAAAGACATTGTCCAATTAAAAATTTAAGCTGCTGCACATGGCATGAACACTTTATTTTGTCCTAGAGTCAATAAATTTAAAAATTATTTAAAAAAGATTCCCCTTAAATTATGGGGAGGAAGGAAAGGTGCGAGAGTGATATAATGTTCTTGAGTTTTGTTAATTTCCATGAATGTGACTCTTAGATGCATGTACCTCTTTTGGGAGTATAGAACTGGTTTGATATAGGTAATAAGAATAAATTTACAATATCATTCTTATATTTTAAGATTGTGAATATTTCAAAGTTTCTGAGCCAAGTTGCAAAACCCAATTGTATATCCCAAACATGAGTTGGGCATTACTTGCAGGATGGCTACGACATTAGGCAGAATGTCGTGGAGCGGCAACAATTCCTTGCGCAAGCCAATGCGCATGAACTTGCAGTCGTTTAGGCCTCTAGAAACAACCCTACACCTCACTCACATCCACCATCATCTTGAACCCAAACCCGAACCAAAAGCTCTGTTATCTCGCAGGGTGCCTATTACTCGATGATTATGGATGCAATGTACCAACTCTAGAGCTCTATCCGACAACCTAGTTTTTTTATTAGTTTGCAGGTTGGGGTGGGTGTCAAATAAAAGGCTCTTCATCCCCCAATCTTAAGGGAAATATAATTTGGGGCTTGAGAATAACAGTAAAAAAATAATATTTTCTTTTTGTCCTTCATTGAAAATTTTCCAAATATGAATTAAGGAAGAGATATATAATGAAAATCAATTTTTAGCATCATTCTTATGTTGCAAGATTGTCAGTATTTCAAAGTTTCTAAGCCAAGTTGTAAAACAAAATAAAATTAACTTTTTGAAATGATTTTGTTAGAGCAATTTTTGTTTTATCCTTAAAACATAAATAAGGTGGAGTTAATGTTTCACCTATCATACAAGTGCAATCAAATTTTCAAAGGAAACATATAGGTAATGAATATTAAAGAAAATAGATTCTTTTTTGTCACATTGTATAACAAAATTAATAGTATACTACATCATAATCACAAATCTAACAGTATCAAATCCAAATCAAATTAAAATATAGAATAAAAAGAGTGAAGTTCATCACAAAATTGATCTTATAGTGATCAAAAAAAGAAACATATCTAGTAGGAATATTCTTTGATAACGCAGTTTGTTAATAGCAAAATCATAAACACAAAGTCCAATAGGTCATTAAAGAAACAATGCCAACATTTTGGTAAAAACCAAATTTGAGTGATCTTGTAGCCTAAGTTGGAGTATAAAGGTAATTCAATAACTAATAGATTTAAGTTATTAAACAAGGTTATGATTAAAACCCTAAACTAAATAATATATATAATAAAAAAAAACACAAGTTGCATGATATATAAATATATATACACATACATACATACATACATACATACATACATATATATATATATATATATATATATATATATATATATATATGTATGCATGTATTGATATTAATGCAACATTTATTTCATGTGACTTTCATGCAACTTGTGTGTTTTTTTATATAAATAAAATATGTGTTTGTGTGTGTGTGTATACACACATATTTTATATGAGTTTTATGATAGTTATGGCAAGAGTTAAATACTTTTAACTTGTTAATATATACTTTAAAGATGATTGTATAAAACTTTTTTTACTTTGATAGAGTATCAAAAATTAGTTCTTTTGTTTTATCTTATTTTTTATCTTTAATTTAGGTTTATCTTTTATTTTAGTTATCTAATAAGTTACTCTTATAATCAATATTTTTGTATTATAGACTCTTTTGTATTGTTTATCTTTGAGTTAAAATAACCATCATTATTTCAAAATATCTTGACATCCATCATCAATAATAAAAAACAAATATTATCCATAAAAAAATACAAATATTATTGATATTAAATATGTAATACAAAAAGCAAAATAAAATGAAATTACACATAATTATATAATTATAATAGTTAGAGCATGTGTTGGGCTATTTTTGGCTTGAATTAATCTTAAGTTAGGTGCAAGGCAGTAAAACCTTGAAATTGGCTAGCCTTGGATTAGCTCTTTTTAATTCCAAATGTCAAATGATTACCCCAAAGAGGGAAGTCTGCCTCTTAGATATGGGTTTGCAAGTTGCTTAATTATAAGCACTTGGCTAAGACCACTAATGAGTAACCAAGACCAATGAGAATGAACAAGAGAATACAATTAGAGGAAACTTTCATTAACTTTCAAATAACTTACAATGAATATCTTGTAGGACCCAATCACAATCCCATTTAGAAGAATGAGAGTACTGGCCTAGTATGTTGAAAATAAATTAAAGGTTTAATAACTTGAGGAACTAAAACTAAAGATAAGGTAAAAACAAAGTAAATGCAATATGTGTTGCCTAGTTAGGGATCCCTTGCAATGAGTGAGTCTTCTCCTATTTATAGGTAGAATCCTCTCTAAAGTTATTTGTGGTAACCATTGAAACCGCTACTAGCTTTCTATTTGAGCCCTCGGATTCCCGCTTCACTAAGAGCTTCCTGTTGATCTTACCATGTGTCTTCGACTATGATTTGGGTAATAAAAATACTTTTAAACATACTGGCACTTCATTCCTCGGCCAACAATTATGGCTTGGCTGAAAGGAAAGTCATGACTTAGCTTGTTCTCAGTTAGACCATTCCTTGACTATTGAAACTCATTCAACTTTTGGTGCTAACATATTGCCTCCTGTGTTAGGCTAGTTGAATGTTTACTTTTGAGTTTAGGCTAATATAATGACTTAATGTTACCGTTTGCCCTTTTTTCACTAGCCGTTAGCTATAAACTAGCTATGAGTTAGCTACAATAACGACTAGTTTATTTTCTAAATGGCAAGTATAAAATCTGGCTGGTAAACATTCATTGTTTTACTTTCACTCGTTGCGCATTTGCTAGTCTTCCTCTCCATCCTTAATCGCCTTTTTATTAATATTCATTTACCTACAATGTCCTCTGCTTTGTTTGACTCTGCCAACCCTAATATCTCTCTTGACAACCGAATTCTTTAGCCAAATCATCTTCTTCGTCTTCTTCTATTTAATTCTTTCCAGCTAGGGAAATGACTTCTTCCTTTTTTTCTCCTTCTAACACTTCAACCCTTAGGACATTTAACAAGGAAAACAGTGGGTTTATTCTCAACTCAACTCTCCAAGAACTGGACCAAGGGCTAGCGATCATTGACTCCTTTATTTCGCCACCAAAGTTCGAGCTTCCAATGGTTGCCCCTTGGTTCCACATTTCAAAATGCCCTTCTGAGCTTTCCGCTTGACTAACCCCTTTAACTACATATGTTCAATGGCTCGACCGAGTTGCCAACGAGAAAGGTGAGCAATGGAAATAGCCAGGAATCTACGATATGATTATTCTATTAAAAAAGGAGATTCCTCCTAACTTTGGACTCTTGTATGGCTTCCTTAGCTTCTGGGACATGTCTATTAACACTTTCGTCTTGTCGTTTAACATGATGAGCCTAACCCTACATGATGTAACCGTTATTGTGGGCTTGCCGGTGGATAGAGATGAAATCCCTTTTCTTTATGACGTGCTCAATAGTGACTTAGGTTTCCAAGTCAACAAGAAGATAAAAAGCCTATTCCACCTTCATCAACACATTTAACAGAGGGAACGACCTAGTAGGTGAGACTGAGTATAAGGCTTTGCTCTTGTTCTAGATTTTGCATTTCTTCATCTGCACTAGCTTGGTAGCTATGGTAAGGGAATTTGTACCTTATGCATTGCCATCCTCAATCAGACATATCTGAATATTGGTGTTCTCTTCCTCTCTTTCCTATATAAAGGCCTCTTTACTGTAGTGACTTGGATGCAAAAGCGCGAGTTAGTTAAATTAGTATTTGGGTTGTTTTGGTTCCTCCAGCTGTGGATTCAACAATACTTTCCATAGTTGTTGGCTGAGGCCAACCTAACTCGCTCCATCTAGATGACTGTCTATGGTGACTTTTACATGCAATTCCTATTCCTCTCTCTCTCTCTCTCATCGGCTTATGATGTGGCAAACATTCTCATCAAGATGAGGACGCGGACAGTTCTTCAACTATGTCTATACCAAGATTGAGAGTGTGGGCCAGCTTGGATTTGGTAGTGGCTCTTCTCAGCCACTAATTCGAAACTTTTACAAGTAGTCTTCTAGTGGAATAGCATATTGACAGCTCATGACCTCCTTAACAGAGTGAAGCCGGGTTCCAGATACAATAGGACCTCTTCTAAGCCCTACAACCCACACTATTTGGCTCGGCAATTTGGGTTAGTTTAGGGAATCCCCATTCCCTATGAATTCTATGCGAAATTTGATGAAAAGGCCAACTTCTATGCCGATGAGCTAGATGACTTGGAATTGAGTAGCATAGAGAGGTTAAACAACTTTTGGTTCCAAAAGTTTAGGGTAGCCCCCTTGGCTACTCCTAAGTTTGCTGCATCATGGAAGGAAGCATTTAGAAAATTGTCGGTTTAACCGCCTAATGCTCTCTTGCCAAAACTCAAACATGCGAGCATTCTGGCATTTCTTCGACATCCACCACCACTTGTTAAAGTGGAGGAACCTAGTTCTATAGCCCCATCTAGGATAGGTTTTGTAAGGAAAGCTTATGCTTCTAAAGCACCTTTTTCACTCTTTATTGTATATATATATATATATAGGTTTTAGAACATTCGATTGTATCTCTTCCTAATACTATTTATTTCAAAACCACCCAAGAAATCCAAGGGCACTAGAGCTAACAAACCTGTAGCACAAATAGGTATCGCCCACGCACTATGCAAGGGCTCTAGGCAACGTCTATCCCCCCAATCGATCATTGTGGCCTCTCCTAAAGCAACTACTCCTTTGGCAAGGCCTATCCTAGAGTTAAGGTCTGTCGACACAATAAGTGTTCTCCTGTTCCTCTTTTTTATCCTTTTTTAAAACACTCCAAGTCTTAATATTTCCATTTTTCTTTACTGACATGTGTTCCTTTCTTCTTGAAAAAAAAGAGAAAAGTCCAAGCTGATGTCTCCCCTTCTCGGCCAACTCAATAGAAGAAGGCGAAGGCTCATTCACCCCAACGTCAGGTAATGAGGCTTCCTTCTAATGATAAAGAGGAAAAAGCAACTCAACCGATTCTTGAACCCCATGATACTACTGCAGGTCTTTAATTTGTTGCACCTGTAGCTGATTTAGCCACCAACACTATAGAAAAAGATGAGGTGGAAGTGCCCGTAGAAGAACTAGAGAAGTACTTCTCTCACCCTCGACTGGTCAATCTTCTTCATTGATCTTCCATCATTTATAGGTTGGATGCTAGGGTCTTGAAGAAACTTTTCCTTTAGATCCTGCAGCTTCGACACACCTATAGAAGGCTAATAACTCTCTGTAGTGAGTTATATTTTTAGTTATTTTAATTTAATCAAGGCCTTAATTGTTCAATTTAAGTTAGTGTTTGTCAAGTTTTGGTTAAGTGTTTGACTTTGATTTATCTCTAGATTAGTTTGTCATTTTCTTATATTTTTTATACTTATTTTAGTTTTATTTAATTGTTGTTAGGTGCAAGCAAACTAGAAGGAAGAAGGAAGCAGGTAAAGGAAGAATTTCTACTTTGCACTTTGTGCTATAGCTTAACACAGTGCACTATAGCACGAAGTTTTTGAGCTGCGCTATAGCTCGCTCACGTTTCACAAGTTTTTCCATTTTTTTGTGTGTTGCGCTATAATGCAGTGCCATTTTTACTTCATGATGTTTTGAGTTGCATTATAGCGCCACAAATTGTGCTATAGCGCAATCTCGATAGTGCATGCCCCTATTTTGAACCATATGTTGCACTGTAGCACAAATCTTACACTATAGCATGATCTCATCTACAGCAATTAATATGCTCAGGCCTAATTTTGAGAAGAAGGACTCATAAACTACAAAGCCAATCACTTAGAGTCTAAAAGCACTTCTGTACATACTCTACACACTTTCTAACACCTAAGGCAGCTTCCATAGGAATTGAATGCGAAGATTCAAGGATTCTAGAGTTCAACCTCAACATGGAGATATCCACAGTCATCCAAATTCGTTGTCTCTTGCTTTGGTTCTCTTTGGCGCTTAGTTTTTTGTTTCTTCATCTTTAATCTCTTCCATTGTTTACTTTTCTTTAGTCATGAACTAATTTTCTTTTGTTAGGGCGTTAATGAACCCTATTATATGACAATTTTACTCATGAATGAATGTTAATCCTATTTTATCTTAATTGCTTAGTGTTTATGTTTGTGATTAATGCCTTTAATTCCCTTATCACTAATTAATTGATTTGTGGATTTATAATTACTCGAAATAGGGTTTGTGAATATAACCTCTTAACATAAGCACCATGAGTTGAGTGAAAACTAGAGATAGGCAAATGTGGTTCGCATGGTCAACATAAGAATCCACAGAGTTTCAACCTTTACCTAGATTAGTTTGTGCAAAGAGATTAAGCAATTAATTTAGGATAAAGAGTATTGCTTGATCTTAAGAAAGGCTAGAAATAAATTAAGGGAATCCAACTATATGTCAATTAGGATATGAGTCTATTGTACCAAAACATCCAGCTTAGTAATCATAACTCCTCTTGGCAATATGGTGGAGTCATTAGGTGCTATTTGGGATGTTAATTTTACCCATCCCTGTAGGTATTCATGAGTAATTCTGTGATGAGGTGGATATGGGGGGAGATTTTCCTCCCAAGTATTAGGAATAGTACCCGTTTCCTAAACAAGGTGGGGGTGGGATTATTATCTCTTATAGATAAATGGGTACTTGCAGATATTTATAGGTACTCAATATGTCATTAAAAATTAAAGGTGGGTACCTGTTCAGGTATGGGGCTCGATAGGGATGGAATTTATCCATGAGGTAGGGGGCAAGGGCTTATCCCTTGCCCTGCCCCATTGACATCCCTAGTTGCTATTCAAGCTCTTTCCATTTGCAAGAAACATTGGTATAACTTCCTAGTGTGCCCAAATGACAATTCCAATTGTATCGAACATATGAAAATTAAAACATAGGACATGGGAGTATGGTAAAATAGGACACTAGCTCACTATTTCTCTGGTTCAAGTCCTGATATGCTCTCCTCCTTTGTAGCTACATCCTTCTTCCTACTGGGCATTTGGTATGCAGAATGATTTTTCATAATTAGAATGCATTTGGTATGCAGATTGAATACCTAGGAATTTTGCAAAGTATTCCTAGGAATGAATGACATTTCTAAGAATATTATATATTTTTTCCACAATAACCATGAAAAAATAACGGTGGTGGTGGTGGTAGTGGTTCGGCAGCGGTGGTCCGGTGATAGCAATGGTAGATCAATGGTGCTGATGGTTAATAATGGGGGTAATTTTATCTTTTTACTTTTGTGGAAACATTTATTTTCCATGGTAATAAAATATTCCCATTGGGAGGTGAAAATGAAAATAAGTCAATTTTCATTCCCTTGGGAATGTAAAAATATTCTATCCTAGAAGAAGGGTTTTATATCTAACATGCCCCTCAGATAAGATCCTATTAGGCCTCAATAATAAAGAATGCACAGTCTACCTTTACTTTGTGCTAAAATTTAATATTTATTTAGAAGAACGAGATAATGAAGATTGAACACTTGATCACTTAGTTATAAAGGCTCTGATATCATGTCATGAATAGTCTCTCCTAAATACTTATGCTATTAAATAGAGGAACATGAATGATTTTATATGGAGTAAAGCCTCAAATTGGTTCTCAAAAGAGTTGTAGGATATCAATTTGCCCCTCGAAAGAGTTGTGACATCAATTTAGTCTTCCAAAGATTAAAATTCATTTCAAATTAGTCGAAAAGATTAAAAAAAATTTGGACTGACTTGAAATAAATTTGAATCTTTCAAGGACCAAACTAATATCATAAATTTTTCAAGGATCAAATTAATGTCTCATTACTCATTCAAGGATCAAATTAATATCACAAATTTTTCAAGAGCTAGATTGATGTCCTATGACTCTTTTGAGGTTCAATTTGGGGTTTTACTCATTTTATATTTAACATAGTTTTGAACTCCAACATTGTAGGCTCCAACAACCTTGAGGAACTATTACTTCTCAAGGATAAAGAGGCCAAGGAGTGGTTTGATCGCTGGAAGATCAATAATTTCCACAACTGGGATAATGGAATTATTGTTCCTACAGTATTGCTCCACTCACTGGGATTTGATTCTATTGTGGAAGAGGACGAGTTTGTTAATTACTGTGAAAGGAAAGATCCTAATCCTCATTTTGTTAGATTAACCTTTTAAAACTCAATTAATTCTAAGTTTAAGAAGGTTAAACAATGTTTTATTTGTAATTTTAAATAATTCACGGGTGAAAAATAGAATTTTTTAAAAAATATTTATTGATTCTTGTGTGTTGAAAAATGTTAAAATTAAAACATAATTTTAGGTCACGCAAGTAATTAATAATTTTCTCTTCTTAATATTTTCTTTTCCTTCCATTTTGTCTAAAACTTTCTCTAATTAATGTTTGTCACCCCTTAACATTCTCTCTCCTTAATGATTCTCTCTCCTTAACATTTTTTTTCTCCTTAACTCCTCCTAACCATGTTTTTAATCCTTAAAATTTAATAAAATATATTGAAATGATCAGTTAACTTTTTCTCAATATAAAAGAGTCATTTTTTATTTGAAAATCGGTGAATGTCAAGACAAAATGATTTCTAAGTATTTTATTTATCAAAATAATTCTTATGATAAATAGGCTAATAATAAAATAATATTATTATAAAGTACTATTTTATTTATCAAAAAAGGTTGAATATGCTTTGCGTTTTAAATAAAAACTTCTTACATTTTCTATGATATTTTTCTTCATAATATTTAACAAGTTAGAGTTAAATTAGTATTATTATAAAGTACTATTTCTTTATATGGGTTTGTAAAGGTGATTTTTCTTTCTTTTAAATCTCATATCCCTGAACATACGCTAAGCCATATGATAAAATTTAAAGTGCGAATATATATAGACTTTAATATGTTGATTTTGAAGGTAAATATTGTTATGAGAAGGGGGTTGAATCATGATTTTTAAAAACTTTTTCAAATCTTAAAAACTAAAACAAACTTTCTCAAGTCTTAAGATTTGAATTGTAGAAGCATTTGAGTTAGATTTAGAAAGTTAACCTTCTCAAGAACTTTCTAACGTGAAAGGATAGTAAGACACTTAAGATCAAACTTTTGTAAAAGAGACTAAATGTACGAAATACAGAATGTAAAAGAATAAGGATAAGAGAAAGCTCAATACAGGGATTTATCCTGATTCTTCCAAACCATTTGCTTACGCCCAGTCCTTAACAAATTAGTTGAAATTTTTACAAATAAGTATTCTTGTACAAACTTCTCCAAACTTATAACTGAGTAGTCTTATTCTAGCCTTTTCAAGCTAATCAACAAAATAGTATTATCTTAGCCTCTCCAAGCTAACAAAAATCATTATCAGGTCATATTACAATGATAGAAATTGAAGGTTTGTGTTTGATAATACTCACACTCTAACATTCAAGGTGTATAGTTTAAATAAGTATAATGTGGAGTGAATTCTCACAAATCTTTCAAAGAAGATATTTGCTAATATCTAGCTAGAGAAGATTTTTCACTAAGGAGCTTCAGAAATATACTTTTCTGATCCTTCAAAAGGTTAAAAAGGATGAAAGCTTTTTATGATTTTCAATCAATAGAGTTCCAACTACTTCTTCTTCATCTTTAAGACTTATATAGGCTCCAAAATATATTCGTTGTGTCGTCAGGTTTTGAACCTTGAGCTTTTAAATCCATTGGTCTTAAACTAAAGAGAGAATTTGAGAGACTTCTTTCTCAGCAAGCAAGTACAATACCAAAGAGGAAACTAATCGTTTTGAGTCAACTAGCTTTGCAGTGTGTTAGCGCACCTTTTGGAGATTTGTCTTGTCACTTTTTGATCTTTAGAAAATATCTTTAAACGTGCAAAGATAGAGTTTGAATGATGTCTCCTTCACTTAGAACAACATTCTAGAGATGAGCTTTCTAGTTAAACTTTTTGGATAAATTATCCTTTTGTTCCCCTTGTGTGCTTTCTGGTGACTTGATAACTTTCTAATAAATATATCTATCCTTCTCATGTCTCCAATCATCTTTTTATGATAGATTTGATTGTTGAGAGTGTAGATTATGTTCTCGTAGTGATCTTAGCTTCAACAAAAGATATTTTGAGTTCAAAAGGAGCATTTGAGAAGCTAATTGGCATTATTGCATGAGAGCCATCCTTCTCAATCTTGAGTTAAAGTGATCTATGCTATTTATACCAAACAATCAAGCAAATCGTTAGTTCTTACAAAAAATTTTCATAAGATTTAGTTTATTATCCATCAAAATCATTAAGGACATATCCAAAACCATTTAATGGCTTCTGAAGGATGTTAGAGCTTATAGATTTAATCTACAATGAGAGAAAAATCCGGCTCCATATACACACCTTAATCATTTTTTTCTAGCGGCTAGCAAGACCACTGGGCATCCATGTGGCACCAAACATGTCAAAACCCCAAAACTGAGCAAAGTTGACAAAGATCATTGCCTAAAGATTACAATAAAAAGTTGGTTAAAAGAATTAAGATGCTGCCAATGGCATTTAAAATCCCTGTCTTTGTGCATTGTATCAGTCCTTCCCTTCTCTTTCTCCTCTCATCTACTCCTCCGTAACTCCATTCCTATCTGATTACATCTTTATCTTTTTTCAGAATTCAGATTCTCTCTTGCTGTTTCAATTCAGATAGCGTGCACATCTCTTCTTTCTCCTTCCTCTACTTTTTTTTCCTTTTTTTTTTTTGTCCATATCTGAAGTTCATTATATGAGTTCTGTTCCTCTCTTTCTTACGTTAAATATTTACTAATTAAATTATAAGACTATTTACATTAAATATTCACTTAATTGTACTTTTAAGCATATTACATAACGTCTTCAACATATAAATATACATGTTCTTCTTTACAATATTTTAAGAACATAAAATGCATCGCATCCATTTGTATTTTCTATTTTTAGGTATTTATGTAAAATCATCATTCATATTAAATTGTGGTTAATTATATTTTTAATTAAAAAAATGAAAATGCATATTTCTGAGAATATTTATTTTTTAATTTAAGTTTTAATTTTTTTAATATTTTTTATATTTACACTAAAAAATGTGAATTGATAAGCACGTAAAAATAAATAAATATGCATTACATTTTGAATGGAATAAGATTCAATTTACAATTCATGTAATATGATTAATTTTATATAAGTTTTTATTCAAAATGTAATGTATATTTAACATTTTTATAAATAAAATAGTACTTTATAAAAATACTATTTTTTTTTTTTAATGTGAAGTTTGAATTTATTCCGGAACAAGTCTCTAGGGCCATAATATCTCTAATACAATTGGGAGCTCAATGGTCCAATCTTAGTTAATTCTATCCTTTGCTAACTCAACCAACTTTTTTTTTATTTTTTTGGTTAGACTAACTTAGCCAACTTATCTTCTACTACATTACAACTTCTCGAAACATATTGGGCTGAGAAGAAATTGAACCATTGGACTATCCTAAATACATATGATAATATCAGCCCATTATGTGACAGGTCCACAAAGCTATTCTGGAAACACTCTAGCACTGGCTTAGCGTCCCTTTCTAGTATCACTGTCCTAATCCCCAATTGTTTGGCCAAACTCAACCTATTGATTAGAAGAATTAATATTTCAGTTTTTATAAAAATTATTTATGTCGATCAAATTAAATTTAAAATTTAATTTAAATACACTAAAAGTGTAAAATAGTTTTATATTGTCAGCCAATAGAAATAGTGAAAAGTGTCAACTCATACAATTAATTATTCACTATAATGAAGGACCTATTATAATTTCTTACTTTTTCCAATTTTTATTCGTTGATTGTGTAAAATAGTTTTATACTGTCAGTGCATACCAATTGAACTCATTTATTCTATTTTGTAATAATTTCATGTATGAAGATAATTAAAATGTTTAAAAAATTGTTTAGATATTCACTAATTTTTAGATTAAAAATGACTATTTTATGTTAAGAAAAAAGCTAAATAATCATTTCAATATATTTTATTGAATTTCAAGGCTTAAAAACTGGGTCAGGGAGTTAAGAAATTAGGACCAAAAAAGAAAAATAGAAAATGTTACGGAGAAAGAATCCTTAACGAGAGCATCATTAATTAGAAAGAGTTGGAGACAAATAATTAAAAAATATATATATTAAGGAGAGAGAATTATTTCTCTCTGTTTAATATCTTCTTTTGAAGGAGAGAGAATAATTAAATATTTGCAAGAGCTCAAAATTTACCAGATGTCATTCTTAAGTTGTTAGGAGGATACGTAGATGGTTTTTTAATTTTATTATAGGAACAGTATGTTTAAAATACCATAATATGGGATTAAGAACAAAAATACAAGAATGTGGGATAGAAACACAAGTTTTGCCGTAGTATAAGTAGTATTGATATTTTATTAATATTTTACCTGAATTCTACATGCTGTAGGATGAAATTTGAGACAAAAGGAAGTGCAAATATTTCGCCCTACAACAGGGTGAAATCTAAAAGAAAAAATGCCATGAACATTAGATGCATGCACACAAACAATACACGCGTGTTGAAATAGGAACCGGGTGTGGTGTGTTGTTGCAGGCAGCAAAAAAAGTAGTGTTGGTCATGCTTTTTGCAAAGAGATTGGACGAGGGAGCTGACATGTGTAAGATGGATAATAAAAGAATATTGACTAATGTTAGTAGTTGAATACGAGCCGAGTATGTTGTTGCAGGTAGGAAAAAAAGCAATATTGGTCATGCTTTTTGTAATGGACTGGAGCTGGCATATGTAAGGATATACAGTAAATGAATATTGACTACTATTGATAGTTGGACTGGAAGCTCTATAAGTGAAGGGGAGGGTGTTACTGATGCGAAATTTATTTGATGAAGAGAGGTGTTGTGAGATTTTTCGTTAACAAGAGTAAACAAGAAAGATTTTGAAGTGTTTTTGTGCTTTTATTTAATCTTTCATTTTGTGTTTTTGAAGTGTTTTAATTTTGAGGGTGGTGCCAGAGTGAGAAAAATGATTTTGAATATGTGATCTAGTTTGGTGTGTGATCAAGAAGGATAGAACGAGACGGCAAGAATGAGCCGACGCAATCGACGTTGTGATTCAACAGTGGATTCAAGCAATCATATTGCAGTACAAGTTCCTGAGGTAATATATTTATTTTCAGAAATTATGTTTGAAAATTTATACTGATATTATGTTTAAAATTAATTTTAGTTTGTTAGAATCCTATGTATATCAAATTAGATTGACCATAAGATGAATATTGTAAGAGATATTCTAATTTTGTGGTAATATTATGTTTAAAATTAATTTTAGCATGTTATTTGTTTTAAAATATTAGACAATTATTAAAAAATGGTTATATATATTTTTTATAATATATTAATTTATTAGACATTAGTATTAATTTTGTTCCGTGTTTTGTAATATATACTATTACATTATTTAGAAAATTATTATGTTGAGAAAAAATTTTAACAATTGTGTTAAATAAAGAAAATTCATTGCAAATAAAATTTAAAAATTGATAATATTAAACATAAAAATTAATTTATTTGTTAATTACATTAATAATAGAAATATTTAATAAATATTTAAGAGATGGTCGTAGCTAATAGATTATAATTTTAAATTAATAAATCGGTGATAGAAGTTTAATTTATTTTTTGGTGGTATTATTATTATTATTATTATTCTTTGTTGCAACAAAGAATAGATAATATAAAAGTAACATACGATTTAAATAGTTAAATTAAATTAAAATGACATTTAATTTAAAAAAAAAAGTAGAATAGAAACAATGATACTTATTTTTATTTTTTGGTTTAGAGCGATTTGTTATTTCCTGCTGTTATTTACAATAATAATGAGACAATTTTATAAATTTATCTAATTTATTAATTTATGATAATGTTATAGGATGGTAGACTGATGCGAATGCGAGTTAGGAACATGGAGCCACCATATCATATGATAGAAGGGTACTTACAAAAGGCAAGACTGAATGAAGTTGCTAGTATCAAGATATTTCATCTACTTCCAGATCTAATTAGTGCATTGGTAGAACGATAGAGGCTGAAGTGTCACACATTTCATTTTTCTTGTGGGAAGTGTACCGTGACGTTGGAAGACGTTGCACTCCACCTTAGGCTGCCCATCAATGGGCTGGTTGTTACTAGAACAATCGATCTAAATGTACAATTAATTCAAGATATATGTGAGGCATGCCTTGGTGAACCACCCGAAGTCAATCACTTTATTGGTAGCGCAATTAGATTGTCTTGGCTGGAGCGTCTTAATTCAATACTCGCAGAGAATGCCGACTAACAAACAATAGAGCACTTTGCGCGTGTTTATATGCTATGCTTATTGGGCTGTAAAATAATGCCAGACAAGATGTCGTCTAGCATCCATGGAAAGTATCATCCACCTCCGGATTCTGAAGCTGCAGTTGCTATTGCACCTGCAAATTGGAATTTCAATTGGAATCAGGCAACATTTTATGAACCCTAGTTCCATCATCATGGCAATCCATCCCTGCAAATTTGCTCCACCAGCTTCAGCAACAATTTTTTCAAAGTCGATGGATAGTTCAATGGTAGTAATGTACTGCAGGTATTGCCTATACATCCTAAACATTATTTGCATCTCTCTATCGTTGCTTATTTTGACTGGTCGAAATTATATTTTGTCATTAATATTTGAGACCGGACACCTATATCTAATTCTCACCACTCTCTTTGGAGTGTTTATATTTATGCCTTGACAAAGTACAATATTTAGTTCCTCAAACGACATGGTTTGAGGAACAAAAATAATAAGCAGTTTGTCAGATATAAATATCACACATTCTTCTATATTTTTAATAATAGAGCCATTAAAATGTGCAATAATAATAACATTTAAACTATTATCCATAATTTTTCTCACTTTTCTTATATTACTTTTCACTCTCACAACTGAAAGCAGAACAAAATAGCAATAATTGAATGGGAGAATAGCAAGAATGGAGTGAGGGAAAACAACAGAAATGAAGAAAAATTGGGAGCAACCGTAAAATGAGAAAGGTATACATAATTGAAATTGAGAGCCATTAAGTTTTGAACATTAAATATTTCGACCATTGACTCAAATTCCTACACTTGCTTGGGCTAAATGTGTGCAAGCTTTTTGCTCTCTCACATTTCACCCCCATCTAAGTAGAAATCCATGTGAAAATAGTATTTTAATTTGCCATATTTCTACTTGTGGCAGGGTGAATTGTGTAACAGTATTTTTCAACCCCCAACACGGTAAATTATGAAACATAATTCCTATATCTTTGTAATTAAATTTCAAGCCCAATATTTCAGTAATACCAAAACACTATTTCCATAATTAAATAACGAAGCCTATGTAGATAGCTTTGTTAAGAGGACATATATATTGAAAAAAAGACCTGTCTGATTTAGTTACATCAAATCGAGTCTACCTGTTCACATGGGTGACCAATTCAAGTAATCACTTGCAAGCCATTTCACTGTTATAACAATAGTAACAACATCTCGCCCATTTAAAAATGTTCGCTTTTATCTCTCTTTGCTTGACACAGTCGTGCAGGAAAAAAATAAGATATATTTTATTCTTACCTTTTTTTTTATGTAATTTATTCTTAATTTAATAAATATTTAATTAAAATCTAATCCCTTTATCCTCTTTGAGAAAGACCAACGGGAAACAATTTTTCTTTATTCTTTTGGTGATGGGAAACAGTTTTAGAGTTTTACACTTTATTAAAAATTATCCTTAACTCCTTATTAAAAATTTTTCAAACATCTAGTCCAAAAAAATAATAAAATTCAAACATGAATTAGGGAAACCACATTTAAGTGCGAATCATGATTCAAATTTAGTTAAAAGAATCTTCTATATTTAAGTACCAACGGTTTTTGAACATGATTAACTGAAAAGATACCCATGAGAAGCCAAAAAACCAAGTTGTAAAACAAAAATTTACTTCTTGAAACAATTATGTTAAATCAATTTTTACGGTAAGAACATGAATAAGGCGCGGGTAATGCTTGACGTAAATGCATTCAAATTTGCAAAAGAAAAAGGTAGTAATGAAACTAAAATAAATTTCTTTGCTTTTTGTTTTATTTTCTTCATCTACCAAAAATAAATAAATTTCTCTTGTAATTCTTATATACAATAATAACAAAATTTCGTATTTTGTATAAATTGATTGTATAAAAGTTTTAATCTATTATATTATAATCACAAATATAATGGTATCAAATCTAAATGAAATAATATAAAGTAAAAAGAATGAATTTGATTATAGTACAGATATAGATAAGAGTATCCGATACAATACGAGTACAGTACGGGGATATGATATTTTTGAAAAAGAATTAGGATATAGGTATGTCATAATATGATATAGTAAATATATATATAATTCATAAAATATAATAAAAATATATAATTTAATTATGAATTTATTATAAAAAGCCATAAAATCTATTATTTTAAATATATCAATGGGATATATGCATAATAAAATGCAATTATTTGTTTATTATTATAGAACTTCCATTCATATTCGTATAGAATTCCAAAATAAAAATAATAATAATAAGTACAATCTAAAATATAATTAGGAGTATTTAAAAGTATTAATGAAGTATCTAATATGTATCCGATATGATATAGTATGGCAACGATGGCCATTTTTTATTTTGGTGCATCTAAAGTGAAACAACAAAACAAAACATAACAAAAGTAAAAACTACAAAAACCACCTCATCAACGCTCAAATGCCACTCCTCTAGCATCAGCCAACAAAAGATCTCTCGTGGCAATGGTGGCCATTTTGAAGTATTTGTGCTTTATCATGAGTCATCAACGGGTGGAGGATAGGTTGGTCCTCACCTTTTCTGGACCATTAGGTAGTCCCCCTTAAAATTACAAAAATATCTTAAACATCTCAAAATAGGCCAATGTTGTGATGCATCAGGTTAAGTATAATGAACCATACACCAGGTGGATCTAATGGTGAGGATCAGAGATACGTGGATACAACCAACAATCTTTGGTGCACCTTAATATTTCTCATTTATCCTCTCTTCTCCATTGAACTGCTTGACAAGAAGCCCATCCTCTTCCTTCCCCATTGTTAACCAGTAATCAAAACCATGCATTTGCAGGGAGTGCCAAACAAGTGTTGAAGGAAATCATTTGAAGAATGCAGTTGCTAAGCACCAATCGACTCACTTTAGGTGGCCTAGATATTCACCATCACTAATCTCCCTTGTGAAAAAAACAAAAATCACATCCTCATGGATAAACAAGAAAAGGAAGGAAGAAAAAAAAGTATTGCTATTGCTTCCAACCTAGATACACCATTCCTTTAATTTGGATGAGTTCTGATCCCCCAGCAAAACAATACCGAAGCACCTCCTAGCCACCATGTCCCACCGTGCTGCCTTTCTTTCGTAGCTGCGATCTTCACTGTTTACTGCCGAGTTCGACAATAGCTAAAGGAAGACGATGGTGTTGTTTGTGGTAGAGATGGGTGGCTGGTGATGATGGCTACATGGTGCGGGTTCGAGGTGGCTCAAGGGTGCGTCGTGGTCATGTTGGTTGGTAAGGCAGTTGGGCTAGGTATGGTCACGATGCTGCAGCGGCGGTGGTGGTTTGAGGATTGACGTTGTGGTGTTGGTGGTGGTTTTCAGCTAAGTCAGGCTAATGAAGTTGAATTCCGATGAGGAAGGTGGCGGATAGAGAGGTGGGGAAGGAGAGTAAAAATTTTATAATACACTATGGATGTTTAGTATATAGATAAACCTCTAAATCTTATTTATTAGATAATATGGTATATGGTGCACCATACTTAGCCTGATACACCACAGCACTTATGGTGCACCAGAGCACTGGCCCTCAAAATATTCCTAATACAATCAACCTTTCAACCTTGACCCTTCTTTATCTTCACCACCATTTCCGAACACACCGCCACCATCACCACTACGCCTGCCACCGCTTGCATTGCCCCTCCATTGACGCTACAGCCACCACAGAATCCATCTCCTCTTCCACCCACTTTTTGAGTTCGAGTTATTTTCAACCAAAGGGACTTGCAGGGCGAGGCTTGTAAATGGCTTTGAAATTTTGAAATTTTGAAATTTTACCCGAGTAGCAAGAGCCTTCATCGCTTGCTTAGTGCTTGGTGTTTGCACAACTTCTTCCTCTTTTTTGATAATGAAGATAACCAAGTTACACTACCAACCCAAGCTATTAATGAGAAAATGATGGCACTTTTCAACAATCAAACAAATTTAAGATCTGGGACCAACTTGCTCAACTCCCAAAAAACCAAAAAACAAAATCTCCATTGGATCAAATGTGTTGTTCTGAGCAACCACTTTTTGTAGAAACCAAAGGCACAAATCCAGTCAAACAGACAAAGAAAGTAAAGAAAACCCAATAACGAGGGTGCTTCAAATTGGCCACTTTGCTAGATAGTCTCTAGCTAAGAAAATCTTTGTTACTTGACAGTGGGTGAGATTGGGATGGAGCCATGGAGGTGGTGGCAAAGGCAGAGACGATGGCAGTGGCCGGTGGTAGAGACAAAGCTAGTGGTGGATGATAGGTAAAGGTGAAGGAGGAGAGAGAGACAGAAATTTAGGGATAATTTTGTAATTAAATTTTATATTATATTTTTAATAAATTATTTATAATATTTTTAATTATTTATTGATCTCAACTGTTGATTCAATATTTTTTTAAATCTAACGGTCACTAAATGAGGACCATGTGAAAGTGCAAAAATAGTGAGCGACCAACTTATGCTTCACTGTCATCAATGTTACCTTTGATTTAAACATATAACAAAACACTTTTAGAATGAGGGGAGGACAAGCTGTTTTGCATGGAGCGTAGCCATAGTCCTAGCAAGATTTACCACTTCTTTCTATAGCCATTATGTTTTTCTTTTTTCTTTTTTAATTCTTAATACTAGAAAATATGTTGTGCTAAGATGCACAAGTACGGGTACAGTACTGGCACCGGTATTGAATCCGGATATAGGTACAGGTATAAAAAATTTTCAAAAATTAGGATACATATATGTCACGTGTATATATATATATATATATATATATATATTAAAATTTCATATTATAAAATATTTAACATAATAAAAGAAAAAAACACACAAATTTTAACATAGATTAAACTTAAATAAAGTAATTTAATATAATACTCAATCAGATTGAAAAAAACAATCCAAACATTCCATAAAAATAAAAAGCCCAAACAAAAAATTCAAGCATTACATCAAAGACCCAAACAAATGATTAAATATCACAACCCAACAAATTATTTGACCAACATATAAATATTAAAGATGCAAAATAACATAAAAGAGCAGAGAGAGATTTAAAAATAAGAAAAGGCCACAAAACAAAGATACCAAAAACCAACGTTCACCCCTTATTTGATATTTTGAAACAAGCAAAACAAAGAATCACTCAAAGCAAAACCCCACTTTTCTTCGGTTCTTCTCCTTCGTGTTTCTTGTTTCTTCTTTCTCCAAAACTAGCAGAAGGCACGACAGTTATTCTCCTTCCTATCATAGTTGTTAATATCTTAACATAAGCAATACATATCTTCAGATACATATCCTAAATTTAAAATTTTGATACGATCTTAACTTGTATCTTAATACAAGTAAATATCTTAATAATATCTCTAATATCCCAACAATATTACTAATATCGCTACAAGTATAAATATCCCCAATAATTATAATTACAACAAATCTAATAGATTTTGATGAGAAAATATTTTCAACATTTAAAAATTAAAAATTCAAATATCATATTAGATAAAAAAAAATTGACTATTAGATTCAGATTAAAAAATAGATTATCAAATAAAAAAAATGGTTAGCTATACATTTTTTTCCTACTTGAAACTTTACATAATTAATTATTTTGCTATATTTGAAATAGAAACTTAGTTATACATTTTTTTTCTACGTTACGTTACGATATGTTAAAATTTAAAAAACTGATACACGATATAACAATTGTGCTTCCTGCTTCTCTCTAAAGAAGGCATGGCTGCTATACTAGCAGGTTGCACCTTAACATAATCATCTCTTAGCGCCTTTCATCCAATATAATTTATCGAAGGTTCCCTTTGTCTTTTTGTTTTTTTTTTTTCTCCTATACCCAACGCATATGTATACACGGATGCCTGAGGCCAAGAAGCGTACCCGTGCTTCAGAGATGTGCCAAAAAATTACATATTTTATGTGTTACGTGTGCACAACCCATAAAACAAATCATCCCAGGATGAGAATTACATCCAAGAAAGATATAATCAGAGAATTGGAATGGGAATTAAATTCTGGCCTTATTTCTTCAAACATGAAACAAAAGTGTTCATAAAATCATAATAAAATTAAATAAATATTTACACGGTAACGGGCATCAAAATTTGTGACTAAAAGCATCCAATCTGTAGAATGCTTTCGTTCTTGTAAAAGCGAATACGCTGTGCTGCACCTTGGACTGGAGATTCCACACTGCAAATTACACTCATCGATAGTATATATATGAATTCCAGGCACCATAATTTGCAATTACATACGAAGAGGAGAACATTATTTGGAATTCCACCCGCCGCAATTATAAGCTGCAATTGTGAACCATAATTTAAAACCATGGAGGAGAAAAGTAAAGAAGAAAGAGTTCCAAAATTTGAACCAAACAAGCACCAAGAAGAATGTGCAAAGAAAAATCTATACCATGACTCGCATGCGTCCTTGCATTCAATAAATGATTGTCTGTCATTATCAAATTCTTCAAAGGGTGCAACATCATAGTAAAAAATGTCGTGATCATTGCAATAGGTTTGTCCTTGCACTGCAACGGATTTAAGCTTTGATGATTTTGCATCCATAGCATTTGCATTGACCTTAGTAATAGCATGAGGAATGTGCAACTCTTTTTGGAGGGATAGTCCATGCATTGACCTCAAATTAGGGTTTGCATAAATCGAATTGTCACTAACATAAGCGATGGCACTGGGATTGCCACAAAACGATTTATTGATCCAACTATCATCATGATAAAAGTGATCTTCATGGTGATAGGGTTGGCCTTGCACTGCCCATGATCTAAATTTTGAAGGTTTTGCATCATTTGCACCGGCAAAAGGGTTGTCCAACTGTTCATGCCCTGACATCGAATTGGGTTTTTCATCTTTCTGATTGACACCAACATGAGTGATGACACTACTACAACAAGATTTATTCATCGAATCATCCTTACTTTCAATATAATTTTCAATATAAGAACCACTATCATAAGCTACGTTACCTAAATTTCCGTTAAACAAAGAAAATTCACCATGGTTATGAAGTGGAAACACTTCACTGGTTGCAGGCATCACGGAGCATTGATCCATCGGACCAAGAGGCAAAGGATGATGCTGGTGTTGGCTTTCTTGCTTAAAATAAGCGAGCAACATTCTCACATAGCGTAGCTCCTCCATTGACCTAGCTAGAAGATTCTGATAATAAACCATAACACCGTAACAACCATGAACCGGGTATCTTGCACGCATATCAGACTCAAAAATAATGGACTTCATGGCCTCATCCTTTTCATCTGGCTCGACCTGCTTCAGTATTCTCACCATGTTGCACACACCAAACAAACGATGAGCATTGCTGAATGTTTTGGGCTTATCAGCTGGGAAATATGGAGATAGAAGGCAGTCCTTAGAACATTTTCTTCTTTGGAATTTGCATGCAGCACAGGCCTTGTTTGTACCTCCCTTGATTGTCATTTAATTTGTGCACTATGGGCAGGCCGTAGGTTGAACAATGACACAAGGTTTTCATCTGCTAGTAAAGTGGTTTACGAAATTAGATTATACAGTTTGGCATTTTTTTTTTTCCCTCTTATATAATGTTATCGAACAAGTTGCCATTATAACAGAATGATAAGCACAAACGTGTCAGTTAATCCATACTATTTACTGTTGACTGAATCTGAAAATTATCTTTCAATTGAAAATTTGTTAATTGAAGATAAATTAAAACTGAAATAAGACCAATTCAAATATGTGAGTAGTCAACTTTTGAATTTACCTATTTATCCTTTCTTCTTTATCACACAAGTGCTTATTTACCTATTTCATTGAAATTCAAACAAAAAAGTAATATTTTTGGAAAGAAAAATAGATACTAAATAAGAACGATTCTCATTATATAATAGCAGATTAGATAGATATATACATATATATTTTATTATAAACTGCTTTTTTACTTTTCTGAATCAGAATTTAAATAACAGATATGATATTTTTAAAAAGAAAAAATATCGAATATCGAGTAAGAACAATTCCCACTGTACAATGGCTGATATCATTTATCGTTATTAGATTATATACGTGTTAAATGTTAAGAGTGCTACACAAGAAATGCGATCAGAGACACAACTAACATCTCAGCTTTTCTAATTCAATTTATTTTTTTAAAGAAATTCTTTTTTCCTATTCATGAGGCATTTTTTTTTTTTATATATTATCGATAATAATAAGATTTGAACTCCTAATCCTATGCATATTATCCAATACACAAATAATGATTCCATCGCCTTGTTAAGTGTATGCTTTGAATTCGTTTTCGAGAATATTATACAATTTCGAATGGATGACGTCAAAAGTTAAATCCTTTCTAAAATAAGAATATTATAGGAAGTTTGAGAACTTTTAGAACAGTTGATCGATAAATAGATAAAAACAAATTCAGGTTATTTAATAATTAATCTTACTGTAAATTTAATTTGGTTAAGAAACTTTTGAACCAGTTTCACCTAATTTTTTAAAATAAAATTTTTTTAGCATACATTCAACATGAGTTGAATGATCGCTTACTATCCATATCTATATCATTTATAAAAAAAAAAAATATGATTTTTTTTCTGATACACAAAATATTATTCATCTTTAAAAGAATCTGTCTAATTAAAAAAATCTTTAAAAGAATTTGTTCTTATAAGTGAACGCTGGATGAGAATAAAATATACTTTTAATTATTTATAAAATATAAATTTAAAAATATGAATTTGATTATTTTTTTATCAAATATTTTCTTCAAATCAATAATGAAATTGAGGCAAGTATTTCCTTCAACAAAAGTTTTTATATGAAAAATTATATTTGATAAACTAATTTGTCCTTTTGTTGACTTTGAACGATAGGTGCTGTTAGCTAAACGCCCTTGCGATACACTTTGAATGTTAATTTTTTTTTCTTTATGTTTTTCGGATATCGAATAAAAAGAACAGAGTTCATCACAAAATTGATATTATATTAATTGAAGAAGACACATAGCTAGTAGAAATATTTTAAGATAACACAATTTTTTAATAGAAAAGTCATAAGCACAAAGTCCAATTGGTCAAACCAGATAAAAAAAAGAAAAGGTCCAATAGGTCGTAAAAAAAACAATGTGAATATTTTGGTAAAAAATAAATTAGGATTGATTTTATAACCTAAGATGGAGTATAAAGGTAATTCAAATAACTATTCTCTCTCTCTCTCTCTCTCTCTCTCTCTCTCTCTCTCTCTCTCTATATATATATATATATATATATATGTGTGTGTGTGTGTGTGTAAAAATAAAGTCTATAAAATCTGCCGATAAAAATTTTACCGACGGAATCACCATCAGAAAAAATAAAATTGAATATTACCAATGGATAAATGGGCTTGTCGATAATATTGATAATTATACTAACGGAATTTTTTGTTAGTACTATTAAAAAAAGCGTCAAAGAGGCATTTATATGGATGAATTACTGATAATTACCGATGGAATCATCGTCAGTAATTTAAGTTAATAATTTTTATTTTTTTAACTTACTGAAGGATTATCTGACAGTATATTTAAAATAATATTTTAATATATATAATTACCGATAAAAATTCGTTGCAAAATTTGAAAATTAACAATTTTTATGTTAATTATTATAGACAGAAATTTCATTGGTAAGATAAGAAAATATTTTGGCGGTTTTGAATTATTAAAAACTGAAAGTAGTATTTAAATATTTAAAATTACTGTTTTAATTATACATAACCATATAATTAGAAATATAATAAAATATAAAATATATAAACTGTAAAATAAAATAAAAGTGTCAATAACAAGAAATAAAATAAAATTGTCAGTGTATAGTTCTAAAAACATAAAAAAAAAAACCCTAAAAACCACAAATACTGATCATCATCAGTATTCAAAATGTCCTCAGATCCATTGGGTGTGCAGTCATGTGGAGAATGTGGAGGCAGTTGAGGTTGAGTTGAAGGTGGAGGCGGAGGTGGTGGAGTTGTGCACCAGACAACGAACTGTTGCTTCGCATCTACTTGAAGTAAGTGTACATAGTCTTCATCCTTTGCTCCATGGATTGCAGTTGCTGGTTCCATTATTCTTTTACCTTCTTGTGTCGCTCCTACAGCTCTATGTACCTCCGGTTGACCTCCTTGAGCTGCCTTTGCACTGATTCATTCAATGCATGCACCTGATCATAGATCTCCTCCACATTGGTACCAGTAAGCCTAGCTCTACACATAGAGACTAGAAAATAAGACTTGCTATATGTGGCCTCCATACCATAAATTCGTCCCTTGTAGTGGTTGCCAATCGTTTAGATCCATATGTCATTGTCACTAACAGGTGGGCTGGCAGGAATGCTACGATCCCCCTGCTGTGACTACTGCAACTAGGTCTCGGTCAGTCACTGGGTGAACTCATAATACAATTGGAATAAATAAAACAAAACAAATTAAATTAGATTTAAATAATAGAAATTATAATAAACTAAAAGCATTGGAAACTAAAATTATAAGTACTTACATATGTCATCTGTAACTGAGTATCAACCCACTGGGACTTGTCCTGCTTCCAGGTATAGCTTCCCCTGAGTCTGCGGCCTGTTCATCATCTTCTCCTATATTTCAAATAATTTTCATGTGATCATATAATATTCAATACAAAAATTAAATAACTAAATTAGTTTAAAGGATGATATTTACCATTCTCAACCACGTGCCCTCAATAGTGGTAGAGCCTCTAGTGTGTAACGAGTCACCTCAAGCTAATCTTTTGCTCACCCAGGCCTTTACCTGCTTCGTCTTGTACTTGGGCGAGTCCTAGTATGCCCTGAATGCCTGGAGAATATCCTCAGTGAGTAAGTAAGTGTTAGCATCGTTCTCGCGAATGTCATGAAACATATCACGGAGATGCTTGTTGGCCTGATCTTTCACGCCTTGTAGATCGAGGTCTCCATAACTAACACAATGGTCAGCTCCATTATAATAAATAAGCAAGTAGAAGAATAAAAAACAAATTAATAATAAAAAATGATTATTTTACTCTCCACTCTCTCTACCATATTTGCTGTATAACCTCAGGTGCCTTCAAAAAAATCTTATATGGGCTGCGAAAGTTCTACTGGAACACCTCAGTAATCATGTCCAGGATTGGAGATGGTGGAATCCAACTATATCAGAAATAATAAACTAAGTCAAGTATTTGTTAATTGAATTTTCTATCATAATTAAAAACTCATAATAAATTTAAATTTCACAATACTTACCAGGATTTACTATCATATGTGAGCTTCACGTGTTGGTTCGCGGAGCCTTGTAAGAGGGCAAATGATGAAGCCTTGACACCCTACGAACCAAGCTAGCTGGGGGTAGGGGAAAGAATGGAACCAGGTACAGGTGAGATGCGATCCTCACCTCCTATAGGTGGGTGTGGAGATAAAGTGGGCTAAGAGGAGAATAAAGGCTGAGACCCTGGCTCTATATACCTAAGGTTGGGTATCATAACAAACTTCTGCCTATGTGGAGGACGACCAGGAAGGGTGGATGCAGTAGTAGTGGTGGATGACGGAGCAGTGGAGTGGTGGGTGGAGCTTGAGTATAGGGGGCAGACTATGCTTCCTCGGTCAACCTCTGTCTCATCCAGAACCAGATCCTCATCCTGCCATAGATGACCTGTATAATATTTATGTAAATCAATAAACATATGCAACAAACATTGCATAAATATAAATATAAATGCAAAGAATTAAACTATAACATCAAAATAGATATGAACAAAATTGAAAACGTAAAACATATATTAACTAAATAAAAACATAACACACTTAGCACCTCATTAATCTGAAAGTTAAGGACAATACTCATCACTCTCGACTTCAATATCTATGTCGAATTCCTCTTCCTCTTTTTCATCCTCATCTTCATCCTCATTCTTAGTGCTGTCCACCCTCTTATCAGACTAACTCATTGAATATTGGCTTGGGAGTTTGACTATATCAACTTCCCCTGAGATGAAACATAGATTGGAAGGGATATCGGTATCAACAAAAACCCTGGAAGGGCTTGGACTATCAGTTTGATGACCTTGTGGTTTGCATTTTATTACCACCTTCTAGTTAGATTTGCACCTTCTAGGGTATGGCAGGTAATAAACTTGTCTTGCATTTTGAGCAACGATAAATGGATCAAATTTTCCATATCTTTTAGTATAGTTAACTCAATTATTTTGTAGTGATTATGTATATCTGTTCCCTCGGGATGTGTTAGATCATACCATTCGTAAGCGAATAACACAACTCTTTTAAGAGGTTCACTAAGGTACTCCAACTCAAGTATTTCATTAACCAGCCTATGTCAGCTACTTTCTCCATCTCCAATATCTCCCCTAACATAGACTCCAATGTTGCCAGTTTTCTTCCTTTTTCCTTATTCAGTTCTATGAAATTTGCAACCATTAACATGATACATTGGTTAACTTGTATATCTGATTTTTGAACATCAAGCTAAATTGTATAAGTGAAAATTGGTTACACCTAAGTATAAACATAAGAATTTCATTCACATAATAATACAAAAACAAAAATACGAACAATAAAACAAATTCACTATGTGACATACAAATGATTTGAACCATTTGAGAAATTGTTCAAGGGATTGTTGACCACATAGTTATTAAAAATACCTGTAACTATTGAACAGAGTACAAGAAAAGATACACTGTCACAATTTATCATTATACAGGATTTGGGGAGTTAGATAACAAATGATATAAGAAAAAAGTTTACAGTTACCTTTTGAATGACTTTACTTCATCACAATTTAGCAAGATATGTAAATGTGTAGACTTCTATTAACTTCCAATCAACCATCGATCTTTGCATTGTCTAGTAGCATAGCTAGGTTAGTTGAATACTAACAAAGCTAGTTTAATTGAACTTTCACCACCATCATCATTCCGACCAACTCTTGTTCTCCTATATTGGATATGCAACTCAAAGTAGTAGAAGCAAAAGTTAGATAGGTCCTTCGAAATGTATGCCTAGCACCCTCTTATTTTCTACTCGAATGGATATATTCAACTATATTAGATTGACCTACATACCTGTGCTTCATATGCCAAGTGTATAAGCAATTGCTCCATAGAGTCAAAAAAATAGGAGGAAAGATTCTCTCTAACTTACAAAGAATAATGGGAATTTTCTTCTCCATTACTAAAAGATCATCGATCCTAAGAGTGGATGAATACAAATCTCTGAAATACTCACTCAACCCAGTAAACGGCTTCTAAACATGATCAAGTAGTTCTCTTAATGTAATAGGCAACAAACACTTCATAAATACATGATAGTCATGACTTTTCATACTAAAAAAGTTCCCTTATGCAACATTCACACACCTACCCACTTTGAGGCATAACCATCAAGCATTCTTAACTCTTGCACTCACTTACATATAGTTTATCTCTGCATAGAGGTCAACGTATAACTAGCCTCAGGCTTAGATCAACGACCATTTCTTAAGGGTTGTAAATTTAACTCAGGGCATCTACAATACTCCTTTAAATTCATCATTGCTTTCTCATTGTCTTTAGTTTAGTTACTATTCATCACAGTGTGGATAATATTATCAAATACTTCTTTAACATGGATCACATCAAAATAGCGACGAACTAAGTGATCCTTCTCATAAGGTAGTTCCTATAATATACTTTGTTTGGTCTAGTTGTGTTCTACCCTATAGTTAAGCAATCTAATGGATTTTCTAACTTCTATAATCTTCGGAAATTGCCTACCCCTATCCCAAATTTACTGACCAGCAAGTCTAACAAGAGCCTCTTCCTCACTCTTTATGGTGTCTTTTCTAAATCTATATCTACTATACCTATAAGTATGATCCATAACTAAAAACCTTATATAGTAGTCAAACCAAGAATTCTTTCTATCATACTTTAAAGTGAATGCTTTTGTATCCTTTACACAAATTGGAAACACCAATTTTCGCTGTGTCATCCATCCAGACAACATCCTGTAAGTTGGAAAATCATTAATGGTCCAAATCAATGCTGCCCTTAGCATAAAATTTTGCATGGTTGAGATGTCATATGTCAAAACACTATCATACTATAATTCATTCAATTCATCAATTAAAGGTTGGAGATAGATATCAATCTTGGCCTTGGGATTATCAAGACTGGGGATTATACAAATTAAAAACAAGTATGGATCTTTCATGCACATTTCAAGTAGTAGATTATAAGAAGTAACAACCACAGACCAACAAGTATATGGTTTACTAAATTGATTGTTAGGAGTAAAATAATCGACACATAGCCTTAACCTAATATTGCAAGGATCAGATATAGAGTTAAGAAAGGTTCGATCAAAATGTTGCCAAACTTCACCATAAGAAGGATGTGTCATTACACCATCACGCTTTTGGTTCTGAAAGTGCCACTCATGTAAGGTGCTGAACTCTTTGATGTATACAACCTTATAAGTCTAAGGATTAAGGGGAGACAGTGCATTCTTTTATGTGGAACATCCTTATACTTCACATTTCCCTTCTCTTTGGCTTAAACCTAGGCTCTCCACAAAATTTAAAATGAGTCAAGGCAGCATTATCTTTGTAATAGAGTATACACCCATTCAAACAGCAATCAATCTTCACTTAATTCAACCCAAGCTTAAAACTAATATTTTGGCTTGGTAAAAGTCCTTTCGGATAGTTTCTGGATGTGGACTAATCTCACTCATTAATAAAGCCCACTGATCAAAGAAACTTTGACTATGGTTCGCCTTTGACTTATTACTCAACGTTCTTACCGTCAAAGATAACTGGGAATGTATACACTCTTCTCATAAAGGCCTATTCACTCCTCCTAACAAACTATAAAATCTATTATTATCCAGATTAGGAACCTCTTCCTCTTTTGAAGATTCGAAATATATTCCAAACTCATGGCCAACAGTATCAGAAATCATTCCCTAATAACAACAAAGGTTATCCTCCTAAGTCACATTACCACCCTCTTCATTACCTACATGGGTCTCAGTCAAACTACTTCCAATATAAGCCATACTGAATTGATTCTCTGGTGGAAGGACTTCTCCATATTCAATCCAAACCTAGTAATTAGACTTAAATCTATCATCTTACAGGTGATATCTAATGAACTCAATGTCTAAAAATCTCCTATATTTACATTTACGATAGGGACACCTAATTGTCCCTTCACGTGTAAGCTGCTCTGTTTGAATATAGGTCATTATAAATTCTTCAAGCCCCTCATAAAATTCAAGCTTAATCCCCCTGACCTAGGTTCAATCTATTAGACATCTATGCTCGATTTAGAGCAAACATTATATCTCAACTATATAACATACCTACAGAACAATACAATCACACATCAATTAAAAAAATTAGATGGTGTCTCCCTGAAAATTAGGAGTCTCCACTAATTATTAAATAATAATTTTTTAGTCCACATTAATATTTAATATTTTAGTTCACACTTACAATATTTATTTAATTGAAACAGTATTGTAAGTGGTCAATAAGATTTGAGTAAAGTCTCCCCTTAAATAAGGTGTCTCCATAAAAATTAATTATGCAATTCAATACAAATAATAATTATTTATTGCATAGCAATATTTATTTAATTCAAAGAATATTCTAAATGACCAAAAAAATTTAGGCAAAGTCTCCCTTTAAATTAGAAGTCTGTTCAAAAATTAATTTACTATTTCAATAGAAATAATAATTATTTATTACATAACAATAATTATTTAATTTAAAGAATTTTTTAAATGATAAAAAATATTTGAACAAAGTTTCCCCTTAATTTAGGAGCCTTCAAAAAAATTATTTCACCAGATAAATACAAATAACAAATATATGCAGTTATATAAATTAATTAGTTGATCCTAAAAATCGTTTTAAAGCGCATCCCTTTACTTTACATCATACAGGCACACAACATCACAGCATATAAATCAAACAATAAAAAGGAACTACAGCATATAAATCAAACAATAAAAAGGAACTCTAAGCCTTCTTCCAGTCATGCAATCCTATCATCTTTCTTCTATCCTACAACTCTTTCCTAGAAAATTTAACTCTCTACTATTTCATAAAACATAGACTTAAAAAAAAGTACAATATACATACCTAATGTACCACAATGCTCAAATCAACGGATGCATTAGCATAGAAGCACTCCAAGTGCTCTAAATGAGATATTTAACAATTAATATAACAAAATATGTTAGTTAACTAACTAACAAACTAAAAGCTTTGAGTAAAGAAATGGAATTTTAAAAAAAAGGCTAAACAAAAAAATTGAACTGATTAAAATGCTCAATAATATATTACGAATGCAATAGCGGTCTCCGATAGTGAAATGGAAGCTCTAGCAGTAGTAAAATGGCTAATGGCCATATGAAGGGCAAGAGAGAGAGAGAGAGAGAGAAAGAGAGAAGAATGTCGCAAATGAGGAAGAAGAAGAAGGGGGCTTGCGTTTTAATATTTGGTGTTAATATTGCCAACGGATTTTCCATCGGCAAAATCCAAACTAAATGAATCGTTTCACTAATCAACAATTATCGACAGATATATCGTTGATAATATGGAAACTTAAGAGCCTTAGGCGGTTAAACATAATTTCAAATACCAATGAAAAAATTCGTCAATAATATTAAAGAAAAACAAAAAAAAAAAATAAAATAATTACCAACGAGCTATCCATCGGTAACGTCAGCCAATTAATTTGTTTATTGATGGCAAATCCGTCAATAAAATTTTCATTTTTTAGGCATTATAATTTGAATAAATAATTACATACCGATGAAATGTTCATCGATAATTTTTTAATTTATCATCGATGGATTTTCTGTCAGTATATTTTTTTGATTTTAAAAAAATATATAAAATTAAATTTCAAACGCTTACCAACAGTATATTCGTCGATAAAATTGTGCGGCATAAGGCGCGAACATTTATCGACATCTTTACTGACGGATTATATTTCCATCGATAACATACCACATTAATTCTTTTTTTGAGTTTTCCCGACGGCATATCCGTCGGTATTTTCAATGGATTAAATCCATTAATAACTTCCATCAGTTATTTTCTATTTTCTAGTTGTGTGCACTTCTTCATGTTTACATATAATTTATTCTCCCGCAAAGTCTAGTACTTCTCACAGATGCAATATATGCTTATCCTCTATCTTGCTATAAATAAGAATGTTATCAAAATACACAACCACAAACTTGCTAATGAAAGGTTTTAATACCTAATTCATCAAACTCATAAAGGTGCTATTGGGGCATTAGTCAGCCCAAATGGCATTGCCATATACTCACACAGACTTTTAATAGTCTTAAAGGCTATTTTCCACTCATCATTTGGCTTGATTCTAATTTGATGGTACCCACTGCGAAGGTTAATCTTTGAAAACACCTTTACAACATGCAGTCTAGTAAGCATGTCATCTAACTCGAAATTGGAAAGCGGTAGGCAACTGTAATCTTGTTAATGGCATAACTATCCACTCATTTTCCAACTCCCATCTTTCTTCAAAGTCAATATGGTTGGACATGCGTAAGGACTCATACTCTCTCTAATATGTCCCTTCTGTAACAACTCTTCCACCTATGCCATTACAATCTTACCCTCCTTTGGACTCATCCTATAGTGAAGCAAATTTGGTAAGCTAGCACCAAGAATCAAATCAATTTGGTGCTGAATCTTTGTCATTAGCAGTAACCATCTGATACTTCTTCTGGCATCATGTCACTGAACTCTTCCAATAGCAGCTTCACCTCTTTGGGAAACTCACACAGCTTAGACTCTGATTCAACCTTTAGCACTTGTTTCAGAATCAAAGCGTGCACTTCTTTAGACTCCTTAACAGTAACCTGTATCTCATGCCCAGAACGAGTGTTAGAAAATCCATCCTTCCACTTTGAAAGCTTTGGTTCTAGAAT
This sequence comes from Pterocarpus macrocarpus, assembly GCA_031439585.1. Taxonomy (NCBI): domain Eukaryota; kingdom Viridiplantae; phylum Streptophyta; class Magnoliopsida; order Fabales; family Fabaceae; genus Pterocarpus; species Pterocarpus macrocarpus. The sequence continues at coordinate 20,110,556 of CM062520.1, forward strand.
TCCCCTTCATAGGCAACAAGTGATACTTCACGCCATCTTTTTCCAAGTCATAAATATTTTGTCTCCCATCATGCTGAGCTCCAACATCAAACTACCATGATCTACCCAATATCAAGTGACAAGCATCCATATCGACAATATCAAAGTAAACTTCATCTTTGTATTTACCAATGAAGAATGGTACCTTGCAGTGCTCAATGACTTGAATTTTCTCAATAGCCTTGACCAATCCAATAGTGTATGGATTAGGATGCTTCTCCACTTGCAGACCCAAAGTCTCCACTACATTCCTACCAATAATGTTCTCGCAACTACCACTATCGATTATGACAACAAATATAATCGATTTGCTATAGTGCATATAGTCTGAAACAATTGATGTCATTGGGTCTCGTCTTCTTACTTTGGTGTCAACATCAGCCTCCTGACCACATAGCTTTGTCCATCGTCTACAACATCTTCATTGAGTTCATCATCATCTCCATTTGGGCCACACTTAACTCGGTCATCATCCTCTTCTCGATCTACCATGTTGATTGTCTTTCGGAATGGACAATCACTTGACCTATGCCTTAGTTGATTGCACTTGAAACACCTTCCCAACATTGGTTTTGCATATGGATTAGTAGCCTTTAGTTCCTGCTTTACTTCTGACACTTTTTGCTTCCTTGCTATTCTCTCCTCCCTAGACCACTTAGCACATGTAGAGGTGTCATCAATAGCCTTGCCTCTATAACTGCCTGTTCGATAAAAGTCCCCTCCATAATTCGATAGGAATGATTAACTCAATGTCTTTCCTATAAAATTAACTCAGTCCTTAAGGCCACATTCTTTGCCTTGGGTAATGTCCGAAGCACTTAAATAGTAATTCTATCTTGCATTGCCAGCTTCAGTCCTTCAAGATATCTGACCACCTGTTGTCCTTCAATCTCTCATAAGTCATTCCTCTATGTCGGACTCATTGAACTGAGCAGTGTACTCATGGACTGTTTTCTAAACTTGTTGACACCTCTGGTATTGTTGGAACATGATTTGCTTGTGATCTAGAGCAGAAAATTGGCTATCAACAATTGCCTCATTTTGTTCTAGTTTCTAATTGGTGATCTTCCTTCACGCCTTCTTTTGGATTGCAACTTTCCCACGAAGCCGATGCTCCACCTTTCAACTCACAAGCAACCAACTTCACCCTTTGGACTTCGGACACATCCATGTATTAAAAGTACCTATCTACGTCTACAAGCCAATCCAGAATTTCTTCAATATTTAAATCGCCATTAAAAATAGGGATATCCACCTTTAATACATATTCGTAGTGATCTCTATCATGGTCACGCCTCTCAGGTCCTTGATTCCTCCACAACTCCTATTTGTACTCTTCATCTTCCTCTGACTCATCCAAATAGGGTTCGCGCCTTGCCTTACGCCCATCTCCATATGTAGGACTAGGTCTGTCAATGGGTCGTCTATGAGCTGTCTCATCTCGAGCATGTTTCCTATTGTCATCCCACTCTCTACGCGCACTTTAAGTTAAGAGCATCTAGCCGAGTGAGTAGATCATCAAAGCGCCCCTCTAATTAATCAAACCGCACTTGGAAGTGATCGAGCCATTGCTCCATAGCTCTCGATGCTAACGCTTGATTCAAAGGAGTCTCAGTCCTCTGATCTTTATCATGAAGACCGCTGCCGCCTCTGCCTACACCATCAACTATCGAACCGGCTCTGATGCCAACTAACGCAATGAGCATGCATAAAATTTAACTAAGCAATAGTTCGCACACGGCAGGGCCCTCGACATAATGCTAACTTGCACAAAAAAGAGAAGAAATTTATAAAGTGAAAATTTTATGTCTTCAAGGGATATTTGAATACAAACCAAAGCTCCTTATTTATATAGGAGTTGCTACCCTTATATCGATAATACAAGTTATGTGGGACTAATAGTAATATGGGAATAAAAAAGAAAGAACTAACTAAAGTAACCATGTTAGCAATGTGGGACCTCTAATAACATAAAACCAAGAAAAAAGGAACAAAAGTAACAATCGTATTGAGCCTTCTTGCAATCCATATGCTCCATGTAATCTATGGCCATGCACTCCGTGTCACCAAGGGTTATGTCAATAGTGTAAGTAAATTGGAATGAGAAATAGTAATTGATAAATGTAGAGCAGTGAATGCATAATGACACAAGGTGTAGGAAAGGAAAAAAGGTGTTCAACAATATGAATGGATTATTCAATTTAATTTAGTTTATCTCTAGTTTGTCAACACAAACATTCTCTCATGTCTAATAAAAGCTTCCATAGTTTCTATGGTTTTGTTCTATATGCATGAAAAACAACAAAAAATAAGAGGAAACTTTACAATTTTAAACATGACATACTTTGAGTTAGAAGAGGTTGGACTCCTTATGAAGGCATTGTGAACGATGGCTTTTGATTTTTCAAGCCAATGTCAGAAGCAAATGGACAAAAAGTTCAAATTCCTTTCGGTGCATAAATAAAGTTTGTCATTGTCCAAATGCTGCACAATGTAGTAGTAGAAAATTGAGATGGAAGCACCGAATGTCATTTAATGTTAGGTTGAAAATTTGCATCCTGAGCTCTATAAATAGAGCCTTCATCCGAGCTCTTCGACATCCGCTAATCCAACCTTCTCCTCCACATTTCAACTATTTAGAAAGTTATTCATTTACTTTGAGTTCTTTCTTTTGTGTGTTGAGTGTATACACTAGTAAGAAAAATAGTGTGGGATACTTTGAATATACTTGGGAATTGGGTTAACCGGAGTGTAACCACCTTTTGTATTTTCCAGCATATTAATTTCCTTAGTGAAATATTTGATTTTCACCTTTGCCTGTGGATGTAGGCTATAAACCGAATCACGTTAAATCTTTGTGCCTTCTTTCCTTACACTTCTGCATATTTATATCTTGCTACTTTGTTGGTGCCTTAGTTTGAGGTCACTTTCACATTCACCATAGTCATAGATGATGGCTAGCTAGAGGAAGAGTAAAAGAGACTAATGGCAAAAAAATTGCTAACTGGAAGAAAAATAGTCATTAGTGTTAATCAAATTTAGAGAGAATCACATGTTGTACACATGTTCATGAGCACTTTAGCCCTCATCAACATGATTGCAAATCTCTAGCTCTTGAAGCATAATTATCCACTTTGTTAATCTCTCTATAAGTGTGAGATATTTTCACTTGCCATTGTTTGTTGTAAAATCCCAACCATTATTGCACAGAAGGTGGTGGATTCGGTGGTCCAGGAAACTTTTGGACCATTGGTGGTTCACCTTTAAAATTTACTAAAAATTTGTTAAAACTTTTTACCTCCTTTCATCTTTCTCTTTTTCTTCTCTTCTCCATGCCTGTCATTGCCACCACCAAATCCATCCCCAGTGGATCCAAGCTGCGACATTGCCACCATCGCTCCACTACCACAAAGCCAACTCTGCAACACATTTATTCTTCACCATAAGTGATACAATCATAATAGTAGCTAGTTAATTGGGTAATAGTTAGGAGTATAAATAAGGGACTACTACAATTGTAGCTCACTAGTAAATTGTAATCATTTGGGCAAACTTTGGTTCATTTGGAGTTTTCTCTCCTTGACCCGAAGGAACAAGAATTTAGGTTTCCTTCGAGTTAAGGAAACAAAACTCTAAATGAACTAAAGTTTACCAAATTGATTCAATTCACTTATGAGTTACGGTTGTAGTAGTCCCTTATTTATACTCCTAACTAGCACCCAATTAACTAGCTACTATTAGTGTTCTTATATTCAAATCCCAGCTATTCCTCCAAATTGCTCCAAATACAAATCCAAGTAAGAAAAATATCCATCTTGACTGTTTCCCCTATTTTTATTATTTTTTTAAAGCTTGCTATGTGCTCATGTTTTGATTAATATTAACATAATTTTGGCAATATTCAATTTTGCAAGCTGTTACAAGTACTGGTGCTCCTCCATGGCCGCATGACAAAGAAGAGGGAGAAAGGGGGTAGGTCAAGTTATGTGAAACTATTGGGTGAAGAAGGCAATAATAAGAATCCCAATTTATGAGAAAATCATTTTGTTACCCAATTTGAAGGTTACTACTAAAATTAGAGAAGGAGAAGGAGGGTGTTATGAGATTTGTGTGAGGAAGAGCAAGTGAAAGAGGAAAGTTGTTTGAGTTGAAGGGAAACCAAATTGAGGGGTGGAATGAAGAGGAGATGGTGTTGGTGAAAGAGTAAATTTGTAATTTTAAAATATTATATTATTTGATAAATTTTTCACTTAGATATCATTTGGTATGAGGTAATCCACCTTAAAGATTAGTAGTTTTCAATTAAGTTACCTAGGTCTAACATATTATCTAGTTTGGTATGGCACATTACCTAGCAATTTGGATTACCTAGGTAATTTAAATTACTTCTCTAGTGGTAATCCATATTTCCCTCATGGGAATAGTTAATCCAAATTACCACATATGTGGCAATCTTCTATTATTATTGTTATTAAAAATAATAATTATTATTATAATAATATTAATGATTATTATTACTCATTAATATTATTAATTAATATCATTCATAATAAAAGATATATATTACTTAATAATATTTTTTTTTCATATATTAAACCAAATACATAGACAGTTAGATTACTTGTATATATCAAATACTACATTATAATATTACTAGTAATTTAAAAAGTGAAAATCTAAATTACTTATTTGTTAATCTGAATTGTCCATATAACATCTTATGGATATAATTGAATAGACCACCATAGTCCAAAAGAGAGGGCGGACTAACATAATAGCCACCGACACAAAAAATGTCCATCCCATGTGTCTTTTTTGTCGTTGGCTACCATGCACAAGACCATGCAAAGGAGAAGTCTCCCTCACGCAAGGATTACAACCGTTGCCTGAGAAAAGTGGATCAAAATCTGGACCCTCTAATGGCCGAAGTGATGAGCTTGAAGTGGGGTCTAATCCTTGCCCGAGACCTACGTTTCAGAGAGTTAGAGCCGGAGACAGATTGCTTGGAGGTAGTGCAAGTGTTGCACCAGACTAGATCAGAAACTACTTTCTTTGATCTGTTCTTCTTCTTAATGTTCGTTTCACTCTTTGTTATTTTGGCCATGTTTGTAGAGAGGGTAATAAGGTGGCCCATGATCCAGCAAAATTGGCTTTTACTTTTGATGACTATGTTTGGATTGAGGAAGCTCCTCTAATTGCTTGTAATCTTGCCCTTGATGATATCTTGGCTTGCCCAGCTGAATAAATTTGGGCCATGATTCATGTCCAAAAAAGTAGGATGACAACTGAACACTGAATTGGCATAAAATTGACAAATAATAATAATAATAATAATAAATTCTAACGAATTAAATAAAAAATGAACTTAATTTTGATGCATGAAAAAAAAAATTTACACAAATATTAGCAAAATTATTTAATTAAATCACCTATAATTTTAAAAGTCTTACAAATAAAAATATGTAATTAGATAATAATATAAAAAAATTTTATAATAATAATGCATCAAAATTAATTTGATAAAAAATATAGTAGTTCTACATCCTATGATAAAAATATGATATGAAACAAAGAAGAATGAGTCGGCTCAATAAAAAGTTAAATGAAAAAGCATCCTAAACACCATGAAAAATTATGAGTGGGTGAAAATGCAAAAGTAATGCTAAGACGAATATTTCAAATTCAAGTTAGTTATGATAAAACAGTGAAAACTGTCAGAAAAAATCAGTGGGATAAAAAGAAATATTGACATGTGAAAAAACTGACCAACCAATACTTTTATGCAAAACGGACGAAAATAACTTTCGTACGAGTAAGCGTTACACCGTTTAATGAATTATGCTTCCCACCAAATAGCATTTTTCGAAAAAAAAATCATAAAATCAAAACTTTTTATGGTTTATATTATTTTGAAAAAGATAAGAAAAACATATGATCAATAACAGTCGTGCTAAACAATACGAATTGCTTTATGTCAAATGAGCACGAAGAGCAACATAATCACAGGGAAGGTAAAAAATAGAACAGCTTTGCTATACAGGACGAAAGCTATGTGCACGAAATGCACGAACTGATGTGAATGGAAATAAAACAAAGCAAATACTTAATGTGGATCCGTATTACCATACATGATCTCAATTGTATATGAAACGCAGGTTACTTTACATATTCGTGTGTCATTGTATGAACTATTGATCGTGACAAAAAGCATTTTCCAAAATAGAATGAGGAAAGAGAAAAATAATTTACTGTCGAAACGCAAAACGACCCTCTTATTTTTTTTACCAATCCGTACGTCGTTTGTAGAAAATAGTTTTGCACTACTTAGCATTTCTCGATCGATAATAAATAAGATAATTATAGATATGTTAAGATAGATTAACGGATATAGGCCACGCTTAGAGGCTATGGCGAATTTGCCACTTTTCATTCACCACTTAGAATAGCATTGCTCTCCCTAAGATGCAGAAAATCGTTAACCCTATATGGCTAAAAATGGCCTATATTTAACTGTTTGATAGATCACATTGAATCCACTTCACCTAATACCCTCAATGATCACCAACCACCATTGAACGGTTTCTCCACACCCACCTGATTTTAATTTTTCTATTCTAGAATATTATAATCAGCAAAACAGGTGCTGGTTGTGCTAGAGAGGTGACATTGACACATTGTTCTTGCAACAACTTTTGCACCGTTTTAGAATGACCCATTCATAACTGCTGCTGTAATTAGACGTTTGTGGGCTCTATTACGCGTAATTAACACGTCATACATACAAACATCCCCTTCTCTACCTTACATTAATATTACCACCTTTCTCTCCTTCCCCTCTATTGCATTGCATCCAATTCTTTGCATCTTCTTCATACCCATTTTTGGTGATCATTATTCCAATTGTTCAAAGGGGCCATGGAGTTCTTCCAAAAGGCCAATGTGGTGCGCCTCAGGAGCTACCATGACAAATACATGTTAGCTGATGATGATCAAGAAGCCGTGTACCAAGACCGCAATGGTACCTACAAGAACGCTAAATGGACCGTGGAGATTGTGGAAAATGGCAACGCAATAAGGTGTGTGCGTGTTTAGATTAGTAAATTTTAGATTCAAAACGATTTATAATTTAAAACTTACTGAAAAAATAGAAATGTTAAATGAACGTAGAAAATCGACTCCTTTGCTTGCAACTCACTGCCCAGTGAGTCGATCGTTATGCAAAAGGAAAAATTTTTATAAAAAAAAAAAAAAGGTGGGGTAGTGTGTCTTTGAATTTAACCAGTACATCGGATAGCATGCGTTGATTTTTTGCATTCACCTATCTGTTGCTAAACATGCTTTAGGTTGAAGAGCTGTTATGGGAAATACTTAACAGCCTCCAACATGCCGTTCCTGTTGAAGAGCACGGCCAAGAAGGTGCTGCAAACACTGCCTAGAAGGTTGGACTCCTCTGTGGAATGGGAACCCATTAGAGAAGGGGTTCAGGTGAGGCTCAAGACACGTTATGGCCATTACCTGCGAGGCAATGGAGGGTTGCCGCCTTGGAGGAACACCGTCACCCATGATGTCCCACACAGGACCGCAACAGCTAATTGGATCTTGTGGGATGTGGACATTGTGGAGCTTCGCCGACAAGAAAGTGCTCCCAAACCAAGGCCCAGGCCCACACCAATCACCCCACCCAATCATGCCATGGACCCACCCCCAGCAGATCGTTCTCCTTCTACAAATCCTTCTCTTTCTCTTTGTCCCTCTCCTTCTCCTACTTCTCCAGAAATTGACTACCTTGGCAGAATTGATCTCCGGTCTCCCACAGCTGAGGTTCGTCCCATGAAATTTTAATCTTCACATTCGTATGAAATTTAAGAAGAAAAATTTAGATGTTAATAATTTGGCTATATACATTATCTGCAGTATAATATTAACGCATCACAATACTTTTTTTGTTGTTTTGCTCAATTAAAATTTAATCATAAATTATTGAGTAGGGTTTACAATTGGAGTCATGCCATAAAATTACTAGAATTATTATTGTTAGTAAAACATATTATAAAATAAGAATCGATTCTCTCTCTATCTCTTTTTTTTTTTTTAATGGAGAGAACATGATGGTGTTATGCCATAAAAGAGAAAGAAAGAAAATGTTTCTCTGCCAAAGACTCTCTTGCAAATTCCCCTTTAGCTTCCTTGCAAAACCCTATGGATACTACAAAATCCTATCTTAAAAAATTTATCATAAGCTTATATTAGGAATTTTCTATACTTCTTACAAATTTTTACTTGTTCTATTCATAAGAAATTTATTGAGTCGGTCACCAAAATAAATAAGAGATTTGAAAAATAAAAACAAACTTCAAGACATTTAGGAGTAAACTACTTAAATTTTTTGACCAAAAAAAGGTTACTCGGAAAGTTCTTCTTTCCATATACAAATATATATAAACACATGAACTTACTATCAACTTGGCATGTTCAAGGTAACAAAAATATGAACGATAATGCTAGGAATGCTACTGATTCAATTCGTTGATCACTTAAGTAAAATATGCAACTGGATTTCAGATTTAAGGGGTACGGTTTATAAGTTACCCTTATTTATATGAAGCTGCTCATTTTCTTCATTTTCTCACATGTAGCCCAGCGGAACAGATGAGCCCGCGTCACCAGTGAAAGATGGGAGGACTATATTTTATGATGTGGGTGATGAAAATGGTGATGTTAATGATGCAAATAAAGAGGCATTTTTCACCTTCAAAGGAAGTAGTGTGAAGGAATTGTTGGAGAAATTGAAGGAGGAAACAGGGAATGATGATATTCTTGTGTGTTCCCGCAACCCGCTGAATGCGAAACTCTATCCCCTTCACTTGCAATTGCCTCCCAATAAAAGTGACATGCACGTTGTGGTGGTTCCTTCCTCTTTCAAGGGTAAGCTATTTTTTCTAACATTTTCTTTAGTCCTACCATTATTACAGTGTTCAACAATATTCCTTGATCACTAGGGATGGTTTTTTTAATTAAAAAAAATGTTGTTTGTATACATGGTTTTGGGGTAAATCATGTACAAATGACGGAAAAATTTTCATATATATAATTAGGGAATCAAAGAACGATTATAGTAAATAATGATACTGTCACCTGATTTTTCTGTTATTTATATAAATGAAATCACCACTTATTTACACATGAATCTTTCACCCCAATTTTCCAATCATACATATAAATTTCGCTATCATTTACACAGAGTCATTAATTTCCATAAATATCCCAAAATAGTAGGTACAAATATATATACATATATATAGGATGTGAATAGGTTACAAGCTTAAAATTTATATGGGATGGTATTGATTGGTTGTCTTTATTCATAAACTTCTCAGTAAAGAGAAAAGTTAAAGTGTAAAACAAGAAAATGACCTTCTGACAACTTATAATACCTCCTAAATCCTGGGTCCAATTTTCTAAACTTCACATTTTCTATTAAGTTATGTTATAAATATTATGCTAACTCACATTAATATGGACCCATTTGGACTCCATCTTCACACGCCATCCAATAGTCAATGAGATGTAAGTCGGGATAGTGTCTGATGCAAAATTTGCTCACCAAATATTTCTTTTTGGACTTCATTATTCTCATTTGAAAGTTTGCAATTTTCGTCCAGCTCAAGATTTGATTCTGTTCTAACAATAATTCTCTTGTCTGACTTGAACTACCCATCAGCCAAATGATGCTACGAGGTCACAGTTCTATTAGCAGTTGAATGTTCCAAGAGTTGTGTATCTGCACATTAGCTGAATTACGCAAGTGCGAGGCAACTAATCAGACATTCAAACCACGAGGCAACAAAACATATCGACAAGCAGTGAATTTTTCTCAAGGCTCTCCCAAGTTTCTGAAGGACTCTGCCATTTCAAATGTAATTTAAATTAATAATTTCTTTTACTTTATAATTCTTAACTAGGAATTCTGCGTTCCCCTTGTAAAAACTAACTATTGGCCTGGCATATGCCATATGAAGTTACAACTTTCCTAGAGACATAAGATAAAGTAAAAAAAAAAAAATCCATGCGTTGTGCTTGTTCAATATTCCTGACTGTAGCTGCTCTTAAACACAACTTAGCCCGACAGACAGTTGGCTATTCTTTTCTGCAAGAAACTTTAGGCTTAAATGAACACTTTCACTTCAAGAATTTCAGACAACTACTTATATATCTACCTACTGTATAAAGATCCGCCTCTATTGCGTCTTTGGTCCCAAACTCAAATCATTCAAGATATGACTATGGAAAGAAAGGAGAACAATACACTTAATGATTTGCTTGTGAAAGGAATGTTATGCTGGGCAATGATTTTCCATTTTTTAGCAAAAATAGTTGATACAAAGAGTTTACAAGCACATGCCATTTCAGACTCATTAAATATCAAGACTATTTTGCCAAAGCAAAAACTGTAGGGAGCTGCAAGTTTGCTAAAGAGCTGCCATGGTCTTCAAGGATAAACTAAATTTAATTTTAAATAAACAAATGTTTAATAAAGGATATGGTTGACTCAGTTGTTTCTGTCCCTTCCTTTGGCTTGTGAATATGATAATGTCTTAAACAGGTGCCGGATTAACGTAACAAAGACCACAATCCTTTGACCACCATATGAATGGCCACTGACTTGGCTCTTTATATTTATTAGTCTGCCAGTAATTCATAACTGGAAGGATATTTACTAGAAATTAAACAATTCTCCTCCAATTACCATTTTTTTATAGCTTTCAAAGGGAAAAAAAACTGTGAATTGCAAGTTTTTTTTTTTTTTTTCCTTTTTCAAAAAGAGAGAAAGGAATATATCTTTGAAGATATTACGCAGTTGCGTCAGGAAAAATAACCATTTGTCCATCCCTCCTTCAAACATGTTAAAAACACAAGGGAAAAGGTTGAGGGAACTAACAGAACTTCAATCTAGAAATATCTATAAAATTAGTGAATGAAAAAAGAATTGGCGAAATCAGGTAGGCCATGCATAAAAGCTAAAGAATGGCTTCCCTTTGAGCAATGGTCTAGTAGAATTATCAGTTTTAGTAAAGATAATAAAATGATTTAGTTTGTATGTATTATTAGTATAAAAAATTTTACACAAACATTCAATCATGTATTGCCACATTAATAAAAGTGTTTGGCTCAATCGCTCAATATCTTAAAAGTCTTGGAAATATAATTATTTAATTAAAAGATAATGTAAAACTCTTTTAAATTGTTATTTACACAGTCAGTGTATAACAATTAAATTTAAATTAGAATTTACACACACACAATATCTATAAAATATATGAATGAACAAGGAATTGTCAAAATCAGGTAGGAATGCATGGCTTCCCTTTGAGCAGTAGTCTAGTAGAATTATCAGTTCTAGTAAAGATAATAAAATTAAAATTTATACACACACAGAGCTAGAAATATCTCTAAACTATATGAATGACCAAAGAATTGGCAAAATCAGGTAGGCCATGCATAAAAGCTAGTGCATGGGCTTCCCTTTGAGCTATAGCATAGTAGAATTATCAGTTTTGGTGAAGATAATAAAATTAAAATTTACACGCACACGCACGCAGTACAGCATATCAGACTTCAATTTAGAAATATCTATAAAATATAAAAATCTATAAAATATATGAATGAACAAAGAATTGGCGAAATCAGGTAGACCATGCATAAAAGCTAATGCATGGCTTCCCTTTGAGCAATTGTTTGGTAGAATTATCAGTTTTGATAAAGATAATAAAATTATGTGCCAATTGTGTGCGCATGCACACACATGCACGCACGCACAAACACATGCATTTGTAAGTAGGATTCAACATTACTTATGATAGTCATGTTGCAGTCACAAGAATCTAGTCAAAATATTTGATACAAATTATTGTAGTTATTAAATGAAATAAAATTATGATACAAATTAAAAAATCATTATTCTTGAGAAATATAATTTGTATCTAATATATTTTTTTAAATATTTTTGTCAAACTTAAGTGTTGTTTTATAATACTCTCTCAATTTCAATATATTTGTCAAGTTTTGGGCATTTTAGAGCTTCGGAATATTTATTTATTTCTACTTCAAGGCAGCATTAATTTTTTTCAATAATATATTTAATCTAATTGTGATGATTAAATAACATTAATTATATGTATTTACTTACATAGGGATAATTTTATTTACTTATACAATTTTATACCATTATCATTTATCGAGATCAATTTATTGTTTTTCCTCAATTTTTTTTATAATTATTTTGAAATGGAAGGAGTATTTAGAATTTGGGATTTCCTTTGGTCCCTTTATTTTTATAAGGTTTCTTGTACCCTTCTATATTTAACGGATATGATTTAATCATAAGTTTTATAGATCTTAAAAAAATTAAAAAATAATCTCTATAATTTACATAAATATAATTTGTATCTATATAATAAGTATAAATATTAATATAAATATTTAGAGTCATTTCATGAAAAATTCTACCAAGTGTCAATTACCAGGGAACTCTTTTTCCTTCCAAAATTTTACTAACTATTGCATTAAATTATATTATGTTATATATATATTTCACAAAATTTATATCTGTGCATTGAATAGATCAAATATATTAGTTTAAAAATTTAGCAATTTAAGTTAGTGGGACACATGATAATTTCTTAATCACAAATAACTAAAAAGTATTATAATCTTGAATTTTATAGGAGTACTAGAGAAATATAAACACACACACACACACACACACACACACACATATATATATATATATATACTTATGAATATATTGATAAAGATAAATTTTTACTTAATCTATAAAATTATAAATTTTAAAAGTAGTTATTTTTAATTAATAGTTAATTTAGTAAATGTAAGGTTTAATGGTTTAAAAAAAGAGTTTAATTTTGATGCACTGTCTGTATAAAAGAGTTGTATATTATATTATCATCGAATCACATACTTCTATTTGTAAGACTTTTAAGGTAATGAATAGTTGTGTTAAACACTTTTGCTAATGTTGTAATACATGATTAGATGTCTATATAAAACTCTTATATACTGACAATATATCAAAATTAAATTCTTAAAAAAATTACATGTGAAAATAATTTATTATTGGTGACATATTATTAATAATGTCTATTTTATAATTAAATCTTTGAATATTTTTTTTGTATGCAATAGATAATTTACATGAAAAATTATTTATATCTACATACACAAACTAATACATCTAATTACAAATTTAATAAAATCAATTTACATATCAATATTATAATTATGAAATTAAATTATTATGCTAAATATTACTTAGTTATTTCTATAAATATGTAAGTTTTGTTTTATAATATTTAAAATTTTTAATGTTGCATTTTATGAGATTATAAGATTTGTATATAATATAATAAAAATAAATTTTACAAGGCATAGAAAAAGAATATTTCCCGTCACAGGAAAAAAAAAACAAATTGGGAGTTTTAAAATTTCAACTCAAAATTAGATGTATATATTTCAGTAAAGTGAATTCCGACAATAGATCTATGAATTCTTTTACATTGAGATTTTCAGGAAGAATGTCTTGCTTCTTTTCTCATGGGCCTTAGAAAAGATTAGCCAACATTTAATTTATTACAATCCTATTTCTTTATTATAAGATGTTTAAGTTAAAAAATTTTATATATCATTTTTTTATTGTTTCCATTGAAATTATGAATCATAAATTATTTAATCTTAACATAAATTATAGATTTATATTAAAATACTATGCTCATATTTTATAAAATGATTTACATTCTTTAGTCGTTCTTAATTAAATTTTTAGGTTACTTTATTTTAAATAATCTTTATTTGAATTAATTTATGTAATGTTTAAATTAATTTAAAAATTTATATTATCGTAATATACCGTGAAACGTATTGCCTCTATTCTAGTTTTAATGAAAAAAAGAAAATAGTAATCCATAGAGATGTAAATTCAATTTTGGCCGCAATGCTAGGATTTTATTAGGAGGTGATTTTGTAATTCTTTTGTAAGTGTTATGTAAATTTAGGAATGTGCTTTAATTTTGATGGGATAATTAGTGTCCAACTCATTTAAATTTTATATTATAATAAAGAAAAAAATAATTCACGTTTGAAACCAAAAAAATAAATAAAAAAGAACACAATTTTATATACGATATTAATGTCTAATGAATATGGTCTATGGATAGGATTATACCCGTGTTCAACTACAAATCTGAAATTTTCTGTACAAATTAAAAAAAAAAAAAAAAGACTGCAATTTTCATAAACTAATGAACTGTTTCTGTAATTTCACATAGATTCAGGGAGGTGAGCATAAGATAAAGCCAGTAAGCCACAGCGCACGAGCATCTCCGATGAGATGATACGATGGCAGCTACACCCTTGCGTCAGCTGCATAGCTTGGTAACCAAGTGCTCCTCAGTTTCTGGACAAGCAAACTGCTTCGTTCTCCATTTTGGGGTTTCCTCATTTCCTCCTACCAATGCTTGCAAATGTACAAGGCTTGTCTTAATCCCTGGGGAAAGGAAGAAGAAGTTCTCTACACATGCCATTTGCCAAGCTAAAAAGGTGGGTACAACCATTTTTCTTTTTTTTTTCGGTTCTTAGTTCTTTCGTTCAGTTATTCTGTTTTTTTTTTTTTCTAAACAACCTTTGTGGTGCAGTCAAAGGAAGAGTTGTTGGTGGTTGTTGGGGGTGGAGCAGCTGGTGTGTATGGAGCAATTCATGCCAAGACTGTGGCACCCCACCTCAGTGTGGTGATTATTGAGAAGGGAAAGCCTCTCACCAAGGTCTGTGTGGTATTATTCCTTTTGGTTGCATGTGGATAATGCTATCAAGTTATTAAATTGTGCAGTTTTTTTTTTCCCCTCATTTTCTTTTGTGGTTGTTATGGTATTGTTGGCAGGTGAAAATTTCTGGAGGAGGCCGGTGCAACGTGACAAATGGGCATTGCCCTGACAATATGGTAATCATCCTTTCCTTGTGAAGTTAAACATGGATATGTTTTTCATTGTGGCATAGTTTGCTAAGTGCTAACTATACTATATCACTACAGCATTCCTGTAATTTGGGCATTGTAAACCTGTAATCAACTTCAGATTATTCTATTGGTTTCTAATTCCTTTGAGGGATTAATAATTTCTAATCCTGTCAGTTTTACCGGTGTTGATTTCAGTCTTGGATGTTTGTTTCATTGTGCCCTACTTGAATTGAGTTACTTTATTTGGCCCCATCATAATGCTAAATTGATGTTTTAAATGACGATTAGTTTGTAGATTTTGGCAGAACACTATCCGAGGGGTCACAAGGAACTGAGAGGATCTTTCTTTAATTTACATGGCCCAGTGGATACCATGTCTTGGTTTGCCTCTCATGGGGTGGAGCTGAAGGTTGTCCTTTGAAAACCTGCCTGTTACTTGTTTCTGCTGCTAATGTACATCTCTGACTTATGATTAACTGCTCATAGATTGAGGATGATGGTAGGGTATTTCCTGTCAGCAATAATTCTTCTTCGATAATTGATCGTCTCATGTCTGAAGTAAGACAAAGGGGAGGTACGTTGATTTAGTAACGAGTGCTATATATGCTTTTTGCATCATGCAATTCTGGTTAGTGAAACCTTGTGTGTTTGAGAAGTACTGAGCATTCTGTAACTTGCTTTTGTGTGTGGTCATAAACTCTGTCTCCCACTGTTACAGGGTGAATGTCTTTGTCTGAAGTTAAATCCTGGTCTCTGGGTAAAACATTTTTGTAGCTGGTGAATTAGGCTTTTTCGTTTTTTCAGTTTTCTGTGTGGTGTAACATAAGTATTAACTCAAGGTTCAGTTTTTCTTAAGCTACAATATTGTTGTGTAATTGGTATTAATGTTTTGTGATTCAAAACATATAGTTCTAAAAGTTAACATCTACATTTTCTGTTCTGTTTCATAATTTTCTATAAACAGGTATATTTATTATCTCAAAAGCAGTTGAAAGTCTTGATATTCCTTTATACTAAAAGTTAAAATTACCTTCAGTACAGTATACAATATTAAAAAATTATGGCATGAGATCTTTCTCACCGCTTGTTTGATTGCTTTCTCCTTTTTTCATCATGATATGTTTGATATTAACAAATGATTGAGCTGTGAAAGGTACATTGAACGTAGTACATCTTGATGTCAAATGCAGTACACTACTATACTTTTCTACTTATAATTCATTATTTGTTAATTAAAAGTCATTATTACCTACTCTTTGCTACATTTATCTTGGCTTTACATTAACTTGAATTATCCATTACACAAAATAAATAGTTTTTTTTAATAAGATGGTGTATGTTGGCAATGCTAAATTGCATATTCCTTGATCCTATCTTTGTTAAATTCATTCATAAATTATTAGTAGTTTTTGACATTTTTCCTACTTTTGTCTCAATATTACATTCATTTGAATTCGAGAATTACAATGATGTATGTTCAAATTGTCAATGCTGAAGTGTGTATTCTCAATCAGTTTCTTTGCAGACCAGAAAAACTGTTACAGCAGTGTCTGTTACTAATAGTGGCAAATTCCTTCTTGAGGTTGGCCAGCAACCAACTGATCATGCTGATTGTGTTGAAGCTGATTACCTATTGATTGCTAGTGGTAGTAGCCGACAGGTTGTGGTGGATAATTGATTTATTTGAGTTGAGATTCATGAACCATATCAGGTTTTCTTAATCAAGTTCTTTCTGTCATAGGGTTATACACTTGCATCTCAGCTTGGCCATTCAATTGTGGATCCAGTGCCAAGCCTATTTACTTTTAAAATAGAAGATTTGCATTTGAGGGAGTTGTCTGGGGTAAAGTATTAATCTATGAAGCTCTTGCTTCCGATTTTAAGAAACTTTCGAGTTCTACTTATTTTTCTATACCCTTTTTTCTTTTCATGGCCATAGCAACTTCTTTTAACAGCTTTTCAGTTGAAGCATGCTTGCTTGCTTTTCGTTGCATTTGTTCGAGTTGCCATCATTCATTTGTGAGCTATAGATTGAGGAAAGGGAAAAGCGGTGAATTATGTATGACATTACTAAATCTACTTTAACCACAATAATGAGAGGTTGCCAAGTTTATTGACTGAAAGACAAAATGTCATATGATTCTATAATAGTTGTGGAGGAGTGTATTTGTGGGTATATGATAATCAATATGTCTGCTGATCAAAGCTGTGTCTGCTGTGCAATGAATGATTTACAATATGCCCTGATGGTTGTTTGTTAATGATAAGTGGATAGGAAAACAGGAGGTGAGGTGAGAGTTGTCCCTTCCCCAGCTCCTATTATGCATAGTCCATTCAGGATTTAGGCACTGATTTTATCACTATGCATAATTAATCGACTGTTTTAATAACCAAGACGGAATCATTGAGATTCTTGTTGTCTAGACTAGTCTGATTCTTCTTTTGGCCATCTTGCTATGTATATCACATGCAGGATCCAAACTCATTATTCAGGATTGGTGAATACTGAATTGTTTCTCATTAACTCAAGTTTCTTTTTGGTTATCGCTTCTCTTCTTCTCTTTTATTTATTTATTTATTTTTTTCACTTAATTGTCAGGTTACATTCCCTAAAGTTAAAGTGAGGCTAAAATTGGATAGTGTCCAAAGGAATATACCTCAACTTACACAGGTATGTTTTATCATGACAACAGATCAAATAGTAAAAAACATACATGCATACTGGGGACTCAGGAATATTTTGAAATTTTAGGTTGGCCCCATGTTAGTTACACACTGGGGACTCAGTGGGCCAGTTATTCTTCGGTTATCTGCTTGGGGTGCTCGTTATCTGTTCAGTTCAGGTTACAAAGGTAAAGGAAAGTCCTCTCACTTGCCGAGTTTGGAATCTCTAAAATATGATAGAATTGAAGTGAATGCTTGTGTGAATAGTAGTATAACACTTCAATTCATTTGCAAATCATTTTGTGCATAATATTTCATGATCTATAACTTTTGATAGGATTTGTAAATCATTGTCATTTTCATTTCAAATGAATTTTATTCAATTCTGAAGTTTTCCAAACATATGATTAAAGATTTAAAGTACATTTCCATTTATCCTTTTACAGATATTGGTATCATTTGGATGCAGGGAGGCTTATTGTGGATTTTATCCCTGATCTGCATGTGGGAAGTCTGAAGTCCATTCTTTCTAATCACAAGCATCAATTTGCGGTAACTAGTGTATCTAGTGCTTACTGCTAAATTCTAGAAACCTATATTATTTGGCCAATGTGGTTCTTTGTTTTTGCCAACCTTTTCTCTCGCTAGATTTTTTATGAACTGTGTGTGTTGAGGAAGAACAAAAACTTTGGTTTCGTTTAATAGTTGGAATGTCTAATCCGAGTCTACAATATGCAATTACATGAGCTCTGTCTAATATCTTTTGTTGGTTGAGTACGAAGTTATATTAAGAGAGCCACATTCTTGCTAAAAATTCTCCTTT
This sequence comes from Pterocarpus macrocarpus, assembly GCA_031439585.1. Taxonomy (NCBI): domain Eukaryota; kingdom Viridiplantae; phylum Streptophyta; class Magnoliopsida; order Fabales; family Fabaceae; genus Pterocarpus; species Pterocarpus macrocarpus. The sequence continues at coordinate 20,129,107 of CM062520.1, forward strand.
ACCCAATTTTTCACTTGAGCTTAGAAACTTGCATTAAATTCAATGTAAACAGTTTGGTAAGAGGCTATTTCACTACAGATTTCAACTATGATGTCATTCATTATAGATAGTGGCCAATTATGTTCAGAATGGTTGCAGTAAATTCTTTTGCTTGTGCCTTTGCAGAAACAAAAAGTACTCAATTCATGTCCTCCAGAATTTGGCATATCAAAAAGATTTTGGAGCTATGTATTGGAACGGCAGGTTTTATAATTATTCATAAATCCTCACTTGTTAATTAAATTTCAAGTGTGAAAAAAGAAAATTCTTTACAAACTATATAAATATTATTCATATGCAGGGTTTAAGTGGAGACATCTTATGGGCTTCTATTTCAAATAATTCGTTGATGTCCACTGGTTCTCTATTAAAGGAATGCATATTCGAAGTCACAGGCAAGGTAAAAGTTTACCTAATTCCTATCCTCTTTTTACTATTAATATTGTCATGTTTCCTGATATAACATGGTTCCCCCCCCCCCCTCCCCTAACGAAGGGTCCATTTAAGGATGAATTTGTTACTGCTGGTGGTGTTCCCTTATCAGAGGTTCTCTCTCTCACTCTTTCTCCTCTTCCCTTCTACCCTTCCATTAATTAGAAATGTAATTAAGCTACACTTTTATTTATTTATTTATTTATACTTTTTGAAGATTTCACTTAACACAATGGAAAGCAAAATTCGCCCACATCTTTTCTTTGCCGGAGAGGTACGTAGCTTAAAAGTTATTATTATTATTATTATTATTTTAGTAATTACTAATAATTTGAACTTTTGGAGAAATAACCATACAAGATTATGGTTTGGTAATCTAAATGTATATGTTTTGCAGATACTGAATGTTGATGGGGTTACTGGTGGTTTCAATTTCCAGGTAAATACATGTGACTAAAACAATGTTGCCTTATTCGGCAAATGGTTGTTAATTAGCCCATAATCCCAATTTCCAAAGTTATTATTAATATAATGTAAATGTCAATCGCTGGGGTGTTGATTTTCTTGCCTTGGAGAACATTGTTTTGGCTTGAGGTATATTCTTTTTTGAAGCTTCACTTAGTCTTCAACCGTCGTTGGATATTTTAGTTGTGCTTTCGTGTTGCCCCACATTTGACGTCTTTCTGTAACACAGCGCAAGCTCCATGATTCTTCCTCTTAGACTATTCGAAGCATATACTCCACAATATATATAAAAAAGGAAGCTCTTGAGCCATCAGTGTATTTTGATAGATAGCGAAAGTAGCTTCATTCTTCCATTATTTAATAGATAGGGAAAGTGTATACCTGATTGTGTTCATAATTTCTATCGGGTGTAACGTATGAGACCTGTGAAGTCTTCTATTTAAAGTTGGTCAATGCATTGTTACCAATCAAATTAAAATATCTGTGGTCTTATTTTATAGGAAGATACTAGACAGACAAATCGATATATAGAGTTGATGAGGTATATGTAAATGTATAAAATTTAAAAATTAAATTAATGGTAAAAAATGAATTTGGTGTGTAAATAATTATTAGTATAATATAATATTTGTGTAATTTAATAATAAAAAGGTAAATTTATATATGTGTAAATTTAAAGCTTCATGCATTTTCCTTTTCCATGCAGAATGCATGGTCAGGAGGATTTATTGCTGGAACCACTATTGGTGGATTAGCACTTGGATCTTATCTAAGGGAAGTTGAAAGTGAACGCTGATTTGTATGCTTATTGGCGGGTGGTGGTTGCATGCCTTTATGGGGCAAGTTGGTTTTTATCTTTTTGTTGGAGGGTGGAGAGGTGGACAAATTTATTTATCTTTTTTCTTTCTTATGTGCCTTTCTTTTCTTTTTTTATTTGTTTGTCTGATTCTTTCTTTTATATTCTAATCATATAACATAGTTTAGTGGATCAGATTCTTTCCATGAAAAGTTCTTAAAAGATAACCTAAAAGAAATTAGTTTGTGGAAAATTGTTATTTATACAACTAATCGATAATTTTGTCAAGTAAAAGATTTTATACTGTTAATCAATCAGTAAAGTATTTTATATTGTTAATTAATTATATTAATATTTTATTTTTATATAATTTTTTAGGTAATTATAGAAAGAGTAAATTTTTTTGAAAAAAGTAACATTACATGATTTGATAACTGTATAAAAAATTTATATTGACAAATCAATTTTTTTTTTTTAACTAAGTGTATAAGTTTACTTACCAGTTATTTGGATTTAACCTGAGGATAATATACACATTATTCTTTAAAGTTTATGCGGCATTATGTTGTACATAAGTTTTATGGTGAGCCGTAACCTTTTTAAGTATTATAAAAATTAAAATAAACTATTTTGATATTAACTTTAAGGGGGTGATTATTGCCACTTTCTTTTTGTCTATTGCTATTCCCAGTCAACAAAGTTGTTTACTAGTTTTTCTAAAATATCCTTCATTATCTTTTATAGTTAATAAAAATATTCAACTCTCATAATTTTTTATAAAATATATTAGATTAAATTTTTGTATAAAAAAGTTAAAAAAAATAATTTAGATCCAACCCATTTTTATTATCATGATAATAAAAGCGTAGTGTTTAATAATCTAAGCACATGAAATTATTATAAAATAAATAATATAATTTAGATTCGACGTAGCGTAGTGTTTAATAATCTAAGCACATGAAATTATTATAAAATAAATAATATAATTTAGATTTGACGTATATTTATCATCATGATAATAAAAATAGTTTAGAGTCTAAATTCAATCCTTTCTTTGCATACTTTTTGAGATATAATTTTTTTTATACTTTATATTGTAATATAATTTTAAAAAATAAATGAGAAGAAAATTCAATAAATTTTTATTAAAATATAAAATTTTAAATTTTAAATTCAAAAGAATTGTTTGTATAATAACCTTAATGGATGAATTTATCATATTTTTTTAAGGTTTTTTAAAAAAACCTTTTTTTTACATGATTTTTAAGACACTTAAAATCGTGTTAACTTAATACTTAGGATTGAAATTTATATTAAATAAGTAAATTTATAAATTCATAAAATATTTAGTTGCCTCAAAAATTTAAAAATCAAGAGTGATGATAAAAAATTAAAATACTTTTTAAGAATTTAAATAAAATTAGGAGTTATAAAAGAATAATTGTAAACAGTTGGTTTTATTAATGAATAAAGAAGAGTATCTTAGATAAATTAAATAAAGTTTAATTAAATAAGAATGACAATAGATATATAGGAGTAGCAAATGACCTCCTTAAAAGTATAAAAATTATTATATTTAAAAAATATGAAATAAAGGATGAATTCAACTTCTGAACTATTTTCATAATCATAATAATAAATAGAGGCCAAATATAAATTATTTTACAATTTTTGTTCCTTAAAAATTTAATCTAATATATTTTATAAAAAAATTGTGAAGTTGAATATTTTATAATGAAGGTTATTTTAAAGAAATTAGGAAAAAAATTTATTGAATGGGAGTGGTAATAAACAAAAAGGAGTAGCTCCTAACTTTAATAGTGTATTTCTTAGTTTCGCATTTTACTGTTTGGTATTAAAGCATAATCACAAAGAACTTATGTATTGTTATGAAAATAATAGTAAAAAAGAATAGATAAAGAGGAGAAAAAGAGAATTCTATTATTGATATTTTCAAGGAGGTATCATATATGGAGCAACCAAAGGGTTATTTATAGCCAAAAGATGATATATACAAGATATGATCAAATAACAGATTTTACCTAATCAAATTTTAATTGAATTAGGATAAAGATATGGATATCCACAGTCAAATTTAAATAATATTTCATAACACTCCTCCTTAGATGTCTATTAGGGATATGGCTCATTAAAACTTTACTAAGAAAAAATCTATCGGGAAAAATCTTAGTGAAGAAAAAAGAGTATAATATCTTCACAATGGGAATTGTCTCGTTAAAAATCTTATCAAGGAAAATCCAGTAGGACAAAAACCTTGATTAAGGAAAAAAAGAATACAGTATTTCTCTCCATCTTCAAAGGATGATTTAGGGTCTCGGAATGTATTAGTTTCTTAAAGGAAGAAATAGGTAGTGACTTGGTAAATAAGTCTGCAAGATTATCACTTGAATGAATTTGTTGGACATCAATTTCTTCTTGCTTTTGAAGATCATTTGTGAAGAAGAATTTTGGGGAAATATGTTTTGTTCTATCTCCTTTGATATATCCTCCTTTTAGCTGAGCTATGCATGTTGCATTATCCTCATATAAAGTTATTGGAGTTTCTCCCTTATCAGATAATCCACATTACACTTGAACATGTTGATTCATTACTCTTAACTAGAAACATTCAAGACTTGCTTCATATATTGCAATTATTTCAGTATGATTTGAGGAAGTAATAGCTAGAGTCTGTTTAATGATGATATGGCCGTATCACTATACGTAAACAAATAATCTGTTTGAGATCTGCTTTTATGTGGATCTGATAAATATCCTGCATCTGCATAGTTAACTAATTGTGACTTGGATTCATATGAATAAAATAATTCCATGTCAATCATTCCACGGAGGTATCAAAGGATATGATTAATTCCATTCCAATGCCTTTTGGTTGGAGAGAAACTATATCTTGCTAATACACTTACAGGAAATATTATATCAGGCCACGTATTGTTGGCAAGATACATAAGTGCTCTTATGGCATTAAGATATGGTACTTCAAGACCAAAAATTTCTTCATTACCTTTCTGAGGACGAAACGGATCCTTTTTCACATCCAATGATCTTACAACCATTGGGGTACTTAATAGATATGATTTATCGATATAAAATCTCTTAAGGATTTTTTTCCATGTAAGTTGATTGGTGAACAAAGATTTCATTTGTTAAATGCTCGATTTGCAGACCGAGTTAAAATTTTGTCTTCCCAAGATCTTTCATCTCAAACTCTTTTTTAAGGTCTTTCATAACTATAGGAACTTCTTCAAGAGTCCCAATAAGATTTAAGTCATCAACATACACAGCAATTATAAATTTATAATGAATCTAGATGCAAAATTCTTTATGTAAACAGAAGGGCAAATAACATCATTCTTAAACCCCTTCTTGATCAAATATGCATTGAGATGGTTATACTGCATCCATCCAGATTGCTTTAGACCATATGAAGATTTTTGCAACTTGATTGAATAGATTCCTTGGGAACATTCATTAGACGTCGATATCTTTAATCCTTCAGGGATTTTCATGTAAGTATCAATATCTAATGAACCATATAGATAGGTTGTGACGACATCCATTAGATGCGTATTTAGCTTATTATGTGCAGATAAGCTTATCAAATATCGAAACGTAATTGCATCTACTACAGGGGAATATGTTTCACCATAATCTATACCGAGTCTTTGTGAAAAGCCTTGTGCTACAAGTTGAGCTTTATAGCATACAATCTCATTTCATTTTCTCACAAATATCCATTTGTATCCCATAGGTTTTACACCTTTTGGTGTTTGGACTACAAGTCCAAAGACTTCATGTTTTGCAAGTGAGTCTAATTCAACTTGCAAGGCTTCTTTGTATTTTGGTTAATCATTTCTACCTCGGCACTCGTCAATGGTTCTTGACTCAAGATCCTCATTTTTATGCATAATATTTAGCACAACATTATATGCAAATATATTGTCGACAATAATTTCTCATCGGTTCCATATTTTTCTTGTAGAAATATAGTTTATTAAGATCTCATCATTTTGACTACTTTCAAGTACCTAAACGTCTTCTGGCATTTCAATTATGTCAGAAATTTGGACTATAGGAGGAGTCCTTACTATGTCTCTATCCTCTTCTACAGGAAGAGTATCATTATCAGAATCATTTGCCTCTATAAAATCACTTGCCCCATTTCTTTTTTAAGGATTTTCATTTATGGAACCAATTGGTCACCACGCTTCTGGCATGTGATTATTCAATAAGGACATTAATTGAATTGAGGCATTTTCAGCTGACATATAGGATCTACCCTTTTCGTAACAGGAAATGCATCTGACAAGCCATGCCATTCTTTGCAAATATATAATACTTTGAACTTCTAGTTGTCATTACCTTATCTGAGGATCTAAATACAGTGAGAATGATGTATTCCAATTTATTTCCTTTTTCAGCTATTTATTCCATCCCCCTAATGTTGGAAATATTATTAAATTGGCATTCTACAAATTGAGCCTTAAAGACATCTCTCATTTGTATTTCAAGATATTTGATTATAAAGAGAAAGAGTCATATCCAACATATATTTCCAATTTTCTTTGGGTTCCCATTTTGGTGCAATAAAGTGGGGCAAACATATATCACATATCCAAACTTTTTTAAATAGGAAATATTTGGCTGCTAGCCAAAAGCTAATTATAGGGGAAAGAATTAATGACAACTTAATTGCCTTATATAAATAAGTGCTGCGACATATAAGATAACATGCACTCAAGTAAAATTTGGGAGATTTGTTCTCATAAATATTGGTCTAACAACCATATGGAGACATTTCATAAATGATTCTAGTAGCCTATTATGTGTGTGAACATAAGCAATTGGATGTTTAACATTTATATCACTGGTCATACAATAAGCATTAAAAGCTTGAAAAATAAATTTACTAGCATCATCAAAATAAATTATTCTGATTGGATTATCTAGAAATTATGCTCTTAATTGAATAACTTGATCAAGTAGTCTCACAAACTCTAGGTTGCGAGATGATAATAAGCACACATGTGACCATTGCATAGATACATCTATTAAAATCATAAAATATTTGAAAAGACCACATGGTGGATGAATTAGTGCACATATATCACCTTAGATTCCTTCTAGGAATTCAAGAGATTCGTATCTAGTCTTTGCAAGTGATAGCCTTATAACTAATTCACATTGAGAATGTGCAACACAAGAAAATTTATAACATTGAAGAATCTTCTAATCCTTCAATGAGTATCCACATGAGTTTTCAATAATTTTTCACATCATTATTGCTCCCAAATGTTCCAATCAATCATGCCAAATGAAAAATTAAATCATTTGGATTAGTAAACTAGAATGTATTCAATTGTACTAATATTAGTTAGTAAACTTCTGGTTTATTATAACATATACTCAATTGTACTAATATTAGTGTAATATAGATCGAAAGAAAATACAAGTAATTTCTTTACTATAACTTTCTTTACTATAACTTTCTTTCTCATAGCACAAGTTATAATTTGAAGGTGCTCATTACTTCCATCACTCTTCATCTCAATATAATATTCATTTAAGCGAATATTGTTAAAACTCAATAAATTTCTTCAAGAAATAATATTGTAGTTCTTTCGGAGCTTACGAATATATTAAAACTCAATAAGTTTCTTTATTAGGAAACAAAATAATAACTCTTCTAGAGCTTACTTACGAATATATTAAAACTCAATAAATTTCTTTAGGAAACAAAATAGTAACTCTTCTAGAAGTTACTAATATATTTAAGACTAAAAAAAAATTATTCAAGAAATAAAATAATAGCACTTCTTGAGCCTTCAATCATCCAATAATTGTATTAAAATATATCTTGCTTTCAAGAATAGTGTGCATATTTGCACTATCCGCAAGATAGACATTTATACTATTTATCTTAATTATTTTCTTTAAAGAAATATATCAATATAGAAATTTGTACAATATAATTATAATAAAAAAGAGTAAATAAATATTGAGTACATTTGTATATGAGTATTCACATAATATTGAAAATAACAATATATATATATATATATATATATATATATATATATATATATATATATATATATATATATATATATATATATAATGACACTGTCAACATTATCAATTTACGTTAACAATATATTTATAAATATTGAATAATAAAAACATATAATAATCAACCTTAATTGACATAAATTTAAATCTCAATTTATATTCAAGCATAACAATAACTTTTGTTCATCCATGTCAAAACAAACCTTGAAATGTTAAAACTTGGATTTAAGAACATTTATCAATAATAGGAGGTTATCAATGACTTAGATTTAAAAAGGAAAGTAACAATTTGAAATTCATAAAATTATAAACTTGAATTTAAAAGCATATTAACAATTTGAAAATTCAAGTATTATAACTCTAATTGATACTTGATAAAGATTAAACAAAATGTCTCCACATACGACAAATACGTGACTAATGTACTTTGATACCACAGTGATAGCATTTATTTTCTTCTAACTCAATCATGCTTTTAATTGGAACCATAACCTTTGCCACTATTGGGGTTATAATTTGTTACATTAGCTTCAAGGAATGGAGCAGACCCAACTAGTCGGATTTCATTTTTTTTTTTATGGGCAATTCATTATTTTATTTAGCCACAATAAGACATAAAATTAATTCAAAATATTTCGTAAAACCTTTTACTCGATGTTGCTATTGCAGGAGCACATTTGAGGTATAAAAAGTTGAGAATGTTTTTTTTAACATATCTCTATCAATAATATTTCCCCCCATAATTTAAATTGGGAGGTAATTCTATAATATTGTGGTGATGTATTTACTAATAGATTTAAAATCTTGCAACCCACAAATAAATCAAATTCATATATCTGCTTCAAGCAGTTCTAAAGATTGACAAGATCTTTTAGAGAAAAATATTCAAATATGAATCCTTCATGAAAATGACAATGAAGAAAAGTCAATACTTGTGTGCAATCTTTCTAGGATGCAGCATTTCTTTAATGATATTTTCAAGATCCATTGAATCAAGATAGATTTTGCACAATCCTTATTGGGATGCAATGACATTTTATTGTTTAATACTGTCTCCATGACCCATTAAATTAAAATAGATTTTACGCAATCCTGTTGGGTTGCGATATTTTCTTCTTTAATGGTGTCTTCAAGACCCATTAAATCAAGATCGATTTTACGCTATCCTTTTGATATGCGACATTTCATTGTTTAATAGTGTCTTTGAGGCCCATTGAATCAAGATAAATTTTATGCGATCTTGTTGGTATGCAATGTTCATTGTTTAATGGTGTATTTAGGATCCATTAAGTCAACATGAATTTTAGCATCTCTAATTCAAGATAAATATATCTTTGGCGAAACAACATGAATCACAAATTCATGATTGAAAGAGCTCGACATGGTTAGAGTGTTTTACCTCAAGACTTCACTTTGTTAAAGTATCTTGTCTCAAACTTTCACATAGATGGTAGAGTCTCGTGCTGATAACGTGTTATAAGAATAATAATAAAAAAGAATAGAAAAAGAGGAGAAAAAAAACTCTATTATTGATATTCTCAATGAGGTATCATACATGAAGCATCCAAAGGGCTATATAATCAAAAGGTGATATATATAAAATATGATCAAATAATAGATATGTACATCCATATTTAAATTTAAATAATATTTCATACCATGCAGTAACTTTATTGTTAAATTTAACATCAAAATAGATAGTTTAAGCTTTTAGCATAGTCGAGGGAGTAATATATATATCACCAAAAAAAAAAAATTTGATGTATAGAACGGTGACAATAACTTAAGAAAAGAATGTGTAATTTACCCTTATTTCGGGTTTCATTTGTTTGAATTCATTATTATTAATCAATATATCAACTAATCCCGTTTTCATTTTCCAAAATTTATTTTCCTAGATGAAACTGTAGACTAACTTAACTAACATCCTGGTGCGAAAAAAATAAACTATGTTTTCGAGTTTTGACCGAATTCTCAATTTCTTTTTTATGAGGTTATAATGATGACATGGTGATTGCAAGGTTGGTCAAGGGATTCAGGCAATCTGGTTGCCTGTGCTGGGTGCGCAAGAAACACATTAAAGATTAGAAGATTTGATTTCACTTCACCTGTGTAAAATTATTTAGATTTAATACAATCGTAAATTTAGAATTTAATTTAAATATATATAATGATAGTGTAAAATAATTTTATACTATCAATCAATAAAAATAATAAAAAGTATCAACTTATACAAATAACCACCTATTATAATGAGGAGTCCACAATGATTTCTCATTTTTCCCTATTTCTATTGGTTGATAATATAAAATTATTTTACACTGTCAGTATATATCAATTAAACTCATTATTTAATACAGTTATTTAATCTTAGAAGTATTTTGATTTTTATAATTATAATCTTAGAAGTCTATCTCTCGCTCTCTCTCTCACTCTCACAGACACACACATATATAAGCATGGGGTTTAGTTGATTACTATCTTTTAAAAAGTTATAATGTAAGAAAAAAAACAGTTATAATTGTAATATCAAAGTTATTATGTTAAGGATATTTATAGTGGCATTACTGATTATTATTCTTGCAACATGTGTTTTAGACAAAGGAATATCCCTTACGTTTGAAAGATTAAACCTTCCTTCTTCCCAACGAAACTTACAGATGATCAGCATTACTAAGAATTTCATCATTCAAATAGCCATAGTTATGTAAGAAAAAGAGAAACACAGTCAATTTCAAATGAATGAATCTATGTACTTCATGCTACAGTTCTAAAATTAAAAAACACAACTCTCTAGATGCAGTGCAATTTATTTATTTATTTGTTTGTCTTCAACACTTTCTTCATCGGTATATATCGGGAAAGACAATTTACACACATGAAAATTATCTTTAAAAATATATTTGGTATAAGAATAAAAATAAATGATAAAATTTTATGAAATAGCTTTATATAAAATATTATATATGAAGCTACTTCATAAAATATTACCTTTATTTTTATCCCATGTTAAACACACCCCTAAAATAATTTGGTAGAAGAAGGCGCCAATACTTGCTCCAAAATTGTGGATTCTCAGTGTCGTTTTTCTATATACAAGTTCCTTCCAACTAATTTAGGGTATGTTTTGTTTAATTTTTGAGAAATTTATTTTTAAAATAATGCCTTTTAAAGGAATTATTTTTAAAAAAATTAATTTATATTTAGTTTGAGTATATTAAAAATAAATTTAAGAGAATTATTTTTTTTTGATAAGATAAAATAAAGTTATTTTTGGTTATTGATGTATGAGTAATAGTAATATTTTTTTTCAAAAAACCTTTTCCTAGAATAAAAAGTAACTTCTAACATATTTCTCCCAAAATATCTTCTAGAATTTCAAACAAGGGGGATATTGCCATACTTTTTTTGTCTATTGCCACTCCTTAATTAATGTGTTTTAATTCAATTGTCCTAAGATGCCTTTTATATATTCTTTTTCAAAATTAAACTAATATTCTATTGTTACTTCTAGTTTTATTCATACTTAATATTATTAATATTTTTCTTCAAATTTTTTTTCCCTTTGTAATTTTTTATTTTTTGAAAATCATTTTATTTTTGACTGATTTTTCTCATGAAACACATTAAATTTATGTTTTCACATAAAGACAAAAAAAATAATTACGTAAGAAATTGATTCTCTTAATCTTAAATATAGTTGTTAAATTGAATTAAGTTTTTCTTCACATAACTTTCTTGAAATATAATAGTTTTTTTTATTCTTTTCTATTTTAATATTCTACAAATATGATATGAATAAAATTAAATTAAGAAAATTATTGTTACACATAATAAATTTATGTATTCATACATTGTTGAAACACTTTAAATATTGTGAAAATATATCATCAAATATTAATATAAAATTTTTATCCTAACAGTATATATAATTAGCAAGTAAATGACTAATTTAATATATTAAGTTACCTTCATATTTAAGAATAAAAGTGAAAAACAAAAACTACAATAAATTCGATTGATCAACACAAAAAATACTAGATTAAATTATAAACATAAGATGAAAAAAGATCTTGGGTTTGTATGTTTAGAGGCGGATCTATTAAGAGGGAGTTAGGGGCACATGCCCAACTTTTTAGTAGTATATAGGTGTAAATATATTTTGTCCTCATTATCTAAAATTTTTGGATCTGTCATAGTGCATGTCGTATATTATAATTTGTTTGTTCACTTTTTTTTTTTTTGAATCTAAGATACTTACTTTATACTATGATATATAAATAATTATTATATTATATAAAATTTAAAAGGTAATTTAATATTTATATCTAAATAATTATATTAAATAAATTAATTATAAATACGTATAATATTTAGTGGTCATATAAAAGTAAAAATATAATCAATATTCAATATTTTTAAATTAAATTAATTATCAATGTATTATTGATTTAATCATAAAAGGGAATGAAAGGTATTTTAGTACAATTGAATAAAAATACGTTAAATAGAGAGTGACAATAAATAAAGATTTGTGGCAATAGCCACGCCCCCAAACCGGCTCTTAACGTTGAAACTTCTAAACTACTGAATCAATTGTCAATGGCTTCGCAAAATAATTAATCTCCTTCCGAGAAATTCACTGGCGTGGAATTCAAATCATTGAATGTTGACTTATGGAGCATAAACAATTCGTTGTTCACGTATGTGTAAGTCCGTAATAATAATAATATTATTATTATAATATGCATCCGTCAGTCACATTTTTAATATTTAAATTTTCAATCGAAATTACGAAGAGTAATATTGAACAGTTATTAATTGAAACTATATTTTAGCATCCTTGTTTTTTTTTTTTTTCTGACGAACTATATATTAAGTAGCTGAATCTTAGAACAAGTATATGAAACTATAAAATAATTAGATATACTTGATTCTTTGAACAAAATTCACGATCAATTACCACAGAGCAACATCGTAAAATTAGAATTTCTTGATTCTATCGATACTATACACGTGCAGTTAAATAACAGGTAAACAAAACCAATTTTCTGTTAATAAAAAATCGAGTGAACAAAATGGAAGATGATTGGTTTATAACAACCACAAAAAATAATATTTCGTCCAGGATTCCGATATGCTTAAATGAATATCTATGGATTTTTCTTTTTGGTCGAACAATATCTATGCATTTAAAAGACTAAGAAACAAAAGAGCAAAATGGTAGAAAGTATTGGGAAGCCCCTAGACATGAGCCAGTGACATCACTTGTGGGGACCTCGAACACCAATAACCTAATATTAGGTGCTCAACATATCGCACTCCGTTTGTTCAATAATATCATATACTAATCTTTTAGGCTCTAAGGTCACCCAAATTAAAGACCATCCCCTTCCTAAATATTATATATTATTATATCATCACTGTCTCACTCTAGGATAGTGACACAGAAAGCAGCAACACAGAAACCTAAAAGTTGGGTTCACTGGGACGCTTTCTAAAAGAAAGAATCAGAAAATCCCAAACTCCAGTTCAACTTGTGAACCTTTTCCCACCTCTCTTCTCTGGTCGCCTTCTTGGAAAACGTTTACCACCCTCCTTTCCATTGCATATTCCAGAATCCAAAAATATATTTCTACAACAAACCACATGCAACCCCAAATCAACAAGACAGGTAGGTGATCTATAATAACTTTTTTTGTTAATCATTTAATATGTATTATCTTAATTATATAAACTTTATTTGTTTATTATTTTAATTAAATTATTACACATTAAATACTATTATTTTATAAGGTGCGTAGATTATAGCTTATAAAATTAAATTTGAATGAACTTAATTTTGTAAATTTAATTTTAATAAAATGAGTTTATATCAAGGTGAAGGTAAGTTATGTTTAGACATTCAATTAGGATTAAAAATAGGAATATCTATGGAATTTTTATTTTTTTTATAAGTATATTGACATCTATTAATAGTTAGTGATTAATATTAAGTTATATGTTTGTTTTATATATATATATATATATATATATATATATATATATATATATATATATATATATATATATATATATATGCGCGCGCGCGTATATTTTAAGTTATTAAAATTATGACTAAATTTTAATCACCAATAGCTAAAGGATTTTAATATTTTCATAAAGAAAAATATTATTTAAATATCATAATTTAACACATTATATTTTAGTATTAAGTAATTTCAATGTACACTTATTCATATGAATATATGATGTCTGTACAATGTTGACATATTATGGGTTCAAAAAATAATTTTTTTCTATAAAATATTATAATAATGAAAGAATATCTTAACTAGTAAATATTTTTACTTATTCTCAGTCTAAATTCAAAATCGAGATTCAATTACAAATAATTTTAAAATATGTTTATTAAATATATTTCAGGTTACATCAAACGCAAATATGAAGTCCGATGGTAAATTACAGAGGAAACATGCAGAATACTTTAGTCAACAATTTTTGTTTGGTATTTGTTATCAGACAACTACTGAACATTATCATATCTAGTGGCTCTCATAGGGACTTTAAGCTGCATCCTACAGCCTCCTGTCTAATCATCCCCAAACGCTTTTCATTCTCTCTCTGTCTCTCTGTCTCTCTCTCACTTTTCTCCTTGCCCGTGAGCTGTGTAATAACTTGTTGTGTCTTTTGCTTCAAGACTCGTTTTTCAGCTGCGTCCTCCAGTATTGTATTGCACTATTTAACCGAGTCACAGTTCGGCACTCAACGGTTTCCGTCATTTTCGCACTTTCCCCCTCTCACGCGTTCTCTCGTGCGCGCGCGTGTGCATTTCTCCCATCGGAATGCGTGCGCTTTCAGTTACGACCATTCCCTGATTTCTCGCGTTCGCGCCATTGGACTCTGCGGCAAACTCCGAAAGCACTGCAAAAATTGCAAAGAGCGAAATCGCGAAGGCCGAACAAGAAGAAGAGAGAGTTTTTCCTTCGGCGAGCGATGGCGGTGGCGGAGAAGATTAAGATTGGCGTCTGCGTGATGGAAAAGAAGGTGAAATGTGGCTCCGAGGTCCTTTCTCTTTACGCTTCATTCGCCGTTTCTACTCTCTCTCTTCCTCTCTCTATTTTTTTTTTTGTTTTGGTTTTCTTCGCGGTTCGGTAACGGAGGCTTTTTGCGGCAAGTTGCGAACTCGGGAGAATGTGCGAGATTTTTGCAGTGAGACTCTGTTTTCTGGTTCTCAGTTTCGGATTGTGCGTTTTGCAGGTTTTCTCGGCTCCTATGGGGCAGATTTTTGATAGGTTGCAAGCGTTTGGCGAATTCGAGGTCGGTGAACGTCTTCGCGTTTTCGAAGTTATTGTTTTGTCGCCGTTGATTTTGGATTTGGGCTTGTTATTGAATTTGGAAATAGCAGAGTTTGATTGTTTCATTTCTTTTGTGATTGTAATGCGTAAAAAGTATTTGCTCTATATTAAAAGTTACACATAAGATTGATAACGTAAAATACTTTTACACTCGTGGTTTAAAATTAATCTTTTTCTATTTGTTAATTGTTATCAATTGTTTTATATTGTTTTAGATTTGGTTGTGTAAAAATAGCAGAGTTGGTCCGTTATGGTTGTGCTTTCCATTTTATTTTTTGTTTTCTTTGATTTTTTATTCGTTAATATTTTAGATTTTATTTTTCCTTTTATAGGTTATACATTTTGGGGACAAGGTGATTCTTGAAGAACCAATAGAGAGGTATGGTAAATTTCAATTTCATAAGATGGAAACTTATTTGAACTGTACGTTTTGGAGAAAATTATTAGCCGTGTGTTGCTACTTGTGATTCTTTCTGACATCCGTAAGGTTCACGTGCAAATCATGTGCCTACTTTTATTATAATGCATCCAATTCCAAGAGACGAATCAAAGGTTTTTTTTTTTGACTTTTTGTCCATTGTTTAACATTCCGTTGCCTTCCATCCATCCATACATACCAATAAGCAGCGGCATCGGCAGATTTTTTATTTTTATTTTATTTTATTTTATTTTTTGCGTATGTGAAAATTTTCATTATTATGCATGTATGTGAAAATTTTCATTATTATGTATCAGTGAAGATTTTTATGATATTGTATGTTTGTGATGGCAACTGTTATTTCTTGAGCTAGAGACCGGTGGAAAGTGCTTGATGTACAAGTAATAGCGATTGCTGATGATGCTCTACAGCTCCAATTTACAATTAGAATTTAATTTTGATTTACTATCAGTGTAAAAAATTTTACATAGATATTCAATCATGTATTACCACGTTAGTAAAAATGTTTAACTTTCGCACACACTGTCTCGAAAGTCTTACAAATAGTAACATATAATTGAATAACAGTATGAAGCTCTTTTACAGGACATTTTATCAATATTGATCTCGTAAAATTTTTAACTCAAGTTTCTAAAACTTCCATCATAAGCTGAGGATTCAGTAGGTTGTGATGTGACTGCATGAATTGTGTTTGCACTTGGAACATTTAAGTTATAACCGAACTATTTTATTGTTGTCAACCTTGACTGTGTTTAGAGTCATGCCTTGTAAATACTAAAGTTTAAATATTTTCTTATTTCAGCTGGCCAATATGTGATTGTTTGATTGCATTCTATTCCTCTGGATACCCCCTCGAAAAGGCTGAGGCATATGCTGCTTTAAGGAAGTAAGCTTTTTTGTTTACCAACTATATTTGATGTCTATGTCATATATTTTTTATTCATCAACTCCTATATGGTTTAAGGTCATCAAAATATGGATTATGCAACTCTAAGATGTTCTTGAAATGCTTATAGACCCACGGTTATTGGTTAGTTGCACCTATGATGATAAAATGCTGACTTAATATGACAATACTTGTATGCTAGCTTCTTGACAATCACTTTCTAAACAAAACTTTGTTTTCTGGTGTATTTTTGGTTGAGGGGAATCCCCATATGTTTAACTTTGCCTTTACTTTTGTTATTATGATATAGGATTTTGATTTTGGCTTTTCTTTTGTGCTTTGTTCATGAGTATTACTGATATGAAACTTGAAGAGTTTGAAATGCTTTGCTGCATTTTTGAGCTACTTGGGATTTTTGTTATTTTTTCATTTTTCTTTTTTGAGGAGGATTTTTCATCCTATTATTCTTTTTTAAAAGAAAAATTTATGGACATGGCTGTGTTTATATGGAGAAGACACAATGAAGGATGATGGGTTGGTTCTCCGTTGGGAATTGTGTTAATGGTATTAGTTGGTATGCTAGTCCATCTTTTAACTTGGAGATGGGATGTGATATTGAATATTGCTCATTGCCAGAAATTGTTATCTTTACTAAGGGTGTGTTTGATGATAAAACTGAAAAATTCTGCATTAAAAATTAAAGTTAAGCACTGAATTTGTGGCATTTCAAATTATTATCATTTTAAGTGCTGAGATTGTATTAAAGGCGACTGTTAGCATTTAATATAATAATATAAAAATAATAAGAGAATTGTTGCTGATCACATTTAATGACCGCTCATGTGTGGATGTTTTCAGCATGTTCTTCAGAAGTTTGAGGTGGTTGCCGATTTCGACTTTCTAGGATAAGGATGTGAGTTTAAGTTTCATGAAAGTAACTCTTATGGCAAGACTGTATAACCCTTGTGTTTCTATGGTCGAATGAGAATTAGTCTTATGGCGTTTCAAATGGGCCAAATCTGTGAGGATACCTTGTGGCTTTACTGAAAAAGAGTGCTGAAGCTTTTTCCTTTTCAGCACTTAATTGAGTTTAAACTGACACCCGCTCAAGTTTGTAATATAAGATTGCAATAAGTGGGGTTGAATCTGGACATGCTTGTCAGTACAGTCGTGTGCTAACCATATGAGCAACTAACCATATTCTGTGCCTAGTGACTAATCCTAATAACAAGTCAACAATGATAAATGCTTCAGAGTTCCTCTGTTTCCAAAGTATGGATGACTTTCAGTTTTTAAATATTCAGAGATTTTACACTGTACAGACTTTATGTAGTTCTAAGAGAAGATGTGCATATAATTGGTGATTTTAATCCTAACAATGTGACGTTATTATATATATATATATATATATATATGGAAGGATATGCTAGAGATATCAATTTGTCACATTGAAACATTCTTCTTGTTGAATTGAATTTTTTATTTTTTTTAATGAAGAAAAAATTTATTAGGTAAGGCTGAAGAATGAATTGGAGAATAAGAAATCTTCAGCAAAGAAAATCAGTAGAGAAAAGAAAAGGAAAAAAAAAGTAAGGAGTATATGGAAAGTCTTATTAAAACTAGTCACCGTAAAAGAGCCTTCCAATCCCATTGCATATCTGGAATGCTTGTGTCCTTAAAGAGACCGCTTATGTCCTTAAAGAGACCCATGTGTTGAACACCACAAAGATGCCATGACAAGGACTCAATCCCATAGAAAATTCAGCGGTGGCAAAACATTATCTAAGATATGGGCATTCCTTTCCAACCACACCACCCACAAAACCCCATAACTGTGCATTGCAGTGAATTGATGTGACTGTAGACTCATTGCTCTATTGTGAATTTTCTCTTTTGTTTTTATTTATCTTAGCATTAAATTAAATTTATTCAAATAAAATCCCAGCAGAAGCACTTACAATTTGAGGAAAAAGCAATAGATCTAGAAGAAGAAAATAGATACAATCTTCACCGAAAACTAAGTGATAACCCGTAGCTTTACTCCTGGTTTGTAGTCTGTAGACTATCAATGACGATGCATCTTTCACAATGGAGGCCAGCATAATGTGCTGTAGTATGAAGAGGATATAATGTCTCTTATGTCAATAGAACTGAAGATCTTATTGTTTATATGGCCAAAGCATGAGACCATTATGAGAAAAATGCAAAATTGAAATTTTCATATCTACCACCCTAACAAGAAGCAGATCTAGGAAACTCAAAACCAAATTATTTAGATCTTATCTATAAGATAACAAGTTTGAAAGATCTGAAAAAAATTATTGGAAAAACTACTTCAGAAACAAGAAAATTTGGAAAGAAAATTGAAAGGGCCGCTGCTGGATAGAGGCTGCAGCCCCAATAAGTGAAGCTATTAAAAGAAAAGAGAGGGGGGAGGGGGGAAGTACCACAAAGTGGATAGAGAACAATTTGAATGGGAGAGAGCTAGGGCCGCTCACATTTAAAAGTAAAAGGTGCGAGTTCAAAATCAGTTTCATATTTGTTTTTGCATTGTTCTATGGCTGCTTTTTATGGAGTACTTCATTTGGTATCTTTGGTGAGTGTTGAGTATGCTCTACAACCTTGGATCAATTCTTGTTAACAAGTTTTGCTTGTGACAGTGCTACCTATGCTACTGTTTAGTATATTCAGTTGAAACGTAATTCTCTTGTCTTTAATGACATATTTTAGGACAAGCAAGTCTTGCGGGATAAAATTATGCATTTGGCCTCTCTTTGGTGTAAAGCACATAATCTTTTTAGATATATTTCCCTCTATTGAGAGATTGGAAAACATTGCTTCATTGATATTTTTCCCCCCTCTTGTCTGTTCTTGTTATTGTAAAGAGGATCTTGTCCTCTTATCTCTTCGTATTCTCTCTGGTTCTTGTTAGTCAATGGTGCGTGTCACATGTTCAGAATATGTACACTCATAGGAATAATTTCTTAATATAGTCACTTATTTTTTATTGTGTTCCTTTGTTTTTTTGGGGTTGTATTATTACTTTCAAATGTTTAGTTGAGAAGGTTTATAGATCTTAACCTACTCATGCTCTGTGATCCAGACCCTTTCTAGTAAATGAACTGGAGCCCCAGCACCTTCTTCATGACCGAAGGAAAGTGTATGAGGTAAGTGGGATCAATTTCTTTCTTTCTTGTCATTAATTCTATGAAAAGTAAAATATAAATTATATACATCACCAAAAAAAATATGAATTATACAATGAAGGTTTTTCTAGTGCTTTGTAATGTGCTTCATGACCTGTATGCCATTGTTCATTAGAAGTCTAATCATTATGTGTTGTTTATGTCTTGGACTGGTCTATTTGTCCTTCTGTCTCCCCTCTCCCCTCCCACTTCATTCGAACATAGTGAAATTAATATTTCTGTGTCTGTTTGCTGATGTTATGTTTTTAATTGTGTTCAATTTTGGGATTCAAGCGTCTTGAAAAGTTTGGAATCCCTGTTCCGAGATATGCCCTTGTAATTAGGGAAGTCCCATACCAACAACTGGATTACTTTATTGAGGAAGAAGATTTTGTTGAGGTTCATGGTATGCGTTTCTGGAAGCCATTTGTGGAAAAGCCTGTTGATGGTAAGTTTTGTTTTTTTGGTTGGAAATAACCTTACCATTTTTTGTAACTTTGGAAACATCATGAGTTCATCATTAGGAACTTAGGAACTAGACAAATCATTTATTGTAACCTTGTATGTGTATAAATATAAAGAGCTGAGTGTAATCTCACTCAAGTAGATGCACACAGATAATCAATCTCTGTTATTAGTTTTCAAACCTTCTAAAGTATGTGCTTTTTGCTGGTATTAGTTTCCTTTTTGCAATTCCATTTTGTTGGGGAGTATGAGGACAAGTGGATTGATATAGAGTACCCGGAGAAGTCTAAGGGAGGAAAAGGCAGAAGAGAAATATTCTTCTGCATTATCACTGTAGAATACTTTAACTTTCTTACTGAATTGGTTTGGATTTCAGTATAGAAAATAGTTCAGAATGGTCCTTTTTTAGAAATACCTAAGTACACTGAGAGTATTCATCAATAAAGGTGACAAAGTACTTATATCCCAAAGAAGTAGATACACGACTTGGTCCCCATATATCACAGTCAACAACAGAAAAAGGAGACTCAATTTTATTATTAACTTGACTTGGAAGAGATGCTTGCACATGCTTCCCACGTTGAAATGATTCACAATTCAATGACCTTTTTCAAACAAGACTGGAAACTATCAGTTGATGTTTTGACAAACTTGGATGTCCCAACTATTGATAAAGAAGATTGGGGGATTCCAAAACAGCACAAACCACAGAAGGAGAAGGCTGAAGGTAATAAAGCCCATGCAACTTATGCCCTACTTCAATCATCTTACACAAACCATGATCCTGTATGACAAAGGAATTAGCATTAAATGTTATTGAATAATTGAGAGTTTGAGTGAGTTGACTAAGAAAGATTAGATTAAAAGGACATCCAGGAATAAATAGAACAGACTTTAGAGGCACAGATGGTGTTGGAGACACATGGCCAATCCCTTTACAATATAGAGAAGAGAATAAGTAGCTGTTACTGGCAACATGATCAGAGGCACCATAATCAATAATCCGGAAACTAGAATGAGACATGCAAATTGTTAAGTTACCAGAATGGGCTATGGTAATGGTAGGAGTTTGTTTATTTTCCTTTAACTGTAGATACTCCTGATCATCCGCCTCCAAGATCTTAATTTCAAGCCATTTTGATCGAGAAACATTAACGGACTTTTCAGGAAACCATGAAGTGAATAGCAAGTTTCTTGAGTATGCCCTATTCTTTTGCAATTAGTACACTAGAAGTGACCTCCACGTCCACCTTGACCTCCACTGTTACCATGACCTCCATGTCCGCCACGATGCCTTGAGTTTAGTAAAATCATAGAGGTTTCAGTTGATTCTATTATGTTAGCATTTGTTGGTGAAGGAACTTGAAGTAGTGAAGTAATTAGATTCTCCATGGAAAGAACATCTTCAGCAGTTAGGATTTGATCATGGACATGCTTGAAATCTGGGAGCATGGCATGAAGAACTAATACCACATACATATTATCCAATTTTGCAATTATACCTTTGAGTGTACTAGCTTCCAGAAACATTTTTAACACAGCAGATTGGGCCTTAGTAACAAAGGTAGTTGTATCATGATCAAATTGTTTGAGTGTAGCCAGTTTTTGGGCTGAATCATACAACCTCAATATAATTGCAAACAGACTTTGAGCTCTTTTCGAGAAAGGATGGCAAGTTTTAAAAGCTCTGCAATTCACCAAAATAGTTGGCTCAACAGATTGTCATAATAATGCACACAAATGATGAAGTCTAGGGTGAAACCATTTGCATCATGCTATTTCTTTGGCATAACACTAAATACTATAATCTACTTGCATTTACTTATTACAGTACTTCAGAAATTTTTGGGTATTGCAGAATCATGTTATCTAATACAGTTTTCTTGCGCCATATATTTAATGATTGGAAGTGATGCTCTCTGAGGTGCTCTTATCATGTTTCTTTTGCTGTTTTATTTCCTCTACTTTACCAGAAATGCAGATGCTATTATCATGCACTTACTATTGGATTATATGCAGAGTGCTGTCTTGAATGCGTAGTTTTGACTGATCTCTTCCTAATACGCAATAAAGCTTTTTATTTCTGATTGTGGACTCTGTTTCCTATTCAGTTCTTATAATTATATATAGGGAACATATCAAGTGAGTGCACTACCTTATTGTGAAAGGTGTGAGGAGCAAATCTTGAGCATCTCACATGGATGGTCAAGATTAGAAGGTATTTGAATGTTATATGACCACTTAAAATAGTCACATGACTTTATATTTTAATCTTGATCTTACATGCATGATCCAATGCTTATGATTTGTTCCTCACTTTCTCAATAAGCCACTCTTCTCACTTGATTCACTCTCTGTGTGTGTATATATATATATATAGATTTGACATGGATGGTCAACATTAGAAGGTATTTCAAAATCACACGACCACTTAAAACTGTCACATGACTGAATATTCTAATCCTGATCTTATAAGTATGATCAATGGTTATGATTTGTTTCTCTTATTGTCGCAATAAGCCACTCTTCTAACTTAATACACGGTCTCTCTTTCTCTATATGTAGACACTTGCTGATATATTTTGTCCAATGTGGTAATAGCTGTTATTTTTGTGCCTTTGTGAAGCTGATAACCACAGTATAATGATATACTATCCCAGTTCAGCAGGTGGAGGTATGAAGGAATTATTTAGGAAGGTGAGCTTTTGGCTTACAATTCACTCTGCTTAGGGTGGGTGTAATGTAGTACTATTAACATGAAATGATCTAGAGGAAATTCCTTTTACAATGGACTTTTTGAAGAGGTTGTGACTGGGCTGTTTTGGTTCGCTTACCTACTTAGGTAACAAAAGAAAATTAGCTCAAATCAATTTAATAAGCATCAACCTATTCTATTTTTAAGAGGGTAGGACAACTCGGTTGGAATTTTCATGTGGTATCCTGCATGATTTTATTGTGCTACAATCTTAAGTAAACATATAATGCTTTGTTATAAAAATAAATCCAAAGCATTTCTTGGCCTTATTCTAACAGATTGAGCTTTGAGTGAGTTGATTCTTCAACAAGTTTTTCATAGTTTCTGATTTTCCTTTCTTTCTTTTCTGACTTGTATGACTGAAATATAATTAAAACAACTTGGTCTCTGTTTTGGGTATTACATGATCTTAGGTTGGCAACAGGTCCAGTGAGTTCCATCCAGAGGTAAGAAGAGTGAGGCGTGAAGGCTCCTATATTTACGAGGAATTCATGCCAACTGGAGGGACAGATGTTAAGGTTTGGCAGTTCTAAGGTTTATGTTGCTTTGGGTTTTTTAAGATATCTGTAAATGTAAATGTATATGGATTGTTTCTGACATATGTCATGTTTCTTCATATCTTTTAACATATTAGAATGGTATATGAGAATTTTGACAAAAATGATTGTAGGTGTATACAGTAGGTCCTGAATATGCTCATGCTGAGGCAAGGAAGTCTCCTGTTGTTGATGGTGTTGTTATGAGAAATCCTGATGGGAAGGAAGTAAGTAGCATGCAAAATATTATAGTCTCTTCTTTCAGATATTCTTTTCCAGTTCTTATTATCTACATTTTGTTTGTCCTTGCTTGTCCATTTAGCATTACAAGACTCAAATCATTCTCTGAATTACCAGTCAAGACTCAAGTCCAGGGGGAGACTTTTGTCTTCTTAGCTGTCATCATATCATTTGCAGTCAAAACCTTTTGGTTTTAAAATTTGGCAGTTTTAAAGCATTTTTTCAAAAGGTTGGGTTACTTTTGGTGTATATATCAACAAAAATCGATTTTGGTCAGACCAATCATTGTGTTGTAAATATGCTTAAGTCAATGGAACCATGCTTGGTATCTCTATTGTGATTATCAATAGAATGCATAGTTTATAGTTTATAATATTTGCTATTTTCTTAGTGGAACTCTACTATGATTCATTTGCTTTGGTTTTTGGTGAGACTATGTTGGAGATTTGAAGAGATTTCAAATTATCTTCTATATTTGTGATGTAGATATCATTAGAAATATGTAAATATCATTTAGGAATCTTGTCTTATTTTAGGATAGATTTGTTTCCTTCTTTTATTGGAGGATGTAATTACATGATCAATGTAATAAATTTTAGATGCTGGGGAGGTTTCTCCTTAAGCAATTCTCCACAACTCACTCTCTACTGTACATTCAAGTTGGTATTAGAGCTAGGGCTTAGATTCATCTTGCCCAGCCGCAACTGTAAGGTTGGATCCCAATTCCCAGCTCTCTCAATTGTCAAAGTGAGGCCAGAACTTGGTTTAGACTGTCCATTCAGCCAGTGCTTTGAATGCCACTATCAGAGTCACTTGTCACACGTATTTTTCGTTAGACTAGCTCGCAGGCATGTGTAAGCCATGTGCCACCATCACGACCTCTATTTTCACTGCCAGCTATGCCGTTTTGCTCACTGGCACCATGGTTCAAATCCTACCTTGGTCGTTGGTTGGTTTTTGTTGCAAGGGTCTGGTGCCCTTGTTTGTTCATGGCAGATATCTTCTACTACTTCCTCTGGTTCAAAAATACACTCGGTAAAGAGTACCTTATCTCATATGGTGAGTTTTAGGAGTATCTCCAATTAAAGGCAGCCAAGCAAAAACCCAGGCCCTCATCACCACTGTTTTTCACATGGGTAATCTTACAGTTTGTATCTCTCATTCTAGTAATAGCCCAAATTCTTGGACAATTGATTCAGGTGCCTCCAATCATGTAGCTGATAATCGATCTCTTGTTACCTTCCTTTCTACATGATAGGAATTGAGCCTATAATTAACAGGCCTTAATAGTTGGGAATTAGAAATAGTTAGAATAAAAAATTGTATAAAAGAGAGTATTAGGAGAGAAGAGAGTCATTGGTTGAGAAATTGGGAAGTCAGGAACTAGGAGAGCAAGGGATCTTTCAAATATTGCTACACCATTGTATATCCATTAGCAATAAACACATGTTCGAACCAATTCTATCAACTAGTATCAAAGCTCTCGATTCAGGAGCTCTAAACAAATCTAAGAAGCATGAAGAACAACAGGGAGCGATGGGATGTAAGGAGGAAGGGGTATCTTGGCGCAAGATATTGGACCGTTGGGCATGAGTATCACAAGAATGGATGACATGGTGTAGGAGTTGCTACGAAGGGTGGGCGAATCGCAAGGGAACAAAAAGGGAAGCCGTCACCAAACTAGCATGGGTTTCGGAGGTGAGGATAAGGTCAACCACCTTGGCCAAGGGAGTGGATTTCCAAAAATAAGAATCCCAAATCATATCCAAAGAAGATGGACGAGAATGAGGAGGTGGCAATTTCTTTCCAAGATCAAGAAATGGGTCCAAAGAAGGTGGAAGGGAATGTAGAGTTGATGAATGAAGATGGGCCATGGAAGGAGCAGAAGAAAGAAGAGCTTGCGGTGAGGGAGGAAAAAAAGAGAAGAGTTTGGTTTTGCAGTATAGTTTTGGGGTTTAAAGAATGCCGACCAAACTTCATTGTTATTGTCGGAATCAGGTTCATCCATGGAGACGAATAAGTCATTGGCAGCCAAGCATCCACCCCAGAAATGTTGGACCAGACCCAAACCTATGTGCGACGACAGCTAACGGGACATCATCAGCTGAGGTGCAATGTAGAGGCGGCTTTGACACCGCAACCTAGTGTTGGTGACACTGTGAAGGGGAAAGAGAAACCACCACTAGAAGATGGAGCAAATGTGGAGCCAAAGGAAGAATGGTGACCATCAGTGAGATGCATGTTGGCTGATTAGAGAGCTTTATACCTGGCCTGCTTTCAGGGGGCATGTTAGAGTGTAACACAGCAGGTCAAGGCTGTCAAACATTTTGTCACGCGGCATTTGTGACAGCTTAGATTCATTTAGAATCTATTAGATGGTTAGAGAGTTTGTTAAAGTGTAGCTGGTAGTAGTTAAAGCCTTGTATCTCAGGCTACATATATTGTAACTCTCCGAAATCAGATTAATCAATCATTCTTGCACAAAATCTCAGAAAGTGCAGATTCTCTTTTATCCATATTCTCTCTACCTTTTCTTTCACTTTCATGCATTTCCTCTTTTCTAACAGCTATAAATATATATACCTAGTGTAATGATTCATCATCAATAAAATTTTACTTATACACATTCTATCTCAATTTTCTGTCTCTCAAATTCCCACCCCTCCCCCCCACCCCCACGGGGGGTGTCTGACTCAATCTCTTTGTCCCATTCTCTTTCTTTCATTTTCCTTCATTTTCTCATCTTCCACTCAAATCTAAAATCCCCTTTTTTTAAGTACTAAGAAAGTGTGATGTAATTTTCATTTTAAATCCTCAACTTCCTCAACACAAGCACTGCTAAAACCTTGCTTCAGAGAATTTCTAGCCTGTAACGGCCCTCTCTTTGGCCTTTTGATTTCTTTTTTGGTTGCCTTTTTTTTTAAATGTAAATGTTAGTAAATGTTTGTTCTCTGATCATGTCAACATCCAATGGTTGTCTTTGTTATAGATTTTGAGTAGGTTTATACAAAGGACAAACATATACCATTCCAAAACAGGCTAGAATTGCTTGCACAAAACAGTATTTTTACTTTCATTTTAAGCATCTTTTTAATTTCATTTGGCAGGTTAGGTATCCAGTGTTACTGACTCCTGCTGAGAAGGAAATGGCGAGAGAGGTGTGCATTGCGTTCAGGCAAGCGGTATGTTGTTTGAATGTAGTAACTGCATACTATTAAAACATTTGGTGTTTTGTTTTTGATGTGTGTGACTGACTATCTTCTGAAACACGGTGTCTGGCTTATTGTTTGTGCAGTTAGATTTATTTGTGTTCAACTTCTGGATTAATCAGTGATCCTGCTGTTGATGGACCTACTGAATTACTGTTATTTTGTATTGTAGAACTGCTATTGAATCTTGCCTATGGTCATATTTCTATTTCTCTTTTCACCTGCGTGTTATAATTTCAATAGCTGCTATTTCTTTCATTTTGTAGTGTCTTTGCCTTCCAACTGGCGTCATTAGCTTAGAAAGTGTCTTGAATCCTTTTGCAGACTACCATCTTGACAGACAAAGAAACAATCATGGAATATTTCAAAATGTTTTGTAAAATAAATCTCTTGTATCATAACATTAGATTTATAGCTTGTTTGGTGTTGATTAATTTTGGGAGAATAATAGCTTGTTTGTTTAAAACTGCTGTTTTAAACACAGAATAAGCTAATCCTAACACACAATTGGAAATATTGTGGCTCCTAATTTATTTTTCCAAGGAAATCCTATGTGAGCAATTAATGTCTAATTTTTCATTTCATCGAAGTTTTCAACTCTTGGGACTATGAAGCTGTGGGCTAATTGTTGTGGTAGTTAAGAAGCAGCTGGGTTAAAGAAGATTTCACATTATTTTGTGCAGTTTTTAAAAATTTGACCAGGCCACTTAGTTGAACTGGCTGGACTGTAAACTAGCTATGTTTCTGGCCCAAACATTATTTGGTTCAACTGCAGTTCAGTTATGGTTCGACCACAAATTCAACTCGTCAAATCAATCAAACCATGAACCGGAGTTCTTGCTAGTTGAATCTCTAGTTCAGTTTTTTAAACATTAATTTTATGTATTCAAGTTTAATAATGCATGTGATGGTCTTTTGACAATGAGGTTTGAAATGGCTGTTTCTTTTTGTAGCAAAATAGAATATAATTTTTGTGTTCCTCCTGTAAATCTTTCTTTTTGCTTGCAGGTTTGTGGGTTTGATCTCTTGAGAAGCGAGGGACGTTCATATGTCTGTGATGTGAATGGATGGAGCTTTGTTAAAAACTCATACAAGTAACTTTTTTGTAGCTATATATTCTGTGTTTGTTTTAATATTGGCAGCATGGCTCTAAGTACATTAATTGTTATTCACTTTGCTTCTGTTAATCAGAAAATCTTAAGATCAGCTCTTTCACAGGGATTTAAATCTGAGTTGGTGATTTTATTGGGCCCTTCTATCCCTAACATATATTGGCTAAAACAGATGCTTCAATCCCATCTCATAAACCTCCTATTCACCCAAAGCAATATTGTTAATAGTTGCCATTTTGATTGTGTATATATATAGTCCACCTCTGGATAAGTATGTTGCAAATTATTAATCCTATCTTGATTTAGGTAATTAATGATGATATATTGAAATGGAGTTGGTAGATAGCCCAACATGTCCTATATTTTTTATGAATAATAGTTTTGATCAAAAGAATACCAGTGGTCTATTTACAGAACACGTATAGCATAACACTTGTGAAAGGAGGAAAGAAAAATGAAATGTCTCCAATTCAAATGCCAAAGCATTAATGAAATTTAGTAGGCTTTGGTTTGATTTCTGCCCCTAGCTACCCCTTGTTGGTTGGTTTTTGGTAAGTAACGCCAAGCCCTCACTGAGGTTTGTGGCTTGCCCTGGCCTTGGAATGGGGCAGCCACTCATCCCCATAAACTTTGTCAAACAAAAATTCAGCTACATCCAAGGGAAGAGAGTGTGAAGAGGTATCTATGTGAAAACAATCTTTAAATGGGTCTCTTTCTCCTATACATTTTGCTTATGAATCTCACAGACCCACTTATTGCTTATTATTGAAAAGTAATTACATAAGAAAAGTAGATATTCTTTCTAAGCTACATGTTTATTTAGTATTTAGTTTCCTTTTCTGTGCTATAGTCATTACATAGAAATGAAAATTACTTCAAGAATCCCCTTTTCGATATGTGCTGTAACAAGGATTAGAAATTTGAAACTCTTATACAAATACAAGTGGTCATCTGCAGAATAGAAAATAAGAAAACGCATCACCTGTGTTATGATAACTTTTCTTGTTGTCGATAAATTGTCCTCTCTTTTAATGTTTTCTTTAGTGTGCATTGTTTCTCTACATTTGTATTTTGGTGAAAATCCCATTATTTTAACTTGATGCTTTTGAAGGTATTATGATGATGCTGCCTGTGTGCTTCGGAAGATGTTGTTAGATGTAAAAGCACCTCATCTTTCTTCAGTCATTCCGCCAATGTTACCATGGAAAGTAAATGAACCACTCCTACCTTCTGAGCCACTAACTCGTCAGGGAAGTGGTATTAATGGCACTTTTGGACAATCTGAGGAACTACGCTGTGTAATTGCTGTTATTCGTCAGTATGTTCTATCCTCTTTTTTCTTCGATTCAATAAACATGATATCTTCTGTATATATATATACTCTTCGCATGTGGCAGTGGTGATAGAACTCCTAAACAAAAGGTGAAGTTAAAGGTTACTGAAGAAAAACTGCTGAACATAATGTTGAAATACAATGGAGGACGAGCTAGATCTGAGGTAATACTATTTTGTAGTGCATTAGTAATGTTTATTCAATTTTTATTTGAGCTACTGAATTCTTAACCTGCCAGCTTGATCTTATCAGTCTTATGTTTACAGACAAAACTTAAAAGTGCTGTTCAGCTGCAAGATCTGTTAGATGCCACACGAATGCTGGTGCCTCGCACTAGGTATTTAACCTGACTTCAATATTGATCACATTGGCATTACACGTAACTCTGTCTTTAATTTCATGCTCAAGATTAATCAAATTTCAGAATTGTGACTGGTCTGCTACATTCTCAAAACCTTTTTCTCAAGATTTCCTTTGCTTTAAATAATAATGTGTCTCCAACTTTCTATTTTCACATAAAGATTATTATGCAAACTTTCTATTTTCACATAAAGATCATTATGCATACTTTTAACTAGTGTGATTGACAAAAAGAGAAAAAGAATTTTTATTTTGTATATAATCTTATCATATCTGTTGTATTAGGATTTGATTTGATTAGATGGTTACCTAAAATTATGGGATTCACTTTGTACAATGTGTAATTATATATGCTAGTGCTGAGAGTGTTGTTCTCTCAAGCAATTTTGCTTAAACTTTTTTAAGTTGGCATCAAAATCAATCTTGTGATTAATATTGGGTCATTCGTAGATATCCAGTGTTGCAAACTTCATACTTCAATGTACAGTCCTAGGTGTGAGAGGGGTGTATTAAGTCCCACATTGCTTCAGGATGTAGCCAAGATATTGGCATTAGAGCCTATCCTATTATTGATATTGGCCACCCATAGAATTTCAGTCTTGCAAACTTCACACTCCAGATATCCAATCCTGGGCACAAGAGGGTGTGTTGAGTGCTACACTTTTAAAGATATGGCCAAAATAGCCTTTATAATAAGCTAGGCAATCCTCCTCCCATGAGCTAGCTTTTAGGGAGGAGTTAGGCCCATAATCTTAAGATTAGTAATTGCCTTTTTTTTCCCACATGAAAGAAGAATTTTATTAGAGGAGAAGAGAAATAAAGAAGCAGGGGGTGGCTAATTCTTTTTAAAAGATTATGAGGGATTTTGTGGCTAGTTGCTTTGGATGTGAGTTGTGAGCATTTGGTGAGTTGGAAGGTGTGCTGTTGTCCAAAGAAGGAAGGAGGTTTGAGTCTCAGCAATTTGGTGTCTAAAAACATTATCTTGGCAACTAAATGACTATGGCGTTTTCCTTTGGATCCTCACTCCTTATTGCATCGGGTTATCTAGAGTAAATATGGTCTACATAGAGATGGGAGGGATTCTAATACAACTGCCCAAGCTTCTCATTCTAGCCCTTAGAAATTCATTTCTCAAGGATATATTGTCTTCGAATCTGTCATGAATCATTTTTCCAAAAGCTTAAGTTGTTGGGTAGGGGTACATGAATGGTATTATATCTTCCCGTCCCTTCACGCAATAGTCCTTTGGGCTTTAAGCATGGACAATGCACAAGCCCATCCTACCTTGTGTTGAAATTTAACTTATATTTAGAGAAATAGGGGCAAACAAGGATAGAGCTCTAGATCACTTGGTTATAGAAGCTCTGATATGATGTTATGAGACATTTCTCCCAAAAGTTTAAGTTGTTGGGTAAAGGCACTTGAATAGTATTATATTATATGTAAACAAAATCTTTGCTTTCCTTAAACGTAGGTAATGGTTGTCTTGTTAACTTTTGGAAGGACCATTGGGTAGGAGACTCCTCTCTCAATTTAGCTTTTCCTCATCTTTATGGTTTGTCCTCTTTACACAATTCTCCTATCCAACATTTTTACGGTGTATAGGATTACATTTATTTTTGGGACTTGCACTTTTTTCGAAATCTAAATGATAGTGAGTCCTTGGAATTAGCTATCCTTTTGGGTCTTCTTCATTCTGTCCATTTGTTTTCTAGCCCAGATAAAAGGTTTGGTTCTCAAGATCAATTTGGAATGTTTTCTTGTAAATCATACCTTCAATTCCTTACCCATTCCTTGAATGGAACCTCCTTCCATCTTGATAAACCTATTTGAAAGTCCAAAACTTCCCCTAATGTTAAATCCTTTATTTGGACAACAATTCTTAAGAGAATTAATACCAATGGTATGTTGCAGTTTTAAAGGCCACATGCAGCTATCTCCCTTTGTGTGTGTGTTATGTGTGGTGCAAGTTCTGAACTGTTACACATATGTTTTCGCATTGTTCTGTGGCTGAATCTTTATGGTATTCTATGTTTGATATTTGTTAATGCCTCGCATTGCTTAAGGATATGGCCAAGATAATCTTTATAAACACTTGGGCATCCCTTCCCCTTTGAGCTAGCTTTTGGGGTGGAATTAGGCCCACATTTCTAAGATAGTATTAGAGCCTATCATGTGATTGATATTGGGCCGCTTGCAGATGTCCAATTTTGCAAACTTCACACTCCATGGTGTTCACTCCTGGGTGTAAGGGGGTGTGTTGTCCCACATTGCTTAAGGATATCGTCGAGAAAAACTTTATAAACACCTGGGCATCCTTCTCCCTTTAAGCTAGTTTTTGGGGCGGAGTTAGGCACACAATTCTAAGAGTATTGTTGTTTTGTCCTAGAACTTTGGAAGAGTTCCTATTAACTAGTTTTGCTGGCTTTGGGAAAAGGAAGGAAGTCAAATCCTTGTGGCAATGTGCAATGGATGACACTATTTGGTGTATTTAGTTGGAGCGTAATTCTTGTATTTTGAATGACAAAATTTCAGGTAAGCAAGTTGTATGGGATAAGATTAGATGTTTGGCCTCCATTTGGAGTGAAGCTCGTGATCTTTTTAGAGTCTTTGAGATATGTTGAGAGATTGGAAAGCTTTGCTTTATTGATATTTCTCTCTTTTGTCAGCTATTGTTCTTCTAAAGAGGATCTTTTGTCCTCCTATATCTTTGTATTGTTTCTTTCTTCAATCTTCATCTTAATAATATTCTTCTTTCATCAAACAAAGAAAAAATAAAGAGGCAGGGGACTAGATGTTCTCTTAAAAGGAGACAGAATAGAAAGAATATAAATTGAAAAAACATATCAAGGAAGCTAATCCCAGTCATACACACACACACACACACACACACACACACATATCTTTGTATTAAAGCTGAGCCAGAGTTTTGAATTAATAATATCTTTGTATGTTTTTCAGACCAGATAGAGAAAGTGACAGTGAGACTGAAGATGTTGAGCATGCTGAAAAACTGCGTCAAGTTAAAGCAGTTCTTGAGGAGGTTGCTAATTCTCTTGACAGTGTTTTTACTATTATACTCATGAGTATGTTTTGTGTTGAAACGCGAAAGTTAAATTTGTGTGAAATGTAAATTTAGTATTTCTACCAACTTCCCTGCATTAACTTCGATGTCACTTCAATTGGATTTGATATTGACTAAGGTATATGGCTGAATGCAATGTTTCCTACATGGCTGAAGCCCAAACCCCATTGTCTATAGATTAGGCAAGAATAAGGAAAACTGAAGGAGACACATTCCTACATGGGCTACCAATGATCAATAAATGAAATTAACATGTTTCACTGTTGTGCATAATACAAGATATTGTCTGATAGCTATGACATGCCAAATCATCTTGCATATAGCTAGAAAAAGAAGACTATAATAATCCCTGACATATGCTTCTAAAGCCTGAATAATGGCAGCCGCGATTTTTTCAGTCAAAAAGACTTGAGTTGTTTCATTTCGTGTGCTTCTTTCTCCTGAAATTTATTTCTTTTCCTTTTCTCCTCATTATCAGGGAGGACATTTCTCGGGCATATATAGGAAGGTTCAACTAAAGCCACTAAAGTGGGTCAAAGTGACAAACAGCGATGGTGAAGTTGAAGAACGACCCATTGAAGCTCTTATGGTTCTTAAATATGGTGGTGTTCTTACACATGCTGGCAGAAAGCAGGTTCTGATCCATAGACATACAAAAAAAAAAAAAAAAGAAACGCTTTTACTTAGTTTGAGAATTTGATTGTTCTGCTATTTTGTTAAGAGCAAATAAGGAGTTTTCATTTATAATCTTGTGTCCCTGTTCTGTTAATTATATTTTTCTTGCAGGCTGAAGAACTTGGAAGATATTTCCGGAATAAAATGTATCCAGGTAAAATTCAAATAGCTTTTTTTTAAGTAAATGTTATAAAATTTAGTCCTTGAATATTTTAGTCTTCTAGTCAGCAGTGCCCTACTGTTTTGCTTGTGTAGTAGCTGTAAATGCAAAATCAGAGTAAGTTACAATCAGCAAATTCTTGGTCAGCAGTGACTGCACAGATTAGCTTTGCCAATTTTATGAATTGATTTTTCTAAGACTTCTTTCCCATCTTCATGTTAGTACTATTTTGTGCTTTATAAAACTGGCTTCTTCCAAACGCCCCACATCCCAAAAAATTTTATGTAGCATGTCCTGAAAGTTTTTGATAGAGCCCAATGGCATTATATGATCCGTGTAGCTGATCCTACCTAGAGGGAAGTGGCTTGATTGTAGTTGTTCAATAGGCGGTACATAGTATATTACCTCGTTATGACATACTTGTAAGAAGAGGTAGCTGTTTATTCAGAAAAGGGTCTCTCATAATTCTAGTGTTCTATACTCAGCAACAGGTTTTGGGGTATGTGAACACATACTCGATACCAATATGATACGTTTGCAATGAACAATTGGGGTATTGGTGCTTCTGTTGTTTTAGTCATCATAATATTTGTTTCATACATGATCGTGCATTCTTATTTCATGTATTATGACTTGACAGTGGCCTGTACTATGTATAACAAAGGCAAATCATTGTGTGGTTTCAAATTGCAGGAGAAGGTACAGGATTGCTTCGCCTTCATAGTACATACCGTCATGATCTTAAGATTTACAGCTCTGATGAGGGTCGTGTCCAGGTAGGGCCTATGTTGAGTCACCACGCCACCCAATCAAAATAAGGCTATGATTTTAATTAGTGGTTGCTCTCCATTCGTTATTTATTTCTTTATGTTTTATGTCTAGACTTTGTTTTTAATTTTCCTGATCTGTCCTTTCGCATCATATGAGTCTTCTACATGGCCTGTGTTAACAGATGTCTGCTGCTGCGTTTGCCAAAGGTCTTCTTGATCTAGAAGGGCAGCTAACACCAATCCTGGTTTGTGTTTTTTCCCTTGAAGAAAATGTTTGATCTGTTTTTTGTGTTGGATATGTTTCACTGAAATGGTTATCTTCTCTAAAGGTTTCCCTTGTTAGCAAGGACTCCTCCATGTTGGATGGGCTTGAAAATGCCAGTACCGAAATGGAAGATGCCAAGGTTTGTAATCTCTATGGTGATTTATATTTTCTACCGTCTATATATCGGCAATTCAATGTGCTGAAAATGGATTGTGGTTGGTAACATAAAGAGATTTGTTGCTAACATTTGAGATGGATGCTTACTGGAAACCAGTTTTTTTCTTTGACTTTTTATCGACTATTGAATTGAATCTCACGACCAACAAAATTCTAACGGATATTTTCTATTTATTATTCTGCGGCCTTAAGGAGCTAGATAATACTGTACCTGGGGATGGAATAACCAAAGCGATATTAGCTTTGCTGAAGAGTTACCGTTAAGTCAAAATTGATCAATGATTTTGGACACGTTGGTTTTTCTGCAACTAATAAAACTATTTTTCAGTGAATGTTGGAGAAACTTTTTACCAGACTTTGCTGTTTTATCTAAAAAGTTATTTCATATATGATTAATTGCTTAAAATGAAAATTAAATTTATTTGTTCTGTTATGAAGTCTTTTTGAAGTATAATAAATAGTCAAATATTTTAATAGGATGTAATAATATATTACTTGGTTTGGAATTTTGAGAATAAAATAATGGTTTTTTCATTAAAAAAAAAAAATTACAATGTGCAGGTCCTTTTACTGTTTGGGGATTTTCCTATTAGGTCCATATATTTTAGAATTTTAGTTATGGGTCCCTATGGTTCAAATATTTTTACTCGTTTTCCTGCTGTTAGAGCACTGTTCTAACAAGTTTGTAATTTGGTTCCTACAGGGACCTAATAAATAATAATATAGTATGCTGTTGTAACTTGGTTCCTACAGGGACCTGGTATACAGTTAGAGAACCATTATAAGTATTTAATGACAGGGACCTAATTTAAAATGTTTGAAATTATAGGAACAAATCTCAAACTTTTATAATGTAAATGCCTAATAGAAAATTTCTAAATAATATAGGGAATACGTTAATTCAACATAAAATAATTATATTGAACAGTCATGCTTAAGAATCAGAACAAAAATTATTGCTAAACCCTGAAAGTTATCAGAGATAAAAAGAAAAATGAAAAAAAGAAAAAATCAATGCCACAGGGCTACATGGCAAAAGTTGTTAAAAGCTCTATCCCATAACTGATGTGTGGATGGAATCTCTGATGAACGTCTTTAGCATTACGAGACCATAAGCAGCGCAACTATGTAAAAATGACAAAATCTGAAAGGAATTTAAAATCTTTCTTTTTTAAGCTAAGCTTCTAAAATGTATTGATAGACATATAATACTGTTGACCAACATTGGATCTTTGTCTTAAGTAAGTTACTTGTAAAGTAACTAGAGACGAAGGAGCCAATCTGCAGGCTACAAATAGATAAGTCTAAATTACTAATAATAGGTGTCTAGTGTTGCCTTATATAGATTATATTTATGTACAACTATTATTATTCTTTCGTATTACTGTGTACAGTTGTTATTATTCTGTTGTATTACCATAAATAGGATAGAATCAGCCATTTATAGAATAGATTAGAATCACCTCATAATAGTCTAGGAATCCCTATAATTTAGCCTAGATTTTAGCATATTATTCTCTATACCTAGCTTTATATATTGAATGAAAACTCAAGCAATAGACATCTTTTGCCATTCAAAGTAAACTTTGATATGGTATCAGAGCCTACATTCTAGGTTTCCATTTTTTTCTCTCTGATAATCTAGCGCAGGGAATTTTTTTTCCTGCTCTAGCCTCTTGTTCGACATCTTGGTCTTGCCTTTGATCTTCTTGGATTCTCTTCGTTCTGCACCTTTGCCGCTGCCTCAGAATTTTTTCTCTCCTTCTTCCTGGTCTGTTCTTGTCGTTTCTTTCCCATCATGGCTGGTTCCACTTCTGAGTTTTGTGTCAAATTTATTGGGAAGAATTATTCTCTATGGGAATTTCAATTCAGGTTGTTTGTTACTAGAAAGGAATTATGGGGTCATATAGATGGCATTGTACCAGCCCCTTGGGACCCTACAAAACTGGCTCAATGGAGTGTCAAGGATGCTAGAGTGATGTCTTGGATCACTGGGTCTTGTGATCAACAAATTGTTCTTCATCTACGCTCCCATAAGACTGCCAACTCTATGTGGGAGTATTTGAAGATGGTTTACCATCAAACTGATTCAGCCAGAAGATTTCAATTGGAGTGTGAGATTGCTAACTACACTCAAGGCAGCTTGTCTATTCAGTAGTATTGCTCTGGTTTTCAAAATCTTTGGGCTGACTTTTCTGACATTGTGTGTGCTTCGGTTCTAAAGAGTCACTCCTTGCTGTGTTGGAAGTCCATGCAACCAGCCAGCGTGATCAGTTTCTGATGACACTGCGTTCAGAATTTGAAAATGTGCGTTCTAATCTGACGAGTCGTGATCCTACTCCATCCCTGGATACCTGTTTTGCTGAATTGCTTCGTGAAGAGCAACATCTTTTCAGCCAAGCCACTCTTGAACAAGACACTTTGACTGCTTCCCAGGTGGCTTTTGCAGCGCAGGGAAGAGGCAACAATAGGGATATGAGTAAGGTTCGATGATTGTACCAAAAAATTCTGCAAT
The DNA here is from genome assembly GCA_031439585.1 of Pterocarpus macrocarpus. Lineage (NCBI taxonomy): Eukaryota > Viridiplantae > Streptophyta > Magnoliopsida > Fabales > Fabaceae > Pterocarpus > Pterocarpus macrocarpus. The sequence continues at coordinate 20,166,454 of CM062520.1, forward strand.
TACTGCAAAAAGCCAGGCCATATCATCAAAGAGTGCTCTATTCGCCCTCCAAGACATCAGCCCCCTGCCTTTCAAGCCAATGTTGTCCCTTCCTCTGCTGGTAAGCAAGAAAATGTGGCCACACCTGAACCTGCTTCTGCTCATATTCCTGCACATGCTGCTCTTACGCCTGAAATGGTGCAACAGATGATTATCTCAGCTTTTTCAGCTTTGGGGATTCAAGGTAAGAGTCTTCCACAAACTAAGTCTTGGCTTCTTGATTCTGCTGCATCCAATCATATGACCAGTTCCAACAGTTTCCTTAAAAATGTCCGTCCATATCATGGTTCTGACTATATTCAAGTTGCTAATGGTAATATTATTCCAATTTCTGCTGTTGGAGATATTACCCCTACTTTTAACAATATTCTTGTATCACCTAGGCTCTCACATAATCTTCTTTCTGTTGGTCAATTGGTAGACAATTACTATGATGTCCATTTTTCTCGTGATGGATGTCCTGTGCAGGATCATGTGTCCGGGACAGTAACCGCGAAGGGCCCCGGAGTTGGACGACTCTTTCCGCTGCATATTCCTAGTCATATTGCTTTGTCTTATTCAGTTACCAATAAAAGTGAAGTATGGCATAAACGTTTGGGGCATCCTAATCCGGCTATTTTGTCTCACTTGTTCACCTCTCGTTTATTAGGACAATATGATCAGACTTCTTTGTTTCGTCCTTATTTTGACTGTTCAACTTGTAAATTGGGAAAGAGTGAAATTCTTCCTTTTCCAACTTCAGGTAGTCGTGCAACAAGTTGTTTTGAGGTCATTCATAGTGATGTTTGGGGGATTTCTCCTATTATTTCTCATGTACAATATAAATACTTTGTGACGTTCATTGATGACTATAGTAGATTTACATGGATTTATTTTCTTCTATCCAAATCTGAAGTGCTTCAAGTGTTTAAAACATTTCTTGCTTATGTTGAAACTCAATTCGCTGCAATTGTTAAAGTTCTTCGATCAGATTCTGGTGGCGAATATATGTCTAATGAATTTCATGTTTTTTTGAATCAAAAAGGTATTCTCTCACAACGTTCTTGTCCATATACACCTCAACAAAATGGCCTGGCTGAACGAAAAAATCGCCATCTCTTGGATGTGGTTCGAACCTTATTACTTGAATCCTCTGTTCCACCTACATTTTGGGTAGAAGCTCTCTCCACTGCAGTTTACCTGATTAATCGACTGCCTTATCAAAATTTAAATCTTGACTCTCCTTATTTTCGTCTTTATGGTCAATATCTTGAATACAAACATCTGCATCCCTTTGGCTGTGTGTGTTTTGTTCACTTGCCTTCTCATGAACGTCACAAGCTGTCTGCTCAATCTGTTAAATGGGCATTCATGGGGTACAGCACTAATCACAAAGGATTTGTTTGTTATGATCATGCTTCTACAAGAATCCGAATTTCTCGAAATGTTATTTTCTTTGAGAATCAGTATTTTTTTCCATCTCATGATAGCTCCTCCCCTGAAGTGGCTCTTTTTCCACACTTTGATGATCCCCCAATGCCTGCCCAACACTTCAAGCCTGGCTTTGCGTATCAACGGCGTTCTTCAACTACAGCCACTCCCACTGATCCTGCTCCTATTGTACCAAGACGGTCTACTCGAGTTTCTCGCCCTCCTAACCGGTATACCTCTTGTGCTGCTACATTATCTAATATTTCTGTTCCTTCTTGTTATTCACATATAGCCAAACATGAGTGTTGGCAAAGAGCAATGTAGGAGGAGCTTCAGGCGCTTCAAGATAATCAGACATTGTTCAATGTCCAAGTCTTGTCAAACCCATTGGTTGTAAGTGGGTTTACTCAGTGAAGCTTCGCTCTGATGGGTCTTTGGATCGTTACAAGGCTCGCTTAGTTGCCTTAGGTTATCGACAAGAATATGGGATCGACTATGAGGAGACATTTGCTCCCGTAGCCAAAATGACTACAGTTCGCACGATTCTTGCTATTGCTGCCTCACAAGGCTGGTCCCTTCAACAATTTGATGTCAAGAATGCTTTTCTACGTGGTGATCTCAAAGAGGAAATATGCATAACGCCTCCTCCTGGTTTGTTTTCCTCTTCTACCGAAGAAGTTTGTAAGTTGAATCGCTCCTTATATGGTCTCAAACAGGCTCCTCGTGCATGGTTTGAGAAATCTCGCTCCACTTTGCTTCAATTTAATCTTGTGTAGAGCCAATATGACTCCTCTTTGTTTCTTCGCACAACTGCTGCTGGAATTGTCATTCTTTTGGTATATGTGGACGATATTGTTATCACAGGGACTGATTCTTTATTAATTGCCCAGTTACAACAGCATCTTCAGGAGTCTTTTCACATGAAAGATCTTGGTAACCTTACTTATTTTTTGGGGTTGGAGGTGCATAGGGACCCTTCTGGCATTTTCTTACATCAGCATAAGTACACACAAGAATTAATTGAATTAGCTGGTCTTCAAGAATCTTCCTCTGTTGATACTCCTCTTGAGGTGAATGTTAAGTATCATGTTGATGAGGGCGAGCAACTTTCTGATCCTTTGCTGTATCGACAGTTGGTAGGAAGTCTCAACTACTTAACCATTACACGGCCTGATCTCTCTTTTGCTGTATAGCAGGTTAGTCAATTTATGCTCTCTCCTCGACATATTCACATGGCTGATGTCCGTCGCATCATTAGACACCTCAAGGGTACCGCTTCTCACGGTTTATTTTTTTCTGCTGGTTCTTCTATCCAACTCGCTACATACAGTGATGCAGATTGGGCGGCCTGTCCTAATACTCGTAGATCTGTTACTGGTTGGTGCATGTTCCTTGGGGACTCCCTGATATCATGGAAAAGTAAGAAGCAAGAGCGTGTCTCCAAATCCTCCACTGAGTCCGAATATCGTGCCATGTCTGCTGTATGTTCCGAAATCACTTGGCTTCGGGGATTGCTGGCTGAACTTGGCTTTTCACAAACTAACCCCACATCTCTTCATGCAGATAACACAAGTGCAATTCAAATTGCTACCAACCCAGTCTACCATGAGCATACAAAACATATTGAAGTGGACTGTTATTACATACATGAAGCTGTTGCTACACGTCTCATTTCTCTCCCACATGTTTCAACCACTTTGCAAGTTGCTGATCTGTTCACCAAGTCTCATAGTCAACAACGCCATTAGTTTCTTGCGGGCAAATTGATGCTTCTCGATAAACCAGCATCAATTTGAGGGGGGATGTTGCCTGATATAGTGTTGTGATTACCATAATTAAGACAGATTCTGATTACTATAATTAGACCAGATTTGTTTCTGTAATTAGGACAGATTTGATTGGCTATGATTTGTACAGTTTTTATTGTGATATAATCCTCTTGTAATTACTATAATTAGGAGGCGAAATTAGCCTATAAATACAAAGTGTAAAACTCCCATTATGCGGATCGATAAATAAGAGCGAGAATTATTCAAATTCTTCCTTCTATAATTTTCTTTTCAAGTTGGTATCGGGCCCGTCTTGGGGGCTGCACGCCACACTAAAACCATAGCCGCCTTCATTGCGGACTACCACAGTATTGCCTTCATCGCATTCCCTTAGTGTTTGGTGCCTTCATTGCGCCCTTGAGACAGAGCGTTTCTCCTCCTAGTTACGCTTCATCACGAGGCGTGTTTTGTTCGATAACGTCTTCACTCAGCGGCTGACTATTTTTATAGCCGGGTGATCGTTTTTGAACAACGTCACCACCAACAGGAGCGCGCTTAGTTGAGATCGGCGGAACCCAGAAGCCGCGTCCGCGAACAGCCTTCACGCGCCGGCACGCGTCCCATGACTCGGCAGCGTGTAACCCACGCCACTTATAACGACCTCAGTTCACGGCGCCTCTGCCACCGCGCAGTCGCCGGACCTTCACGGTTCTGTTACAGTGATTGGTGACCACAAAAGCGAAGAAGTTTGGTCTTTGGTTCATACATCTTACCTTCCTTGCTTTAGATGCGATGGTTAATGCGCTACGAGAACCTCGTCTGCTCAAGCACTAGAGTCACAATGACCTTCCTGTTTCTGAGGATCTTCACCACTTGATGGTGCAATTATCTACAGTGGTCACGACTTGTTCCGCGAACCTTGAAGGGAAGAAAGAAGTTAAGCCACATTGAAGGAAAAGCCCCAAAAAGGGATGACCCGCAGTATGAAGTCTGGGATGATGAAGACTCTCTCATCATGACATGGCTATGGCACTCGATGCTTCCACGAGTGGTCAGCTGTATGTTCTTCTCCACTGCCAAGGAGATTTGGGAAAATTTGCAACAAACTTACTCAAAAAGGAAGGACATCTCAGCCTGTTATGAGTTGGAGAATCAAATATTCAACACTAAGCAGGGAGCTTTGTCCGTGACTGAATATTATGGGATTCTGAATGGTTTGTGGATTGAGTTAGATCAGTACCAGGATCTAGCAATGAAATGCAACGAAGATCTTTGCCATTGACAAAATTTATCGAGAAAGCAAGGATCTTTAAGTTCCTCTCTGGCCTGAATCCTGAATTCGATCCCATCCGAGTTCAGATTTTGGGGAAAGAAAAGCTTCCCTACTCTCAGTGTTTTACTGCTCGTGGTGAAGAGAGTCGCAGGGCAGTAATGCTAGAAGATAAACCCACTGAAGGATCAGCCTTAGTCTTCGAAAAGGGGTCTTTCAGGAAGCCTTCCATGAAGTCTAGAGAGCGCCAGGCACCTATTGTAGAAGTCAGGCCACACTAAGGAGACTGCTTTAAACTTCATGGGAAGGATAAGGTCCTTGGACGCATTGGAGGATTCAAGGGTATCTCACAAAGACGTGCCAATCAAGCAACCTCTAACTCTGAGCTTGCCAATGAAGATCCACCAGTGTCACAAACTAAAGAAGAAATCCCAGCCCTTAGCTTAGGCGAGGAGTGGAGCGTTGCGACGCTCATGGATTCCTTGATAAACCATCGGCACTTGTTCTCTAACTATGACTGGTAAGAATTTTAGCTTCTTAACCTTTAATTCTTCTAGTACTGAAGATCTCTGGATCATTGACTCTGGTGCTACTGATCATATGACACCTCACCCTTCTTATTTCTCATCCTACTCCCCTCTATCCGGTAAACATCACATCACTGTAGCCAATGGGACCCATACTCCTGTTACCGGATGTGGTAATGTTAAGTTTCAACCTTCTCTTCAATTGAATAATGTACTCCATGTCCCCAAACTTTCCAATAACCTTGTGTCTATTCATAAACTCACTCAAGATTTAAATTGTGCAGTAACCTTTTTCAACTCCCATTGTGTTTTCCAGGATCTTGCCACGGGAGGGGCGATTGGGGTTGCTAAGGCAAAAGGCGGGTTATACTATCTACAAGACAAGGAAGACAAGACGGTACCAAACAGCAGGTGTTCTTCTCCAACCTTCATACAAGTTCAGAATCTGAATATTCCCAAATTTGGCTTCAACATAGGCGTCTCGGACATCCTCCTTTCAGTGTCATTCAGTCTTTGTTTCCTCACTTGTTTAACAAAGTGTCTATTGAGTCATTCCACTGTGATATTTGTCAGTTTGCTAAACATCATCGCACAACGTTTCATCCTAGTAATAATAAAAGTAGTGAACCATTTGATCTTATTCATTCTGATGTATGGGGTCCTGCTTCTAATATTAATATCACCGTAAAGAAATGGTTTGTTTCCTTTATTGATAGTGCACCAGGTTACATGGCTATTTCTCATGAAAGACAAATCAGAGGTGTTCCAATTGTTTGAGAATTTTTACAGTATGGTTCACACACAATTTGGGAGGCAATTAAAGATTGCGTTCAGATAATGGAAAGGAGTATGTGAACCAAAGCTTCTCCACATTTCTCAAAGATAAGGGTATTATTCATGAGCTCACTTGTGTACATACTCCACAACAAAATGGAGTCGCGGAAAGGAAAAACGTCACACCGCTTGAAGTTGCTAGAACATTGCTAGTCCAAATGTACGTCCCAAAGTCCTATTGGGAGAGGTGTCTTCTTTGCCTACTTGATAAACAGGTTACCCTCTCGCGTTCTAAATGGTGTAGTCTGTCCAACTTATGAATTCCTTCTTTCCTCTTGTTCCCCCATTATGACTAGTCTTCAGAGTCGAGTCTTTGGATGTTGCGCCTTTGTTCATATTCATGGTCCTCCTCGAGGAAAATTAGACCCTCAGTCACAAGTGTATCTTCATAGGGTATTCTCCTAATAAGAAGGGGTACAAATGCTACCACCCACAAAGTCGCCGTTTCTATATCTCTATGGATGTCACCTTTCATGAAACAGTGTCCTTCTACACTAGTACTCGACCAGGGAGAGTCGTTTAGGCCAAGGTCCTTCAATGAAGTCATCCTTTTTCCACTTATCAGGACTTGACTCTGAGGGCGATACTACCCTTGATGAGAGCAAGAACTACGAACCAGTGACACACGAAGACAAGTTCTTTGGGCTCAAATGTCGGCGAAGACAAAAACCCGAGACTTGGTCAGCAAAGCGGCTCCAATTGCGAACCAGGAGGAAGTACTCCTACTCGATTCTCTACAGATCTTTAGATAATTGCGATGAATTACCAATTGCCTTGAGAAAAGGAAAAAGAACTTGTGCAAAATATCCCTATATCCCGATTTGTGTCTTCTAAACACCTTTCCGCAAAGCACCAAAGCTTTATTTCAGCCATTGATTACATTAGAGTCCCTCTTGATACAAGAAGCCTTAAGGGATGAGAAGCTGGATTCAAGCCATGAATGAAGAAATGAATGCATTAGAAAGAAATAAGATATAGGAGATTGTTGAGCGACAAAGGATAAAAGATTGTGGAGTTTGCGGTGGATATACACTTTATGAAATATCGCTCGGATGGTATGTTGGACCGGTATAAAGCTAGACTAGTCGCTTAAAAGGGTACCTTGAGACCTATGGGATTGACTATGAGGAAACATTTGCCCCAGATAGCCAAGATAAATACAGTGAGAATAATCATTTCCTTATTGCTCACTTTGGTGGGAAATGCATCAACTTCGATGTCAAAAATGCTTTCTTACATGGAGAGTTGGAGGAAGAAGTGTATATGCAGATTCCACCTGGATATAGTAGCATTAGTGGAAAAATAAAGTATCTTGGATTGAAGAGAGGCGTTGTATGGACTCAAGCGATCTCCTGCTTGGTTTGGAAGGTTCACCACGAGGTTATGGTATCCTTGGGGTACAAACAAAGCCAAGGTGACCATACTCTTTTTATAAAACATTCTCGAGATGGTAAACTTACCTCCTTCTTGTCTATGTAGATGATATGATAATTGCGAGGAAATGACTGAACTTGAAAAGCAGAATCTAAAGAAGAGGTTAGGCTGCTCAATTTGAGATGAAGGACCTTGGGAAGTTGAAGTACTTCCTTGGAATAGAGTTGCCTACTCTCAACAAGGTATCTTTATCTCACAAAGAAAGTATGTCCTAGACCTTCTTAAGGAGGCCCAGCAAGTTGGGGTGCAAGACCAGTGGAACTCCTATAGAGCAAAATCACGGGATTGGGAATGATGAAGATAGCCCAAAGGTGGAAAAGGCACAATGCTCCGAGGCTAGTGGGAAAACTCATTTATCTATCTCATGCAGGACCCAGATATAGCATATGCTGTTAGTGTGGTTAGCCAATTCATGCATGATCCTCGAGAAAGACATTTGCAAGCAGTAAATAGAATCCTTTAATACTTGAAGAGCAACCCGAGGAGAGGACTCCTCTTTAAGAAAGGGTGATCTGTCCATAGAAGTATACAGGCCTTGATTATCAGGTCTATTATGGATAGGAGATCCACCACAGGATATTGTATGTTTTGGGAGGAAATTTAGTAACTTGGAGGAGTAAAAAACAAAATGTGGTTGCAAGGTCAAGTCTTTGAGAAAGAAATTTAGAGCTATGGCTCAAGGGGTGTGTGAATTGTTATGGGCAAAGATCATTTTAGATGACCTTAAAAATAAAATTTGAAGTCCCTATGAAGCGTATGTGATAATAAATCAGCTATTAGCATAGCCCATAATCCGGTTCAACATGAGTCAGACCAAGCACATAGAGATAGAGCGGGCACTTCATTAAGGAGAAATTAGATAATGGTCTTGTAGCCACGTCATATATCCCCTGTGGACTTCAATTGGCAGATACACTCACCAAAGGGATTCCCACTGATCGGTTTCAAGAACTAACTTGCAAGCTGGGAATGATAGATATCCATTCACCAGCTTGAGGGGGAGTGTTGTGATTACCATAATTAAGACAGATTCTGATTACTATAATTAGACCAGATTTGTTTCTGTAATTAGGACAGATTTGATTGGCTATGATTTGTACAGTTTTTATTGTGATATAATCCTCTTGTAATTACTATAATTAGGACAGAATTAGCCTATAAATACAGTGTAAAACTCCCATGTCTGGATCAATAAATAAGAGACAGAATTATTCAAATTCTTCCTTCTATAATTTTCTTTTCAAGTTATAGATTATATTTATATACAGCTATTATTATTCTTTTGTATTACTGTATACAGCTGCTATTATTCTGTTGTATTACCATAACTAGGATAGAATCAACCATTAATAGAATAAATTAGAATCACCTCATAATAGTCTAGGAATCCCTATAATTTAGCCTAGATTTCAGCATATTATTCTCTATACCTAGCTTCATTTATTGAATGAAAACTTAGGCAATAGACATCTTTTGCCATTCAAAGTAAACTTTGATATCCAGTGCTTATTATGTCACAGCTCATATTTTTTAGCTCAAATTTGGGCAACATTTTATTTTACTTACTGTCTTAAATGAACTTTTGTAGGCTCGGTTGAATGAACTTATTACCTCTGGTGCAAAGACAGTTGATAGCGATGGATCACCTGAGTTTCCTTGGACAGTTGATGGTGCTGGATTGCCACCCAATGCATCAGAATTACTTCCCAAGTTGGTAAGGTTTTGTAAATATAGCACAGAGCCATAGTTCGGTAAACATCTTTCCTCATAAGCTGGAGGGGAGGCTAAAATGCACTTTCTGAATTGGGGATATAAAGCTGAATCTCATAACGTGCTGACTTTATTTTAGCATTGCCATGTTTATGCTCTTCAAAAACTTGTTTCTGCATTTTTCAATTCAGCAGTTAAGCCAAACATCTTTCTAAGTTGCTGTAAATTTAGTTTTTTATATTGCAGCTCATGCAACGACTTAAAATCTTGTTATTTATAGGTAGGTGTTAGTTCTAAATCATTGAAGCAAACTCAACATTTTAGTTCTGAAACATTGAAGTTCACACAATATATAAATTTTTACACAGCACTACCTTTAACCGACGTTCACCATCCCAAAGGAAATTGCAATAACCAGGTTCTAGTAAAATGAGAACAGAAACATAAATGACTATGGAATAACTTGAGATATATGTGGATTTCAGGGGCAATAATTATTCTAGCTATAATACCATATTAAAGAATCCAACTCAACATTAAGATGTTTAGTGGATAGTCCTAACTAGAAATTTGACCCTCATAGAATGGCTCTTCATGCCAATGGAACTCTGTACAAGAATTATGGGAAAGTTCTTGTTTCAGCCCTTAAAAGTTTTTAACGCTTTGTTTACTCACAGAATTTGGTAATTAAAAAGCTGAAATTTATAACAACTGAATAACCCCATTTTATGAGAAAATAACCACTTCAACGAACAAAAGTGAAAAGCTATTTTTGTTAAACGTAACCTAAATAACATTTTCTTAGACTTTACTGTGGCATAAATTGTTGCAAAATTAAATATTTGCCAATATGCACGTTGTGATGTAGGTGAGTGGTATATAAATATTCGGTAAATGCAATAATGAAACCCATTAGGGAAGAGGCATAGCTTGACAAAAAGATGTGGATTATTGTTTGTGTCACTTATAAACATATTTACATGGAACTCTTGATTATGAGAACCAAAATAGAAATATGGAAAGATCAATTCATTATTATTAAAATGCATAATAACGTTTAAGACTGAAAAAGATTTCTCTAGGGACATTCATATGCATGGCATCTTTTTTAATAACTAGGGGGAAGATAGGAATTTTCTTAAAAACAAACAAACTGAAATAAAATGGGAGTGAAAGAAGTCCAAAAAGGAAACAGTCCTGTCCAATCTCTTTGCAAGTGAAAAATCAAAACCTCCTTAAAGCAACCACAAGTAGAAGACAAAACTTCTTATGAATTCGAGTAAGAATTGTTAAATTCAATTGCAAATGATGAGGAAAATGCTGATGGACTTGATACTTATCATATTTTGGTAAAATTGCTACATCAATAGGGTTGGCTTGCTTCTTTTTGAGACCATGATCAAGTTTCGTCCCTATTTAGACTACCTCGTCCTCTAATTGAGGGAAACTAGTTTGCTATTTTCTGAGTCTATTAATCCAGGATATTGTTCTCAGCAGAAGTTATTGCTTCCCAATTCTTACTATTCTTCGTCGTCTTCAAGGTTTTCACTGATAGTGCAATGTGAAACTATTCATTTGAAAATGCAAGCAAAGCTAGTCTAGAAAAATAGCTAACTGGTGGTCATTATTAATTTTATGCCCTTCCATGTACTGTCAATAGGTGAAGTTGACTAAGAAGGTTACTGAACAAGTAAGACTACTTGCAAAAGATGAAGATGAGAAACTTACAGAAAGAAGCTTATATGATGTAATTCCTCCTTATGACCAAGCAAAAGCTCTTGGCAAGACAAATATGGATGTTGATCGTATAGCTGCTGGATTACCTTGTGGTAGTGAGGGGTTCCTATTGATGTATGCTCGCTGGAAAAAGCTTGAAAGGGACTTGTATAATGAACGCAAGGAGTAAGCATTTTCCATTGTTTGGTTTAATCGTTACTCTGCTTTAACTGCATTTTATTTCTGATATTAGAAATTCACTGTTAGACTTGGAATGCCATTAGTATAGGAGAAAGGTTAGTTACATACATGACCAAAAGATGTCACATCTGAATTTTTCAAAACTAGATATTTTTTTATTTGAGAAGTTAAAACTCATTATCATTATTTATATCTTTCTTTAATCCATAGATGAAATTATTCTTAAATGCATCTACTATTAAATTATCGCATCCAAAATTATTTTTCTTCTGTCTCATAATAATATAGTATGCTGTTGTATAGCATGTTTAACAACTGAAAAAATGCTGTTAGGTAGAACATAACTTTCCTTTCATTAATCAAAACGCTTTTAAATGCTTCTAGTTTGTTTTGATTAACATTGTTTGATATAAAACCATTCATGTGTCTTCACCTAACAGTTTAAGTTTTTGGAAGAGATGGTTCATGACAAACACTTTTCAATTTAAGATTTTGAGGGAGTTGGTTAATGAAAAACAATTTCCAATAACGGTTTCATCTACTTGTTGTGAATTCCCGGGCATCACATATGTGGCCAATGGGCTTCCATTTTTCTGGTTGTTGATTCATGTGATAGGTTGGCACACATTAATGGTGTTTTTTCTTGCCCAGGCGCTTTGATATCACCCAAATTCCTGACATTTATGATTCATGCAAGTGAGTGCTCTCTCATGTTTTATGTTTTTATGCTAATTTAGTAGCTCATTTCCAACTCTACAATATTTTAGCAACATTGCAATTATGGAGATGGATTATGATTGTTTGCGAAAACTCTATCAATCAATTATTGCCATTTAAATGGAAGAGTTATTGTCATGGCTGTCAATTCCTGGGAGCTTGTTCATAGATTTCACTGGGACAGAACATAATGCAGAGTCTTTTCCTGATGGATATAATAGTATTAAACCATTTTTTCTTTCACTTACCCCATCCTTCTTGGATACTGTTCGTATCAGAGAACTAATAGCTTAACTTGTTTGGGCTATATGTGGCAAAAGTTTTGTAAAGATACTAGCAAACAGGAATCAAGGCATATGATTTTCACGTTTAAAGACAGTGCTTTTTAATTAATCAATGTCATTGGGCTCTATCAAAAGTCAAATTTCTGTAAAACTAGATAGAGTAGGGTCTTTCTCTTTGGCCTTCCTAGACCCTTGTAATTGGACCATCATCCATTTGATCCAATTTTCTCATAAGAGCCTCTATGGTTCTTCTTCTCACATGACCTTACCACCTTTGACAAGTTTCTATTACCTTCTTGAATCTTGATAGGCACAACTCCAACTTTCTCCTAATACATTTGTTCTCAATCTTATTTTTCTTGTATGATTACTCATCTACCTTAACAATCTTATATTGAACACGTCTTTTACATGCATTGGAACTTTATACCCTAGCATTCACTACCATAGAAGATTGATGGCTGTATAAATGTCTTGTTGAGTTTTCCTTTAAGCTGAATAGGCACTCTTTTGCAAGCACAAATTACACCTGTAGCATTTCTTCATCTCATCCACCCAAGTTGAATTCTACATTTGACATCCCCCTCACTTTGGAATATGGATCCAAGATACTCAAACCTTGCAACTTGTGGTAGGATGTGATCATGAAGTTTCACCTCGAAAACATTGTTAACATGTGTCCCATTAAACTTGCATTCCATATTCTTCGTCTTACTTCTAGTTAAGTGAAAACCCTTTGATTCCAAAGTTTCTCAAATGTTTAATGTCACTATGTGCAAAAATAACCAAGATGACTCAAAAAGGGGTAACTAGCTGTTAATGCATAAGGTATTGTAAAGATCTCTGAGCTTGACTATACCTGAACAACTCTACTAGGCCAAGTTGCAACTTGCAACCCAAGAATAACCACTTAAATCGAGCTTTTTTCCTATTAATTTATTATTTTCTTGGCCGACAGTTTCTTAGATTTGATGACTTGTGAAATTATTGAGTGATTGTCCCTATCCTTGCTCTCTTCTCTTTCTATCCTTCCTTTGTCTTGAATTCGGTTTCTCTTTGAATTTCTTCCCTTTCCTCCCTGCTGTTCTGTAATCCTGGTCTACTTCTTTATGCTGATCCTCCATCCACTTTCATATTTTCACATCAACTATGAGTGTTGCAGACATCTGGGTTTTAACTGGGCTGCAAGCTTTAAATGTGAAACTGAGTATTAGTTGAGAATTTACTTGTTGAGCTACCATAAACCAAAACCCTTATGTTTTATGCATCTATTTATCAGTATCAGATATGTGAAAAAGTTACACTCAATGCAGCTTTATAAGTTTGAAGAAAACATTGACGGTTTCATTAAAACTGAGTTGTTTTTATACTTTTCTGATGATAAGTTAATGTTGACTTACGTGTTACAGATATGATCTATTGCACAATGCACATCTTAATCTAGAAGGATTGGATGAGCTTTTCAAAGTTGCTCAGGTATGTAGAAATATTTTAGGGAAATGCTGCTCAACTGAAAATAATTGGACTAATATATGATGCAAATTGACGGATTTGGCTCCTCTAAAGTGCAGGGTGCACTTTAAAGAGTAAAGTGTATAATCTTAACTGTTAATGAGAATATAAAAAGTGTAGGATTTTATATGATGCAAGCACATGAATGACAAACCATACATGTGTAATAATCCATCCTTTGTACTTAGATTTAAATGGCTTGTCTATTGACATGGTTTATGCTATGACACAATGACATCATTTAATCCATGTAGCATACCTAACCTGGTGGGAAAAGTCTTTGTTGTATTATATTTATTATATCAACTGTGGCTGATGAGTTCAATCTCTTTGCATTTCTAATTGCTCTGCTGATTGGTTTTCAGGCACTTGCTGATGGTGTAATTCCAAATGAATATGGAATTAATCCAGAGCAGAAGCTGAAGATTGGCTCAAAGGTAAAGTCCATTTGTGCAGAATCTCCCAAGTTGCATTTCACGTTTCAAATCTTTAAGCGGTTATCTTAATTTTCCCTTCTACATTGTTAGAGAAATTTGGGTAAAAGGAATGACTAACTTAATCATGTTAGTCATCCTGTCTCTCTATTTATACTAAAGAATAATGCACAGTATAAGACTAGTATAAGCCCAACCCTCTAACACTGTATCAACTAATACTTGTTATCTAACATGCATAAAATTATGAATAAGCCACTGCAAAATCTTACAAACAACCATGCTAGCCAAGGATGTCAAAATCGTGTCATTAGCATTGATACCCTCCTTATCAGTCTTACCCAGATTGATATAAAGACCATAAACAACCTCTAAAACCTTAAACCATGGCAATTTTCTAAAAACATCTGCATCCTCCAGATGCAAATTGTAAATGAGACACCTGCACTCAATTATTCCCCTAATGACCTCTGATTTACTGTAGATATTATTCTTGATTTCCATTGTGATTGATTTCATTTTGCTTCACTTTATGAATTTCGGAACAAAATGATTTAGTTGCTGGCACTGTATTTTTGTCATCATGGAGCCTTAAATGCATTGTTGTGCATGCTTTCTGTTTTGAGGAAGAAAAGGATGACAGAAATCAGGATGTTTCATTAATCTTATGGAATTTATTTAATTTGAATCTGAAATATGTTGTATGAACAGCAAAAACAAAGAGATTGAGTATCTTAGATAAAATAAGCCAAGGAATCTGCTTTTACAACTTCCAATAATGAGAGAATGCCTCATAAAAAGGTCAATTTCTGCTTGTATGAGTGTTATATCCATACCGTATCACCACATATTGATTACTATGATTAATAGCCCCATGAAATTTTCTTAAGCCCTTTTATAGTCACATTTCTTACCACCCTCTAACCCAAAGAGAAGTAAGAAACGAACTCACGAAATGAGTAGTCTGAAGCCATATGCTAGGTTAAGGACCTTTTATAAGTTTGTCTTCAGCTTGATGCAGTTGATAGTGCTTGATGGACATGTAATTCTTAAACTAAATGCATTGTTTAGCCACCAGATTAATTTGTTTCTGCTGTTTCCAACCAGATAGCTCGTCGGTTATTGGGAAAACTTTTAATTGATCTGAGGAACACTCGAGAGGAGGCCATTAGTGTTGCCGAGCTAAAGAATAACCAAGATGATCATATATTATCTATGAAAACTGAAATGGAAGATGCAGAGGCCAAGTCAAAGCTTTTCCACAAGAATGATGAAATACGAAAATCCAACACTTTGAATGATAATATATCAATGGATCAAGATGATGATGATGATAAAGAGACCAAATATCGTTTGGATCCAAAGTGAATATCTGCTGGCCTCATTTGATTTTGTACATTTTTGTGCTGTATTCTGATATTTTTATTTTCCACCAGGTATGCAAATGTGAAGACACCTGAGCGCCATGTGCGGACACGTCTATACTTTACATCAGTGAGTGCTATATCATCTTATAAAACCTTGAGCAGATACTCTTTCCCCTCCCTCTTGTGTGTGAGTGGTTTTAAGTAGGGTGAAAATCTGGAAAATGGCAATAATGGAATTCTCAATACAAATATTTCTAATTTAGGAATAAATTAATGCCTGAACTAGTTATTTAACTCAATAAGTGTGAACTCACTAACCACTCTTTGAACTTTGTTGACTAGTTTAGTAGTCAACTGTTATTTTTACCAAAAATTCCTTTGTGTTTCTAAAATATTTTCATCATACTGACCCAGGACTAGGTTGTTAAAAATTAAGATATTTTTCATGCTGTTTTGACAAAACACACTCATTGTTTTATACTGATTGATCGAGTGATATAACTTTGTGATGTAAATATGCTTAATTATGTTGCATTTAGCCCTTGTTCAAATTTACTTCATATGCAAATTTCTCAAGATGAATAGGCTGATCAATTATCAATCTTAATGTTGAACTGATTATACTGGATAAGATTTATACATGCTACTTTCTGTCTGAAAAAAAAAAAAAAAAGATTTATACATGCTTGCTGTTCAGATATATACAATCATTCTTGGGCCTCCACATAATAGCTTAAGTTTTTAGAAGATATGGATTTTTGACGTGCTATCAAAGCCTTTCTGTCTATGACCAAGTGGTCAATCCTTGGTGCTCAAATTCTTCATAATTAAAATAAACTTGTAGCACAAGATGAAATGGGCCTTGCATTGGCAGGCTTCAAGCCCAAAGGACTCTTGAGCGAGGAATGTGTTAAGATGTATAAAATCATTCTTGGTTCACCTCCCAACAGCTTATGATTTTAGCAACGTGGTCTTTGACACTTGCAGTTGTGTATTTTCACTTGTGTACCTATAAGTTCCTCTTTATTTTATAGTGGCAATATGCATAAAGTTGCCTGAGATATTTCCAGTTTTTGTTATAAAATTCTGCCGTTTGCATTATTACTCCTATAGTTAAAGCAGAAATTTGTTTTGTATGAAGTCCCTGTGGCGTGCTGTATATTGTATTGATTCGTTATATCACAACTTAAACAGAACAAAAGTAACAAGGCTTATATGTCAACCAATTTTAAGTTGTCAAATTATATTGAAAACTCAAGTACAAATACATTTATTTAAATAGCAAATAGATGCACCCAAACAGATTATCATGAAACTATGTGCCCAAATGCATAAAAGTGCTCTCTTAAATTAATTTCCTTACTGTGTTTTTCTTGCCTTTTTTTGTTGACAGGAATCACATATCCATTCTCTTATGAATGTTCTTCGTTATTGTAACTTGGATGAATCTCTTCAAGGAGAAGAGAGTCTTGTTTGCCATAATGCTCTTGAGCGACTAAGTAAAACAAGGGAGCTTGACTATATGAGCCACATTGTTCTGAGGATGTTTGAGAACACAGAGGTGGATCATTTTGTCCATTTCCCTCTAGAGTCACTAATTTTTACTGTTTTACTTGCTTGACATTAGATAAATTGCTTAGGTTATTGCAGTTCTTTATTTCTAGTACCAGTGAATTGATCCTAAGAGCAAAGTTTATACCATACCTAACATGAACCTTCCGATGTTCCTTGGTGCAAATTTTATACCAATGATCATCCTTAAAAGTGTTCCACCGACCTATGTAAATGATGGTTCACTCTCGAATCCAGCTGACTGCAATTGAGTTTATCTAGAACTAACTGTATAATATTGCCTAAGTACATTGAAGGTGACGTATTTTGTCAGACATGGCTTAACTAGTTATCCAATTGAAAGCAATAATCATTTCAGTGTTAGCAGTTACAATAATTTGACAGTGACAACTGGTTGTCTCGAGTTATGTGATGTGTAATTTATATATTTATCTTGGTATTTATTGAACCTTCTTTGACTTTAACCCGCAGGTGGCTTTAGAAGATCCAAAAAGGTACCGCATAGAGCTGACCTTCAGCCGTGGTGCTGATTTATCCCCCTTGGAGGTAATCATATCAAATTAAGTATATTTTGCATAAGAAAACTAGAGGAGGAAGGGGTTTGAATTCTGCTCATCTGCTATTACTATATTGGCATGTGGCAATGGAATCCAATTCAGTATCCATTAGGCTCAGGATTCTTATGACGCCATTTGTCTGAAGCTTCCTATGAAACGATTAGTTTTGTTCATACAAGCCTTACCTGATAGCATCAGTGTTTATCTTCAAACTTGCTACTGAAAACTCGTGGCAATATGCTAAAGTTTCTTTAGTTTTATATACCCATTCCATGCAAATTCTATTTATTGATACGACAGCATTTCTCCTACGAACAGCTTCTCGTAATATGCTGGTTTTACGTGGTGAACTTATTTTACTCAATACCTGACTTCTGTGTTTGTGTTAAAATATCTGGCAGAAGAATGATAGTGAGGCTAATTCATTGCGGCAGGAGCACACGCTGCCTATTATGGGTCCAGAGAGGCTGCAAGATTTAGGATCATATCTCACATTAGAAACAATGGAGAAGATGATTCGCCCATTTGCTATGCCTGCAGAAGACTTTCCTCCACCAGCAACACCCGCAGGATTCTCTGGCTATTTCTCCAAAAGCATGCTTGAGCGTCTGGTAAACCTTTGGCCTTTCCATAAGCAAGCAAATTCTAATGGAAAGTCGTAAACTCCACTAATCTGGCCTGTCTCGTGGTTTTTTAATGTAACGGGAAAATATCTGTCAACCAAAGCGAGCACTGGACTCCCTTGGAAAAATTTTCACACAACAAACATTCTCCGACAACCTAACAATTGTTCAAAGTAGTAGAAAGTAGCCATTAGTGGTAAAGTACACTTTCTTCCCAGCGTTTTCAATTCTTGTATCCTCTATTATTATTATTATTATTATTCCAGTTCTGACATGGATGTAAATAAGAAAGTCATATTGCCTTGATTGAAAAGCTGAAAGGAATTAGGAAGGAAATTATATGATGTAATTTTGTTTAGCGTTTACTAATAATAACATGACATAATAAAATCGACCGCAAAGAGAGAGAGAGAGAGAGAGAGAGAGAGAGAGAGAGAGAGAGAGAGAGAGAGAGAGAGAGAGAGAGAGAGAACTAGAAGGCGATTACCTAAAATTTCTAAATTATGCAACCATTCTTAAGCATGAATAGCATTATGTTTGATCTAGTTAATTGACATAGGTAAACATTCACTATCAATGTTGGGAAAAAAAAAATGTATATCATTCATTTATATGTCTGTACATAAACAAAAGCTTTTGACAATTATGAAAACCATTTAAACTGTCAATTTTTTTTTTTTAACAACGCGGTATGTGATTGAGTATAAAAAAACAAGTCACTAAGAGTGGGGTAATAGTGAGGGGTTAAACAGATTGCATGAGTATTAAAAACTCAGACACGTGAATCAAAATCAAATTCAACAGTGTATGGTCATCCTCCCTCCCCAAAAAAACAAAAAAAATAAAATGAAATCAGTGAATAGAGGCGAGCTCGAACCTTAAATTTTAAGCTTATACATGAAATATGACAATTATATAAAAATGTCAAGTCGAAGTATTAATTTCATAAACAATGTGCATCCATTATCAATTACTTATCATGAACAAGATTTATTTAAATTAAATTGACACTTATTTAAACTAAAATCACTAGATATCAATTGTAATGTTAAACTACTATATACAAATAACATTTCTTAAAAAGAAGAAAAAGGCAATTTTTGTCACTAATTGGCTTTGTTGGGAATTTGCTATGTTACTAAATTTATATTTATATTACCAATACAAAAGATAACTTACTAAAGTCACTAACAGTGATCTAGTAATTAGGAGTTTTGATAGTTTGTATAAGATTTTAAATTTAAACCTTATTTTCACTTCTATACCAAAAAGATAACCTTGCCTAAATATTAGATTGAGATAGTGACCAATTTTAAATTTTTAAAATAAGAATGTGAATTTGAATTAAAAAATAATTATTTTGAAAAGATTATATAATTCTTGTATTTTTGTGATCAAATAAGGCACATTTGTTTTAAGATTTAAAATTATATTCGTAAGAATTACATTACTAGGAATATTATATCCAATAATAACATTCTTGGTTATTTTATAAAATTTGTTTGTTTAATATTAAAATTTTTTGGGATTATTTTTTGAGAGCCTCAAGAATAAATTAAAAACTTGTTTGTTTTATAATATAAATTTCTAGGAATATATGTGATAATTCTCAAAATATTTCTAACATAATTAATTTTTTATTTACTATTATTAATTGAGGGATATTTTAATATTTTTATTCCCATGCCATGAGAATCCTTCATTCCCAACTCCTATTGCGAAAATAAAATTATATTAAAACGTAGGAATATCGCTTTCCTAGAAATAGTTGATACTCGGGAATATTTTTATAAAACCTGTAACAAACATGGAAATATATCATTTCTAAGTAATTATTCTCAGGAATAAGTTAATAAACCTTGAAATAAACACCCTCTAAGAACTAGTCTAGTAGATAATTTAAATAGATCAAATCTACAAGCATGTCTTATAATCTTTTTTTAAGAAAAAAAGATAATTTTAACCTTAATACTTCATATTTATTGTTAAAGACTACATAAAAACAAGAGTAAGCTATGTTCAAGAGTTAATTTAGCATTTTTTTTATAATTGAGAGAGAAACTTTCGAATGAGTTTTACTTTTTATAATTTTTTATATAGTTAATTTTGGAAAATATTCTTTTTTGGAGGGGATTTTTGTAAATATTCCTTCTCATTGTTATCCTGAATGATTTTTCTCTTCCGTTTATTTTGTGCAAAAGATTTTGAATAGTCAGGATTTGATGAAATAAAGATGTTTATTAATTAACCTACACTACAAAGCTACCAACTCATAGCTTTTTACACATTTAACATGAACCTAGAAAACGCATCAACTTCACTGTGAATACAGTCAGTAATTTTATGAACCTTACCATAAAGTCACCACACAAAGATTAGATTCTAGATCATGAAGATTTAGGTGTCAAATAGGCATATGAATAAAGTGTCATTGTATTAGTTTAGACGTCAAAAAAAGGTTGTGATTTGTGAACATGTTGTAAAGGTGGGCAGCGGGTGCGATCTTTTTGTTCGAGTCAATCAACCTAATTCAATCCTAACTTTAACCGAAAAATTCTACCTAAATTCTAAACTAATTTTATTTCTCCAAGTAGTGAGGGAGAAAGTGAAATACGCTAACTCCATACTTACCATCCTCGAAAATTACACCGGCAAACCAAAGAGATAAAGAGAGGCTTGTGAGGCTCAAATAAAAAATTCTGGGATAGTTATGGAATATTGAGTTAAATATATTCTTAATCACTTAGACTTATAAAATGACATTTTAGTTTTAAGTGTTGGGAAGATTCGCAACTAATTATGTGCTCTATGATTACACAAAAATTTCTCTGCTCAAATGGATCATCACCTGCCACCAACATTAGAAAAGAAAAAAGAAGAGAGAGAAAGAAAATTCTCTTCTATTTATGCCATTTTTTGCGTCTTTTTCTTTGAATTGAATCAATTGATTTGTGCTAATACATTAGAAGAAGGTTGCATGATAATTTGCTGGTGATGATTTTTTGTTGATGTTTGGTGAATACAAAAACACGTCATCTGAACAAATCAATTTTTTAAATACCACACAAGCATTACACAAAGCAAATATAAAGTTGGTGTAATTTATTCATTTTTAAGCTCCAATGGGGTGGGATATGAGTATAAAGTTCCCGAAGACAATTTTCCTTTCTAGTCAGAATCTTGTCATTGGAGTTATACCTTATGTCGTCTCCACTTCTTGGATTCAATAAATTTCTTGCTATTTGCGTCGTGACAATTCTAGAGAGCCAAAAGTTTGGCATCCGAAATACAGTTATGCCAGTTTCATTAATTAACAACTCATCAAAGATATTAACAACTCAAATAAATTCATAACATTTCATTCATTCATCCAAATTCTATACGGAAAAGAGAAATAGGAGCAAATTCTAATAATATCAACACATATAAAAATTGTGAATCAATATAAGGTGAAGGTAATACCCGAAATGCACAACCGGAAGAAGTATTTAAGAACCAAAACACGAGATATGTGATAACTGTGGAGAGAAAAATCAGTACTCAACTGTTACTGTCTAACGTTGTCTGTTGCTAATGAGTCTCATCAGTGGCGTGAGGTGAAGTGTTGGCTGTCAGACAGTCCGAATAATATAGGCGGAGACGTCGGTGACGACATCAATGGTGGTTAGGGTAGGAGTCTCTCGGCTGCTATTTGATTTTTGTTGCTCAATGAGTCGACCGACGGTAATGGAGTTTTGCATCAGAGAAAGAAATGAAGAATTGGAGTGAAAGATGAAAATGTATTACTGAAAAAACTGAATATGTACATCAGTGAATGAACCTTATATACGCACAGACTTGTAACTAACTTGTGATACAAGCTAACCAACTCTAACTAACCAGAGATAACTAATATAACCAACTTTGATATAAATAACTCTCAATAACCCCCTTCACGCTAGAGCATGGGTATCAATCATGCCAGCTTGGAATGAAGATGAATGAAAGACATTATTGATGGCATACTTAGATTAGCAACTTGGAATTGAGAACAAATTTGAAATAAACGTATGAGCCTATAATTCAAACTTTTTCCCGCACAACAGGGCAATCTAGTTCTATGTGCTCTGTTCTTTCACGAAAAATGGGGTTTGCAACCAAATAAAGTGCTGAATGTTTATCACAATACAATAATACAAGTGAATTGGCGAACTAACTCTAACTAGCTAGAGATAACAAATAACAAACTTTGATATAAAAAACTCCCAATAGCCTTCTCTCAAGCTAGAGCATGGATATTAATCATGCCTAGCTTAGCTTGCAATGAAGGTGAATGAAGGCTCGTCTTATATTAGTCTGGCCATATTTGGGACTTACGTTAGTCCGGTGTTTAAAACTATATAGCAACCCCACAAAGTTATTGCAAAAGGGGTGTCTTTTATTTTTTTAATTTTTTTTTTCTTTTCTTTTGGCAATAGAGCCTTCTCCCCAGGTTTGTTATGTTCGTCGGAGGAAATATCACTTTGAGCTTCACTCCGTTCTCACGGAGGGCTTTGTCGACACCATAACCACTATCAACAAGGTGGACCTTGTTCAGCCATATCGGATTGGCGACACAGTAGTAGATCCGCATGGAGTTGAGGACGCCATTCTTCCTCCTTGCGCCACTTCCTTTGTGCATTGCTTCCTTTGTTCAAAAATCATTCACTCCAACCTTATCACTTTGGTGTTCATACAAGGCTACATAGGAGCGCAACAAAATTAACCTCACATCACAATTTGATTGGTGAAAAAGCTACACAGGAATGCAATAGCGAAAACTCCACCAACACAACCATTTAAACAACACAAGGAACACACAATACTTTGCGCCACGAACTCATGACACTTAATGAGATGACTGGGAATAAGAAACCAAAAATTTCAACATCGATCGAAAACTACTCTTCAGTTATCGTCGATTTGGCATATTATCTATTTTATTTGGGGATTAAGGTTTCTGATCGAAGAACTTATCAACATCATAGTTCTCCATCACCTCCTCCCTTCCATTCTTTCACTCCATAAACCCGAGACAACACACTGCCCACCATTGCCTCTGCCATCATCTCATTCCTCCACAATTATAGGAGCAAATGGTCAACAGAGTGAGTACCCGACCACCAGTCCACAAACAACTAGGACTAATCTATAAAATTAATATAGTTGAGACACTCATAAACAATATCAATCCATCTACAACACAACATTATAATAACATAGGCTGTTCGATTTTAGTTTAAACGAATCTAGTGGTCCATTTTGAGTGGACTAACGTGACTCCCAAACATGGCCGGACTAATGTAACACAAGCCGTGAATGAAAGACTTTGGAGGCAAAGCTTTGGTACATAGATCACCAACTTGGGATTGAGGACAAATTAGCAATTGATGAATAGGCCTAATTCAAACACTTTCTTTTTCTACACAACATGGCAGTCTAGCTCCATATGTTTTGTTCTTTCATGAAAAATGGGGTTTGCAACCAAATGAAGTATGTTGAACGATTATCGCAATACAATATTGTGAGGAAAGTGAAGGAAACTCGAAGGTCTTGGAGGAGATATGTGCGTTGGTGAATTTCAAAGGTGGTAGCAGTTAATGTTCTATACTCAGCCCCCAAAGATGATTTAGAAACCATATGCTACTTTTTAGGTTTCCAAGATATCAAAGAATTCCCAAAGAGAATACAATAACCGATTATGGAGTAACAAGTGTTTGAACAAGTTGCCCAATCAGAATTTGGGACCTTATACCAGAAAATTTATCATTTAGGCCTTTATGCTTTGTTTAGATGAGAAGAGAAATTAGAGAGAAGAAAATAGAAAGAAAAAAATAAAAAAGTAGAGAAAGTAAAGAGAAAAATGTATTTTTCTCTCATCATTTTGTTGGGTAGAAAAGTATGAGGAAAAAAAATGTAATTATATGAAGATGACATTCAGGGTAT
Organism: Pterocarpus macrocarpus; assembly: GCA_031439585.1. Classification (NCBI taxonomy): domain Eukaryota; kingdom Viridiplantae; phylum Streptophyta; class Magnoliopsida; order Fabales; family Fabaceae; genus Pterocarpus; species Pterocarpus macrocarpus. The sequence goes on from CM062520.1 coordinate 20,190,394, forward strand.
ATAATTGTTGTAAGAAAAAAGGAAAAAGAACATAGGGATAAAATTGTAAATTCATAATTTAAACTAATTTTCTCTTATTTTCTCTTTACTTGGGAACAAGAAAATATTTTAGGTGGGTTCAACATAAACTTTCCTCTCTCCTTTTCTCCTTTCATCCTAAAAAACATAAAGTATCATTCTTCTTCTATTTTCTTCTCCCTCATTTTATATCTTTTCCCTTCATTTTCCCTTGATCCAAATGAAGGGTTAAGGAATTGAATGAAATAATCCTGCTTTCTATAACCCTTACATACATATTGAACTCCACAAACATAGGGGTTAAGGTGTGCTTGTTTGTTCTTTTTTCAGCAAAAAATTATTTTTTTTATTGAAAAAAATTAATTTTCATATATTTGAATAAATTTTAAAAAATAATCAAATTATCAAAAAAATCAGTTTTTAATTTTTTTTTAAGAAACTGAAAAGAGTAACTTCTGAAAAAAATTAGTTTTTAGCTTTTTCTGTTATATCTAAAATTTAAGTTTTAAAATCACTTTTTTTCAAAATCCGAAACAAACGCACCTTAATTAGTTGAAAATTCTCTCACTTCACAATTTCTTTAACTAGGTAAAGAATATAGCTACTAAAAAGTTACCTTGTTCCTCTTGAAGATCAGCTAGTCTAAGATGACTTCCTTGACAAAACCTTTATCTCAATTCCAACCAAAGATTTGCAGCTTTGCTAACAAACATGACACTTTAAGCAATCTCTGTTGATAAACTACAAACTATCCAAGATCATACTATGATATTATTTTTTCCCATATTGCTCTCAAAGGTTCACCCATGGTTGGTTCTTGAATACTACCATCAACAAAACCCATCTTGTTCTTTGATTGTAAAGCCGTTATCATGGCTTAAGACCAGAAATGATAATTGGATTCATTAATGGGAGTTGAGACTAGTACTAGCCTTGGACTCTCCCTTAGGTGCAAGAAGTATGAATTTAAAGGATCTACAAGCATATTAGCAATAGGATTTGCACCAGAAACTTGTATATTGCTCACCACTGTGCAGTATCAAGAACCTGCTCATTGTTCAACGTGGCAGCTGCTTGAAGATTCTTCGCCATTATCAAGTTTCTAACTCAAGAATCAAGCAAAAAAATGATTCTCGAATAAGAAGACACTAAATACACATGCCTACACTCGTTCCTTTCCAAGAAATGTTGATAAAGAGAGCTCTGTACCATAATAGAGTTTTGCATCAGAAAAAAAGATGGAGAATTAGACTGAAAAGTTAAAATGTATTACCGAAAAACTCTTCACATCAGTGAATGAACTTTATATACACACTAACTTGTTAATAATTTCTAATACAAGCTAAGTAACTCCAACTAACTAGGGATAACAAATATAGCTAACTTTGATATAAATAACTCCTAATAGATATGATACGGAGATGGGTAACGAGTGAGTAAATTAATGGTTTGGCAAAAATCTATGTTGATTAATGGCTTGTAATGAATTGCAACATGCTTGATACTGCAAAGAAATTCTTATATGTAGTGAAAGCAAATCATTTCTCTTATTCTGTTTCATTCATTTTTTTCCATGTCAGCATTGCGGGTCTATCATATTTCTTTAAATTAGATTTTTTAGGACTATTAAAAAAATTAACCATGGTTAAGTCAAAGCATAAACTAACCTTAAAACTATATCCTAACCCTCTACTATCCTAGGAACCTCCACCTCATCCTCAACAGCTACACAATAGGGAAATAAATCCATCCAATTCATGAGAGTCACTATCATGGGAATTGAGTAAAGTTGGGACCTAAAACCCAATTCCTAATTAGATTAGTCTTGATTCTTCCATTAAAAGGGGGAAAATTGGCATTCTATGCTGTACTATTGATGTTTTATACACATAATAAATTCATTGAATCTTTTTGGTTTGATTTAAATGAAAGACTTGAAAAACATACTGGGACGTAATTCGGAATGGTTTTAATGCTTCCAATACCATGATGAGAAGCACGGTCAAAAGAACCTGTTTAGATTGCTGGTAAAAAAATATTGAACAACTAGAATTTAAAAGTTGTTTCTCAAAGCAAATAGCTTTTGTGATGCTTCCCAATTATTCACCAACGAAAGAAAAAAAGAGAAGAGGGGGGGGGGGGGAGCCTTTACCCTCTATTGCTCATATGGAGATGAATGCTATCAAGGAAAAAAGACCAAAAAAAAAAAAAAAAATTGGAGATAAATGACACGAGAGGGAGAGACTATTTTGGCACTGTGCATACAACAGATCTGGATCTAAGATAAAAATATGACGGTTAGTTTATCCTTTAATTTAACCATGGTTAAAGTTTTTAATAATATTTAAAAATTTAATTTCAAAAATCATGATTGACCCACAAAACTGACTTGGGAAAAAAAATGAGTGGCACAAAACAAGAGTTGATCTACTTTCAAAGCGTACAAGAGTTCCTTAATATTGCAAGTGCAAAATAAATGTATATAGATTCGAGTTTGCAACCATTATCAATCAACTTCGATTGAGTTTCATCTAATTAGAACCAATTATTAGAATTACTCCAAATCAATTTAAATGGTTTGGTTTAGTCTTCTGTTTGTCAAGTTGATCCAATCAATAAATATCCATACTTATATTTAACAAAATTTGGTATTTGTTAAAGTAATTGCACTCTTCTAAAGTATATTTGTAATTTGGAAAGTAAAATAATACAATCTTAACAATGAATGAGAAAACCAAATATTTAAAATCTTTAGTGACAGATTATAAATGTACGTTATGATTCTCTTCAAGTATTTCCTTAATTGTTATAATTGTACACTTTAATCTGGAAGAGTTTACATTGGTCCATGGACCACCAATGCTCCAATTTTTTTTTTCTCAGTGATGTACGATAGAATTTTCTCTTAAAAGTCCATCGATGCACTCTCAATTGTTTCTCCAAAAATTTTTGCCGGTCACCCCCTCCTTTTTACGGTCAGTGGTTTTAAAGGTGATTTTTCCAAAATTTTCAATACTTTTTTTTACAAGCACCATTATTTCTGTTCAACAGCCACTATTATTATCTGTCTAATAGCCATTACTTCCACCCAATAGTCAAGTATTCTTCTACCAAGCCCCTCTATTCGCATCATCAAAACTGATGCTTGTGGAGGTAGGGTTGAAACCAGGAATCAATAGTGAGGAGAGACTTATGATGGACGCCGACTGCACATGCAGCAATTAAAGCGAGTAATAGATGGAGGTGGTGAGATAACTATGGTGGATCGACGGTAAAAGTGGTCCATGATAGGTAAGATTTATTTAAATAAATTTAAACTATTTATATTATTCTAATTAATATTTAATAATTATAAATATTTGATATATTATAATTTATAATAATTCATGGACCAATATAAACACTTTCAATCTTGTAAGGCATAAGGTGCACCATAAAAGGAGACAAGTCAGGACAATTTGGACTTTCTGTAAAGTACGCCTTTTTTGAGTTCAACCCAAGAGCACCCCAAAAAATTGTCAGGGTATTTTTTTTTTTTTAACACCTACTCCATTTTAATATATCTATTAATTTAGTTAAAGTGATATATTTTAAATGAATTTAATTAAGATATATTAATAATATAAAATTTTATTATATTATTATTTAATTAAAATTTTTTATTTATATGATCATTTAAATAATAAATAATTATATTAAAATTTTTTATTGATATAATAATATATAATTAAATATTTATACAAAATAATTTTAAATTAATAATACATTTAAATTAAATCCATTTTAAATTAATAAATTAATAGATATATTGAAACTGAACGAATGAATAATTTAAACCGATAATGATTCAAAATTAAAAATAGAAGAATAGTCGCACACAACACAACAAATCAAGCTTGACGATGACGGTTGGACCACTCTTTTTGAAAGGGAAGAACTCTATTCCGTACGTGGCCACTTTCGCAGGGTGACAAATGTAGAAGCAAAATTCTTCTACACTTTTTAATTTTTTTTCCTTTGTTCTAAGTCTACATTTAATTTTGCAATTGAACAAAATATATATATATGAATTTAATTTAGATAGACAATATAAACTTTTTTATATTGATATCCAATATATATTTTGTTATATAAAAAAAATATGATTAAATTTTATATTCATTACTTGAATAATTATATAAATAAAAGGATATGATTTATGGATTTAATTTGAATACACTGTTAGTGTAAAATTTTTTTACATAGATATTCAATCATATATTACCACATCAGCAAAAGTCTTTTATATAACCACCCACTACTTGAATGGTCATACAAATGGAAGATTTTGATTGGATAACAGTATAAAAAAATTTTACACTATCAGTGCACTCCAATTAATCTCATGATTTATTGACTAATAAAAATATTTTATATTATTAATATATTAAAATTAAATTCTCTCTCTCTCTCTCTCTCTCTCTCTCTCTCTCTCTCTCTCTCTCTATATATATATATATATATATATATAATTTTGATGCACTATTTAATGTAGACAAAAATTATATAAATATCTAGCTATATATTATCATATTAACAAAATTAGTTGACTCTTATACCTATTATTTTAAATTATTAATATATATTTGAATGATAATATAAAATTTTATTATATTAACAAATAGTGTATCAAAATTAATCTTTTACATTTCCCATTTTGTTAATTTACATGAACTGCAACATTTTTATATGAATTATTAGTATTTAAAATTTATTGATTTCTAATTAATTTAATCCGAATTGAGACGACCCCCTAAAACATAGACTAGAGTTCAATTTTGTCTTGAGATCTATATCTCTATGCCACAGTTGTTAATTTGAAGATATCTACTACAAAATGAAGCAAAAAAACCTAACGAAGATTAAAAGCTAGTGAAAATGAAAAGTACAAATTCTTACAATTAGATGGAGGCAATAACTTGTTGAGAAAAGACACATGGCCTCTCTCACTGACTTTTCCAATGACTTTGTGATGGTTCCATCCTGATCCTATGTTGGAGTTCAATTCAACCAACTTCTCTCTAATTTTATCTTTACCCATATTTTTGGTGGGTAGAAACTGGGATCCCTGCTTAGTGCCAGAGACAAAAATGGGGTTCTGTTAATCCGATTCGGACAGTCAAGAATCAATAATAATGAAAGGGACTACATAATTGAGTCAATTGAGCACTTGGAGAAGTTTCAGGATTTTGGGCAATCTCTTTTTTTATGACCAAACCTGATTTTGTTGCTTACATCTTGCTACTAAATTGCCACAGAAATAACCAAGTACATATAAATAATATGGGTTTGGCTGACCTACTCAGATCATATCAACATCCACCATTTGGGAACCCACTATGCACGATGTGAGGATATATGAAAATGCTTCCCTCACCTCCTTTGTCCTTAATATGGTTTGTTTGGGAAGAATAAGCAGCCATAATGCATGCACAACCTCTAGTCAAGTGACTATTATTTTTAAATAACTCGTAGCTGCCAAGTTTCCACGCATTTGGGGTTACTAACCTTATTCAATTCTGGCCATTATAAATTCAAACGAGACACGTCACTCCACGGCTCTACTGTTATGCATTGTTTATATAAAATTTAATACAGTTGTAAGTGACACATATATCTTATATATGAATATATGAATTAGGTAAAGTTCTATATAAAAATTAAATAATATAATATTAAATATAAAAAATTTAAGAATTTAATTTTTATTTATTATTAATATAATTTTTTTATATAAATATCTAATCATATATTATTATATCAATAAAAATATTTAATTTAATTATATATTATTTTAAAAATTTTATAAATACAAAATTTAATTAAATAATAATTTCAGAACATAACAATTAAACTCAAAATTTAATGTTCAAATACCGGGCCCTTATTTTAAGGATGTTGAAAAACATCATCATCAAAATCAAACCTGAATTTGTCACAATATTTGTTATGTACCTGCCTAGAATAGTCATCATGATATTCATGTCAGGCTTTGTGTTAAATTCGGTACAAGCAAACTAGCAACCGAAGGGTGCACATTTTGTTTCTAATTAATCACCGAAAGAGGTGGCAAACACTTTGTTTCCAGTTGGCAGTTTTATTTGTCTTTTGCAATGTCTGACTTTTCACCATCTCTCTGTGGTAGTGCATTCAACAGCTCCATCATAGATCGAAAGGCTATTCATTCTTTTTTATTTCTCTGTTTCTTAATTTTCATCCTTTTGTTAAAATAGAAAGATCATAATTTCATTATTAATTTGGTTAAAAAATACAATATAAAATATAAGGGTTATTTTGAAATTCTTTTGTAAAGAAAAAAATGTATCAAGGTATAAAAATATTTGAATTTAATTATTATATATTAACTATCATCTAATTAAATATTTATATTTATAAAAATTTTAAGATAATAAATAATTGAATTAAATATTTTTATTGATATAGCAATATATAATTTAATGCCTATATAAAAAATTTTAATATTAACATTGAATATAAATTAAATTCAGAATATTTTTCAAAAAATTATTAGTAGAAATTAGTCCAAATTTACTTTCACCTGAGGCAAAAATGACGTTGCTGCTGTCAAACTAAACAGCAACGCATATAGTGATATATATCTTTTAAAAGAAAAAGCACGTAATCTATTTCACTACAAAAATCAAAGTTGAAAATGGTCTCCTGAAAAGAAAAGGCACATTTTAATTGGAACGTACTATCTTTTTTGAAAAGTAAAACCGAAAACAAACATCAAAGTTGAAAATGGTCTCCTAAAACATTGCAATGCAACATATTATATCTTTTTTATAAAAGTAATACCTAAATCGACATCAAGGTTGAAAATGGCTTCCTACGCTTTCTTGCAATAATCAATGATAGAGAAGCATAGTTGTTGTTAAGAACGCCCAACAACTGAAGAAACGCTCCCCTAATGCACAGCTTCTTTAATTTCAACGCAGGCTCTATCTCTTGCATTAATTTCCAGCCATACAAGTTCACTTCAATTTCCGTCAAATACAGTGACTGCAATTCCTAACTTGATTTTCCCATCTCAATTCTCAAACAACCTCTTAATATTTCAATTTTTATTTCTATTTAGATAAATACAATAGATATATCAATACTTGTGCAAGTTTGTCTAAATTCCTTGAGTAATTGTTGAAATAACTGTTATATTTTGCAGACTTAACTTATAAAAAATACTAATTAAATGTAGTAAGTTTTTCACTATATTCAATAGAATTTAATTTTAATATAATATTAATATAAAAAAAAATTTATACAGCTATTTATTTCAAAAATCACGCATATCGTAAAGTGATTACTTAACAATAGTACTTTCCATTGATAACATATGAAAATTAATTTCGTGTCTAATATACATTTGGCAGGATAATCAATTTCTTCATTAACTCTCTCTTATTCTATGCAATGAAAGAATATTAAAAAAAATAATGAAGTTAAAAATTAATCAATAACTTTTATTTCTTAAAATGGCATAAAAATAAAAAAGAATCTTTAGTTTAAAATAACACATAATATGAAAGGTCTATTTATGTTGATCCTATATAAAGGATTCAATCGTAGGCATTTTACTTTTTTACCATCGGATCGAAAGAAAAGATAAAATGACTGGAACCTTCGTATGAAACTGGACAGAACGATAGAAAAGCATCTCTGTGCTGTGCTCTTGGGGTAGCGTACGGAAAGAATGCCGAGAAAAAAAAAACACACATCTATTGACCGTACCTTTTGTCCGAAGCAGTTATGGACTTATAGAACACGATGGCATTTTTGTGAACCTAATCCCATTCCCAGTGTATGGTGGAACTATCAAATTGAGGAGTGCCCCCAAATTAAAGTAATGTAAATTAGGTGCAATGCAGGGCACCCTCGCTTCAAGTCCCTGCACTATATTACTTTCGACGTTTGTTTGTTGTGGTAAGTTGTATCTGGTCTAACTCTCTTTCTATCATTGTATGTATTATTCGTATCTTAATTAATTTATTTCAGTACTTTAGCTAAAAATAAACCATTTATATTAGAGTTTGGAAAATTTATAAAAATATTATTTCTGACTTGACTTTTAAGTAATTGACGGTGATAAAATTTTGCAGAATTTTTGTTTAGAATTTAGTTTTTTTTTTCCATTTATGATATATTGACACATACTTAAAAATATTAAACTTCTTAAACAATAGTTATAAAATTTAAATTTTTTAATAATTTGATAAGTTACTTTAAATTATTATTTTATCATCAATATTCTATATTTTATATTCAGATTTATCATCAATATTTTATATTTTATATTCTATATTTTATCGTCAATATAAGCTACTAAATGAGGTTCGGTCTAATAATAATGGGGTTAGTCGATCATAATTTATTGAACCACAGTTTAAATCTCAACTAGTAGAATTGTCTAAATTTAAGTGTTAACCAAAAAAAAAAAGGATTTATTGTAAAAAAAAAAGGGGAAAAATAGTACTTTAGTTCAATACTTCTTCTAAGAAGTATTGTGCTACCTTTTTAAAATCTTTGCGTTCTAAGATTAAAAAAAAAGTGACAATTTAAATATTAAAAGTTATTATATTGGAATTGTTTGTTACGTTCTTACTAATTATAAAAATAAATTTAATTTTAATATATTATTAATAAAAAAATATTTTACACAACAATGCTTGATATGCTAACAAAAATATTTGATTAAAAAATTTATTACCATAAAAATCTTATATACAAAAGTATATAATTAAATAATAATATAAAATTATTTTATATCAACAACATATTAAAACTAGTTTCTATAAAGAAAAGATTATCACTATACTATTCAAATACATTACATGGTCAAAAATACTTTAGACGGCGTTAGCATACCATATGGTACTTCCTTAATAAATGAAAATATCGAAATAGACCACTAAAAAGATAGGAGTGACCCCGTAGCCTGTACTAAAAAAAATATATAAGAATTACAAGAAGTGTGGAATATTATAGAAGCAACAGAGTGTACCTGGCAAGTACATGATGAAATCTTCATAGAGAGACGCTTACACACACACCCACCCACCCACCATTCTGTCATTAAAAAGCTGCCACTTCGGGAGTTAAGAGTTAGGACACACAACCGTCACACCTACTTATTATTATTATTATTATTAATTATTAAAATTTAATTGGTATATTCAGATAGTCAAAAATAATTTTATACCGTAAATTAATAAAAATATTAAAAAATAAAAAATTATAATAATATTTTTATTATAATATATATAATTATTTATATAAATTAATAATTTTTATTATTTTTATAAATTTAATTTAAATATATTATTAATTTAAAATTTTTTTATATAAATATTTAATTATATATTATTACATCAATATAAATTTTTGACATAATCATTTATTACTTAAATAATTATATAAATAAAAAATTTTAATTAAATAATCGTATAAAAAATTTTTATATAATATATTTTAATTAAATTCTATTTTTATTAATGGATTAAATTAAATTTTAATTATTAATTATTGATTATTGATATTTAATATTATATATATCGGGATTGAGGGTGAGGTGAAGGGGTGACAAAAAGAAGAAACAGAGACAAAAACAGAGGAGGAGCCTCTGTTTTCTTTGTGTGATTTATCTGCGTTTACACCTTTGCTGTTGTAGAGAGCTAAACCTTTCTGGTTTTGTGTTGAGAAGATGGCTGGTGAAGAAGATGCCATGCATGCTGTTTTGAAGGAAGCTGTGGACTTGGTACCAGAAAACAAAGCAACCCATTACTCTGTTTTTTTTTTCTTTTCTTTTCTTTCTCATGTTCATGGAATTTTTTGAAGTTTGAGTTTTTTAAAATTTGGATTCATACTTTTTTTTTAATGTAAATTTGTTGCTTTAAATTTGTTTTTAAAATCCGGGGGTTGGTGAGTTCTTCTGGGTTTTGTTTTGCTATTTCTGGTGTGATTTAAGGTTATGTTCTGCTTTCTGCAAATTTTCTCTGTTTTTTTGTTTGGAGTGCGGTTTTGCTGTGGATTTTGTTCTTTTCTTTTTCTTTTTTCGTTTTTTTCATTTGGTTGAGTTTCTTTGTAGGAAAACGTGCCACTTGAGGAGGTGTTTCAGACTCTGAGGTGTGACAAAAATGGTCTCACAACAAAAGCTGCTGAGGAGAGGCTTGGCATCTTTGGCCACAACAAACTTGAGGAGAAGCAGGTCTTTTTTTTTTACTTCTCATTTTTCATCTTCACTGGGGAAAGATGGTTTTAACTTGGATATGTGAAATAGATCCTCTTTCTCTTTCTTTTATTTAACACTAGAGGAGACAAAAAGAAGTTTTGATTAATAAATATTGTATTTTTATTTTTATTTTTATTTTATTTTTTTCTTTGTTGTTTTGCTTTGAAAGAGAGCTACTTCTACCTTGTAAGAAAGCTGGTTCTCATGTTCTAATTTTAGTTACTCTCTTGGTTTTTTTGTTGTTTGCGAGATTTTATGTCTTCTTCTGTTATGGATTTTGCAGGAAAGCAAGCTTTTGAAGTTCCTGGGATTTATGTGGAATCCTCTTTCATGGGTCATGGAAGCTGCAGCAATCATGGCCATTGCTTTGGCGAATGGAGGAGTAAGCTGATGCATACCTTTTACTCATTTATTGAGTTGAGAAAATTAATTTTTATTTATTTATTTTTTAAAGTGTGTGGATGCACAGAATAGAAGAAAAACTTTCAGAAGTAGTTGTAGTGGACTAGAAGGTTCTTTTGGCATTTTATCATGTTATTTGTTCTTTTCACAATTTCCTGATTTTCATCATCGTATGTTGTTCAGGGGAAACCTCCTGATTGGCAAGACTTTGTTGGGATTATCACACTTCTCCTTATCAATTCAACAATAAGTTTCATAGAGGAGAACAATGCTGGTAATGCTGCTGCGGCTCTCATGGCTCGTCTAGCACCAAAAGCTAAGGTGTCAGTCCTTAAAAGCTTATATATCTTTGTTGCATCACTTAATTTTGGATTTTAGTGTGAAATTTAGGCATCAGTGTTTGGTTCTTTTTTTTTTTCGTTTGGGTCTTATGTGTATTTTTTTGTTAATATCACTAAAATGCTTATTCAGGTTCTTCGAGATGCGAAATGGATTGAGGAGGATGCTAGTATTCTTGTTCCTGGCGATATAATTACTGTTAAGCTAGGGGATATTATCCCGGCAGATGCTCGTCTCCTTGACGGTGATCCATTGAAGATTGATCAGGTGCATCTTGCAGCCTTTGTTGTTTTGTTAGCTGATATCTGATTATCACCTTCATTTTGTTGATTGCTTAAGTTTCCTATTTTGGTCGCAGTCTGCACTAACAGGCGAGTCTCTTCCCGTCACAAAAGGCCCTGGTGATAGTGTTTATTCAGGGTCTACATGCAAGCAGGGAGAGATTGAAGCAGTTGTTATTGCCACAGGTGTTCATACTTTCTTCGGCAAGGCGGCTCATCTTGTAGACTCCACAAATCAAGTCGGCCATTTTCAATCGGTAAAATGAATCTGATCTTGTTTAAACTGTTTTTATCTCAAAGTAAAAGGGGAATCAACAATTCACTAGAGAACAAGAAATTAAATGTTTTTCAGATGCAGGACCAAGGACATGAAACATTACCGAGATATGATTATATAATATAGAGAATATATGAGCACATACAGTGAGATGTGTTTAAAATTTGTTGGCTCTCGGGTTGAGGAGGAGTGACACACGCAATCTATGTTCATTTCAACAAGCCTTTTGTGCTTTTGACTATCTTACCTTGCTTATCCCCTCCTTCTTTGTACCTAATCCTTTTGGGTTGGCTTTCTTCTTTATTTTTATAATAATATGTTGTACAATGACATTTAGCATTGTTTCGGTACCTTAAACAGGTCCTGACTGCTATTGGGAACTTTTGCATATGTTCAATTGCTGTGGGAATGATAGTAGAGATCATTGTCATGTATCCAATTCAGCACCGGAAATATCGTCCTGGGATTGACAATCTGCTTGTGCTGCTTATTGGAGGAATTCCCATAGCCATGCCTACTGTTTTGTCAGTGACAATGGCAATTGGATCCCATCGCTTATCTCAGCAGGTAAAAACTAATGCTTCTTGAAAATTAGTATTTAAGTTTTCATCAGCTAGGTGTTAAGTCTCCATTGGTTATACTTTGTATGATTATTGCAGGGTGCTATTACTAAAAGAATGACAGCAATAGAAGAAATGGCTGGTATGGATGTATTGTGCAGCGACAAAACTGGAACTCTTACATTGAATAAACTAACAGTTGACAAAAATCTTATTGAGGTTGGTAGTAGTCAGTTTAGTATTGTGTTATGATTTTCTTTGTAGTATTCCACTGAAGTGTTTCTAATACTTTCTATAGGTTTTCGCTAAAGGAGTTGACATAGATACTGTTGTTCTCATGGCTGCTCGGGCTTCAAGAGTGGAAAACCAAGATGCTATAGATGCTGCTATTGTAGGGATGCTGGGTGATCCGAAAGAGGTATATCAATTATGATAGTATATCTTTTGTTCAAGCTTGTAAATGCTCACTCAATATGCTGCTCAATTTATTTGTCGATACGGTGTTTTGTGTAGCAAGAATAACAGTAACATTATGTTTTTCTCTCAAAACAACCTACATTGGCATTCTCTTTTCTGTTTAGTACATGCTGTTGTATCTGACTTTGTCTAAAAAAAAAAAATTTAGGCAAGGGCTGGTATTCAAGAGGTTCACTTCCTTCCATTCAATCCAACTGACAAGAGGACTGCTCTGACTTATATAGACATTGATGATAAAATGCATCGCGTCAGCAAAGGTGCACCAGAGCAGGTATCTATATGAGTCACCTCATTGCCTGTGTTTAATGATTCCACATGACAACAGAAGTGATTCCTAATTTTGTTTACTATTAGATTTTGAATCTTGCACGCAATAAATCAGAGATAGAACGTAGAGTTCATTCTGTCATCGATAAGTTTGCCGAGCGAGGCTTACGGTCTCTTGCAGTAGCTTACCAGGTACATGTTGATTATGTCCTTTCTTGTGGGGTGGAGGGAGCTGAGTGTTACTGACTGCCTTTATTATTTTATCTCAGGAAGTTCCTGAAGGAAGGAAAGAAAGTCCAGGAGGGCCATGGCAGTTTATTGGACTCATGCCTCTGTTTGACCCACCTAGACATGATAGTGCTGAGACAATACGAAGGGCTTTGAATCTTGGAGTAAATGTTAAAATGATAACAGGTGTATATTCTGGATGTTATTTATATACAAAAAATTTATTTGGTTTAGTCTATTCAAGAGGCAGGTCATGTATAATTATGTGATAATGCACATAATCACAAAAATTGGTAGTTCTTGTTGAGTTTAATTTTGAACTAGTGCTTATAGCTTGACCATGTCGTTACATGACCGGTGCCTGTACATGGGGAACATATTTTAAGGAAAAATTAAATTATTCAGACATTTGGAATTAATTTGTTCTGTATGACATTTTTATTTTTTTTCGGGGGCAAGTTTTTGAATGACATTGTTGTGTACACCAATTTCTTTTAGGTGATCAACTAGCTATAGGAAAGGAAACGGGACGTCGTCTGGGGATGGGAACCAACATGTACCCTTCATCAGCATTATTGGGCCAAAACAAGGATGAATCAATTGCTGCCTTGCCAGTTGATGAACTGATTGAAAAAGCTGATGGATTTGCTGGTGTTTTCCCTGGTACAACATCTTTCTTTCATCTTTTTTCTTTTTCTTCTCTTTAAATTATTTAGAAATTTATATATATATAATGTTGCCAACACTCAAAAATATTGCTTCAGCTGATAATAGCAGCAAACTATAATCCTTTGAAAATACATTGGAGATAGGTAGACGGACTAGATGCCACTTCTTGGAACTGCGGCTTTCTTTTCCTTTTGCCATGTTATTTGCATGAAATGATAATGAGGATTTATTTACGTAGGAGATTGTTCAAGTTTTACTTGTTTGACTGGATGAATTCATTTAATACAGAGCACAAATATGAGATCGTGAAACGTTTACAAGCCAGGAAACACATATGCGGAATGACTGGTGATGGTGTCAATGATGCCCCTGCTCTTAAAAAGGCAGATATTGGAATAGCTGTTGCTGATGCAACTGATGCGGCTCGTAGTGCATCTGACATTGTTTTGACAGAACCAGGTCTCAGTGTTATCATTAGCGCTGTGCTTACCAGTAGGGCAATATTCCAGCGGATGAAGAATTACACGGTGAGGCCACATTTAGTTGTAATTGTAATGAAGTTCGTTTTGAACACTTAGAAGTTTGAAGTTGTAATATAATAATGCATGAGTCAGGCATTTTTTGCTAACTTATATGGTCCGTTTGGTTTAACTTTTGAGAGAAGATCTTTTGAAAGAAGGTCTTTTAAAAGAAAGTCTTTTAGAAGAATTATTTTTAAAAGAATGATTTTTGTTTGATTTGAATATGTCAAAAGTAAGTTGAGGAGAATGATTTTTGTTTGGATATGATAAAATAAAATTACTTTTGGTTGTTGATGTGAGAGTGATAGTAAAATTCCTTTTTAAAAGGTTTTTTTCTAGAATGAGAAGTAACCTTAAAGATATTTCTTCTAAAAGGCCTTTTGAATTTTCAAAAGGCCTTCTAAAAAATAAGAAATTAAATCAAACACTACCATTTATTGTATAAAGCCATTTTTCTTCTCGTAGAAGGCCTTCTGGTAGATGCAAATTGCAATCCAAACAGGCTCTATAGGCTTGAGTTATGCCAACTTAACCGAATTATGTATAATACCGAATTTAAAATGAGAATGTGGTATTTGCTCAGTATGATTAAACTCAGTCTGATGAAGTACTGTTCCGGTATTTGACTATGCATTGTGGAACAGAAACCAACTTAATCAATTATACACTTGGTCTGGTTCCTCTTTAAAATAATGATAATTAGGATGGCATATTTTTCACTTTTAATTCCCTGATTTCACTTTGCGCAGATCTATGCGGTGTCCATCACAATCCGTATTGTGGTAAGTTATATTGTCTTGGCTTGGAAATGAGCTATTGTACTTGTAGACATATGGCATTCATAACCGACTATAATTTCTTCTGTTACAGCTTGGTTTCATGCTACTGGCTCTCATATGGCAATTTGATTTTCCGCCGTTCATGGTGCTAATTATTGCTATCCTTAATGATGGTTTGTACTTTTCTACACCAACTTAGATTTCCCTTTCTTAACTCGTAAAGAGTCATTTAGGTCACCATTACCAACTAAGTAATGCCAAACACCATGTTTCTCATCACTTTTCGCTGATGTAGTCAAAGAGATGCTGTTTCTGATATCAAAACCCTTATTACTTTGTTTTTCTAGTATTTTCTCCTTAAACTCATGATTTTTTCTATATACTAGGCACCATTATGACAATATCAAAGGACAGGGTAAAACCATCTCCATATCCAGATAGCTGGAAGCTGGCAGAGATCTTTACCACTGGAATAATTCTTGGTGGTTATTTGGCTATGATGACGGTTATTTTCTTTTGGGCAGCATATAAAACAGATTTTTTCCCTGTAAGAAACATCTTGTCCATTTTTTTTTTTCATATTGAATTTATGTTATCATTTGTGTATTCGATCAGTAACTAGCCTATAAAACTTGTTAAGAATTAGCTTTGAACCATTACCCACTAATTCAAATGGAATAAAAATTTACTCTCATGATACATTCAGTACGGTTGTCATGCTAGCATAGTTATAAAACTTAACTTGGTGGCCAATGAGCTATAGCTCAAGTGGCATTTCGGTTTGTCTTTGTGCTAAGGGATTGTTGGTGTTGGGTCAGGGGTTCGATCCCTGCATGCCCATCCTTTCCCTATTCCCCTAATCATAGTAGTCAATAGCAGCGCTATCGTGTGTCATAGTGGAATCACGACACTGAGTGGAGCGGTTTTCTGTCACAACTACTATTGCGGCCATTGCGGCAGCTATTTGAGTGCTGCTGATCTCTAGATTTGAAAACCTTAATTTTTTCAAATGTCATGTGAAATAACTTGTCCATCTTCACTTAAATTAGAGAAGTTCCTATTTTTACCTCACTTAAACTAGTCAAATATCTGTTTTGCCATCACATAAACTAGTTAAGTTTCTATTTTACTCTTACTTAAACCAAGGAAATTTCTAGCATGCCCTCACTTAAACTAAGAAAATTTCTAGTTTGCCCTCACTACATCTCACCTTCTTTATCCTAGTGAGCGATCTTCTTCTTTTTCCTCAACTGTTTTCTATATGGCCTGCTTCCTTCCTCTTGTCAATGTCTCTTTCTCTGGTTGGGTGTTCTTTGTTCACTTTTCACTATGGATTAAGATCATGACTTTTGATTATTGATGATAAATATGAGTTTAATTGTGAATAGTTACTTATTGTTTATACATTTATATGTATGTTGTATAAGGTTTTGCACATAATTATCTCTTCTTTTTTTTTCAATAGCGGCCATCCTGCCATTTGCTATCTCGCTATAGCGTTTTTGGGGTCAGCTGCTCCACACCGCTATCTGCAATTGACTAATATGCTCCTAACTCCACTAGGAGCTCCTTAAACCCCCCTCCCCAAAAAAAAACTCAATCCAATGATTAATTCGGCCAAAGCACTAGGTTGCCGGTTGAGTAGGATATAATTAAATAGATATATAAAATATATTAAAATTCGAATAAATACAATGAAATGATACAAGTAATTAACAATTTAACACATTTGAAAAATTTATATGCTTATATAAATATATATAAAATCATGTATACAATTATTATATACTAGACTAATTAGTACATTTAAATGATAAAAAAACATACATCTAATATTTATTATAGATAGAAGTAACCAAGAAAGCTTCGTGTTGAAATAATAATAGTAATCATCTAATGGTTTTCTTGGGGGGAGTTAAGTTATTTTTCGGTGTTTGTTTTCTTTTGTAGGATGGTTATTTAAAGCCTATGTTTTATTTGTCTTGCATAAATGGAAGTAAGTCCTCAAGTGAAAATAAATTTATAGCATAAATGAGTTACTTCACACTATTTTTTAGTCACATATGGAAAATGGAAGTAAGTGGAAGACAATACTTATGTTATAAAATGCTTCCCATTGTTGGTTAGTTCCACATTGAAAACGAAAGTAAGTGGAAGCCAAGACTTATGCTATAAAATGAGAAGGTCCAATTACTTTTATCATCATGACTTGAAAAAGTCACCAATTGCCTTTCTAAGAAGTTTTAATTTTTTTGAAAAACAAAATATGTGTAACCTGCCGCTTTAACCAAACCGAGCCAGGTCACCGGTTTTGCTCGAAATTGGCCGAGTTAAACTGGGCCACACCAGTTCTTGAGCAAGGCCTGTCCATTAAATAGCTCGGACCGGTCACCCGGCAGGTTCACTGTTCAGATCGGCTGGCCCAGTCCGAGTTTTATAACACTGCATGCTAGTATTCCAATGATTTTTCATTTTCAAAACATAAAGTGTGCACTTACATTTTCAGAGCACATTTGGGGTCTCAAGTCTTCAGAAAAAGGATGAGGATGACTTCAGAAAGCTTGCCTCAGCAATATACCTGCAAGTTAGTACAATCAGTCAGGCCCTTATATTTGTTACGCGGGCGCGGAGTTGGTCTTATGTTGAGCGTCCGGGTTTGCTTCTTGTAGCAGCTTTTGTTATCGCCCAGCTGGTGAGTGAACTCAATACTAGTTTAGACATATGTGCCTCGTGAATACAATAATGTTACTAATAACTTGTCCATCTTCTCTGATGAGCAGATAGCAACACTGATTGCAGTTTATGCAAATTGGAGTTTCGCTGCAATTGAAGGGGTTGGATGGGGTTGGGCTGGTGTTGTGTGGCTTTATAACCTCATCTTTTATATTCCACTTGATTTCATCAAGTTCATTATTCGATATGCCTTGAGTGGAAGGGCTTGGGATCTTGTTATTGAACAAAGGGTATGTGCTGCTGTATTTGTATATACTTGTATAGAGTAATTCAGCACTTGTTGCATAATCTCTAAAGTGGAATCTTTGCTTGTCAGATTGCTTTTACAAGGAAAAAGGACTTCGGAAAGGAAGAACGTGAACTTAAATGGGCGCATGCGCAGAGGACTCTTCATGGCCTTCACCCACCAGAAACCAAGATGTTCAATGAACGTACAAGTTACACTGAACTTAATCAGATGGCAGAAGAGGCTAAAAGACGAGCGGAGATTGCAAGGTATATATGCATGCATTTCTGCGATAATGTTTGCTGTCTGTCCGCCTACCCTGTTACACGTCACGTTGCAACCGTTGACTTTCAATTTTTGGCTGTTAGTATGCACTGGCTAAAACTACTAGCACTTTATTAATCATGGTAAAATTGTAGATGCCATATTTCTATATTTGGCACTCACTCCTTCCAGTTGGTATGGATGATTCAAACACCCAGAGTATTTTTAAAGATAAATTAGAGGTTATCATTTTCCATATAATATTAGATAGATTGTTTATAACCTATTTTGCGATCATGATTTGCTAAAACATCTAGTCAATGTCCTACCTAAAGTCGTAATCCATGTAATTTTGAGGTCAACATTCTGGTAGATTTTTATGAAATGAATGCTATGGTTGAAACGCATTCCTGATATGAATATTTCATATCTAACTTAATGTGTTAATTTATCTTTGCCTGCTCATCTATCTCATTGCTTTCCCTCCCCTCCCTAGATCTAATAAATGGTTTATCTGTGGCATAGCGTTTACTATAATATTTATTTACTTTTTTCCGTGAACTCAAATATAATGAATCTTCTAAATTATGAAATCCTCAAGTTTCTTTGTGCACTTATGTTTTAATCATATTGTATTTTGCAGACTGAGAGAACTGCGTACACTGAAAGGCCATGTTGAGTCAGTGGTTAGACTGAAGGGACTTGACGTTGACACAATACAGCAATCTTACACTGTGTGAGATGGGGTTATCAGTGCATGCCGTGGCTTGTGGTGTGCGGATACAGCAGCAACAAATATGCCTTAAAATCTATATAGGACAATCTGTCCTCAATCTCCAGTGAGTGCAAGACAATTTTGTCTCTCCACTCTATATGCTTGTAACTGGCAGTTTTGATGGATTGTGTTTTGTGTTCGCTTTTTGTACACAGAAATTATTATTAATATTGATAGCATCTTATGGGGTCTCGTCTATACTTTAGGTTGTTATAGTAATATTCATGACTTGTTATCAAGGTTTAGTTCGGTTTACGAAATTTGCAACTCAATTGTTCCATCGATTCTTATTATCTTTTTGATACTTGGGGAACCTGCCACAAAAGGCTTGCCTCGGGTTGGAGGACTAATTCTTGGGTAGGCATTGCCTATTGCGGGCACTCCATTCAATAATCAACATATGTAAGCTTGTGTAATTACTAGTTCACAACAAAATTATATTAATATCCAGAATGTATTTATAGTTGTCAATTATTGAATGAAGTGCCTAAACATAATGTGTTATGCAATGTTTACTTAAGAATTTCTCTTGGTTGAGACTTTAATGCCATAAATTTTGGAAATGAATCTTTAGTGTGTGCTTCATTTGAAAATGTCAGCTTAAAGAGGATAGATAAACGTAAAAATGTTTTTACAAATTGTGGAAGCTTTATTGACATGAATTTGGGATTTAATTTTGATATATTGTCAAGTCTTTTTATATTATTATTTAATCATATTATTATGTTATTAAATATGATTGATTTTAATTATAATTATAACATATAATTAGATATAAAAAATTGTATGTTAAGTCAAATTAATTTCTAGGTCTTTATTTAAAAATATTTTGTGTTTAATGTTTTAGTGTGATGTGAAAAATACACGTCAGGGTCTATTTCCTACAAACCCTACAACGAAATCACATTTTCATACTTGCAATTGGATTCTAATGTCTTCAGATTTATTTATTCGAATCAAGTTAACTTGCATTGAGCTACTAAACCTTAAATATGATCTTCTATCATAAACATTTTGCCAGTAGTATTATAGTTCTAAAGAAGGAAAGAGATCCAGACAAACGGTAATGTCTATGGTCTTCACAATGTATACTTGTATGCAGTATTGGACATTCACAATTTTTGCAATAAAATTTTTGGTGCAAAGATGTGAATGGGGATATTAGTGTAGATTTCTAAGAATTTCAGCCTCTGTTTGGGGGATAAAATTATATCTCTTTAACATTTTCAGCCTCTGTTTGGGGGATAAAATTATATCTCTTTAACATTTTCATGTTTCATACTCTTTTTAATTATATCTCTTTAACATTTTCATGTTTCAGCTAGTGTATCGATTGGAAATGTAAAATTTTCTGTTTTCGGAAAAGATTAGAGAAGAAGTAAATTTCGCATCCTCAATTGATACACTACGATCCGAGAATTTTACATATAATCTTATAATAAAACAAAAGTACGGGATGCAAAAGTTAAAAGAAAAAAAGAAAGGGTTTTGGGTACCCAATACTTAACTACAAATCTGTAATCCTTATAAAATTACTCATAAATCCATATTCAATTCATAAGTTGTGAGGATGGTAGGAAGTGTTTGGAATGATTAAAATTAGAATTTAATTTAATTTTAATTGAATTGATTTTATTCATAAGTTAAATTATATTTTTGGAATAATTATATAAAATAAGATTTGAATTGATTTAGAAATCAATTCTTATGTTTAAAATATATTAGATAGTGTTTGAAATTATTAAAAATGAAATAGATTTGATTTGTTTTAAGAGTTTATTTGGTATGTACTAGTAGTATAAAATAATTTTATACTGTCAACCAATAGAAATAGGGGAAAGTGAAAAATTATGATGGGTCTCTCATTATAATAGATAGTTATCTGTATAAGTTGGCACTTTACACTATTTTTATTAGTTGATAGTGTAAAACTGTTTTATACTGTCGATACATTTAAATTAAATTCTTGTTTTAATTTATACTTAAATTTTAAAATCAAACAAATTTCTATTAAATTATTTTAATTTCGATAAAATTTCCAATACAAAGCAATTAAATTCATAAAATTTTGTAAATAGAATTATTTTTTATTTTTAAAATATTTAAACATAGAAAGTTGATTGACAACTCAAATCATTTCCTATTTTTTTTCCATTACAAACACACTGTCGTAGAGTATACTTGTCACAGACATACTCTCAAATGCTGAAAATCTGCAGGAGGTCCCATGATGATGGCAAGTAGCAATTAGTACATGCTGATTTTCAGATTGTTTCTCGGAGGATGTTCTCACATGGTGACAATTTATGACACGGTCCAACAAGAAGGTAGCAAAGCCTATCATGGGAACATCGTCAGTGGTAGTCGGAAAGGGAAACACGGTCGTGCTATGTCCTTCCAAGAAGGAAACGGACCAAGATGTCTTCAGGAAAAAACTTTTCCCCCTGCTAATAACGTTGCAATAGAAGGGAAATTCCTCTGAATCTTGGTATGAAAAAGTCGTGGCAAGTCATAAAAACCATATAAAAAAGCTTATATATAAATTATAAAGTACAAATGATTTGGCAAAAACATACTACTCCTTCCGCTTCTAATGTAATAATTTAGTCAAAATAATAGTTATTTTAAAACGGAAAAAGAAGTAATAAATAAAAGCTTAGTAACTTAAACATAGGTTTTGGTGGTCTTGCGAGGCCTATTTGGGAATTTCATTGCACCTGTAATGTTGGAGATTTTAACATGGTTCCTTTAAGTTTTGGTGCATTTATGGACCACTTAATTTTATCTATTTATTAATTAATATAGTAAATAAATGATTTAAATTAATAGATAATATATAATATTTTTAAGATTACAAATTTATCCTTATTATTTTTGCTTTCACTTCATTTAACTCCTTGCCATCTTTGGATATATATTTTTCAAGGACTAAAATAAATGTTTAGTCTATTTTTTATATCGTAAGGCTATATAAAGAAAAAAGTAAGCACAAGTATCTTAAATAATTAAATAAGACTAACATCAAAAATAAGGTCTCACCAATTTTAAAAGAGTTCACTAATAAATTTATCTATTGGGTTCATTTTTTTTTAGACTTTTTTTTAAGTGTTTAATTTTATTATACTATTAATAAGAATTTTATGTTATTATTTAATCATATTTTATTATATATGAGATTTTTATTATAATAAATAAAAATTAAATATTTTTACTGATATAATAATATATAATTAACTATTTATAATAAAAAAATTTATATAAATAATACATTAAAATTAATTTTTTTATATTTGTGTCTATTTCTTCTTCTTCTTCTTTTTTGGGTCATGGATATTTGTGTTTATGTGTCTATGAAAAGAACACACATAAAACGATCCAGTCACCGTTGTACATGTACCAGCTAGCCCCAAAATGATAATTGGGTTTCCGTACTCCAGTAGTCCAGTTATTGTGCCAATTTAATTTCAATTTGAAGCTGATGGATCATCATCCTCATGGTAGCAACATTCTCGCTGCCAGTAATGAGTCAATAATTATAGCTGATTTACAAAGCAATTATGGTTTTTCTAGAGAAAGATTCCACATCTCTCTCAAGTACCCTGCCTCTGTACAAAATATGTTTTCTTCAAAGGTGCAAGCTTGTCCCCTTGATCGTTTCGTGTACTAACTACTAAGTTATAGCATCTATATTTAGGCCTAGATACCTGTCTATTTCCTAATGTCTTCCATAGGTTGTGACTTTTGAGCTACAATGTTTGCTCCTCGAGCCTTCCTCATAGTATGTATATATATTTCAAACATATGTGACACTGACATAGATTATGATGTTATATATATATTTCGAAAAAAATAAAATAAACTTTTTTTTTTCCTGAGATGAGATAAACAAAACCAAGCATGCCCCTTAGCATATCAAGCAAAGAACCTAGTAATTGGCCTGAAGTCTATAAAGTTTCATCAAGTGAAACTACTTCAGTATGGTTTATATTCTATACATTGTCTACAACTTTAGGTTCTGTTAATGGTTTATATTCCTTCTGGGCAGCATTTCCATTATTGCAAGCATCACAACTTTTGTCACACTTGCGGATGAAATCGACATAGAAAAGGAATGCATTGCCCACAATCACAACCCCATAGATGCACAGAGACTCGATGAGGCTCATGACCTTCGAGAACTGCCAAGCAAATCCCAACATGATTGTGCTCATCAAGGCCCATATCCCCATTTGAACACTGCGCTTCTGGGGAGATTGTGGAGGTAGCTTCTGGAACAACCCGGACCAATAGTCCAACAAGAAGGAACCAAAGTAGACAAAAATGATGAACACTACCGTGGGGATGTCGTTGTTGTTGTATGCACGGTAGATTGTGATGACACTGGTGATTGTGATGTTGATGAAACCAAAGAGAGGTAGCACACTGAAATAAACCTTGTTTTGGGTATTATGCACATCGGAATTGACAAGAGGTAGCATCTGTGAATGTGATGAAGGAGTCATGATTGCCTCGATTAATTGTGATTGCAATGGTTTGGTTAATGTGATATGCTGATATAGCAGCAGGATGCAATTGTGGAATTAGTTAAGAGGGAGTAGGGGTGGGGTTGAATGTGAAGAAGATAGGAGAAGCAGGACTAGCAGAGAAGGGTGGGTGGTCTGTGGTTGTGAATTGGCGAATGAGACTGAGTTGGGGATGGGTGCTGGGAGGGAGTTGGGTTCCTTTAAAACTGGTAGTGGACACAGGTTTTTCTTCGAAATTCAGAAAGAAGTTTCCTTGATGTTTCTTGTCGACATCAGAGAATCCGCTTTTGCATAAAGGGTAATAAGATGGCATGTGACAGAGGTGTATTGATATATCTATCATCAATGATGTATTATAGTAATATCTAATTTTAAGAAAATTTAAAAATATAATTAAATATATTTTAAAAATTAATTATCATACACTAATAGTATAAAATTATACTGATAATATAAAATAATTTTATATTATCAGTGTAATCAAAAAATTTTATCAGTGTAATTTTAATTATCATATACTGACAATGTAAAATTATACTGATAATATAAAATAATTTTACACTATCAGTGTAATAAAAAAATTTTATCAGTGTAATTTCGAGTAAAATTATACTGGTAATATAAACTACTTTTACACTATCAGTATAATTAAAAAATTTTATCAGTATAATTTTAATTATCATACACTAATAATGTAAAATTATATTGATAATATAAAATAATTTTATACTGAATATACTGATAAAATTTTTTGATTATACTGATAATATAAAATTATTTTATATTATCAGTATAATTTTATACTATTAGTATATGATAATTAAAATTATATTGATAAAATTTTTTGATTATACTGACGATATAAAATTATTTTATATTATCAATATAATTTTATACTATCAATATATAATAATTAATTTTTAAAATATATTTAATTATATTTTTAAATTTTCTTAAAATTAGATATTACTACAATACATTATAAATAATTGATATATCAATATATATCTATCACATATCACCTATTTATTACATCTGCATCAAATCTTCACGTCGTGAAGATGAAAAATCCATCTTCATCAAGAGTCCTCGCCTTCCTGGAAAGTACGTTTGGTCAACTCGGTCAAACTGATTTGGTATTTGTTCGTTTTTTTATTTTTAATTCGGCCGGGTTTTTGTTCTTGTTAGAGCTGGGGTTTATATGGATGAAAGCCCTTTCTGTTTTTTTCTTTGGGTTTGGGTGGGGTGGGTCTTCGGAATGAAGCTATATTCCGGTGCATCACCGTGTGCGCTCAAATAAACAAGGGCGTCTCATCTTTTGCATGGGCTGCTGCACGGATTTTTTGGGCTTTGTTACTCTAAGAGGTAGATGTGGACTGGGTTGGGATTCAATAAGTTAAATTGTGATCCGTTTGTCTGTGGATGGCAATTTTGAAATGAGAGATTTCAGGTTAACATCTAAAGCAATTTTAGGGTGATAGAAACTGGGCTGGTATGCCTAGCATCTTTTAGGATGCCCACACTAGAGTTGGGCCTTTTTGGGCTTGTTTTTGTACTTATTAACTGTTGAAATTGACAAAAAAATGTTGACTCAAAAATTGGGAAGAGCCATAATGCTATTTGATTGAGAATTATTTATGAGATTAATTTTGATATATTATTAATATAAAAATATTTTATATTATTATTTAATCATAAATTTATTTATAAAATTTTTAAAATAATAAATAATTAAATTAAATTAAATATTTTTATTAATATAAGAATATATAATTAGATATTTATGTAAAATATTTTTATATTGATAGTATATCAAAGTTAAATTTATTATTTATACTGAAGATATAGGAATTTAAATTTAATGAGTATGAGAACAGTAAAAGACAGAAATATGGGAAGAAAAAAATGGAAAAAAAATATAGTTGTAAAGAATTGTAGCAAATAGAATTAGTTAAACAAGTGAGACGATTTCGTCCTCATACTGTTTACTATTATGGTTTAGAGAATTGACCAAAATATAAAAAGCAAATATAGAGAGATTGGGTAGATTATATGCACCGCATAGGAAAATCTCAACAGGTGACCGGAGATTCCGACGTACTAATTTAAAAAGTTAAAAATCAATTGTATAAGTTTTTATTTCTTCTCATATTTTCTTTTTTTTTTTTAAATTACGCCATGATTCCATTTTTATTGTATAATAATTTATAGTCTTTGCTTATACTTGCTCCCGTTGCAAGCTTCTTAAATCTTTTCTCTACTCGATTTTGTTTATGCATACGTCGTTTTTAAGTTGCTTTGTTCTAGCCTTGTTTTGCATCATGATTTTATTTCATTATCGTTGAGCTTGGTTTAAGTTTTGTTGCTGATACCTAGTGCCTTGTGGTTCAATCCATTTGTCTCGAAGTAGTTTTGGTATATTTGCTTTAGTTGTCGTGCAAGTTTCCAAGAGGTTTTTAATCTCTCTTGATACATCATTTTGAGCTCCAGCTCCATTCAATAACAATCTTATTTGGCTATCATTTTCTCTTCATTCCTACATTTACTATTGGATCACACTATTTAATCGCAGGTGAATTGTTATGAATTGATACGATGTTTTGATTTTTTTTTATAGAATACGGGTACCCTTTAGTAAATTGTTACATATTT
Organism: Pterocarpus macrocarpus; assembly: GCA_031439585.1. Lineage (NCBI taxonomy): Eukaryota > Viridiplantae > Streptophyta > Magnoliopsida > Fabales > Fabaceae > Pterocarpus > Pterocarpus macrocarpus. The sequence goes on from CM062520.1 coordinate 20,216,670, forward strand.
ATTAACTGTTGCTTTCCATAATTAATATTTATGATATATTATATAAGATAAGTACTTATTAAATATTTGAAAAGATATCAAATGCAGTAAAAAAATGTGTACGAGAATAATCCCATAAAAATACAGATGCAAATTTGTTTCAAGGAAGTCACATCAATACTGGGCCACATACTGACTGAACCCAACCTTTCAATGGTATGGAGGGCACCGTGACAATGATTGATTCCATTGTCTCTTCCTTCATGAAATGGTTAACAAAACGTTCAATAAAAGTTAGGCTGCCAATGAGTGCCAATGCCAATATATGAAAACTGAATAATCAATAGATGCCAGATAAAAATACTTTAATGTAAATAACGTGTCTTGACATGAATGAATGATGGTGCTAGTGCTCCAAAGTCCTATATTACATTGACCAAAGAAAAATATACAAAAGCAAAGGTAGTGCATGAAGAGAAGCTGCCACACTATGCATATTCATTTTGTTAATGTTTATAACATATATAGTATATAGTGACCATTTTAATTTAATAATAATGATTGGTTTTTTGTTTAATAGTTTTCCACATGGTTATAAGAACATTATCTGTGGAATAATTTAGGGGAGCAAAATGAAAGTTTTGTAATTTACCAAGTGGCAGTGCAGTTTTCAAAAGGAAAAAGAAATGGCTGTCCCTTTCTCTGTCTTGCCCACACTGCCCCACTGCCTACTTTTCATGTTTCAATCCTGACCAACCTGCCCATCGTGGAAAAAACTTCCCCTTGTCACAAGCACTCTCTCCCGCTTTCCTCTTCAACACCCTCTCTCTCCTCCCCACCACTTTGCTTTGGAGTTTGGAACTGAATTTGTCACAGCTGGGTTAGTGTTTGGTTTGTGTCATTCTGCAATGTTACATGTGTTTGATCCATTGATGTCAGTGAATACTAGGATATTGTTCTTTTTGTTCAGTTGGTGATGATGGTGACGTGTTTCGAAGTGTTGTATTATTGGAACTAAGGTTGGGCTTGAAGTGGCCTTTATTTTATTTTATTTTTTTAATCTCAAAGTTTGAGACTTTTTTGGCATGGAAACTTGCTTGTAAGAGTTTTTGGAAGATGGGGTTTGGGAATAATAATGCTATTAAGGCTGGGAGTTTGGATGTGGGTAAGTCAAAGGGAAGGAAGAAGGTGGATGGTGCACAGAAGGAGAGAGGTTGGTGGCCTAAATTCAGTTTCTTTGGGAGCTGCATACCTTCAAGATCAAAGGTTGTTACCTCCATCAGTGGCACTAGTGCCCATAATGGTAAATTTCCTTTTCCATATCCCAGTTCTTTAGTTTCAGGGAATATTTCCTGTTTAACATCAATTTTGGGTGCAAAGATAAAAATTTATATATCTTTACTTTTTTGTTCTATGATCTTGCCAAACCTTTTTATGTTTGAGGCTACAAATTTGTTTTGGGAAACAATATGAATTATGAGTTTCCTGGAGCAAAAGTGACATGAATTACTATTTTGCTGGGCCAGGTGGAGGTCTAACTAATCCATTTGCCCAAAATTGATGGTTTTCAAAAGCACCTTCTTTTCTGCATTACCATTAGATTGCAGCATATTCTTCTGTAGGCAGAGCATTGTCTGTACTTGATCTAGCCAAAAAAGAGATAAATGTATTTTGTAAGGCTACCTAAATTTGTGATGCTTTGACCATTTGCCCACACTGCTTGATTGTATTTACTATTTAACTTTCTATACAAATATAATGATCTTGTAATGAAGTTTTATAATGCCAAGCATGCCAGAATTAAATCATGTAATAATGGTCCTTAATTCTTAATTTTAGGTGACTATACCAACTTAATGATAATTGAATTTAAGTTTGTGATTATTTTGATCAGCAGAAAACAAATCTGCATTTGAAAATTGCACAAAAGAAGCAGTTGCTCCTCCTGAGCCCTCTTCAACAACAAGTAATGCAGAAAGTAACCCTTCCACTCCAAAAGTCAGTGAGGAGTTGAAGGTAGCTTCTTGTTTGAGAAAATTCACATTCAATGGGCTTAAGGTGGCAACTAGGAATTTCAGACCAGAGAGTCTTCTTGGTGAGGGAGGGTTTGGTTGTGTATTCAAAGGTTGGATTGAGGAGAATGGAACCGCACCTGTGAAACCTGGTACCGGTCTTACCGTCGCAGTCAAGACCCTCAACCACAATGGACATCAGGGTCACAAAGAGTGGCTTGTATGAAACTTTTATATCCTTTTCAACTTCTTCCTTTTCAAAGTTTTTACTTTTACAATTCTTATTTTGTTAACATTCTCAGTTTTTCTTTTCTTCTTTACAGGCTGAATTAAACTATCTCGGTGATCTTGTCCATCCTAATCTAGTTAAATTGATTGGTTTCTGTATAGAAGATGACCAAAGATTGTTGGTTTATGAGTTTATGCCCCGAGGCAGTTTGGAGAACCACCTCTTTAGAAGTACACTACTAACCTCTCCTTATTCCTGTTGCATGTCTTCACTACCATCTGTTTTATTTTTGTCTCATTCCTTGTAACTGTAGAAAATTTGGATGTCTTGGACACATAGATTGAATTAAAAATTAGCACTCTTAAATTAAAATTTGGCTGAAAATGAGCTTGATCTACTCTAGGACATAAGTAACTGTAATTCTAGGAAATTAACCAGCACAACTCAGTCTAGAATCTAAATAATCTATTGAAATCATTAAACTGCAGTCCTGGCTCACCCTACTACCATAATCTTAATCCACTATTTATTGCTGGAGTCCAAAACTATTATTTAATTCACAGGCTTTCATGCTTCTAGCAAACAAAAAGCAGAATACAATGGTTCTCTTCCTTTAATGCATTTGTTCTTACTTCTTGCTGCTTGGCATTATGCTCTAACAAAGTTTCTCATGTGTATGGATTAATTGTTTTCTGGTAACAACCATGTTTTATGTAAAAGGGCCCCTACCTCTTCCTTGGTCTATCAGAATGAAAATTGCACTTGGTGCTGCAAAAGGTCTTGCTTTTCTCCATGAAGAGGCTCAGAGGCCTATAATATATCGTGATTTCAAGACATCTAATATTCTATTAGATGCGGTACGTGACCAAACTGGGCAAGAGAGTTTTAATTATTTCTTATTCATCCTTGAACTCAAACTAAAAAGAAAAAAATGATTTAGGAATACAATGCAAAGCTCTCTGATTTTGGACTGGCCAAAGATGGTCCTGAGGGGGAAAAGACACATGTATCAACAAGGGTCATGGGAACATATGGTTATGCTGCTCCGGAGTATGTGATGACCGGTGAGTTTGATCCTTCCTTATTCCTTTTTGAGCATTAATGTTTCTTGAACTTAATACTTTACTGCATAATTTATACTCAAGATAGCTAACAATATCTGGAATGTAGATATGTATAGTTTTAGACTAAATTCATGCCTGTTATAAGTGCTTGGGCTATCATAATTTTGTGTGTATAAAAAATTGAACTAATAACTGCTAGATGTTTGCAAATTGTTTAATACTTTTTCTTTTTCTTTTTGCCAATTAGATTGTTTCTTGTTAATCATCCTCTGAACCCAGTTGTTGTAGTTAGAAGAAATTAAAAGTGATCCTGTTGAAGAATGGCATATTTTGAATTGTTAATATACTAGCGAGGATGTGAGGTTCACAAGTTTCTCATCTCTACACTGTAGGTGCACCTCTTGTTGTTTGATATGACCCTAGGATTACTAAGCTTTAATGTGTCTACATTATATATCCTTTCAAATTAGGTGAAGAAGTAGATAACCTAAATGATGGTCAAGGTGCTAAGTACTAACTATAAGCAAATTGATAGCTAAGATCAAACTCTGATACTTTATAGATATTTTGAACTTAGCCTTATGTTCTTAGGTAAGTGATAAAGGATAGCTATTATATCAATAGCTATCACGACCAAGGGGTACAAAATGGAGAACCTGGCTTACAAATTCTCTAAGATGTCAGTGACAAGCTGGCAATCACATTTTTGTTCTTTAAGTGGTGACTGGTGAGTAGTTGAGCACTGTTTTTAACCTCTTTCACTAACTTTTCTCCCTTGCCCAACCATGTGACCTACTTCATCCCTTGTCTTCTTTTGACTCTACACTTGTTTGCTAGGTGTGATGAATGATGACGATTAAATCATTAGCATCATTATCTAACAAATTTTTATTTAAAAAAAGTTCAATATCAACAATTCAATTTTCAAAAATAGTATGCTGGCTTTGAAAAAGTTGGATATGCATCAATTACTGTATATCATCAAGTATCAAAAAGGAAAAGGGGGAAGTAGGGGCAAGGGGACTTTTAAACTTAAGGTTTCATACTGTGATTAAATATTCTTTTGAAAATGAATTATCTAAATCTTCAAACCTATAAAGAATTATGACGAAATAAAAAATGAAAAAAAAAAAAAAAAGAGAAAGCTACCACAGATTTGGCCTATAGAAATTCTTACCATTTGGATTGATATCCTTTTTGCATAGATGTACACTTACACTTTTTAATACTAACCTGAAATTGCCAATTGTGACTAGGACATTTGACATCAAAAAGTGATGTCTACAGTTTTGGTGTGGTGCTTCTTGAAATGCTCACTGGCCGGCGAGCTATTGATAAGAAAAGACCAAATGGGGAACACAATCTGGTGGAGTGGTCAAGACCTGTACTCAGAGACCAGAGGATGCTCTTCCGGATAATTGATCCCCGACTTGAAGGTCACTTCTCAGTTAAAGGCACACAGAAAGCTGCTCAGCTGGCTGCTCAATGCCTTAGCCGCGATCCGAAATCTAGACCTTTGATGAGTGAAGTTGTTCAAGCTCTAAAGCCTTTGCCATCCCTTAAGGATATGGCTATTTCATCTTATCGCTTCCAGGTCGCACGAGTTGATCGTACCTTGTCCATGCCAAATCATAAAAATGGCATCAAAACACAGTTAGTATCTTTACCAAGGAAGGGTCAACCTGTAAGGATGTTGTCAAGTCCAAATGTTCCACATGGTTCTCCATATCCTCATTATAGCAAGTCTCCAAAACATAATGACTAAGAATCACTGTTCACCATCTTTAATTTGCTTCTCTATTCATTCAGTTCCCTCAAACTAGGCCATCAGCTGAAGAGCTACCATTCTGTTTTGAGAGTTTCTATTGAGGGGATCATTGAAGTCTTGTCTTGTCATTATATAATCTCAGATAAGGCCTGGCCATGAGAAAGTATAGTTTAATATATAAGGGACTGGTTTGATAGAATGTGAAGAGCAAGCTAGCATGTGCAGCTTTCAAATGGGGGATTGTTATTCACTGAAGTCGTTTAACTTTTCCACCTTTGCATTGGTTTCCTTTCTTTCAGAATGTATTTTTTGTAAAGAAAAAAAAAGGGGTGGTGCTGTTAACTCAAGTTAGTCATAGAATTTTACATACTCATTCAACTATATACTTTTCAGTAAATACCTATCAATGTAATTTAGTGTTTTACATGTACGAGAAACATGTTAGAGCTTTGAACAACTTGAAAAGTGCTGGGTCTTCAAGGGTCTTTTCTTTTTGATGATTTTGGGCCTGCACTTTCTTGTTGGTGTGTCAAGTGTGTTGCTTGCTCCGAAAGAGCATTGTTGCTTTTATAAAATGGTTTCTCTCTATTGCAATTGTGTAATGCTTGCTACCTTCAACTTTCTCACTTGATCTTCTCATGTTTGACTCAAATAGGGACACCAATGCAGTTGTTCTTGGTTCTAAATGTAAACTGCTTCATTGCAATTTGCATGTAAATGGGCCTTCACAAGAGTGTTCAGGTGTCATTCGGCATGTTTATGAAAAGTGAAAACAAAGGAAGACGCGTGCAATTGAAGAATAGAGTTTGGATGCTTTTAATTGTAGAAAATTATTTAGAAAATATAAAAACTTTGAAATCTTTTTGAAAATGTTCAAATTTATAAGGTTAAATTAATTTGTTGGTTATAATAATTTCGATGACTTTTTAAATAAGTCCCTATGGTTCTAAAAGTTTATAATTATGTCCTCATATTTTTACATTTTTTTAAAAAAGTCCTTATTAACTTTCGCTAAACTAAAAGGACTTGTTTAAAACTCAAATAATAAAGAGATATTTAACCAACAATACAATTGAATAAGTTCTTATAATTTATCTAGATTTTTTAAATAGGTCTTTATAATATAGCAAAAGTGAACTAGTGTTTATGACTAAAAACCTATTTAAAATGTATAAAAAAAGACTGATTTCATATTTTTTAAATTATAAGAATTTAATCACAAATTTTTAAATTATAGAGACTTATTTAAAAAGTTAATAAAATTATAAGGATGAACAAATTAATTTAGAGTAAGAGTTCATTTTGGTCTCTAAAATTATATATATGCTTCATTTTAGTACTTGAAATTAAAAAATTAACAATTTAATTCCTGAAATTACAAAAAATGATTCAACTTAATCCTTTTGGTGATTCAATTTAGTCCATACAAATATTTTCTTAAGGACTAATTTAAACCAATTTTTACAACTTCAAGAACTCAATTGTTAATTTCACGCATATAACTTCAAGGAACAAAATGAATTTTTACTCGATTAATTTAACATATTTATGAGTATTACTTTAAATCATAGTTGCGACTTGTATATCGTAACTTTGGAATAAGGTGCCTTTTCCATCCCATTAAACTTGACAAAAAAATCATAATTCAATTTTAAACATATGCATGTCAAAAAATGAGGTTTAACAAGATTTTGGTCCTTATAATTTTTATTTATTTTGGTTTTGATGCTTATAATTTTATCTTTCAGATTTTAGTTCTTATATTAAATATTGATAATATCAATTAAATATTGATCCTTTTCCTCTCAGTCCTTATAGCTCCCAAAAACAATAAAAAATAAAAAATAAAAGATTAACGACACTGCATGCATTATGATATATTACTATCAAAGTTGAAAACATAAAATTTTATAAATAATGGTCATTGTCACCTAATCAGTTCATGAAGTGTCACACCAATTGAAAAACTCAAGCAACTACTCATCAATTTTGCCAACGAAGTTTTTTTTTTTTAATATACTTTTTTAATTTTTCAAAACTGCTCTACCCTCACTCTCGTCCTTCGTGAATTGCATCAAAACAGTTTTGCGGAATATAGCAATACTAAAATTGATTAGCTCATATTAATTTTAATTACTTATAATATAATTTTTAAATGATACATACATGTCCTAATAAAATTGTGTGTATAAACTTGAAAAGGTGTAGACAATTATTATAATAAATAAAAAAATAATCAATCATATAATTATTAAATTACGAATATGAATTTTTTTACTGCACCACAGATTAGAAATATGTTTAAATTTTGTATCACAATTATTTCTAAAATAAAATAAATTAGTTTAAATATATATATTAATAATTAATTAATTAATTTAAAATTATTATATTTAAAATTTGTGTAAAGCACAAATGAAATAACTAATTTATATTACTGAAACCAGATATTGGTCGTCCACTATAGTCATTATTATTATTATTATTATTGAAGGACACTATAGATTATTATTGTCAACTTTGAATAGAATGCATAAGTTGGAAGTCCCCAAGACTACTCTTGGTTGTATTTACTATTTTTTGGCTTGTCTTTTTGGATTCGGTTTACACTTGACGGCTGCCATTACAGTTATGTTTATGTTGTTTTATCACCACTACTATGCTGAAGTTAAGTAATATATCGAGATATTTGGTGTCACTTCAATTTCAATTCTTCATATAATTTTTCCTAATCTATTATGAAATATATGTTATTCCTCTCATATACGGAACTCTATTTTCTCATTTTTTTTGTGATATATTGTTAATTATAAGATTATTAGGTGCTTTTACCTTCTACACTCTTAATTAGATACGAAACATTACTAATGAATTTCAAACTTTTGCACTATAAATAAACTTCATCAATATTGGAATTAATTTGTCAAATGAGTCATGCATGTAATACTACGAGCTAAATTTATATACAAATAAAGACCCTTTTTGATATATAATTTGTTAATTGATTAAAATAATTAAGTTGTATTTATTCTAAGAAACCCCGTATGAAGAGCATACGCTTATTCTTTTATTGTTATATTGTTTCATCATCGTGGTTACCTCAAACTAATTATGATGATCTCTTTTTGTTTATTATTTTTTACCTTAAATTTTAAAAACTGAATCAAACTAACTAATGCTGCTTTTATTCAGTTTCAAACAATAATTCACTCCCTTTTCGATCTTTGTCAATCATCCATTAAATACAGAAGCAATACACATAACATAAAATGTAATACATAATTAAGTTGTTATATGCAAGCCATATTCACTAAACACTAGGCTCAACAAACAAACCAATACTTAGTTGCAAATGCTATTGCAAGTTAGTAACAATAAAAATAAAATAACAATAATATAAGAAAAAGAAGAAAGAGATTAATTTTAATATAAATCGTTATAAAGTATTTTATATTTTAAATTAATTATATTTTATTTTTATATGAACTTTAAAATAATTATAATGAAAGTTAAAAATATATTTTCTTATGTGAGTTAAAAATATAGTTATATATAATTATATGACTGCATAAAATGATTTTACATTAAAAATGTATTAAAATTAAATCTAAAATATAAAGTAGTAATATCAAAATTTTAGAAGACTTGTTGATGAGGCCTACCACAAAGGTCTTAGGATGCATCTTTAATCTTTGACACATAAAATACTATTGAGTCTTATAACCAAGTGTAATCCTCACATATTTTTTTAAATAAAAAAAAATTTATAAAAATTAAGAAAATTCACATTCTTTTTAAAATACAAATCAACCTCAATTTCAATTATTAAAGAGTTAAATGGGCATAGCCATATAGGTAATATGAACTATATGGGCATATATGCCCAGCCATATAGGTAATAAAGGGCCACATGGGTTGTATGGGCTATATGGGCATAGCTATATTGATATTAAAGGGTTATATGGCCTGGCAGATTCTGTGATGCACTTCATAAGTGAGGTACATCATACACCTTATGGAATAAATAATCAGATTTGAGAGTGTATAAATACACTTTGTGAGATTAATGGTCAGATGTAAAGGTATATTTGTGCACCCTCAGATCTGACCGTTTATTCCATAAGGTGTGTGACAAAATCCGCCTATATGGCCTATATAAGCATAGCTCTCATTTTTAGCAAAACTGAAAGGCAACATGGGCATAGCGATATAGATAACAAGCAGACTCACTTTATTACCAAGTACAGATCAGCTTCAATTTCAATCATTAATTCAGAGGGTCAAGGCCGAGGCTTGTTGGTTACATAATGCCTCATGAGTAATGGGTTTGATCCTGAGGATTTGAACCCTGTCCCTCCCCGCTCGGGTGGATCAGTGTGTATGACCGAAAAAGAAATCATTAATCCATGATTTATGCCATCAAATAATTACAAATTATACAAATGATTAAAATTAATTACCTCACATCCATATTTTGTTAATTATAAATCAGATTTTCAAACAATTATGCAACTTAATTACGTAATGTTTGCTTCAAAAACTGGTAAATCTGAATTTAAAATCACATTTAATATTCATTTCCCACATTAATTATCAAAGTCTGTTTCCTGAAAGTCAATTCACAACGTTGATAATACAACAAATATACCCTAAAATATAATGTTAATTAATAATTACTTCCCCACTGACAATTACACATATCCGTCTTTGCCTACTCCTGACTAATTTAGAGAGGACAGCTATGATAATCATACCCTAAAATGCAACTTTAATTAATAATTACTTTTACATCTCATTTGAAAAACTCATTTGAATTAAATATGCCAACTATTTTTGGCAAAAAATATTACACATATCACTTTTACCTACTCCTGCTAGTTTATAGAGAGGACAACTATTTCGTAACTATTAACACCTACTAACAAAAGCCAATTTAAACAAACAATAATGTAGTTATTTTAGTATTTTTCCTATAAAAAAAAAAGTGAAATCCCTTTTTTTTTTGGTGGGCTAAAAAAGAAAAAGTCTAACTGACATTACACTATTTTAATAAAACCCAGTACATGATATTTGCTTTTTCAATCACTTACCCAGTGTAATATCTATTTTCTAATTTAAATACCTCATTATCTATCAAATACATTTTTAAAACCAATCCAATGTTAAAAATAATCATTATGTGATAAGTGATAAAATTAACTTATAATAAATTTTGCAACTTAATTTAATAACTGCCAACATAATTGTTTGAAGATTTTATTGTCAAATCCCAATCAACATCAATATTATTATTCACTCCCTAAATTATACTTTCCGTTAATATTCCCTCCATTTTAATATATTAGTTAATTTGATCAAAGTGGTATATTTAAAAATTAATGTATTTAAATATAAATTATATATAAATACATTGATTTTCAAATATACCACTGGTAGATATATTGAGAGAGAGGAAGTAACATATCATACACCTAATTTGTCTTATTTAAATCAAATTCAAATTTTGTTGATTACAGAAGAGTATTACAAACAATCATATAATTTAATTACTCATGATTTAATACTAAAAAACCTCAATCCAAATTTTCAAAAAGCATCCTGTATTTATTTTGTTGTTGGTTACATCTAGTATTTCATTTTTATGTAAAAACTATTTATTTTGATTTCTCACATCAAATAACAACGCCTCTTTCTTCAAAATTAATTCAGCATTAATAATAATTATTATATCATAAATTATAACATTAAATAATATTATGTGTGTATTTGTTTGGGATTATTTAGATAAAAAATCACTTTTTTATCAAAAAAATATTTTTTTGTATATTTGGATAATTTTTTAAAAATAATCAGATTCTTAAAAAAATCTGTTTTCAATTTTTTTGTAAAAAGTTGAAAAAAATAGCTTCTAAAAAAAATCAATTTTCAACTTTTTTTAACTATATATAAAATTTAAACTCCAAAATTACTTTTCTTAAAAACTGAAACAAACGCATTCTATATATTACAGCTAAATGATTCTAATATATTAGCTTTGCTTTTCTTTTCTTTTCTTTTTCTTTTTTTTTTCAAAACTTTAAATCCAATCTGATTTATAAATTAAAAATGCAATATTTTATATTATTATTTGATCATCTTATTAGATATTATTTTCATTAATTTGGAACCTAAAAAAAAGAGTAACGCTCACTCCTGACAATTTCAGGGTTGGATAATTTGGTTCCCAACAAAAATAAATTATTTCGTTAGTTCCTAACAATGTCATCTGTCAGACATCCATTGGTCCTTGCCATTTTCCCTAACAGAGCTGCGTACGTGACATAATGTTGCATTTCAATACTACACCTTTCCACCAACACCACACCTTTCTCCTTCTTCTTAATCGCCACCACCACTATTCTTCTTCTTCTTCTTCTTTTCCTTCTTCACTACTCTACTCCACCAACACCACACCTTTCTTCCACTTCTTCACCACCACCACCACCACCACCACCACTCCTCTCACCTCGAAGCAGAAGAGTTGCACTGCCCTCAACCACCTCAAGTCCAAACTTCGATCAGTAATGTCCGATCTTTTGAGCTCCAATCTCATGCCCGCATGCACTCAAGGTCGGGATCAAGGTGTTGTTCATGCTAGCCCGGTGAAGCAAACAGTGGCTGGAGCACCAGTGGTTTTAAGGACACAAAATAACGTCATTTAAAGCTCCTGAAAAAGAAAATAGGATGACATTATCAGGTACTAGCAAAGTAATTTAATTTTTATTGAGGACCACATTGTTCAACCCTGAAATTATTAGGGACCTAATTGAAAATTGACTCTAAAAAAAAATAAATGTGAAACGGTGCTGATTCCACAACTTTCACAATTAAAAAAATTCGAAAAACCTTAAAAAGAAAAGAAAGGACACCTAACTAAAAGCCTACCCTACTTCTGTGGAAAAGAAAATTTGAAAGGAGCGCGGCCCATTCCGAATGAGAATGGGCATTTTCAGAAATTAAAAATAAAAGTTTTTAAAAGGAAAAGAGCGTGTTTGGAAAAGCTCTTTTTTGAAGAAAAAATATTTTTTTAAAAAATTCTTTTATGTATTTTCTAAGATGTTTTATTTTTTTTGAAGAAAAAGTACTTGTAATTAAAAAAATTACTTTGCTATTTTTTTTAAGTTAGTAATACCCAAATTCTAAAATAGTTTGAAGGAAAAATAATTTTTAATAAAATTATTTTTTAAAAATATCTTTTACCTCTATCAATAATTACAATTCATATTTGGTGCTTCTCCATGGTAGATAAATATTATTTTTTCAAAATTATTTGACAAAAAGTACTTCTAGTGTTGTTTGTTTATATTTCTCTAAAATAATAGAATCAAGTAGAGAGCTACTTCTTCCAAAAGTAAAAACAAAAGTAATACAAAAGAGAGAAAAATGACTTTAAATTTCAAATCCACTATATTTTCATACTATTTTATCATTCTATCTTCAACTTTTTCTTGAAAACACCACTTCTTATCACTAAAAAATATTTTTATATTTATCATATTCAAATAATTTAATAACTTTTGATTCTAATAAAAAGTACTTATACAATTATATCCAAACACAAAATAATTTTTTGCTTCTATTTCTTTTTCTGCTTTTAAAGAAATACTTCTCCCAAAATGTTAATCAAATGATCTATCAACTTTTTTTTTATTCTTACTAAACCTTAATTTTCTCTCTTTTTTTAAATGTTCTATTTTGTAGTTTGACTATAAAAAAGTATTTTTGTCTATTTTTATCAAAATAAATATATAAGTACTTTTAATATTTAAAAGTATTTTTCACATAATTTAGTTAAATATAAAATAATTTTTTAAAAAAATAAAATTTTACAAAAAATTTTAATAAGATGGTCATTTTTTCAAAAAGTTTATCCAAACTCACTCAATTGATCAATGGTTGGCCAGATTGTGAGTTCCTAGCCCATAATTTTATTGGGTTATATCCTGCTTCCATATCTCCCCCAGAGTGTCTTTTTCCCCTCGTATCTCATATCTCATATCTCACCCCAGCGATTTTATTTGGTCTATCTTCATAGATGATGGATTTATTTTGTCCCATAGGTTTGGTTTTTCTCCAATGAGTGTGACTATGGGCTTTTTCATTTGAAGACTCGCAGACTCTACTATTTTTCCAGTGCCGTTAATTGCTCTTGGCGATAATACTTGTTGGTGATATGTATTATTTTTAAATGGTCAAAACGTTGCCATAGCCTGGTATTTTTAGATTGGTTCTGTACTTGGGTATAACAAAAAGCAACCACATAATGAAGATAAAGAAAGAGATTTGCTGTTGACATCGATGAGGCCTATGGTGAGTGTGCCATGTCATGCATGATTTCTTCATGGAACTTACATAGTGCGCAATGAAAATGACCAATGCAAACACGCTTACGTTCGAGCCAGATGTTTTGATTGTTAATTTATTCCATTCTGTAGAATTTTTCTTGTCATGATTTATTTAATTAGCATACGACTAATAAGTTGTTTTAATCTTACAGTTTATTTCATAACACCGTCCCTTTTTTTTTCCCCCCAAATGACGCGGGCATAACAGATTAACACCAATCTTGATATTCACTTTACGTAACGAAGAGTCGCTAGTCTTTTTCAAGTACAATATATACAAATAGAAACAAAAACATAGACTTTCGTGAACCCCGTGATTATCAAGTCTATCGCAAAGTTGGGATAAGGTCCACATAGCACATTTACGCATCAAATATATTTATTATTTATAATATTAATTAAGAATTTAATTTGAATGTATTGTTAGTATAAATTTTTTTTATATAGACATCCAATTATAAATTATTACATCAGTAAATTTTTTTGATATAATCACCTATTACTTAAATGATCATATAAATAAAAGGTTTTGATTGGATAGTCAGTGCACAAAAATTAAACTCATTAATTAAATACATGTTTGAATCCTGATATAGATTATCACGAAAATAAATTACAGCAAAAACAATGTTAAGAAAAACGATAAAATAAAATAATTACGTTTCTTTAAGTGATAAATAAATAGAAATGATGATATAAGAATAATATTTAAGAAGAAATTTAAAATCCTTAATAATGTAAATATTTCAACAAAAAATTTAACGTGATATATAAAAATTTAAGTAAACCTAATGGTATAAAAATAAAACATAAACTTCTTTATATATAAATATTTTGCTTTTTTTTTTCTGGTACAGGAACTCTGTTTTTTTTAATAATAAAAGTAGTATGATGTCTTATTTAAATAAAAGCAATGATTTATCGTAATAACAAATACTTATAAATAAGTTATTAATGAAAATTATAAATAAGGATCGAATAAAAAATAATTTTATCAATGAATCAACCTACTTTCATTTTATATATAGAGTATAACCTTCCATAAACAATTACATTAAATAAATGATAAGTAAAATGTAAAATAAGATATTTTTATTGAGATATTATTTGTCGGAGAGTAAAAGCATATTTCGTCTCCAAGTTGTGAAATAACAAAAAAATTTAAACTACAATTTTTTTTACCCAGTTTAAACTACAAAACTTGAAATTATAGATTTTAGAAAAATATATTTTTAATATAAAAATTAATCAAATACTTTTAAAAAATAATTTATTTTTTATCCAACCTTATAATTGAATATTTTATTAGAGAATTTTTGAAAAAGATATTTCTTTGAAAATAATAAAAATACTCTTGCTCTCACAACCAAAACATATTTTCAAAAGTTTATGATAAAAAATTGTGGTCAAAACCATATTTTTGTCTCTAATGTGTTTTGGATTTTTGTTTTAACATTTACACTAAAAAATTTTGGTCTAAATTCCTATACATTAAAAAAATTTTAGTTTAAATCTCTATACAATTAAAAAATCACTAGAAAGCATTAATTTCTCCTAACATAACTAACAAGATATGATATGAGATATGGTAAAACATAAGGGAATAATAGTAGCCGTTGAATTTTAATTAATATGCATCTAATGGTACGGCCTAACTTTACTCCAATAGTTGGGGTGGGAATGCCAGCCATGATTCAAGATCACATTCACATACATACAAGGATTTAGTATAACTCTTTTTTCTGTAGATGTATATAAGCCCGTTTGGATTGATATTTTTCAAGAAAAATATATTTTTTTTAAAAGATATTTTTATAAATTTTTATAACTATTTAAAAGTAATTTTTTTAAAAAATATTTCAATTAAAAAAATTAATTTATTATTTTTTTAAAAATTAAGAATACCTAACTTAAAAAAAAATAAAAATAGAAGTAATTTTTAATAAAATTATTTTTAAAAAATATTCTTTATTTTTAATTAGAATTATAATATATATCTTTTTTATTTTTTATTAAATTTTAATTTTTTTAATATTTTTTTTAATTTGATCATAAAAAAATATTTTTATTTATTTATATTTAAATAAATTTATAAATATTTTTAATATTTAAAGATATTTTTCATATATCTATCTAAATATAAAATAATTTTTTTTAAAATTAAAACCCTATTAAAAAAATTAAAAAAAAAATCTAAAAACTTATCGAAACGGACTCTGTATATAGAGCAGTGTGCTTCAATCTTTGCTTCCTGTTCCCTCACTCCTTTCCCATTTCCTCTACAACTACAAGGTCCATTTCTCTTCTGCAATTCTTCTGCAATTCTTGTTTAGCTTCTTGGAAAATTAACCACTTTCTTGCCCTTTGAATTTTCTCCTGTACTGTGCTTCAGTTTGTGTGTGTGTGTGTGTGTGCACGTGTTACGTTCTTTAATTGTGTGTTTCTTGTTAAGGTTTGCGTTAATTTGTGTTTGCTTTCTGGGATTAACTCAAAATTGCTTTTTTCTTTTTCTTGTGCGGCGTTTGTTGTTTCTATCTCCGAAAATTCGATTTTTGCTTTTTGTGATTTGGTGAACTTTTTGGTTTCGTGGATCTGAAGGTTTGACTGGAAATTCATGTTTCACTGTTTCTGAGTATTATGGTTCTGTGCTTGCCCGTCTGCTTGCTTTGTTCTGTATAATTCCCAAGAAAAAAGAAGAAGAGGATCAAAATGGAGAAATTGTGTGTTAAACCTGTATACTTTTTGGTTGAAGGATGTGCGGACATCCAATCTAATTGTGAATTTATGAAAATTTAAATTTCATTTTGGGTACATAATTGAATTTTATTCTGCTGTCGTTTGGTTAGCCTGTTTGACTTTGAACTATCTTAGAACAGAAGAAGATATTTGATGATATAATTCAACTGTAAATATTTAAGGTTGTAATTGATAAATACTTTTCTTTTTTCATAAATGTAATTGATAAATTCTTTATTCATATAAAATATTAATATTCCTCAGTTTTGTTTCTTTTTCTTTTCTGAAACAATTCTCATACATGCTTGAAAACAAAAACTTGGAAGATTCGTTTGTAGCTTTATTCTTTTGTTTGAAATTTCTTCTTAAGTTTTTTTACCCCATGTATCTTAGTTTTTTGCTACGATTCTTCTTGATTTTTTTTTTTTCTGGGGTAAAATTCTGCTTGACTTTTACTCACTGTTCGGTAACTTTTTTAGTACATTTATGACAAAGAAGTTTGGATCTATGGCCTCTTGCAAATTATCCAAACCTGTTGTGGAAAAATGCATATTTTCATTAAGTGTGATCTAGTTTGCTGAGTTGTCCTATTCTGTTGCAGAATTGAAGGATGGGTCAAGCATTTGGTTGCTATCAAGTGGATCAGTCATATGTGGCTATCAAGGAACATTTTGGAAAATTTGATGAAGTTCTGGAACCTGGATGTCATTGCTTGCCTTGGTGTCTTGGTTACCAGATAGCTGGTGCACTATCACTACGTGTGCAGCAACTTGATGTTCGATGTGAAACCAAAACCAAGGTAGAGTGCTTCCTTTCCTCTACCTTCTCTGTTTCATGGTGCTATTACTTATTTTGTCCTGAAATCACGTTTTATATAGTGAGTAGGAGTTCTGGTTGTTTTGATATGATTTCAAATTACTTTATCAAAAATCTTGAGAAGATTCTATGCTTAACATTAGCCAAATTTATGCTTGTTTGACAAAAATAACCATTTGTCAGCAAGATTTGTTGGTGTATTTTTCATTTGCAACTTTTTTAACTTAACTAAAAGAATTTTGTTGATGATACATTGTTACTGCCTTACTGATTATCATTGGTCTAACTAATGAATAGTGTTATGTGTATTTTGAGGTTGAGGTGAATACATGTCTAATAAATTTTGGATGCTCTTCTGTTTTTTCCCTACCCTGTTCCTTTTTCTCTTGATCAATTTGTTTCTTTTGATTTATGTTCCAGGAAATTTCCTTCTCTGCTTCTAACATATCATTTTTACTTCAAGATTTGGAAAAGATATTGTGAAATCATATCATTCTAAATGTGGATTTATGTTTCCTATGTAATTTATTATGTTATGTTGTTAGATTTTGACTGTCATTTACTTGTCAGGATAATGTCTTTGTCACCGTGGTTGCGTCCGTGCAATACCGTGCTGTGGCTGATAAAGCATCTGATGCCTTCTATAGGCTTACAAACACAAGGGAACAGATTCAATCATATGTTTTCGATGGTATGTGGAGTGACTTTTCTGCTTTGTTCTGCTACAGAAATGCTGCATACCTGCAATCAATTCGCTTGCTTCATTCATGGTTTTCTTTTGCGGATTATTTTACTTTTTGTGGTGCTGTGTTATAGCATGATTGATAAATCTGTGGCTTGCTTCTTTAAAAGCTGCTTATATTTCATTTCTTCAGTTATCAGGGCCAGTGTGCCAAAGTTGGAGTTGGATGCTGTCTTTGAGCAGAAGAATGATATAGCAAAGGCTGTTGAGGAGGAGCTTGAAAAGGTATTTATTCTTGTCTACAATCTCTTTTGTTTACTCTTTCCTTTCTTAATATAAATATTACCTTACCCCAATAGATCAGTGAAGGTTGCAATTATCCTTATTAACAAGTTAATTCAACCTTAATGTTTTAGGCCATGTCTACTTATGGATATCAGATAGTCCAGACCCTCATTGTTGATATAGAGCCTGACATTAATGTCAAGAGAGCGATGAATGAGATCAATGCAGGTAACATGTTCTATTTCCTTGAGTAAAACATTTTTCTATATATTTAAGAATATATTTATGTTACATTAGGTGTGCACACAGATGTTGTGCTTCGCTGTTTCTTTGTTTTTGCATTGGTTTGAACGGTATAGATGCCCTTTTGTATAAGCATTTTTTGCAGCGTGGTTTGCTTTTTAGCCTTATGCCTGTAACCTCAGTTTTCAGGCAAAAATATCACAGCTTCTCTGATAAAATAAATTAGGATCTATAGTTTTTTTTCCCCCTTTCTATTTTAATCATGGAAATATCTGTATTGTGGTCTTGCTAGTGGGCTATTCATGATTGTAAATTTTGATTTGTTATTGTGATTGTGCTTATATCCTGATCCTGTTTGCTTTTTGCTCAACAGCTGCTAGACTAAGGTTGGCTGCAAACGAGAAGGCCGAAGCAGAAAAGATACTGCAGATTAAGAAAGCTGAGGGAGAAGCAGAGTCCAAATATCTGTCAGGACTTGGTATCGCTCGCCAACGCCAGGCCATTGTTGACGGGCTGAGGGACAGCGTGCTTGCATTCTCTGAGAATGTGCCTGGAACAACAGCTAAAGATGTCATGGACATGGTACTGGTGACTCAGTACTTTGACACTATGAAGGAGATTGGTGCATCTTCAAAGGCATCATCTGTGTTCATACCACATGGCCCTGGTGCAGTGAAGGACATTGCTGTGCAGATCCGGGACGGTCTCCTTCAGGCCAATGCTTCACAGAATTTAATTTAAGCTTTCCTGGAGTTGTAAATAACAAATACCATAAATAACAAATACCATGCTTGCCAGGTTTTGTTTGTGGGGTGGAGTTGTAAATGACAAATAATTTGCATGTTAGGTTTTGTTTGTGGGTGAATTTTTAATCATAGATCAGGGAAATACTTCTTTTGCCTTGAATCTTTTGTCTATCCGTTTATTATACTGAAGGAATGAATAGCATAATGTCTAGTTTTATATTCTAGGTGCTAATATACAATTTTGAATGTATAGCTGTGGATAGTCTTATGCAAATTGCCTGCCAGTAGTCATATTATTAAAGGTTTGTTGTAAGATTTATTTAAGTACTTTTCTTCAGTCCTATAGCACACTGAATCACCTCTCTTTGTTGAAACTTGCAAGTGCCACTTAGTTTTTAATTTTAAGGAGCTTCATGAATAGGCATTTCCTAATCTAACTCCTCCACAGAGATTGTCTGATATCTGCCCTATTTTAACTATATTTCTTCTTCTTCTTCTTCTTCTTCTTCTTCTTCTGATTATTATTATTATTTTTAATGATTCTCACCTCAATTTCATTCTATTGGAAACGATGATCGCGATTTGTTAACTGATTGTTGTTAAACAATGCAAAATGATGACCTGTCAATGTTATCATTCAGGAAGAATATGAATTTAGAATTTGAATTAGCCCCAATAAAGGAGATATAAACAAGGGTTACTGATAGTCAGCCAAAAACTCAGAAAGATCTAAGCCTACATTTCTTTAAGTATTAAATTCCACTCCTAAGCCGTGTGAAAGTCTTGTATTTGGTGTTACTTTACCTTCTCAACCGGTTTTGTAGCCAATAACAATACCATTGGCTTAAAGTGCAAGTGGCATGATTTCTTTGTTGAACTTGGTGTCGAAGCATGATTACTTTGGTGAACAACGTACTGAAGCATTTTTCAAAGCTGTTGGGAAATATGAAATTGAATGGTCAACTTATTAATGAATTCGGAAGATACAAGCAATCCATATTAAAAATTGGATAGTGTTCAAATTCAATCCAACCTAATTAAAACCACTAACTAATCAAAATTGCACAAATTTAAATTAGATTGGATTTTATTTTTTACAAATTATATGGATTGGATCAAATTTTATATTTAATTTTTAAAATTGATCCAATCCAATTCAAATTACATAATATTATATAATATAATTTTTTTATTATTATTAAGTTTATACTATTACTTATCATAATTTAAATTTATTACATAATTATTTATTTATTTATTATTTTTACTTCAATAATATTTTGTAAATATTAAATGAGTTATTTTTATTTATTTATTTTATTGATTTATATTACTTTTATTTTATAATATTTTAAATTTTAAATTTTATTTTTTTTCAAAAATCTATCAAATCGATCCAATCCAAACCGTACTGCGAACACCCCAATTAAAACCATTGATAAGACAAAATAAGGCAGAAATGAAAGAGCAACGTAATTTGCACATCCATACCATTTACTTATATTGTAAGTAACAACAATAAATTGCACTCTAGTATTTTTGAACAGTTCAAATTATGTGTATATTTCACTTGGTATTTATAATTTCATAATGAATATGAACAAAGCAAAAACGCTATAACTTAACTCCTGAAAAAAATAATCTAATTTTGTTTAAATGGCGTCAAACAATTTATCAAACCAACGACATAAAACATAGGTTGCTATGTTTTTGTAACCACAGATGCCGCTCTATGTCATGAAAAGACGCGAGCAAGATCTTCTTGGTAGTTTCAATAGAACAACGTCGGATACGTAGCCAAAGCATATCCCCTTTGGCTTCATCTGTGTGATAATAGTAACATCCACCGATTACCATTAACAAAGATTAGAGGTTGCAAATACAAAAATTATTGCAATATTTTTGTTGTCACACTAAGAAAGGGGAAAGGAAAAGTGGAAAACCAATCTTTCTGGCTTCCAGCAGAGCAAGATGCCCCCCATAATGGCCATATTGATTGGAAACTTTGGTACAATTCCATACAAGTGTCGAATATATTCAGCTTAGTGTCCAAATTCCTGCTTTAGAAGAAACATTGCAACTTTTTTCTCTGAATAATTATTGCCATATAACACGAGCAACTAAATGGTCAAAATAAAAATGGAGATGCTCCACCTTATTTCACCATTAGAAGAAAGAAAGACACGTGTTGCCACTTTGTTAATGTCATTATGAAAGGCAGTTTATATAAACAATAATTTGAACAAGCAGAAAATACATATGGATGATGTGCTAATTTTGGATAGCTAGTACCAGGGTTGGAGCACAAAGATTAAGATCATTTCATGTTATTTATTAGCAGAAGATCGTGTTGAGAATCAAAGATACAAAAGCAAAATTTATACAATTCAACATGAATAATAGTAAATCTTATTATAACAAAATTTGTCTTCGTATCTATTTATCATCTTATGACCTTATCATAGTTTTATAACCCGGATATGAGGTTAACTTCATCAGAAGGCTAAGTCACTAGCTGGAAAAACTTAGATAAAAGATAAAACTTTTTAAAGAACATACTTTATGAAAGGTGAAACTATATTTACATCCTTCATATTTTATGAAGATTTTAATTTTGTCCTAATTTTTTTTTTAATTTTTTTTATTTATATCTCTAATATTTTCAAAATACTTCAATCTTGCCATTTTACTAGACGACATCCAAACCATAAACAAAAAAGGCTGATATAGAGATTAGGTTACATTTTCCCTTTTGATAGATAACATCCACATCATCCGCCAAGGCAAATATGTTTGTAGGTTTTTCTTTTTAATGTAAATTCCCTGTAACACTTAATTAATCTTTCTCTTACTAAAATTCGTATTTAAAGCTTTCTCTTATAGAATTAAAGGTAAACAATCTCTATTGGTGATATTTGGACACCACTAATATTATAATATGATCTCAACATCAATTTTTTCCATTTATAATGTGGATGTCATCTATCGAAAAATAAGATTAAAATATTTTAAAAATATTATAGATATAAAGAGAACAAAAAAAAAATTTGAGACTAAACAAAAACCTTTGTAAAATATGAGGGACGTAAATAAAATTTTACCCTTTATAAAAATACCTTCATGTTTTTAATAGAATGAAACTTATAATATTTAAAGGATATTTGGTTTAAGCTTATAACCTAATTTAACATAATAGCTTAGATATAAAAGAGAATTCCTAAAGGGTACATTAAATAACTCCGTGCATACCGATCATGATATATATATATATATATTGCATAGAATAAGGAAAACCTTCACTTCTAAGCATTTTTTTTTTTGGGGTCTTTGACCACCGTTACTATGTTGACTTTTAACCCACTCACTGAGTGTCGTTCAACCGTTCAATTAGCTAAAGAATTTATTTAGGGCCGGCCTCTTCTAGCATACGTTTATTCATTTTTAGGGATCGAATCCAAGATCCCTAGTTAAGGTCTGGAACTCATTACCACTCCAACTATCTATATGTTGACAAGCCAAATTAATTTAAAATCATTTTGATAAAAAATTTATTTATTTATTCTTTTTAAAAAAAGAATCAAGGCAATCCAAGTTGGCCGGGTCATTCGGATTGTCCAAGGTTATTGAATTTAACCGTGTCAATGCAAATCTAACGTAAGGGTGTGTTTAAAATATACGTGTTGATAAAATTATTTTAATAATTGATTATAATTATAATAATATGAATAATGTTAAGTGAATATATTTTTTATAGGACATTATACTGATTCATATCTCATCTATCATTGGATAGAGTGTTGACTCCACTTGAATTAGGTCTTCACTCCATCCAATAGGTTCACACCTCATCCAATGGTGGATAGAGTGTGAGTTGACAAAATATCTCATGAAAAATAAGTTTGGGTCCATATCCCATCTAATGGTGAATTGGATTCACACCCCATCCAATGGTGGATGAGGTGTGGGTCGATACGATATCCCATGAAAGACATGTTTGGATCCACATCCCATCCAATAGTGGATGGAGTGTGAGTTGACACAGTACCTCATAAAAAGATATGTTCAACTATCATTACTCATAATAATATTTTTATAATTGATTATAATAAAATTAATTTTTTTGTGTAGATGTATTAACTAGAAAACTATTTTAAAAAGATGCATTTTATTTAAATTACATGAAAAGAATTCACTTTTGAATAATAAAATACTAAAATGTGTATAAAATAATTTATTCAAGTTATATACTATTTAGAACTTAAGGTTAATTTGATGAAAAAGTCATAAAACCTTTTTGAGGAAAAAAAAAAGGTTTTGTGAATCGTGAATTTTAAGGGGATGCTTGCCAACTTGAAAAATTAAGTTAATATGTATACAAAGTAGAGTTAGTTATGTTGTATAAAATGAACTAATTTTTTATTAAATATTATTTAATTCAATAACTTAAAATTAGTTTTAACATATGTGCTATTATTCTTTACCTCTTTATGTTAAACACGTTATTAATAGCTTGTTTGGAATGATAAAATGAGATGAAATTGAATTCAATTTTATTAATAATTAAATTCAATTGTATTATAATTTGAATTCTTGTATTTAAAATAAATTAGCAAATTATAAAATTAAATTCATTTATACTATTTGAAATGTATATAAAAATAATTTAAATTCTTTATCTTGACTATCTATTAATAAGACATCATATTTTAATACTACACTCAATTATTCATTAGATAATATGACACCATCAAATAACAAAAAAATAAATAAATAACACAAAAAAACAGTACCAAAAAAAAAAAAAAAACAAATAAACGCCAAAATTCCTCCATGAATAAAACAACTTTGGACACGCTACTAATTGAGGAATGATCGAATAAAACAAGGTGTTTTCATTTCTCAGAAGTGCATGGATTAATTTTTTATTTTTGACTTATTTGATATGATTGAATCCAAAATACACCACATCCACCCATTAGCCACCCGTGGTCCATGCTCCACGATACCTTTTATACCTTAATTAATCAACTCTCTTGAATACAGACCAATAAAAGCAGATCAAGCTAGTACATAAAAACGTGAAAGATATTCCACGCGGATGGTTCCAATTAACTACGATCTAGCGAAAAAGGGAAATTTTGAGGGTTTGCGGTGGATACTTACAAGATGGAGCAATGGAACTGGTTTGAAGAATTGAGCCGCACCCTCTTGACGAGAAGTTTTGCAACCTCTCTTGCAAAGGGAATGGCGTCGAGACCGAGGAGAGAGAGAGAGAGAGAGAGAGAGAGAGAGAGAGAGAGAGAGAGAGAAATATTCTTAGGTCGAGGGTAATTTTGATATTTGATCTTTAATATCAAATACTTTAGGTTAAGAATCGTAAATTAGATTTATTTTAATCTAATTTACTTTTGGATCTTTTAAAAGAATTGAATTCTATTCAAATTTTAATTTTACGCTATTAATTAATTCCAAACTAAGAAATTGAATTCAATTTCTTGAATGAATTTAATTCTTAGACTTTCCAAACAACATATAAAAAGCCAATTTGGCTTATTTTCTTATCTAATAAAATATAACATTACTAACACAATCTTAATTTGTGTTTCAATATGATAAGGAGATCCTGTTGTTAATATAGAACGTCTAACCTTGTGTTTCAATAGGTGGATGGCGGTGAATGGAGGGGTGGCAAATGATAGCAGCTAGCGGTGGCAGATGACAGTGGTTAGCAGCATCAAACGGTGGCGACTAGTAGTCATAGTCTATGGCGGACGATTGACAAGATCAATGAAATAAAAAAAGAATTGGTGCAAAATGAAAATAAAATAGCGAGAAGAGATAAAATAGAAGGAGAAAAATTCAGAATAAAATAAGAATCAATTTGAAATTGATTTTTTGGATAACTAATTTTAAACTCAAATTAGTTCAAATAAAAATTAATTTTAAAATATTTAAGTAGTTATCAAATAACGATTATTAAATACTAGAGCCTATAATACCTAGCTCCAAGTTCCCTAGTTTGCCAACCCCTCTTTTTTTAAGTTTTCTTTAAAATTTTAACTGGACCACGTTCAACCATGCCTCTTATGTTAGTCAATAAGATAGGTAATTGCTCCTTAACAATACACTCACCCATGGCGAATTTGACAGCTTAAAGAGATCATCTATAAGAAAGCTCCAAATCAAAGTCTAAGAAATAAAAAAGAAGCCAGAAGCTGAATAAAGGGATAAGGGCTGTTATGAGACGTAATAATAAGATAAATTCTTAGGAGCAACTTGAGGCCTATAATGTTGAATTTCCACGTGAACACCTCATCGATTGTTACGTACAGGAGAAGCAAGGGACGGTAAAGGGGTGGAGGCCAAAGCAAATTGCAGGAGCCCAAAATGGCAAAACATACAAACTTGCAAAAAAATTAGTCTTTGCAAGTTGGCAACAACGAAAAATGAAAGCAAAAGCAAGAAAATATTCTTGGTTCATCACATGCAATGATGGAAGGGGGAAGGATTATTGCAGAAAAAAACAAGATACAAATTCTCGGAAGTCAAAACCTCAATATTGAGCATCAATCCTCAGTTTAACAAAGAGGCTTGCAAAAGCTAGTGATTTAGGGGTAACATTTGGTTTATAGAAATCATCTATTACTTATTTATACAACGTTGAATTGCTCCAATGCAATCAAAACACCATGAACGCGTCGTCCGAGAGAAACAACCTCAAGAAAATGATTCAGTCTGACAGACAACTATGTGCTTCCTAATGTCTATCTCTGCTCTTGCCAGAATGGCTCAAAATCCCTTAGGGTTTGAGAGCCAAAGCCAATCCAACCTTAGCACTCTTCTCAATGGCCTTAGTGTCAACCTCCCCGGAAACGGTGAAGAATGATTTGGGACGCCACTCATGCTGGATGAGAGCACTTGCCTTGCCGGAGTTGTTGACACGTGCCTTCACTGTGGTCAAGGGATCTAGTGCATGCTGGGTGCCAAGCGTGAGGGTATTCTCATTGGTTGAGAATCTGTGAGTCACCTCAGCACCAAAAGCTGTGTTGGCCAAGGGGTTGACCAGATGGTAGTATGAAGCATTCAGGGTATCACCTTTGTCATTCCTGCATACAAGAATTCATCATATGGCATATCAGTGCATATTACCAATCAGCTCAAACACAGGCCTAAAAAGGAGAGTGCATTAAGTATACTTAAAACAGGCAAATACTACAACAAAGCCTTAAAGTATACTTAAACAGGCAAAGACTACAACAAAGCCTTAAAGTATACTCAAACAGGTAAATAGTACAAGAAATAGGTGCCTTTATTAAAGGTAAACAGACAACTCAAAAAGACGAAAAAATAGTAAGGCAAGAAGCCAAGAACAGCTATAATGGAGCTCACCAGGTTAATTAATCAGCTGTGGAGCCTAAGAAAGTTACAATAGTACTTTTCTCAAAGTTATTGTAAACAAAACAAGCTCAAAATTAACTTTAGACTAGATTAGTTTTAAAACTCCTTAGCACTCACATGTAAAAAGCTAACTTGTAGAAGTTAGAATGAAATAAACAAGGACACTGCCAATGAGGCAACAATTACTCACACAGTCAAAGATGCAACCAAGTCGACATTGGTGAAGTTCAATCCAGCATTAAATTTTGTTAACTCCCCAATTTTGGTGTCATAAGAGAGATCAGTACCAAGAGCAACTACATCAGTCCCTACAACACCAGAAAAATTGACAATTGGATTTGCTGTCAACCCAACACTAGTGCTTATTCCAGCGTAGTCATGCAAGTACTGAACTTCCACCTGTTTCACAACACAGACAAAAATTAAACTTATTGCCCATGGAAGATATGTTCAGGATTTTTTATAGTTCCAGTGAAGTTCATTTCTCAAATTAGTAATCCATGCTTTTCTTTGGAGAGGAAAGCTTTTCATACAAAATGAATATCTCACCTTTCCAGACCTTTGATCAGGAACTCTGAAGCTGAAGATAGCCTTAAGACCAGGAGCAGGCTCATTAACAGTGATAGTCGTGAAGAGCTGGAATGCATAAGCAATATCAACTTTAGTGACATATACATAATAGAATAAATCTGAGTAACTAAAGAAGATTCAAGCAAATTGATCACCAAAAAATGCATCAATATCGCCCTGACAGGGCACCAGCTTTAAATAAAAAAGAATACAAGGTTAAGATGCACAATGCATACAAACAAAACCCCTTAAATACTGCCTACATATTTCATTGCCTCATTGCTTATATCTAAATCAAGCTTTAATAAGAGTATTGGATATTTGTCCTAAACCAAAATTTCAATAGTTAAATATTTACACATAAAGATAATACATGACCATCAAAGTTCGCCGTATCAGCCTTTTGAAACTGAAATCAAAATCATAAAAAAATCTCACTGCATGAATATTACGGATATTTGCATACAGACACAATAAAAGAGGGAATATGCAGACACACCCTTCAACTTCAGCCTGTAACTAACCAAAGCCCTCCAATTACAATTTAACACTATCATCCACCCAAGAATTTGATTTGAAATTACCCACTTTCAATAATTTGTTTGGTAAACCTGAAAGTAGTAGTTGGCAAATTCGATAGCAGTTTTACCTTGCACTCATCGTATGGCCCTTTAAGCATAAATTACTAGCTGAATAGTTAGAAGGGCTTGGCTAGACTTGTGCAACAATTGAAAGGGCGTGAATTCAAAACAATTAGAAATTGCCGAAAGATAAAGATAAACCAACATATTGAAATTGTCACAAAACTACCTTGCAACGTAAAATTTAAAAAAAAAATAAAAAAAAGAAAAATCAACCACCAAAATTGGTTTCATAATTCTTACAAGCAAATCAGAAACAAGCCAATACAGAGAACAACAGAACAAAACATCCAAACAAGAAAATGGTAAGCTTACATTTGAATCAGTGTCAACTTTGATATCAGTGGTGATGTTCTTGTTCTTCAACTGGGTGTTAACATCAGCCACAAAAACTTCACCTTTCTTGATCCCTGATGATGTTATAACCTGCAGCAGCAGAATAGGATTCCATACTAAGGGTCCATTTTCAAGGCATGTAACTACACCTAGCAACCAATCAATCAAGTCCCCGACAATTCACATTTGAATAGTAACCCACAACACATCATCGTTATCACAATAATGCCTCTGAAAACAATCCCTAAAAGTTGAATAATCCCTACACTACGCACAAATCTTTCCAATACAACAGTCATCCCCTACCTACTCAAAACAGCTCCAACATCAATTGCGAAATTGAATAATCCAGCTCAATCAAACTTGAGAATGAAGTCAAATTAAAAAAAAAAAAAAAACTCACAACTCCAGTGGGTGAGTAAGTAGTGATGGTGAACTTCTTGTCACTGTGGTAATCCTTGAATAGCAGATCTACATCAAACCCAAAACAAACGTAAAATTAAAAACACAATACCAATGAATTAAAATACATAAAATCAGATACAGAAAATTTTATCCAAAAAAAAAAAAAAATCCGATTAGAGAGGGGAATTGAAAGAGAGAGAGTGTACCTCTGGCTTTCTTGCCAATGTCAGAGTAGAGACCAGGACCCTTAACCATGGCTTCTTCTTCACAGATATCAAATTGGAGATGGAAAGAGCGAAGAGGAAGAACCAGAGTGATCTAAACGGTGCAAATAGAACCCCTCGATAGGTACATATAGATATATATAAATAATTGCCGAACCGAAACCCTAATTTCAGAGATTTGTTTTTTCAATTTTTTTAATTGTTTATTGTTTTTTGGGTAAAATATGTGGACCGTTCGATCTGGTAATGGAGTGCGCTTTGGATAGTTGTGGCAGTCGGATTGATGTCTTTTAACTAATTTGGGTGGATTTGGGATTAAAATTATTATTTTTGAATGATTTGATTTGGATGTTAATTTCGAGGGAAGGGTCGGAGGTTTAAATGGCTTGATGAACAAGCAATAGGGCTACGTGCTAATTCAAAATTTCTTTTGCTCCCCTTATCATTTCTTTTCTTTTCCTCCAAGCTTGGTTGGATTTCAATTTGAACAAGAATAACAAAAAAAAGAAAATAGTTATAGAGAAAAGTTTTTTGGACCACTCTTTCTCTCAAACACCCAACACCCTTATCTCTATCTCTCTCCTCTCTCCTTTTACTTTTTCATTTTTCTTTTTCTTTTATAATTTTTTTTTTCCAAGCATGTGAGTGGGTGTTGAGGGTGTCTAGAGTTGAGAGTGGTACAAATAATACCCCTCATAGTTATACAATTAAGTTAAGAGTTTATGTGCTCATTTTAGATGTAAATGGCAAATAGGCCAAATCGTTTGCCTCATCTTACCGTGTCACAAGATGCCCGGGGGTACCGCAACAAGAGGCAACAACAAATATTGAAAAAAAAAAATTCAATGGAGTCGTCATCGATTTTTATTATGGAAAAAAATAAGAAAAATCTTTTAATTTTATAAAATTGGTCTTTTAAAGAAATTAAATTCAAGAGTCTATTTATGTATAGGAAAAGGTGAAAACTTAATCCCATTATACACCAAATATATCCATTTTAAAATGGTAACCCTGAAGTTTGTTATGCAAATTAATTTATAATTGTAATAATCTTTATTTTTTTCCTTTGAAAATAGAGTTTAATTGGTATACACTGACAGTGTAAAATAGTTTTACACTATCAATCAATAGAAATAGGAGAAAGTGAGAAATTATGATGGGTCCCTCATTTTAATGGGTGGTTATTTGTATAAGTTGACACCTTCCACTATTTTTATTAGCTGACAGTGTAAAACTATTTTACACTGTCAGTATATTTAAATTAAATTCTTGAAAATATAACAAAAAAGAAAGAAACTATTTACAAAAGAAAAAGAAAACATAATTAATATGATAACTATTTATAAAAGGAAAGAAAAGCAAAATTGATATGATAATTATTCCAAAAAAACAAGATTAATATACAATTATTTACAAAAGAAACAGAAACTTATATAACAATTATTATTTTCAAAAGAAAAAGAAAGTAAAATTAATGTTATGATTATTTATAAAAGAAATATAAATTATTATAACAATTATTTACAAAAGAAAAAGAAAGTAAAATTAATGTTATAATTATTTAATGAATTAAAATTGAACAAGATTTTAGAAAATTTAATTTTTGATTTAACAGAGATTATCCGCTCCTACGTATTCTCTGGTACAATAAAGAATTCAAAATCACGTAGTTCTTGTAGAAAATAATTGTCTATTGGTTAGTTTTATTTAAAGAAAAAGATTTTTTTTAAAAAAAAATCACAATCCACTCTTACACAGGATTTTAGTATAGCATGAACTACACAATAAACTCTTACAATCTTTTATAACTCTTGAGGATAGTTAAACCATACATCAATGTCATAAATTTATTGCGTGGATGGAAAAAGATTTAAAAAGATTTTTTTTTCGTTATTGTTATTTCAAAGGAAAGAAATAGAAAAAAGAAAGTTTTGATAAAGATGCAATATGACAACAAAGGATTCCAAAATTAATATACATGAATTATTTTTTTATGACCAAAAAGAAGTGATCAGCTTTTGTTTTTTTTTTACTTTTAATTTTAATTCAAACATAACCCAAAAACTAGTCTTTTATGTTATTATTTTCTCAAAAGAAAAAGAGAAAAAAACAAATGAATTTAGAAGAAAAAAAAAATACATACATAATTGACCCTAACACTATTTGACCTTGCTAGTGGTGGTGGCTGTGTGACGTAGTATCCATGAACAACGAAAATGTTGTGCTTGGCAATGTGATGCGACTAGAGAAGAGGTGACAGTGGCAATCCTAGTGGGACGCAGCGGCTTTGCAATGCAAGTGTGGCATATGTAATGAAAGTTAAAATGCAGCCATGAACGAGAAGAGGAATAAAAATATACTTGTGCTTGATCCAAAAGAAAAGTTGATTGTGTATCCTTCTTCCTTGCTTTAGTGATGCAATGGTGCTGTAATGCTCAGGCTTCTGATCTCTGCATTTGTTTCTCCGAAAAAGAACCCCCCTCCTCTGATTAACTTGCTCTATTTATATATATCGGAGGGATTAATTGCAATTAAGTCTGATTCATTCTAATTAAAATTTTGCCTTAATGATGATTCACAAAATTGATCTTTGATTTGTAGAGACATGCCTAACCAGATTATGCATGAAATTAATAGATGCTGACCAAATTTTGTTTTTATTTATTCTGATTTGATTTTCTTCTTTTGTTTTTTTTTAATTTTATGATTGGGCTATTCTTTTATTCCAAAAAGCGACTGGGCCAACCTTTTTTTTCCTTTCTCTCTTCTTCTGTCTTTCTCTTCTTCTTTTTTTTTGTCTCGAGCAAAATATGGTGTTCACAACGGGTTAGGCTTTAAGCAGGGCGGAGGCATTAATAATTTTGGTTGAATATGCCAATCTGCCTTGCCCTGCCATGGTTTGGCAGATAGGAGGGTTGGTCGGCCAGAAAAATAGAAAATAAAGAAAAAAATTTTTTTATATGAAATAATTCATCTAATTTTTTTTTAAAAAAAGAATGCAACAAAATAACATCCATACAAAGAAGCTCATTCTATTTATTTATCAACCATTAAACTATTTACTCAATTTAAAAAAAAGTTAAAAATCACAATTCTTAATAAGAATAAGATGAAATTTCTAATCAAAATAATCACATAAGAGAGACTTACAAGCCAATATTCAAACCAAAACCCATTAAAAAATCCACACTCCATGAATTAACGATGTCCACAACAAAGTATAAATTTATAATCAATAAAACAATGACATATCCATAAAGCATAAATATAATTAATAGCATAGTCCAAAAAAAATAAAACTATGAAGTACACCAATGTTACATAAATAATAACAAAAAAGACCCAAATATTGTGTGTGTTGTGTGTTGGAAAAAAAAAAGATGAAAACAAAAAAAAAGTGATTCGTTGGCCAAACCTACCTTGCCCCGCTTCAATCCACAGATCAAGCAGGGTCAGTTATGCAGACTAAAATTTTTTTGCAGGTTGAAAATATCAACCCATCTTACCAAAAATTGTAGGTTATGCTGGTCAACTCAACGAGTTCAACTGGTTTTGCCATCTTTTTAGAATCTTCTTGATGTCTACTTTAAATTTCATCTTTAGAAAAGAAAAACAAAAGTTATAATAACATTCAAGTTGTATACCAACGTTTAGTCGATTTAAGTGATTTAGCATTTGTTCCCTTTAAATAAGATATTGGATTCGAGCTTTACCTCCATGAGTGTAATAATCATACTGACTAAATAAATTGAATATACCAACAGGGATTAGATCTAGCGAAAAGGGCTAGTCCCCCACATGTGATAAACTATGGGTCGAATTGCAAATAAAAGAGGTGTCCACATTAAAGAATTGAACAAGGATATTACTTAAATAAATTTTAAGTGAAATTCTATAAAGTTAATTTTAAATAAATTGTTAAGGATGTTTATTCAAGCTGGTCCGAGCCAACCCATTTGAGATAGCTCATTATGAGCTAAGTATAATGTGGACTAACAAATGTTGGCCTAATCCAATTTTGTGCAAGCCACAAGTCAATTGAGTTAGCTCGCTAGATCATATTTTCTTTATTCATTTATATAGTTAAAGTATAAAAATATTAATTTATATTATAGTGAGATGAGTGAAAGAGAGGTAGAGCAAAGGGTGAGTGCCGTATCTGTGGAGGGATATTGGAGGAGGGAAGGAGAGTTCAAAGGATCAAGTGGAGCAAATGGCTAGAAGGATGAGCAATGGCAAAGGGCTTGAGGCTTTACGTGAAGGAACACAGCTCCATCCGTGGAGGAAAAGAAGTGTTCATTCCAAGATAACGTCTTAGGAGATAAACAACCTCCTAGGTACACTGGAAGGATGGGGATAAGCTCTTTCACCCATTTGCCTTGATGACAGTGTCATCCAAGCCATCGCCTAGCCATGGCTCGTTGCATTGGTTGTCAAGCTTTTGGGGAAGCGATTGAATTACTCAGCCATAAGGAGAACTCAAAGATTTGTGAAGGCTTAGGGGCAGAACCTAGTTAGTTAGAATAAAGTCACATGACATTAGAAGCCTAGATGGTATTTAGCAAGCCAAGTGCATGAATGTTGCCTATTTGGGAAAGTTTGCTTCATATATGCTATATGCTATCTCCTCCTACTAAACTTTGCCTTACACCCTTAAGCATAGATATGATCGCATGGGTGTTATGAGAGGTTGGAGGATAAAGTCTGAAGCCTCACATATGTGGAGGGCTATTGTGAAAGCTAATGCAGTTTTATGTGAAGGCTTTTGCGTGAGATTAGGGAATGGAGAGGTTTCTTTCTAGTAAAATACATGGAGCATTGAGGGCTTATTGTGTGAGAAGGTCCCACATGTACACCCTAGATTCATATTTAAGAGTGTGTGATGTGTGGGATACAGGGAGTTGGTTACTAGACAATATATCTACTTTCTTGCCGCATGATTTTAGATGGCTTATACAAAATACTCACATTTGGCTTCACCAAGATGCCTCAGATGGTGTGGTTTAGGTGGGCAATACTTCGAGAAAGTACTTGGTTTCCTCTGGCTATGGCTTTTATCGTGAGATGGTTGCTTCTTCGTTTCATAAGCATTGGCAATGGACATGGCAACTCTTGACTATAGAAAATTGTAAATACTTAATTTGGATTTGCATACATGATTTTTTAACTACCAGATGTCCTTTGGCATTAGCAGAGTGTGGGAGGTTCTGTTCCCTATGAGCTTTGTCATGACTATGATGAATCCATTACTCATTGTCTCAGAAATTGTTAGAAGGTGAAGATGGTTTAGAGCTGGTTTGGTGTTGACTTGTGTGTGTCTTCGGACCTCGATCATAAGGTCTCGCTAACAACTCTTGCAAATAAGTTGAAGAGTATGCTCACGTGTGCTATTGTTTGATGGGTCTAGCTGAAGTAGGAATGAAGAAATTATAATAGACATTGGGTAGGAAGAGAATGTGCTATCAAGGAACATTGTTTATGATGTTGATGCTTTTATAGGTAGTGATGCTCACTCTTAAGCTGTGATTGTGAAGCTTAGAATGGTGCAATGTACTTGGCCGAATGAGGGGATGGGAAGCTTAATGTGGATGGAAGTTCTCAGGGCAATCCTGGGCTGGTCGAGTTTGGTGGGCTCTGGAGGGGTTGTGATGGTAAATGGATAGTTGGCTTTCAGGGGGCCATTGGAATAACTAAAAATCTTCTGGCCAAGCTCATGGGTGTTTGATATTGCCTTGTTGTGGCTTGAAAGAGTGGTTTTTGAAGAGTGGCTTGTGAGAGTGACTCCATGGAAGTGCTCAAACTTTTTTCTT
The DNA here is from genome assembly GCA_031439585.1 of Pterocarpus macrocarpus. Classification (NCBI taxonomy): domain Eukaryota; kingdom Viridiplantae; phylum Streptophyta; class Magnoliopsida; order Fabales; family Fabaceae; genus Pterocarpus; species Pterocarpus macrocarpus. Next base: position 20,250,998 of record CM062520.1, read on the forward strand.
TCTCTTTTTAGGAAAAGGTAACCTTGCATGTTCATTTGGCAGTGATTGCTGGACATCCATGACTGGTTGAAGAGAAAATGAGAAGCGACAGTGTCCCATGTGCTTGGGGAAGCCAACATGTGTGTAGGCTTTTTGGCCAATGAATCTTCATGTAGGAATCGCAGTCCTGAGATTTTGGAGGATCGTCAATTGGGCCTAAGTAAGATCTTGAGAATTGATTATATGGGAACTCTTTTCTTGAGGCCTTAGTTATGTCTTTCTTCCTCATATGTACCAAAAATTAAAAAAAGATGTCTATTAAACAACGTAAAATAAATTATTATGTAAAGTACATAATTGTTTATTTTTAAAACAATATTTTAAAGTATTTTTAAAAAAATTTAATAATTTGCTAATTGGTATTGATATTGATATTTTTGATCTTGTGGTTGGTTCTAGGCCATTACTAGTTGACCTACAACAAGTCAGGTTAAGTGGGGTAAGTTTAAGTTAAGGCAAAATTAATTTTTTTCCAATTTTATAAGTCTAGTTTGCTAATTTTGTCACATTATTAGATCGATTGGTTAGGTTCAGTCTATTTTGACATCCCAATAGGCAACTCTATTTTACCATTTTTTTTTTAGAAAAATTAAGAATTAATTTTAATGTAATGTTAGTATAAAAATTTTTTGATGCAGTCATCTTATCATTTTATTATTCTGTAGCTAAAACTATTTTACTCGTATTATAATTATATTAAAAATCCCACATATAATAATATATATAATTAGTTGATAGTATAAAATAATTTTTATATTAATAGTGTATCAAAATTAATCTAAAAAAATTAAGATTCGTTTCTAGTAAAAGCATTGTTTTGTGAAATTAAATATTAAAAGAAACACAATTTATATGTCATTATCATTGTTCCACGTGATTATTTCTTATTAGTTCACATATGTCTAAGTTTTGGAACCCAAACTTGTACTTAGGTTCCATAGAATTTCTCATAAATTATTTGATTATATATAAAAATTAGTTTTTAAAAAGATATTAACAGGTGCGTTTAGGAAATTAAATTTTAATAAGCGGTATTAAATACTTCAAGACTTTTTTTTGTCAGTAGTTACTCGCATACTTTTGAGTTAAATGTGAACTAATGTCTTTCTCCAACTAATATGACATTAGTAAAATTTATTGGTTGTCGTAAATTAAAAATAAGATTTTAAATTCATTTACAAATTGAACTTTATGTTTAGATAAATTGAATAGATTTACAGGAATTGACTCATCAATTCAACTTTTTGTTCATGTATTGTTCTGATTATTAAACTTTTTTTTTCTTTATTTTTTTTGGTAAGAATCTATTAGTATTTTTGTAAATATTCATTCAACCCAAAAACATATTCGAATTAGGGCAAGTATTCTCTTTAACCCAAAATTTTTAAAGACAAAAAATTGATTTATTGAATACATTTTATATTAATAATTTATTTTAGAATTTAATTTTGATGTACAACCAATAAAAAATATTTTTACACAATTAACTAATTGTTTATTGCTGCATTAGTAAAACTATTTGACTCTTATAATTATTGCTTTAAAAGTCATACATATATTAGCAAACCAAATAATTATATGACATGATAAAGCTCTTTACACTAAATAGTATATCAAAATTAATATTTTTATTTTATTATTCTTATTCAGAGATATTTATATATAAATATATATTTTATTAGACCTCGATTAAACCCCCAATTAAAGTGGTTAAACCAATGAATCTTTGAATTAATGTCTTGTCCAATTCGATCTTGGTTCTGATTTTCATAACCTTGCTTATTTGTTTTATCACTATTCAAATTTAACAAGACCAGCAATGTATTCAATACATTGTTTGTTTGTCTTCTTTGGGTTCTCCAAATCTAATTGGAAAGAAATTTTCTTATTGTGGTTAATGCGAGATAGCCTGCAAAAGTCATCCTTCTCCGATGTGATATGCTATTACCTTTTGCAAACGACTAATACTATTATAACCTTCCAAGAAAGAGAATGGCCAATTGCCATGACCTAGAGAAATTGAACCATTTGGCATGCCTCTTGTTTGATGAATATTCTAAATGAAGTCTCTTATTAAGGATGATGTTTGTATTGGATTTATCATATCAAAGGAATTTAAAGGTTGCTAATGCAACAAACTACTCAAGCTGTGGATTGGTCCATAGACAACTCTGCTCAAGCTGCAAGCTTGGCTTCAGTAGGAAACTTGGAATAGTTATTTATTTATTTATTTTTCAATTTAGGAATCACCTTTTGCATATGTATAAGTAGACTTAAAGTTTGCCATTGAAGTGAAGTCTTATATTATACATCCAGGGAGACTTGATCCAATTATGTTATAACTGATAAAGCACCAAACTGATGGCCACACTAGTACAGAGCATTGCAAAATAACAGTGGATTTTGAATTTGAAGAGGCGAGAAAAGTTGGATCCTTTAAAACATATGGGATAGAAAAGACACAATGAGGAACAAGAGTACGATGAGTCTTGGGGGAGAACAGCCTGATGAAAAGTGAGGTTTTGCTGGGAATCCTTCGCCAGATGCAATTATTTCTATGCTTATGTTTATATGCAATTTTAATACAGTTCTTGATGGCACCAGCAAAATTCATACATTTTCATTTCTAGCAATTGATTGATTTTACTAGACACAGATCCTGCCTAAAGCCGCAAATACATTGGTAACTTTTCCTGATCAACTTCATTGGTGATATTTCAATTAGCGCATGTTTGGTTTGAGGCTGAGAAAGCTCAAACCTTTGAAGGGTAAGAACTGAAGTTCAACTCATTTTAATGTGTTTGGCAGATCATCTTCAGTAGCATTTCAACACGATTTTTAGTCTCAAACTATGGTTTGAGCAAAAATGAAAAAAAAAAAAAATTGCTTTTCTGTTGAGCCAAGCCATGGTTTGCAAACTATAAAAACACACCCTTAGTCATCTTGTCCTCCATTCTTGTTCCTTATAAAAGGGAAAGGGAGGTATCTCCAGATTGAAAGTTCATTTAACATAGTTAAGAATATCGATATCTCCTTGTAATGGCTGTAGGTTTCTTCTCATTATTTCCAGGTGATTGTAACTTGTAAGCAAGATGATGACTAATGCACAAGTGCTTTTTATTTCTCTGTTGAATCAACAGTTGCAAAATCTGTGTTCTCTACTTGTGCAATTTGTTATAAATTCATATGTTTTCCTTTTCTGACTATGAATCAATACTGACAATAGGCAACTATGTAAACTGTTATTTTACGCCAATACAATTGCTTGTAATTGCTCCTAGCATATATCCAACATAGCAACATCACATCACAGTGATAAGAGGAGGTAGTAGGTCAAGGCCACTGGCAAGGCAATGAGCATTCCTAGTAAGACCCTGTGACCAAAACAAGACCTTACTCAGGCTACATGCAAAGGCTATCAAAGAGATGCTTTTTGAAGTATTTCTTACCCTGTGCTTAAAACAGCTGGATGGACATTATACTCTTTGGCAAAAACAAAAGGAACAATTCCTTGGGGTAGAGCTGCCTGCATATTAAAATCATATCATATGCCTTTCATTGATCTGAAAAGGAGTATAGAAAAGAAAGAAAGGACAACCTGAACAATTGCCACTTTGAATGCTGTGTCTCTTAGTCCGATCATAATGGAGGCTAAAGCCATTAGGGCAGGCCCAACAAGAAATTTCAGTCCTAATGCCACCATTGTCATCCTTGGCCCACATGCTATAATGCTGGAGCGTGATGCCATAAATAGACCTGTTGAAGTTCCAATCAGGAAATAGAAGAGACCTTTTAACCCAGCTATTGAAATAGGTTGTGTTCTAATATTTGGACACACTAAATAATTGCGTCCGTCAAACATGGGGACTTTGCATGTAAAAATTGGGGATTTCACATTGATGAGTGGGAAATCAAGATAACTACCTTTGATATCATTATCACTTATAGTTTGTTTGATTCCCCTCTCATCAATGTGAAATTCATACTATTTATATGCGAAATCCCTAGTGTCAGTGGTTACACTAAACAAGTGTGTACAAATGTCATTATTCTTTCAAAAGTGCTTAACAGGAAACAATTGATCCATTCTCTTACCTAAGCTGAATGCTGCCATACCTAAACCTCCATTGGACAATATTAATATTGACTGATCAACAACTTCTGGCAGATGCACGTCCCACCTGGAACAGGATTACACAGTTATCCTAATTTCTCTCTAATGATCAGGAAATATAGTAATCTCCAACTTTGTCTTGAGTGAGCTAAACAAATATGACATTAAGAGTTTTCTACTCTCTACTCTCCAATGTGCTTACCTGTAGTGTATGCATGACCAAATAAGACCTAGGAAAGTTGCATAGGTATTAGGATTTCCGATTAACTTCCTCCCCACTGTCATAAGAATTAGCAAGATCTTCATTTTCCTATCCGATCTAGTTTCTGCTTCTGCTTCTCCTTCTTCATCTTCCTCTTCTTCTTTTGATTGTACTTCCTGAGAATTCTCGGTTTCTCCTTTAAGCAGAAAACAAGAACGGGAGAATATAGAAATGACACCACTTCTATTTGCAGTAATGTATGTATAATCTTAATATTTCTTTTTTTATGGGATAGTTTGCATCAAGATTTTGTACCATATACTAACATCCAGACAGGCCTCAGTTTAACTCATTTATTGTAGAGACAATAGGGTAATTTGTTAACATCAATTTCATTTCACAGTAGTAAGTATTGAAATAGAATCTAACTGAAGAAAGAAAGAAGAAAAACAGAAAAACCAAGAGAAATTTATAACATGTTCTGGCCGTGGCCCCACTTTTATTGTCATAGATTACTTCAGTTGACTGAACAAGAATAAATTATCAAAGTTATATGTGTTTACATAATTTAAAAATGAAGAAAAGGTATATCAAATCTCAAATAAATCAAAATCAGTCTTGGATTTAGGTTGTGCGAATTATGAGTGAAAATGGCAAGGTGATAAATGAACAAAATGAGGAATTTATGTAGACTTGTATTTGTCCAAGTAAGTTGTCAATTCTCATTGATCACTCCATCTTTTCCCTCTTTCTTTTCACTCCTACCAGATAGACCCTAAATCTCCTTACTTAAAAAAGAACGAAACTAACCAAATCTAAATGCAAACCTGTGCCTTGTGATGGTGGTGTAGCAGGCATGGTCCTTGCCGGAATTGCGGCATCGAGCTCATGAAGAAACAACAGCAAATTGTACCAGATCAGGCTTTGCAAGACAATAACCTGGGGCAGAAGAACAGCAGCTTCATCCCTATACATAGCCTTCATGAGTGGAATTCCCAGGATCAAAGTGTTAGGAAGTGTTGATAATGAAAGACCAGTTATGATCCACCTTAAACCTCCTCGGGCACTGACCTTAATGATTATTGTTAAGGCTACAAATGCAAGCAATTTCTGAACAAGGTCAGCATATATGAGTTTCAGGCTCATCTTGTAGAAGTTGTTGGAAGAAATCACTTGAAATGACAACAATGGGACTGAGAATTTGGCCACAAATGTGTTTATGCCTAAACATTGTTCTGGTGTGAAGAGGTTCCACCATTTAACAGAGATGTAGGCTAGTATCATGGTCACATATAATGGGACAGTGGCTGTCACTACATGATAAACATCTGCCAAGGAAATCATGATGCCTAACTGTTAAAAAATCTAGGACATCTACAGCTTAATAAGCTATCTAACATGCTTTTTAGGCCACTTTGTTGAATTTTGAATTGCTAAGATAGAATAATTTGTTTTAGAAGATGCTTCTTTTCATAGTGACCTATCAGGCTTTTCCATTCTCTAGCAGGCTTTCTCTATTCTCATCATAATGACCTCCTGCTTTACTAAGCCAAAAAAATGAAAAAAAAAAAAAATGGCTCGGTTTAGTAATTAGATTGCTAATTTCAGCTTTCTTTTCTTCTTTTCACCCTTAATTAATCTGAATATATTCTAATTCTAATTCTAATTCCTACCTTAGCGTTTTCAATGTGCAATAAACAAAATCCACATACTCAAAATGTTAACTACATGTTTGGGATGCACATATATCTTGTTTATTTCCCTGTATCATGAAATTTTTTTGGGGATATCATGACTTGATAATTATGAGATCACAAAGGAACTTAATAATCAATAAATAAAAGTGAGGGCATTTGTGTCACACGAGAAAAAAAGGTAGATTCCTTATTTGATCTTGGCATTGTCTTTCGGTTCATAGGTTCTTTGGCAAAGGAGACCAACATATTTGCATGCAGACCCAAAGCTTATAATCCTAGCAGATTAGAAAATCATAATAGTTTAGTTTTTACTTTTCTATGCAAAAATGATAAAGTAAATTCAAGTTCCCTATTTTTCCATTTATCTTGTCAGCATTTGCCCCTATTATCTTACTCAACAATATTCATTCAGGGACATGCAAATTAAGCCTTTGTATCCATTATGATAAAACATATATTTTAACTTAAATTTGTTTTAATTGCAAAATGTGATATTTCTTTTCCTCTTTCTTTTTTTTTTTTTAATTTTTTTAAATAGGACTTTTCAATGCTGAGAAGCAAGAATAAAGAAGTGAATTGGGAGTGAAGTAATGAAGGACCTAGTTAAGAACAATATGAAGAAGAATAATTTGTAAATTTGGTCAAAAGTGTGAGAATAAGTGTTCCAGCAGGGAATTTGCTTTCCAGAATGTGATTGTTTTGCCACAAAAGACCTATCATCTCTTTTTCCAGGTTGTCTTTGTACGAGAGTGCAGAACTCAAATCCATCAGAGATAATGATGATCACGTGATTAATATGTTGGCCAAGGCGTATCAAAGCAATTGTGGAAAAACCTTCTTGAACACAGATGTGTCAAGTTAATTTCTCTCCCAACAAAACGAGTTTACAGTACTGATTGTTGCTTTGTTGACAGCTTTTTCATAATGATTCTCACAAATAATGAACAATGGAGGAAGTATCAGTATTGTGGGACTGCTAAAATGTTATATAATCTTAATGAGTAAGTTTTTCTTGATTCTAGATCCCCAACCCTGTTTTTCCTTTGATGATTCTTCATAGTTGCAGCATAGCATCAGTATAACTATAGGGCCATTTGTCAGAGAAAAGAAAACTTATTGTCTACACAAAGTTCCCAACAGAAAAGTCTTCTAAGCTTAATGACTACACAATCACAACCATGGTTTTAAATTACAATACACAACCGCTTTGTAACAAACAATTGCGATCATATCAGCTGCATTTTTTCACAATCAGAGTAATCGATACACAACCGCAACCACGATTTAATACTGTGGTCACAACTTAACAATTAACCCACAATAGCAAGCTTTAATGCTATTCCAATCAGTTGGACTAATATTATTTTTGTTTTTGATAAGGGTATTCCAACAAACATTACCGTGAGACTATCTTTCGAGCATTGTTATAGTTAAGAGGTTCTCTCAATAATTATATTTTTAAGATTTAAACCATTTTCCTCTCTTTTTTAGAATTTACTTGTCACTACACTTAATCTTTATTGGTCAAGTTTGACTAATATGATATTATAAAAAACTTAAGTCTTAAATTATAAAGCTGGTAATAAAAAATAAATTAGTTAAGAAATTTGGATGTATTGTAAAAATTAAGTACAATAATATGCATTTATAGTTTTATACTAAGATTATATTTTACATGATTTACCAAAAAATGTTGTTGAAATGACTTCTTCAGCCTTTGACACTCATCTTGTTAAAGAGTATACATGGATATGTTTCGCTTTGGAGGAAGAAGCATGGAATATGAAAAGTTGTCAATTTCCAGGTATCTTGACCCTTAATCTATGTATATTATGCTGTCTGAAGAAAAAGAATAGCTAATTATATAAACTTCTTATGTGTCAAAATTCATTTTTCCTTTCTGCTAAAGTCTAATTTAGTTAATTTATTAGTTAAATAATATATAGCTGAAGCATGCGAAGCTTGGGAAGCTTTTGACAACCCTACCACTTAGATTATCGATGCAAAAATTAGTCTTTTCTAGCAATTCAATTACCTATATTCGTGCTGAGTATTCTTCACATAAAGCCTTTTTTTGCGGTGATTCTGTATTAAAGAACTGCATCAATGCAAGGTTTTCTTTTCTTTTTTGGTCTTTGGGAATTTTTTTATTTTTTGTTATTTGGGGGTCGGGATTAATTAATTCTCAAAATAACATTCCTTTCCTTACTTTAAAGTTCAAAGAGCAGGTACTTTTATATTTGCTTTTTTTTTTTTTTTGCTCTGAAAAATATTTTTCAAGCTTGCAGCTCATATCATATTGTTCTTTTTTTTTTCCCCGTCACCTCATATCTCATCGTAGGTTTGTTTTTTAAAGCACAAGATTACACTTCCCTTCAATTTTATTTACATTGTGAATAATTTATTTATCTACTACAACAATTTACCTCCTATGTCTCGTTTATTGTCCAATTAATCCATTTCATCAGTAAATTGTAAAACGTCAGACTCACACAACGTTATTAGTTGGTCATAATTTTTATTAATAAATACATATTGATTAACTTTTCATTGTATATATATATAAATTAAAAATAACTTAGTTCTCAAGAGCTTCAGTTAATTAAGATGGCACAAAATCCTTTCAAGAACTGCTTAAAAAAAATTGAGCAATCTTTTGTTAATGTAGAGAGTCCTAAAAAAGATAAAATAAAAAATCGACAATTTGATAAACCAAAAGAATTAGACAATTCTATATATTTCTTGTGCCGGTTTGAAGCCTTCCCTTGTTCATATGCCACGGCTTTGCCCAATCATGTTGGCGTACTAGTGCTTGCCGCCCCATGAGCCTCACCACCTGTTTGGACACTCTCTTGCTCCCCTAGTTTTGATTTTTGAATATAGTTGAGTGGGGTGGTTGTAAACATGCATTAGTTTGTATAAAAGGAAAAGTCATAAGCATATATGCTTAACAAATCGATTCGGCAGTGTTATGCTAAAATCAATGTAGATGGAGGATCAGCTATGGTCAACATCAAAATGGTATAGGGTACGAGATATGATGGATTGATATGAGATGATGATATGGTTATTGGATCAGAAGATTTTATAATTAAGATATTTTTAGGTTTAATTTCCCGATGAAAAAATTAGTATGTTGTTTAATTTAATGCTCAACATTTTACTTTTGTGAACTAATATTGTTACTCACTTTAAATATATTTTTTATGCAATTGCTGAAATATTAAGTATTGAAAATTTAGAGCACTAGCTTTCTTCTTAATTAATGTGGGAGCAATAAGATTTTTTCTTTTATCATTTTATGGCAATATAGTTCTACATGGTGAGACTGGCATGGTTGCTATGGGAGTTTGTTTCGTAAGTTTTGTAGAGTCACATTCTTTGGAATCTTTGGGATTGATATCTAATCCAGATCCTCATGCTTTATGTTGCTTTGCTTTCAGATATCAGATTATTGCTTCAACGTCGATGGAGAAGGTTCACAATGCATGTGCTGCGCCAGGGAAATAACTTATTAATTAGACTTGGAGTGAATATAAATTAGATTTGCAGTCAATCATTTTCCAATTAATCTCTAACTTCATAATAAAAGTTTATTTAATTATCTGATCAAGAAATTAAATATTCTTTACAGATCTCTTCACTCTATATTTCTATTTCTAAGTGCTTCATTTAATTTGTTTCAATCATGATTCTTTGAGAAAGCCATACTTCGTTTTAATGATTATTAAAATGAGTGACTATATATTTGAGCAAAAATTCTTGAAAAGGGTATGTCAATGTCAAGGAATAACGTATTACTGATTAAGGTTTTCAACTATATGCCTAGTATAAGGCTAGAGATTTCCTTGACAAGCCACCTTCATATCTATGAGGTTTCACTTTGCTTATCTAGCCTTAATATGCTCCCTAGTCCTTAGAGAGCTGAAAGTTATTATCAAAATCCAAGCACTGTTGTGTTTCATTTCTCAGTTCCCAGCAACTCTTTAAGTCAAAATGTCTTCTTTCCTTTATCCTTATGTTGAGTATGATAGAGGTTGCTTGGAAAATCAAAGTTGGAATCACTTTCTACTGGTTCCTTTGTTGTAATGACTGTGGAGGAACGGTTGCAAGTTGCAGCACAATGACTTTCCTTTAGGGAAGGTCTAGTAAAGTACACACAGTTTTATTAATAGATACATTTATCACTTAGAAATTTAATAGGAGGGGTGAAACTACACTATAACATAAAATAATAAAAAAAACTACCATATAAAATCATACTATACAAAATAATTAACAAAATATAAATTACATAAACATATTTCTTTTACTTACTTTCTATTTTTATGGAGGCCACTAAATCAATTTATAAATATTTTTTTTTAAAAAAAATGACTCAGTTAGGGGGGATCATGGAAACCTCTAGTGCCCCCATCCTTCCTTTCCTCATGTTTAGTAAAAAGTTATCTTATTGTCAATCAACAGTGATGCCTAGTTAAGAACGTTACTAGCAGAGACTGAATAAGCCTCTTATAAAGTAAGAAACTAAAGATCTATTCACCTTAGATTAATAAAGTGAATTATAATGGTTGACACCAAAATTAGCCATGATTTGACAACCGATGTCGATGATAGCCAAAGGAGTATAGCCAAACAAGGATTTATTAGCCTGATAACCCAAGATAATGGGCTTAGATAATTAGGCCTTTTGGGTCGAATACAGAAGAATTCCCTGATAAGCCTAATATGGACTTTGGACAGGGGTGGGATAAATTCAAACAAATGAAGGACAAGCTTGACCAAGTCAATAACTACTTTCTTCAAGATAGTAACAGTTGCGGTGGGTAGTTTTTGAGTTAGTTAGAGGGAAAGGCAGTTGCAAAAGAGGTGTTGAAGTTAGTAGAAGTGGTTTCTATAAAGTAGGGTGCACAAAGAATTTATCAGCTTGAAGATACATTCAACATAGACATAATTGTGCATCAAATTAGCTCATAGCATGTTATTTGCCGCTGAATGTTGTTGACCACTTAGGCTGAACGTGGATATGGGTTAGATTATAATGTGGTTAATAGGGTTACCATTGAGTAACGACCATTTTTTGTATTATAAACAACCTTGTACATTCTTGTAAAGACACACGACCATCAACACAAACGAGCCTCTTTTCTTAGTGAAATTATGCTCTCTATTTACTTAATTTTAAGTTTGAACTGGGGAAATTAAATGCTAAATGATCAAGAAGGTGTGATGAATTGTCTTATTACAAAGGGTTTCAATAGGCGAAGTTTATGCCCTTGGTGAAAAAAAAGGAGTTTTCATGGAAAATAGATTGAGAAATGGCCTTGGAATATGTGTAGCAACGTATAAGCTTGTCGATTTTTTGTAAAAAGATGCAATAGAGTGGAGGTTGGTCTCTGTTATCATGGTAATGCTATAGGTGTTGAGCATCAAATACTATGGCGGAAATATGTGAAGTGAGTTACTGTTGTGGAGAAAACGTCAAAGGTGGAATTATTAGAAGTTATAGGTTTTATTTCTATGAGAAGTGTCAAAGCATTCTTAAATTGCCTTAGTGAAGAGGTGTAGATTAGTAGGTGCTCTTTGGTTTGATGTTTTGTGTTTGTTTGTGATTTGAGCCTTTTGTTTGTATTTCTTGCTCTCCTCCTCATGGAGAGTCTTAAGCCTCTCTACTTGAATTATCGAAAGAAAAGCTTATTTTTTCCGATTATCTTTCCTTTATATTTCTTTACATTTTAGCCTTTACTTTCTACACTTTACTTTCTTGTCTTTACTTTCATCCATTTACAACCCTTTTTTATTACCTTTCTTTTACTGTTTTCATGTACTTTTAGTATACATTTGATTAGGATTTTAACCAAAGCAAACCCATCTTGATAGAAAGGAAAATATGGGTTCCTTTATGTAAATGTGCCAAAGGAAGCTGCTTTCTTCCATTTAAAGGGAAAACCAAACAAACTATTAGTCATTATGTCTATTTTGGTAGCAATTTCCCTTATTAGTAGTTAGTTATGCGCCATTCAACTTGATAGTGTAGTGACCTAGTTAGCTAATATGTATACTAATCACTTTCTTTAGTAGCTTCGAGACCTACAGTTATGGAATAGATTCCCCTCCTTGGCAAAATTGCTTGAGGTCTAGGATCAACTTTGGTTTGCAATAGTTGAGCTCACTTTAACAGCTTCTTGAAGTAGTTTCCCAGCATGCCCTTCATAAGATAAAGTCTCGGTAGCTAAATATGCACAACATAATTTTGGCACAACAAGTAGGACAATTAGTTGATCACTTGACAAGGTTTTGATTCCAAGTTTAGACTTTAATTCGCATATGCATTTATAATCTAGTTGATAACTCGGTAGTCTAAGAAGCAGTTCTCAGCAATCAACTTCTAAGCAGACTAGCTGACAGACTAAGCCAACTACTTTGGTGATTACTTCTATGGTGATTCGACCAACACTTGTTTCTTCAACATAGCTTGCTATGATATTTCAACACTATTGTTTAACTAATACAAACAAAAGCTATGCCTTAAGCCATCCTAACTGCCACGGGAGAGCCTAAGTTAGGGCAGTCAACAATCATAACAATTAGCCAAATAGTGAATCTAATGGTTCATAATGAAGTTCAAATTTCTCGTGATCAAAAATAGATGAGCAAAACCATAACATCATCTTTTAATGTTGTGCAACACGGATCATCGGCCACAATCTCAACCATGCCCTCCAATGCTACGGGGCAATGTAGTGTTATGACTTGGTTGAATCTACAGAATGGCCAAGTAACGATGGCTAGGCATCCTCCCAATGGCAGCCAACGTCATCAACCGAGGATGACAAGTGGTTATGTTGTAGATCAGTCATGAGCATTTATTCAACTTTGCAAATGAACCAAATGATATCCTTAGCCATTCCTGCTTAGATGAACTACACCATGGTGGATCAACCATGGGTTATCATCTCCATTAACAAATAATGGACAATCGATGTATATTGTTCCAACAGGGCAACTTGTGGTACAGCTCCTTCAGCAACTGATTGTCCAATGGCCGATGGTGTAAGCATCTTATCAACCGCCCATGATGTAGCGTATAGCTTAATTGCCAAATTACCAATTGAATATGCAAGTCACTTACATGAAAACTCTACTGTTGTACTGTCTAATAACCTAAGCACCTATCTCCTTTAGCTACATTTTGATGTTATATATGGATGATTGTGCCAATAATAAAAGGCCAACCAATTTACCTTATGAAATGCTACTTAAATGATTAAGCATTATAATATTGAATTTGAAGGAGAGGCAATGGAATAAGTGAAATTTGTTATGGATGGTAGATTGGTGAAAAATATCTGATCTTTAAGGGAAAGAAGCAACGGGAAGTCAAATGTTCAAAATAAAGGAAAGAAAATAGCTATTAAGAGATTGGACTCGAATCATTAGATCTGACTATATTGTTAAAGAAGCTCACCCCTCCCCAACAAAAGAAACCTCTCTTAAGAAGGCCGCTTACAACAAAAGAAGAAGACTAGAAACTTACTAATGTAATTGGCTAAACAGTTGCAATTGTTTACTGAAATAAATTGCTTGTTAATGAAGATTTTCTCCAAAGAACTCAAAAATACTAATAAAAAACTGAGGATTTGACAAGAAAGATGGAGTCTCATGTAGATTTAGATTGATGCATCCTCCCCATGTTCATCTGATTACATTACTGAAGGGTCCTTTGATGGTTCTTATTCTAATCATAATCCTATTTGTTAATTTGCAACTTAGCATGCTCTGATAGTTTATTATTTTGCTTTTGAAACATTTGTGTTATTTTTTATGACAATTTTCACTTGTTATCATATTATGTTCTATTTCTTTTGTTATTCTATATGTTCTTCCCTTCATAGTTGCCAAAAAGGAGAGAAACTTTGATGTTTCTATGGATAAACTATCATGCATTAATCTATTAATATGGTTAATCTATGAACAAGTTGTTGTATGTTAATTTATTAATATGCATATGTTCATTCTGTGACTTTATTTGTGAAAATTTTCAGCAAATATATTTGTTGTTTGATGACTTGTGTTTCCTTGGTTGAACTTGTTGAAAATTTATATGCATAACTGAACCTTTACAATTTATATTCTATGCATGATTGCTTACAAGTGTTAAGAGCCCTTCCTTAAATTGCTTCTTGAGGAAAAAGGAAAATAGGTTAAAGGATGACATTTCAAAATTCATCTTGAAAACCCATATTTTAAGTCTTTCTAAAATAGGAAGGAGAAGGGAAAACCCATATTCATTCCTTTTTCTCTTTAACAAGTAAAAGGAAGAATGAATGTTGGGGAAACATTTGAGGTGCAACTCAATGACATAATTGAAACTATTACTGAATAGGGAGCAAGGATTAAAGGGGAGTAATTGCTATAATATATTTCTAACACTCTATTAATTACACACACACGCACAAACATCCTCCTTGTGATACATGTCGATTTGTCATCATCAAGCGATAGATTGTTAGACATTAACTAAGTGTTTTTGATAATGGTGATTACAAAGATAGTACATTAATTACTTGATCTTTTCAAAAGTGATATGTTTTGCAAGATTAATAAAACTTGAAAAAGGTATATTATTTTCTCTTTAACATGATGTACACATAGCTCTCTTATAGGAAGAGAGTGCAGCAGAAAATAGGGAGCCAATAATGGTGAATCCCGAAAAAATAGAAAGGAAATAAACAACCTCTTCTAAATAGGGAAAGAACTAATCTACCACCTAATTACAGAATATCCTGTTACCTAATTCTGAGGATATTTACATTAAAATGTAAAATATTTACAATAATTAAGAAGAGAGAGAGAAGATTGATAATATTAAATATGATTCTTACTCCTCAGTGGCTTGAAGATATCTCCCATGGACGACTTGCCAAGAATATGATCAAAGCTGCCTTTTAGATAGTCCTTTGTGAGAATGTCTATGCGCCGATCTTACAGAGGATGAAGGGGTATGCATATTTGCCACTGTATCTAATTTCTCCTTAATAAAGTGTTTGTCAACTTCACATGTTTGGTTACGTCATGTAAAAGCTGGATTGTGAGCAATTGAGATTCTTTGCCCTTGTTGTCACAATACTGAGTTTTGTTGGTGTGAGTAATTTACCTTGATTCCTTTAACAACTTCTCAATCCATAGGACTTGTCAAATTCCATGTGCCATTGATCTACTCAGCCTCAGACTACTCAGAACCACTACACTTTGTTTTTGCTCCTCCGGTGACTAGATTACTCCCCAAGAAAGTGCAGATACCTAGAGGTTGACCTCTGTCCCATATCGCCCGCCTGCTGCATCTGTGTAGACTTCCACTGCAGAGATTGAGATTTCTTATGCAGTGAGTCCTTTCCTGGAGTTCCTTCAAGTACCTTAATATTCTTTCTGCCTCAAAATGCTCGTCGCCCAGTGAGTGCATAAATTATTGGCTAACCACACTCACTGCAAAGGAGATGTCAGGACGGGTATGAGATAGATAAATCAGTCTTCCTACAAGTCTTTGATACCTCTCTCTGTCTACCACTTCTTCTGGTTTCGGTTTTGTCGTTGAAGTTTTATACACAGTTCAATGGGTGTTTCTTTGCCTTACACCCTGGCATACCGTTTTCCATGAGTAAATCAAGGATATACTTCCTTTGATTTATAAAAATTTCTCCTTTTAACCTAGCAAATTCAATCCCAAGAAAATATTTCAAGGGACCGAGTTCTTTAGTCTCAAAAACAGTAGCCAATTCCTTCTTCAAATAGTTGATTTCACCATCATCATTCCCCTGTCAATTATATCGTCAACATAAACAATGAGAAGGGAAATTTTGCAATTTGTGGTGTGTTTGTAGAATATAGTATGATCCGCTTGGCTTTGGCTATAACCAAGGTCTTTACAGTTGCTCCAAATCGCTTAAACCATGCTCTTGGGGACCGCTTTTAGCCCATATAATGACTTCTTTAATCGGCACACTTGATTTGTTGTCAACTTTCCATCAAATCCGGGAGGTGGACTCATAAACACTTCTTCATCCAAATCCCCATTTAAGAAAGCATTCTTAACATCCTAATTGGTGAAGGGCCAATCAAAATTCTACAGCAAGAGATAACAATATTCTAATAGAGTTGGTTTAGCCACAGGGCAAATGTTTCTTCATAGTCAACTCCATAAGTTTAGGTAAACCCTTTTGCAACAAGCCTTGCCTTGTAGCGGTCTACACTCCCATCGACTTTACATTTAATGGTGAAAATCCACTTACAACCTCTTGGTTTTTGTCTTGGGGGTAATTCAACAATTTCCCATGTCTCATTTTTCTCAAGAGCACTCATTTCCTCCAAAACTGCAAGTTTCCAATTTGGATCATCTAGGGTTTCTTGAATATTTCTAGGCACAAGCAGTTTAGTAATTCTAGAGGTGTACGCCTTTGTGGTTCTGGGCCAGTCTATGGTAGGACATGAAGTTAGAGATGGGGTGATTGTGTCTTTGCGAGGTTTTTTTTTAGTGCGAGTTTCTCGGGTTCCTTTCCTAAGAGCTATGGGGATGGAAACATCTAAATTTTCTGAATTGAAATTAGGAGGAGTATTACCTGTACTGGATGTAATGGGTACCTCAAGGGTAGGTTAGTGACTTGGTGCTTGAATGATAGATTGGCTTCCATCTTGACACAAATTTTCCTCAGGAGTCAGACAATAGAAGCTCTTTGGGGTGTGAAATTTCTCCCCCTGTCCTAAGGACATCTAATGGTGGCACCTGGTTATTTTTTGGACAAGTCTCACTTTCACCACCTTGATCATTGATTGTGACAATGGGAAAATCAGAATTTAAAATTGTTTGAAGGGCGAGATTTATCACAGAAAGTGTAGAAAATTATCTTCCTCACTTTGCATCTCCCCCTGAAGATAATTCTTTTCAAAAAAAGGTTGGTCTTCCAAGAAGGTAACATTCATACTGACATATAGTTTTTTGGTCTTGGGATTAAAACATTTGTACCCCTTTTGATTAGGTGCATAACCAATAAAAACACATTTTTCAGCAGGGGATCAAGTTTTGGTGAGAGTTGTGATGAATATGAACAAAGGCAATGCACCCAAATACTTTTAGGGATAAATCGGCATGCATACGTGACTCTGGGGTAAAATTTTTAAAGGTATCGAGAGGTGTAGAAAAATTAAGGACCCAGTAGGCATCCTGTTTATTAAGTATCTTTGCTGTTAGATGCTTCACCCCACAAGTATTTGGGAACATGCATGGTGAGCATAATAGCTCTAGCAACCTCAAGTAAATGCCTATTTTTTCTTTCAGCAAGCCCATTTTGTTGAGGGGTATTGGGACACGTAGATTGATGTTGAATCCCCTTTTTTATCAAAAAACTTCCCAAATATTTATTGAAATATTCGAGTTCCATTGTCAGATCTGAAGTACACCTATCTTAGTGGTAAATTGATTTTCAATCATGTTGTAAAAATTTTCAAACAGAGTTGCAACATTGGATTTGTCATGCATTATATATACCCAACACAATCGTGTATGGTCGTCTATAAAACTTACAAACTATCTTTTTCCAAATTGAGTAGTGATTCTTGAGGGACCCCAAACATCACTATGAATTAAATAAAATGGTTTGGATGCAATGATGGTTTAGGGGTATAAGAAATACGATGACTTTTAGCAAGAATGCAGCTTTCACATTGGAAAGATGAACAATCAACATTTTTAAATAAAGTGGGGAACAAATGTTTTAGGTATTGAAAGTTTGGATGTCCTAATCTAAGGTGCCAAAGCATTATTTGTCCTCGAATAGTAGGGGAACTTGTACCACTAAGTCCTTGAGCCATTCCATCCTTGGAGGATCCTTTATTAAAATAGTAGAATGCCATCCCATCATCTTAGCAACTTGCCAATCATCTTCCCCAAGTGCAGTCACTGAAAAACACAATGGGAGTTCCAAAATATAGCCTTACAATTAGTATCTTGACACAGTTTACTGACAGACAGAAGATTGCAAGACAGTTTAGGAACATGAAGGACAGATTTTAGAGTAAGAGTTGCAGATATAGGTATGTTACCTTTTCCAGCAATAGAAGAGACACTACCGTCTGCAATTCTAACTTTTTCAGAACCAGAACAAGGCAAATATGTTTTAAATAATGAGGAAAAGACTGGTCATATGATCGGATGCCACTGAATCAATGACCGAGGACTGATTCTAAGGTACAAGATAAACCAATGGAACTACTAAAAATACTGATTGTGCAATAGAAGCATTAGGAGTACTAGGTGATGCATTTGAAGCTTGCGGGGAGTTTTATGAGCTGATCAACTCGATCTTTGTTCGAGATGTTCTTTGTTTGCTTCATGTGCTCTAACATGACCTATGCGATTTGGGTCCACCCTTATTCCCTTTTGAGGTGGTCGGCCATTGAGTTTCCAACATGTCTCTGGGTGTGGCGAGGCTTGTTGCAGAAATCACCTCAAAGCCGATCCTTCTCATCGGCTTTCTTTTCTTTGCGAGATAGTTGCTTTTATATGCGATGGGTCTGCTGACAACAAGAGCGATAGTCTACGGTCACTGCTCTCCATTTTCTTACTTTTCACACTAGCATAACACTCCTCCTTGTCTCCTCTCTTTCTTACCTCGGAAGACCTCCCCAATTG
Organism: Pterocarpus macrocarpus; assembly: GCA_031439585.1. Taxonomy (NCBI): domain Eukaryota; kingdom Viridiplantae; phylum Streptophyta; class Magnoliopsida; order Fabales; family Fabaceae; genus Pterocarpus; species Pterocarpus macrocarpus. The sequence goes on from CM062520.1 coordinate 20,269,735, forward strand.
ATGGTAGGTTTCCTACCAATGATCCTTCTCGAACTTCATCTAGTTCATCATCCAATCCACCAGTGAATTTAAAGATCCTTCCTCCTCAACTACCTGGCCGTGATGCTTTGCATCTTCAATGGATTTCCACTCATAAGTGTTATAGACATCTAGGTCCCGCCATATCCTCTTTAGATTATTGAAATACTTGGTGACACTTTCACCTCCTTGCTTGATCTCTTGATCCTCAAAGTCAGCTCATACACTTGGGATTTATTATCCATGTCGAGTACATTTCATTAACGCTATCCCCGAGCTCCTTGGCTGTAGAATAGCACATGTAGTTGGCTCCAATATCCTCTTCCATTGAGTTGACAAGCCATGTCATGATCATGGAATTTTGGCATCCCACACGGCATCTTTGGGTCTTTGTCCTTAGCTGGTGGCGGTGTCACCAGTCAAGTACCATTTGCCTCTGCCGCATATATACATGCGGACTGATTGGGACAGCCGAAAGAAATTCGCTCCATTCAGGCGAATTGTGGTGATTTGTACAGAATGAGAGTCACCCAAAGTCATCTTGGGTTCTAGACTCTTCTGCTCTAGGTGGGGTTTGTCTTCTGCCTTGGAAGACATATCTCAAAGGCCAGGGTTTGTCAGAGGCGGATCGTGATGCTCTGATACCAACTTGAAAAAGGTATATTATTTTCTCTTTAACATGATGTACACATAGCTCTCTTATAGGAAGAGAGTGCAGCAGAAAATAGGGAGCCAATAATGGTGAATCCTTAAAAATAGAAAGAAATAAACAACCTCTTCTAAATAGGGAAAGAACTAATCTACCTAATTCTGAGAATATCTTGTTACCTAATTACAGGATATTTACATTAAACAGAAAATATTTACAATAATTAAGAAGAGAGAGAGAAGATTGATAATATTAAATATAGGATTCTAACAATAAATACAAAAAGGAAGAACAAGAGATCGAAAATAAGGCTAACAAAGAGGAAAGAATGAAATTATTTGAGGGATAGTGACTGCTATTGAAAATTTGATAGAAAATAATGAGATAAGCTGCTGACAAATGATCAAGGAGGAAGGCCAAATAAAAAGCTACATAACCTATTTTGTGACCTGTCAAAGTAAAAGATAATTGCTACAAGAGTATCTTCACATCGGCCTCAACAAGGATAAGATTGCCCAAGAATTTGTACAGAAAAGGAAAAGCAAAAGCAGCTATACCATGCAAAGAAAAATGCAAGAAGGAATAAAAGGAAAAATTTTGTACCATGAGGGAGAAAAGGTAGCATGATACAAGGCCTACAATATTCACATATTTCACCTTTAAAAAGAAGTATCAACATTAGCAAAAAATCATCAAAGAGATCAGAAAATATCCTTTGTGCTACATTTACCTTCACTCTCATTTTTGGAGCTCCATGATAAGTTGTGAAAATATATTATTTTTATCTCATATTTGTGTATTAATTATTCTAAATTTTTCCTCAAAATGATAATTTTTCTAATTATTTTCAATAAATTTAATTTATGAGTGCTATCGGTGAGAATATAATTATTTTGTGCTTAATAGATAAAGATTCTTACAAAATTTGTTTGCATACATGATAAAAATAGTATCAGTTGATGAGAAGACAAAGGGAAAACATTTCGGATGGAGATTTGAAGATTTGAAAAAAAATTTGAAAGAAAAGCATATAAGGATTTGATTTGAGATAAAAGCAAGGGATTATATATATATATAATTGTAATCTTTGAGAAAAAAAGGGGAGTGCTAGAGCTAGAGATAAAGAAGGATGACTTTTTACGGTTTAGATTCTTTTTTCTTTTTACGTTTCTTTAGTTTTTTTTTATATGTTAAGGTAATGTAGTTTGGTCGAATAGATTATGTACTCTTGATTTTTAATTTAATTTTCTCTTTCACTTAATTGAGCAATTTTTAGTATTCTTACTTATTTCTTGGAATTGGTCACTCCTTTAAATCTTCTATAGTTTATATTGCTGAATGACAATTCACTGTATAAAATAAGCCAATATAAAAATTGTCATGAATTAAAGTAGTTAGAAATAGAAGCATTCATTTGTGTGGTTAGGAATTCCTATTCTTTATCCTTAGGATAAGTTTAGAATAATATTAAGATATTAATTTATTCAATTTATCTTATAAGGATTGCAATATCAAGACGTTGAATTGTAATTATAAGTATTGAGAAATTTGACTAGTAATTTAATTGAATTAGGAGTTAGATTTTAATAAGGTAACACATTATTTGGAAAACTAAGTGAAACCATACCCTAACACTTGTCTTTTTACTAATTGTTTTCTTTTCTTTGCATATTTTATTTTATTTTATTCTTAATTTTTATATTTTTGATTGCCCAAATAATAACTGTTTTAAACGAATTGGTATTTGATTAACAATTCTGATGGAAATGATACTCACTCACTCTTTATTACCTGTGACCCAGTATACTTGCTTAAGTTAGTTTTTTTAATTGGCTAACACTCAAGTGCAAAACCTTCATTAGAAAACCTTGTATTTTGTTTTATCCCTTTCATACATTTGTAATATTTGGGTGAAATCTTGAGTCGGGAGAGTGAAAAGGCTTTTAGAAAATCTTACTATTGATGGGGACTAGGTGTAGATTCCATTTTTAAAGTTCGAACCACGATAAATTATGTGTGCAAACTTCTCTATGCCTTTCTCTCAAGCTTATACATTTTCTTATCAATTTCTTTTATGCATATCGTAGAAATTATATTTAACTAAATTCATGATCTAACAATCTGTGCAACTTTCTCATAGATAATTGATAATCATATTATTAACTTGTCTCATTTCAAGGCAATAAATATCTCACTATTTAGGACAAGATTTTACATATACATAATATTTTGGCTTAAATATGTTTTTAGTCCCTTTAAATTTTTGCTTTTCTGTAATTGGTCCATCTAAAATTTTTCCCTTGGTCTTGATTCCTCAATTTCTAAATATTACCAACGTTAGTCCCCAACATCAACTCCATGGTGTTAAGTGCTCATCTGGCAAATGACAAGCCTAATCAACAAGGGACATGTGTCAAGATCTCACTAACTCATGTTTGATTACACTGCCACATGCATGGCCAAGATCTCATTTTCCCATGGCATGTGCATGTCACATGCCATCCCTTTCACCAATCTCTTAACCCTAATTCTTTTTTGCAGAAACCAATTGGACCTCACTTCATTCTCATCAAAGTGCCAACTCCTTCATCAACAATTGATCACCATGGCCTCACAAAGCTCTTCAGCCTCAACTTCAAATTGTTGCATGTCTTCATAAGTATGTGGGTGTGGAGATACCTTGATTCTTCTTAAATCAACTAGCATAACAAATCCTGGGAGACTTTTCTAGAGATGCCCAAACTACAATGTGTGCTTCTATATCTAATCTAATCCAAACTTCTTTTCTTCTTTCATTTTGACAATTTCTACTTTCTTTTTTGCTTTCATTTTCAAATGAAGAATATGTGTAATTTCTTTGAGTGGGCTTTTGAAGTTATGGATGTTGCTAAATCTCAATGTGTTTGTTTAAAGGAGTCCGAGGTCTTTCTTGAGGAGTCTAAAAGAAGGATTCGAAAACTAGAAATGAAGTTTGAAAGTGAGAAAACCAAATGAGCCCTCCTTGTTTTCATGTCTTTTGTATTGTGGGTTATTACATTTGCAGTGGGATTGGCATTAGGAATGTATTTTCCTGTTAAAAGTTGATATATGTTGGATCAATTGTGGTTAGGTGAATTATAGTTAAGAAGTTCAAATTCTACATCACTGTCATGACTTCCTGATGCTTTGCCCACATAACTTTTATCAGTTTTTGATTCACCATCAACTTCATCATCTTTCCCTACATATTGTCACCATTTCTTAGCCCATGTCGCTCACCTGCACTTGAATCTAACCCATTACCATTGTTTTTTACCACATCACTTTCACAATTTGACCCTACATCAACACCCACATTACCTTGGTCTTTAGCTACGTCAACATTCTCATCCCCACCACCACGGGCCTCTCGTTTAGTAGCACTCTCAGACAAACCATGGGCCTCTCTCTAAACGGCACCCTTATACAGGCCTTAGGCCTCTCCGTCCCCAACACGTTGGGCTTTACACACATCCTAGGCCTCACCTTCACCATTATCCACTCATACTAAGTCTTTTAGAATATAAGGTTGTGAGATAACATGCTCAACATAGACATTAACCTCACATTTTTACTCTCAGCAAGCATATCCAATTCCAATGCATCACAATTCATTCGTAACCCATTTTCAAATGTTGAGCCAAGTGTTTTCCACCACATGTCAACCATATCATCATATCCTAACTCTTTCACTAAAGATAACAGCTCAAAATAGGACCATCTGTCCAAATCCAGACCATGAAAAGAAACCACTTCTCGTTCCTCGTATATTATTCGAGCTTTGTCCACCCCTATATGATGCATAACTATCGAAAAGCCCACATCCTTACAAGTTCAAATAGTACATAGAATTAAAAAAGCTACCAAACCCAAACACAAACAAAACGAAACATCAAGCAAATAGTAAAAAAATAAGCAAAACAACATTAAAGAATAATAAACAATCAAGGGAATCTCATAAAGGTCCCCATATGGAATCCATAACCCCCCCTTTTTGGTCCCCACATGCTACGATTATGCAAGCACTAAGAGTATCCTTACCTTCGTCGAAGAAGATGAATATGCTCTACACCCACTGGTCCTGCAACTCGTCCTTGTTGTCTCAATTTTGAACAAGAAGAAAGCTCCATGTTCTCCCAATCACAATTGCCTCGCTAATAGGGTTTTTTGGGTGTGTGTTGAAATGTGGATGAGAGTGGTGAATGTTATTTCTTTTTTTTTTGGGGGGGAGGTATCCAGGGAATGTTATTTCTATCCTAACACACTCATTGTAGCACATGATAATCATGTGAGTAGTGTTGTTGGATGAAATCCAGCTACATCTCCAACTATTTATGAGTGAGTGGGTGATCTTAACAAGTGTCCCTTGCTGATTAGGTTTGTCATTTGCTAGATGAGTACTTAATATTACGGAATTGACATCGGGGACTATCGTTGGTTGTTTAGAAATTAAGGGACTAAAACCAAATGATAAATTTTAGAGGGACCAATTTCGGAAAAACAAATATTTAGAGAGATTAAAAACATATTTAAATCTAATATTTTTATTTGGATTTTGTCTCACATGAAAATAGAGTTTCAACTATTTAAGAAATTGATTCAACACCACTTCTCAAGTTCTTTATTACCATCAAAGCCTAAACTATCCGCTGCATTACACAATTGATTGCAATACCTTGCCTAACTGTTTTCCAACTTTTTTCGTTCTAGTTTTAATGGTGTGGCACCGACGGAGGTGGATTTCGCATTTCCAAAATTGAACCCAAATTTGACACACACACACACACCCACACATAAAAACTAACAAAGTAACTCCATTTTAATTTGAAGCGCAAAGTACATGGAGTCTTTTATATATATATATTTTGAAGATCCAAGAGTACACTTCAAAGTCTGGAATTAAGATTTTCATGAAGAAAAACTAACAAAGTAACTCCATTTTAATTTGAAGCACAAAGTACATGGAGTCTTAAGACATTCCAAAGAACCCCAAACAAAAAAGTGCCCGTGATATGCTTGTCCACCAAACTATGAATGTAATACAATTAAGTGTGAAAACTCAATTTCATTTTTGATACAGCTTGTCAATTTCATTTCAATTTTCAATAGAGCAGGATATTTCATATAGAAAAGGAAATGATTTTTGTACATTATTTTTAAATATTTTTTAGACACTTCATGAGTTGGATAAAAATTAAATACAATATATATTTTTTAATAAAAAGTATGGACCTTTTTTGTTATATATATATATATATATATATATATATATATATATATATATATATATATATATATATAGTATCTTTGATTGATGTCCAATAAATATGTTTAAATAACATAACTCTACTATAAAAAAAAATTAAGTAACTCAAAAAACAAATGCAAGCTTGAAATCTACTGGACATATAATAAGGGAGTAAATATCCAGTGAGATTTAATTTCCCTTTTTTTCGGTAATAATTATTTGACTCACACTTATTTTGACTAGGTCATGTGTAATAAAGCCCTCTAATATATAACGAGAGCTTTATACTTTTCATGTTCATTTTATTTGTCATTTTAAGAAAATAATTTGGGTCATAAGAGGCTCGAATGGATAATTTTTTTAATAAAAAAATGTTTTTTTAAAAGCAAAATTAGAAGCAAAAATAAAATCAGAAGCAACATGTTGTTTTATGTTTTTATATAGTATTGTTTATCATACTTAAAAGTTATTAAGTTGTATAGATGTGATAGATATAAAAATATTTTTCTCATAAAATTACAATTGAGGAAATGAAAAATCAATTCTCAAACAATATATTTGGATAAAAATGCATTTTTGTACATGGTAAATCTTTTGAAACAATCATAATTATTTTATGTACTTTATTTTTTATTTATAAATAAAATTAAATATATTTGTTTGTGGTTCGGTTGGACTGTGAAATATCCAACCTACCAAAAAATATAATTTATTTCGATTTAAATTGGATTGGTTTAATTTAGATTCTGAATCAACTCTAATTCAAACCAATTTTTATTTGTTTATATTTGATCGATTTAATTGGTTTTTGACAAAAAGAAGTTTAGAATATTATAAACTAAAAATAATTTAAGTCAATAAAATGAATAAATAAAAATAAAAAATAAAAAATTTATTAAATAAATATAAAATAATATTTAAGTGAGAGTGAAGTAAAAGTATATATTTAACAATAAAAATTATATTATATATTATTTGCTTTAAATTGGATTGGATCGACTTTGAAAATTACATATAAAATCCGATCCAATCCAATAGGGTTTTAGAAAACAAGAATCATCCAATTCAAATTTTTGTGGTTTTGATTAATTTTCGATCTCTTTGAATCAATTTAGCAGTTTTGATTGTATTGAATTTGAATACCCTTCTAAATATATAATAAAAAAAATTAATTTCAAGTTGATAAAAAATTTTGTTTTAGTAAAGGTGTTATAAATTCATTTGAGATAAAAGTGAGGGTATACGCCTCATTTGAGAAAAAAATGCTAGAGATATTTTTAAAATCAAAATTGGCTTCATATTTGCAGCTCCCTACTTGCTTCACCAGAAAAAAAAAAAAGAAAAAAAAACTAAAATTTGATTATTTTCTGATTATGATTTTTTTTAAAAAATTAAGAAACACAACCAAATAGGTAAAACAATAAAAGTACTTATTTATAAAAAAAGTATTTCTTTTCTTCCAAGAAGCGTAACAAAATGGCTTTGCATATATCTTTTTCACATATCAATAAAGCATTTATAATTTGCTTTTTATTTTACCTAGGAAGATAAAAATATTTTATAATCAAATCTTGATCTTGGGTTCCACAATTCTCATACATATGACTCAAATTATAGATAAAATAGAGAGAGAGAGTAATTTTATTTTTCTAAAAAAAAATCTTTCAAGAAAAAGTTATACGAACTATTTAAAATGAGCTAATGAAAGAAATTACTGCTTTCACACTAGTATAGTATAAACTCTTAGTTGGAAATACTTTATTTCTGGGTTGACTTTTTATAAAATAAATAGAATATAAAATCTGCTTAATTTCTCAAAAAAAAAGGGTAAAGTATATGCGCATTTAATACTCTTAAGAAAATAATTAACTCTATAATTTTAAATTTTTAGTTATTACAGGGTATATTTATTTTCAAGTTAATTCTTTCAAAATTAAGTAGCATTAATTTCTTAAATAAAAAAAAACTAGATTTATGGCCAGCTCTTCTAATAAATGGTTGAGATTATGACAGCATTAAAATATATTTTGAATGGGATATTTAATCAATTACATATTACGTGTTATTGTTTAAAAGTATTTTATTTTTGGTATATAATATGGCATGATCTCAGCCTTTTAATGTGCATTTAATTTTCATTTCTTTACTTTCTTACCATATATACACTATCCATTATCTAATAGTTAAACCATATTATTTTCACAGAAAGATAAATAATTGTGCATAGGACATTAACTTTTGTCAAAAGCCGCCCTCGTTGGCATTGTGGATAAATATAAGGAAGGTACACAGCTGATTTAAATTAAAGGCTCTTTCGCCCAAATAGTATATTTCATTTTTATTAATATAACTTTCGAAATCTGAACAGGAAAATAAATGTATTCCAATTTCATCATCATCCCCGTAATTAATAAGGCCTGTATTTTCTTTCCTTTCCTTTTCTTTTCTTTTCTTTTTTTGGGTAAATATAAGGCCGATATTTTCAATACACTATTTAAATTCCCTCATGAAATCATGCCTATAAATTGAGTCACAAAATTTGGATTGTCTCATACGAGCCAGAAGCCCACTTTCTCTGAGAAAATGGGCGATTGTAGGTGCACCAGCTACAAAAATGGTGCCATTGTGCTGATGGTTTTACTTGGTGTATCATCAGCTTTGATATTTCTTTACTATGTGGCATCAGATCCTCTATTTGTAATATTTCTGTGTCTATGCTGTGTCCCGGTTTTTGTCATCGTTTATTCTCTTTATCTTGCAATTTTCGTTTGGAATTTGGATGATGGAATCATACAGAGGGGGCTTTAGTCTTTCCTTGTTGAATGTATAGATAATCAATGGGAAAAAAGGATTATGTAATGATGTTACCCCTTCCCCTACTGAAATCCTTCTATAGGAGAGAGTTTATCATCAACTCCAATCTGTTACTGTTATGTCATTTGTTTTTACTTAATGCTTTTCTTATGTATTGCTTTCAACTTCAACAAAGATATTGATTTGTCAATTTAATATCTTCCAAGTCGCTATTTCGAATTAAAGAGTTTCGTCTAATCATCATTTCGGTTTAAAATTGTGAGTAATTGCCACAAAATTATCACTGCTCTATCAAATGATTCAAATCAGAGCAAAGTGCTTTAGAGGGGGCAAAAAGCCTAATTAAGTGCATCTTCCTTAAGTATGTTGTTGAATTACATGGATATCCTTTAATGTATGTTACAAGCATTGGTTAATTAACTCAACTCGCTAAAGGGATATCGACAGAATCCGGCATTTTTTTTTTATTTTTCTTTTTGGGATAGAAATCATGCATTCTTAAAGTATATATGGGTTTGAATTTCCTTCTATACGTAATCTTTCGTGGTAACCATCTTTTGCAAGATAGTTAATAAAAAATTTTTAGAAGAAATAGTTACAAGAGAGATTCGTATTTTTTTTTTAATTTATAATGGACTAAAAATGAAAACATTCTTGAAGAACGCTAAGAAATGGGGATTGGGAGTGGGACAGGCTCGAAAAAGAGGTTGAGTATATATCATGGTAAAGAAGAGTACATATGCGTACCAAACTCTTTTTTTCATGTTTGCAATGTAAAATAAAGCAATATATAGCCCTAATTAGCCAACAAATATTTGCAAATGATAAATAGGATTTATAATTAGTTAAGCAATTTAGGGATTTATACAATGCACGCTCACACCTTCATCAACTTACATAAATACTACTTGAGGATAGGCCAAAAGAACCCCTTAGTCATTCCACTTTTACGAGAGATTTAATTAAAACTTAGAAGGGATTAATAATAAGAGATTTGTGATTTTTTTGTGTGTAAACAAATAAAATTCAACGCTCGTGAGGAACGTTAAGAAATGGGGAACTAGAGAATTGATCGAATAAGGGGCTAGTAATCGCGGCATATATGAGAAGGATACATACGAAACTCGTGCGTACGTAATTTTCTCTTTCATACTTGCTAAATAGAAGAGTAATATTAGTTATACATATAAAAAAAAAAAATAGACATCGGCAATAGACACTATAAAAAAATAAACACAAAGTCTTAATAATCTCATCTTACCACTATCAAATATATATTTTATGTATATATCTTTACATATATAATATTTATTTTTATTATTTATTATTTATTTTTTAATATACAAATAACATTACTATGCATAGAGTTAGCAAAAGAATTAAGTAATTTCGGGCTTTATAGGCGAGAGCCTATTTTGATAGGAAAAGGAGATACTTCTTTTCCCATCTTATGTTCTCTTGATATTTGACAATCTGGTATTTGAATCTACTATACATTGCCCACATAGTGTAGGAGCCACGACGATTTAATTGCTGGTGGGAATTTTTCTCTCCCTTCTTCTGTTCTCATCTTGCTCTTCAAATTGTTTCCTATCGTATTTCTTTTAAATGAAAGATCTTAACAAAGATTTTAACTTGTTGAATAGCAGTAATTTAGAGGGAGCTATATCAACCCAATTAATGAATGTGTGCTCAAGTAGATTACCATTTCACATGAATTGAATAAAACTACGATGAAGTCCCTATAAGAATTAATGGATCTGTAAATAGACCACTGTGATATCAGTTTTTTCAATTTAAATTCAAGATCGGGATGTACAGTTGCTGTGTATGCAATAAAATGGCCAAACATGTGTTTTTGAGCCGAATATTAGTCAGAATCAATCGATATGTCAAGACTCAATGGTGGTTATCAAGTAAGTCAAATGGTAGTAGATTATTGATTTATTCAAAAGAATCATAATATCAACACAGTATGACCAGAAAATTATAATTGAAGTAAATATATACTTTAACCCGGAAAGACTTTATTTTAGTTTTAACACTTTAGTCCTAAAAAAATTAAATGCATACACTTTAGTTTTTGAAAGATTTTTTTTTTAAATATTGTAGTCCTTAAAAGATTAAATGCATATATTTTAATCCTTGAAATATTTTCTTTTAATACTTTAGTCTTTAAAAAAATTAAATATATACATGTTAGTCCTTGAATAATTTTTTAATACTTTAGTTCTTAAAAGATTGAATGTATATATTTTATATATTTTGATATTTTCTGTTTTTGCTATAAAATATAACCAGAAAAATAAAATAAAATTTATATTAAATATTCTTTATTAAAAAATATTATATAATCACATTCTAAGTTCATCAATCTTTTTTTATATGATTTTCATAATAAAATAAAAATATATAGATAAATATAATATTTTTTAATAAAAATATTTTCTAGAAATTTAATTATATATATGATATATAACTCAATTAAATCTTAAAATGTGAGATTAATTTAATTGAATTTTGATGTATAACGACTCTTTCTCTGTTTCTCATTTTTATATTTATTATGAAAACTATAAAAATAATTATTAAAATATATAAATAAATAATAAATTATTTTTAATATGAATTATATTTATATATAACCGAATTAAAATAATTACATTTAAAATAGTAAAATTTTAAATAACTATATTATTTGTTAAATTTTAAATTAAATAATTAAAAAATTATATTCTATTATAATTTTTCTGGCTATATTTTATAATAAAAAATAGAAAAATATCCAAATATATAAAATATATATATTTAATTTTTTAAGGACTAAACTATTAAAATATTATTCAGATATTAAAGTGTATGTATTTGATCTTATAAGGAATAAAATGTTAAAAAAAAATTTTTCAGATACTAAAGTGAATATTTAATCTTTTAAAAATTAAAATGTTAAAATGAAAATATTTTAGGAACTAAATTATAAATTAACTCTTATAACTTCTAATACTGCACTTTTGCACACTAATCACTGGATCACAATATATTAAAAATGGGGTCCATTAAAGCCAACTCAACAAATCTTTCACTCTTTCGCAGTATAAATTGTAATTTCAATAAAAAAATATCTCAAAAAATAAAATGCCAAACTCAAACTATATATGTAACTTAAAATAGTGGTGGTTTAGATTAAAAACTACGTAAATCAAGTAATGAATTACACAACAAAATCTAATGATTCATTTAGTTTATATTTTAGTAGAATTGAAAAAAAAATTAAATATTTATATATGAGATCTAATATTTTGAAAATTAGTTTAGCAGAATTTTTTTAATTAATTAGATAATGAAGTATAATTACTTTTTACTGTACAAATATAGGTATATCTTAAAAATTTTACAAATCCTACACCTAGAACATACTTCTACATTCAATTAAAAAAAAAACCTACTTCATTCGAAATTAATTCTACAGCCTTCATTTTTTTGGGGGGAGGGGAATGATTTTTTACCTAATTGTATCGATATCCTCTTCGATAATCTCATGAACTTGTGGGGAAAGATGAAATAAAAAATTTAAAATAAAAAAAAATTTGAGTGCTTTTAACTGTTGATGTGATAGAATATCGAAAGTTATGTTGCATCCTTACTCACAAATAACTTAGTTTTTTTTTCTTTTTTTTTTCAAAGGATATTGGCAAACACATATTTTTTTTCTACTCAGCATGAAGCTCAACCTAGCTAATTGCCTCCAAACGTCCGTCTGGGTTACAAGCCAAGCAAGCAGTTTTAAATATCAAAAAACAAACTACCAAACAAATGTGCAAAAATAACTCAACTCATATATGCATAGAACTTTCCTCATCTTATTATTTCTTGTCATGATCAGCCAAGCAACAAATATTCCACTTAATTCGCGCACTCACACAAAGGCCAGAAATACATTTCTTGTTGATATTGCTCAAGGAATAATAAGTATACATATGTCCTCTAAAACACAAATATACCGAGGAATTATATCATATCACATCTTATGTTGTATGTGCGTATCTCTTTTTCTTTCTTTTTTTTCATATACATAAAACATTGATGATAAAAATGATAATCTCTTTAGCCTCTAGCAAGGCCTGCCCACAATGCAAGGGAGGGCACCAGCAAACTTGGTGAGCCTGTTAGCAGCAGATCCATCTCTTGGCTTCATGAGGAAACCCTTGTTGAATGGCAACTTCCCAAGGGGTGGCCCAGACTGAACAAACTTGGCACCGTTCATGTACAAGTCCATCTCAGATCTCCATTGCCACTTCTGCCACTCCTCTGGCTTTGCATAGTCCCTGTGTGTGATCTCCTTCGCGGCGTTGTTGTTCGGAGCGATGAAACGGTTGCCCTGGCTCAGAATCGTCGGTCCTGAGCTCCCACCAATTGCATACATCTGCCAGTGAGTGTAGTCGTTGTTCACAACGTGGAAGAAACCCCACCTGCACCTTGGCATCCTCTGGATCAATCCCTGCCCGAAGTGGTTGAATGCCACTGTTATCTGCATGATCTTGTCCCCGCTGTAGGTATCACTAGCTCCAAACAACATCACCTGTAATAACATTCATTCCTCCGTCAAGTCCATGCACATATAACCTTAATGCGTGTATATACATATGTTGGATATAAAATCATTCATGTGTTTTTACAAGTTTTTGGAACAGATATTTTGTTAGATATAATGCCATATATTTGTCTTCCAACTCAACAATTAAAGCTTTTTAGACGTTACGGTTCTTTATTTAAACATGACATGAGAATATCAAAAAGGACAAAAAGAAAAATTTGGTTGCATAGTAATATTAGATAGAAATTGCATATCTCTAAATTATGTCTCTTTCGTTGTCTCATCAATTACTTCTTATCAGTGAAAGAGAGACATTTTTAAAAAAATAAAATAATTACTAAATATAAATTACTTATCTTTCACATTATAAAAAATGATTGATGGAACATGAAAAGGAATATAATTTGAAAATGGGTTATTTTCATCCAATATATATGTACCACTACTTATTTTACAAATTATAATGTCCCCTAGTGATGACAAAAAGCATTTATGATGACTATATATATATGTGCGTATCAATTCCAAAAAGCATTAATGTAAAATTAATTGTGTTACATAACGAAACTAATAATAGTAAATAATGGGTTAACATATGCATGCGTGCACGCAAGGAAAGAATAGAGTTTAAACTACTTACATCATTGTGTTTGGTCATGTGGCAATTTGAGATGGTGATGGCAGTGGAACCCTGGATAACGTCGATAAGACCATCCTCGCACTCAGACATGGAGACATGGTCGATCCAAATGTTAGAGGACCCGAAGATGGAGAGGGCATCACCATCACTCCTTGTCCTTTGTCCAACATGGTCCACGGAGTCCCTTATCATGCCACCATTCCTGGACTTGATGTTCTTAATGCGAAGCCCGTGGATGATGACATTGTTCACGAATTGCATGGTGATTCCGGCGCCGTCCTTGATCTGAACATTGGCTCCGCGACCATCAATGGTCTTGTCGGAGGTGACCATCAACTCTTGTTTCAAGACGATGACCATGTTGCGCTGGAATGTGATCCACAATGGGCCCTTTTGGATGGCACCATAACGTAGGGTTCCGGGTTTAGGGTTTACCACATCGTTGTCAGATGGATCGGTGACAACATAGATGGGGCCGCCGAGGCCTCCGGTGGCCCTTCTTCCAAAGCCCTTGACACATTTGGCCAACTTGAAGCGATCTTTGGCCCAATCTTGGTTGCACCTCCAGCAAGAGTCAATGGGGTTGGTAGCTTGGCATGGTCCTGTGTACTTTTGCTTCAACTCCCTCCTTGAGTTGTTCAGGGACCTACATTGATTGCATTAAAAGTATAAGAAAAATATATACAATATCTGTCTGTATTGTGCTATATTTAAAATTTTACATAGTCAGTCTGAAGTTTAGATAAAATAAGAGGATTGTGTTAAACAATCAACCGTTAATATAAAATTTGACAAATTCTTATAACATGGATTAGAGCCGGAGAAAAATATATCTCATAAAACTAGTAAATATATGATACCTAATCCTAATTTTTATTTTTATTTTTTTGAAATGAATGAAACAATTGATCCTTGAATAGATAAATAATCTCCATATAACTTTGACTTATCCAATAAGCAACTATGAATCTTAACAAGCTTTTATTAAACTCGAGAAAATTCTTCAATCAATTTTTTTGTGGAGGATAGTGACCGATGCATATCTACATGTAAAAGTAAGACCCACATAAATCCAACACATAATATCTTCTTGTTGGAAGAAGAATTTTTTGTCCCTCCAAAAATAAATAATTTCACGCAGAATTCAATCAACTTTTTTTTTTTTTTCTAGTTATGTAGCATTAATCATCTTGCAATAAAGAGAGGAGAACTGGCAATAATACGTACATATGAACGTGCACATTGAGGTCAACAGCAACCTGTTCAGGGTTTGGCACGTAGGATTTGAGGGCAACTTCATGAGCCTCCTTAGCCTGTTCTTTGAGAAAATCGTCAAACTTAGCAATGCCAGCCTCAAGGCATGGAATAGTAATGGCGAAAGTCACCAAGAGGATTAAGGTAACCTTGGCTGCACTTCCTGCCATTATTTTTCCTATGCCTTCTTTGTGATTTTTTTTTCCTTTGAGCTTCAGCTGGAGTTTTCCCCTTTTTATGTATATTTATATATAATATTTGTTCTTATCTTGGCTAAAATGGCAAGGTTGGCCAAGGTCTTGGGATTAGTTAAGCGGTTAAACCCTTAATGCACAAAGACCTTGCCGAACCTAAACCAATTAAAGCCAAGCGGATCTGGCCTGCAACATAGTGCTTGGCTAATTGGTTTCTTTTAAAAATGCAAAATGTGCACGGTTAAATAACGGTGCTAAACCTTGAAGGATGAAGGTGTCGATTCTAAATTTAGGAGCGAAGAGAGTGGATAACCAATATGTTTTCTAAGGGTAATAAACTTGACCAAGAAAAGCATAGGACCCTGACGGGTCCGAACCAAAAAAATTGGCTTTTGAGATGGAACGACAGCCAAGACCTTGCATTTTGCCAGGAGCTTCTCATCACTATTAGCTTATCCCACCTGTTGATTTGCTAAGTTATAGCAATTTTCTAAGTTTGTTCAATTTTCGCCACACGTTATTGACATGACTTCTTCAACGTCGTGTTTAGATATATGCATTCCGTTGGGGAAAGGTTGGTTTATACATCTTGAAAAACATTTGCCAGCCTTATTTTAATTGGTCAAGAAATGTTTAATAAATATATTTTACATTGGACACCGTACTGACTCACACCCCATCTACCTGTGGATGAACTGTGGATAGAGTTCAATAAGGTCCACATCCCATTTAATGATGGATAAGGTAATTGATACGATATCCAATATAAAATATGTTCACCTAACATAATTCATATTTATATATAACGGCATAAACAGATAAAATTGTTGTAACTTTACTATGTTGAATTGTCGATATTAGTCTTCATAACGAGTGTTACCTTATGCTTAATAAACATCGTCATTTACAACTAGTTTTAGAATATTTATGATATAGATGGTAAATACATGTTTTTTAAATGAATTGAAAGGTTATCCAAGCAAGCTAGTCAAATTAATAACTAGATTAAAATTTCGGTTGGTATCAATGGGAAACCTTAATCAAGGTCCAGTGAGTAGAAGTTTAGAACTGGGTTAGAATTAGTATTAACTTCTATCAAGGTAATAGCAATTGGGACATGCAGAGAGAGGAATGGGAATTTAAAGAGTGAGATGCTAAACGGGTATGGAGTAGGAGTAGGAGATACCACACGGCACAGACACGGGTAATACACAAAATAGGAAACAAGACTCGAGGTGAACACGGTAAGAAAACGAAATCTAAAAATACCATATACTAAGAAAACATATACAAGTCCATTAGGTGGTTGGGTTACAAACATAGGCTACTAAGCATAGACATTAATATGCAGCTTCATTTCTGTATTGATATATTTTCAAAAATTAATATTCTTAATAAACTTATCCTAATAGAACTAGTTATGTACAAGTACATGTACAACCAAAAAATTAACTAGAGTGATATCTAAAGATTAATTTAATTTCTTTCGTCAACATTGTTGCCATCTTTTTAATTGACAAAGAGTATATTCTCCAAGTCTGATTCATCAAGAGAATGGTTGGTAACTTCAAAGATTCTATGAATTATGATAAATTTACTACCCATAATATCTTACTTAATTGTTTCTCCATTATTGTATTGGAGAATTTTTTTTCTTTAAATGAAATGAAAATTAGTATGGTATTGAATTCATAACATATTTGGGTTTCATCTTTTTCCTTTTACGAACATGAATAAAGAAGTAGATGCTCCAATTTCTTTAACAATGAGAAGATAAAGATGGTTGCCCAAGTAGGTAAAGAGCAATCTTTTGAAAGATTGGAGCATGAACATCATGAATTAGCCGCAACAATATTTTATTAAAGACACCTCTATTATTTAAAGAGCCACAATCATCAAACCCTTCTCCACCATATGACAAATTAGCAAACTTAGGATTTCCTTTTGTACTATCTTTTTTCATGTACCTCTTCAAGCATTTTAATCTCTCATTAGTGAGCTTGGAGGATCTTGATGTGGAGGAACTTGTTTGGAATCTTATATCTTAACCACTGGTGACTATAGTACCAATATAATTTTTAGGAAAAATATTATTAGTTATTTGTTAATCTTTAATCTCAAAGAAAAAATATTATAAATTTAAAGAACCACCTTAATTTCAATATATGAATGTGATGAACAATGACATGTACATTCAATTAATATTGAGTGCATAATATAGCTCTACTACGTTTTTAGAGTGACTTTTTCAACGTTAATGTTTCGATGTGTACAAAATTACGTGCTTATTATGAAGCTTTTTTGGATTGGTGCTAAAGGTTGGATCATAGATTTCTAAACATTTGCCAGCCTTATTTTAATTTCATATATATATATATATATATATAGAGAGAGAGAGAGAGAGATTAATTTTGATATATAATCAGTGCAAAAAGAGTTTTATATTATCATTCAATCACATATTTTTATTTATAAGATTTTTAAGATAATAAATATTTAAATTAAATATTTTTGTTAATGTAGCAATGCATGATTGGATGAGAGTGTATTAAAATTAAATCTATATATATAACTTCATAAATTGACAAAATTGTTCTGACTTCGGTACGTTAGTGCGCATTTGTCTTTATTGCGAGTGTATGCTCAACAAACATGATGGAAGATATATGGTCGTTTAACGAGTTGAAAGGAAGAAAACTAAGCAAGCTAAACGTCTAACATTTAGAATAGTATCAATGGGATAATGTTATTTATATATCAAAAATCAACATTAAGGGTGGATACTATAAAAAGAGAAAGGGATGAGAATCACTTGTTTATTCTTAGTGTCCAAATCCCATACTTGAGGAAGGCAAGCCTTGGTATTATTTGTTTTAATTTGAAACTGTTTTCATCAAGTATATACATGAATTTATGATTAAGCTTATTATTCTGCTGCCCACTCTTACTTTGTTGGATGAATATAGGAATAAGTATGAATGCCAGCTTTTACGGATCTGAAGAAAACTTGGGAAACGTCTTTTGAGTGGTGCGCGGTACACATTTGTAAAAGCTATGCGTCTAAGATCTGAGGATGTTGAGCTTTATTTCTTCGACAATTTCTCACGTATTATGGTGTTTTATTCATGTAAAGATAAAAATAGTTCAAAGAAGAAAAAATATTTATCAAAGATAGTTTTTTTTGGTGGTGTTATCAAAGATAGTTTAATTGTGTCATGCTATTTGTTGGACTTCTGTAAAGTGTTTTATGATTTGTGTCTTTGTTTTATTTATTGATATTGCTGGAGAAATTGTCCCTTATGTTTTGACGTTTTGTCTAATGTTGCTACGAAACTCTTATATTTTGTTTGCATTAAGTATTTATGTTGATTTGCATTAAGTATTTATGTTGATTTGATTAATGACAAAGTATTATGTCATTGTATGATAGTTATTTTGCGGGGCATAACACGGGGTCTTGGACTTGCTAAAAAAACATTTACAAGTCCAGAAGGTGGTGCCGTGGTGGGGTTAAACATAGATTTAAAAAATACGTTTTAACTCCAAGTATTACCCAAGACCCCACAACCAAATAGTATCATCGAGAAAAAATAATTTCATCTACGGAGCTAAGTCATTCCCTAACATAAACAACTTTTAATTTTTGCATTTACATAGAAATTTAATTTAAACGTATTGATAATCCAAAAGGTTTTTATAAAAATTAATTATATCTTTTTATTTGTATGATCATTTAAATAATAAGTAATTAGATTAAAATATTTTTATTAATATAATAATATATAATTAAATATTTATATAAAATTATTATATATTGATAATACATATAAATTAAATAGATTAAAGAGGATGAAGTCGTTGCAAACCTAAAACTGGGAGAGGAGGGGAAAACAAAAAAAAAAAAAAAAAGGAAGAGAGAGAGAAAGAGTAGGCTTAAGCTAATACTTGAATTCCATTAGTACGCAAGTTAAAACGACAAATTGCAGTCGCCATAGTACAAGAAACATAACATGTGTATCGGGTTACATGGAGCTCTAGTCTTTAATTAAGAACTTATCCCTAGTCAACACACAGCAAGCTCATCCTTCTCTGCCTCCCCTCAAGCCATGCAAACAAGCTGATGTTTGAACCCCCAAATTACAGAAATCTCGGAGCTCATTCCAGTGAACTTTCAAGTTAATAATATGCCATCCCAAAGTGCATAAAGTTGACGTCAATTGACCATGACAATTGCATGCCATCACCAGTTAGAAGCTCTCAGGATTGCCTTCAATATCAAAACAAACTTAGGCACTGTCAGACTCATTGCCCGAATCAACATTCATGGGTTGCGGATTCTTGCAGCCGCTAATCTCATCCTTGTAACGTTTTTTTTATCAGCACGGGCTTTGGCCTCATATGGCTTCTTCTCCCCCGCTGTGCATTCAACAAGCAAAGCAATAAGAAACTTAGTCGCAACACATGGTAAGCTCTGGATCATACATGACACTCCGTGGAAGTGCATGAAACAATTAGCTCGGCAATCAGCCATACCTGACCATATTTTCCATTTCTCTCCGAGTACTCTTCCCACATCCGTAAATGAAATTCCAGGATTACTTTTCTTTAGATTCTGTCATCAAAATGACAAAATTGAGAGGAAAATGTGAGAGAAGTCAAAAATCCCTACTTAACACGTCAACCACTTCAGCTAGATTCTCTAACTTCTTACAACCAAAGTTGCTCCGAACAATTTTGCTGAAGGTCATGTTCGCCGGCACTCATTCAGAGAATGAATCCAGAAACAGTGGAACAGAACATTCTAAGGCTCACTTGCATTGATACAGGTTTGCCAGAAGATTTCAGATTATCTAGAACCTAGCCTTACAAGGATTATCTTTACAAACCCAACCTGAAAAACCTGGACTTTCTCCCCAAAATATCTAGTCGAGCAGAATTAAGCATGCAAACCTAATTGAACTAACAATTGTAAACCCAAACTCAGGAAGGCTAGGTACCCACGCGGAAGGGAAGTTGAAATACTCCCACCCACATTCCCACAGACCCAAATCCAGAAGCACACTGCCAAATATGTATGACAGAGAACGTACCTCTCTTTCCATTTGAGAAAAGAACATGAAACCAGACATTGCCCTCTTGGGTGCATTTGGGTCCTTTTTCTTTTTCTGTTTTTTTCTTTTTTCCATCTTCATCAGCATCTTTTGATTTCTTCTTAGAAGTAGATGCCTTAGAACTTAGAAGACAGTTCCTTCTTTGATTCCTTTTCGGCAGGCTTCTGAAAATTAGCCATCATTAAGGTGTCAAACACACTAAAGATTTAAAGAATAAAGCGGAGAAGCCATTATAATCAGATTATGCCACAAGACAACAAAGACAAATAAAATAGAATCACTTGCCTCTTTCTCATCACCATTTTCGCTGGCATCAGAATCTTCTGCTCCAGAATCATCAGTTGGAGAACCTTCATCATCCTTGTCAGCAACAAAATCTTCGTCCTGCGGATATTTACCACCGATTAAGATATAGAGAAGCAAACCAAGACTAGAAGGATCCTGCCCACAGGGAGGAGCCCTACTGGAAGAAGGCCAAAGTACAGATAAAGAGACATGTACATAACAAGTGCCACAAACATACACACAAGAAGCCAAAAAGGATAGATAAATTGACAGGAAAATGATTTACTGCATGATCACAAAAAAGTAAGTTTAAAAATGGCAAAGAGTGACAAAATAGCAGACTTCCAAGCTGAAGCCTAGATATTTTCTGATGCTAGAGGATATAAATAAATGCTGTCTCCTAAACTAAGGGAATTAAAACACCAATTGTCTAAATGCTACTCATAAATTAAAGACGGGATGAGAAGTGACATGAAAGAAAAATTTAGGCACCTCCTCATCACTTTCATCACCAGCTTCATTTTTAATGCGCTCAAGATGTGGATCAACAGCATCATCATCATCATTCTCAAGAACTTTAGCCATACCAACAGAGCCTGGCTGGGCATCTCCTAAGTTCATAATTTTCAATCCCTTTTAACTGCACGTTAAGGCCGAACATGAGAAGTTTATATAACAAATAAATAGTTGTGCACCTATATAATAATCTGCATCTAGCTGACATTTACCTGATAAAACCATACAAATTATGGTATTCATTTCCAGAAGGTCAAAATAATGCATATTTGAACCACCAGCACCATGCTGCTCAAATTCCACATAGTCAACCTAATAGCAAAGATAAAACAATCAAAACCTCCAATGTATAATCTCATATGCACGTCAAATAGTAAATGATATCTGCTCATGTGTAAGCACTCTGGATTTTACCTCTTCATGAAGAATAAGAGTTGGAGGTTTAGGTAGAAAGAAGAAGCTCTTCTCGAGGGATTAGAGAATTCCATCTTCAGCTTTCAAAGATGATTTCACTGCATAACCATCTTGCAACTCCTAAATTTTCCTGGTTTGGTAACTTTGGCACCAGACAAGCCACGCAATATAGTGGTGAACACTTCATGGATGAGCCCCTAATTATTAAATTGGAACTAAACATCAATTATTCCGTCACAAGTAATATGCATAGCCCCTAGTTCCAAAAATTCTTGCATCACTCAATCAACAAAAATATCCAAAATGTTCTCTTTCATCATTTTCCCAAACAGCCCTTGAAGAGAAGTATCTCGTGGGTTATATGTCAATTGTTAACAGTGTAGGCAATACCTTATAGGATAACTCCAACTTGTCCTTGTCCTTGGAGTTATAAAGGTCTTCACTCATAGCCAATTCACTTTGAACAACATAATCAGTTTCAAACTATACAGACAAAAGATAAAAATGTTAAGTTCAGAAGCAAGAAAGATATGTATCAGCTTAATTGGCAAACCATATTAACAATGATACCTGCATCACAATATGAGGGTACAGAGTTTGTCCTTTCCGAATAGGGGGATCAAGACTAATAACCACGAAGGTATCTGGCTGATTAGACTACAAATACATACAGACAGTAGAATTGTCAGTATATTGAACAAGTCCAGAAAAAAAGGGGACATCAATTCAAGACATGGCTAGCTGGTTGCACAAAATTATTATTCATATATCACTTAACATGAAATTATTTAAATATCAGTGAAATGAAGGCAAAGGATCAGGAAATAAACCTTGGGAAGTAAAAACAGGTGAACCACACTGCTATACTGGATTTTGAAATCATTAGCCTGTCCCTGAAGCCGCAAGAATGACAGATGCAGCTCAACACTGTATCGCCCCCTGCACAAAAGTACAAACTTCCGTTAAAAATGATTAACTAATCGTTTTCTTGAAAGGACAGAAATGGAAGCTGCGGCATACAGGACAATGATAAGAAGTCAAAAATACTTGAATGATACATGTATGTTTAAATCTATTTGTGCATTCAAGGACATTACCTTGGTGTAAGGATTGCAATACCCTCAAATGTGACAACAACATCTTCACCTCCAGCACCAACATCAGCCATAGACATGATTTTGTCACGGAAAACCTTATACCAACAAGATTGTGCAAATGTCAGTTAAGTAAAGTTATTATTAAAACAGACTTCATAAAATAATGAAAAAAAAAAAAACTCACCTGAGCAGGAGGACGATTTTCATCACCAACAAACTGAGTGTTCGAATTTGGTATATGGAAACTTATCTCCATCAATGAATCTTTCTGAGATCATAACATAAACAGTATCAGACAATTAAAATTGCACGCCCATACCGAACATATTAACAGCAATATACAATAATAATACTGGTCCAGACTAAGCTTGGATTAGTAATATTCTGTTACAATTAGCTTTGTGTTGTTCTTAACTGTATGAATTCTGCATTGTCTTATGGCGTGGTCTCTTTGGAACAGGCTTTTTTGGAATCTTTGGACATCGTGGGTTTGACCTATGGATTTACATCATTTTCTCCTCACTATATTCAAAGGTTTTGGCTCTTGTAAAAAAACAAAGATCTTGTACCAATCCTCAGTTTATGCTATGCTTTCATGTATTTGGTTGAAAAGGAATGCTAGAATTTTTTAATAAGTACTTTTCAACTATAAACTTTATTTGAGACAAGGATAACTCTTTTGGCATCTTTTTGGTGCTCTCTCTTGATCTATTTAATGGTGTTTCTTTATCCGAATACAAAGGGATTGACATGAGTTGTTGCATTGTTTATCTTCTTAGGATTTAGTTGTTAATTTTTGTTTCTTTGCAAGGATACTTTATTCTCTTCTCTCTTGTCCTTTTTTCTTCTTTTCTAATAAAATTCCTTTTTCTATATATCTGCGTGAGTGCGTGTAATCTTGACCAGTACTATGTATGTTTGTCTACCTCATTGGCTCCAGTTGTGTCATCCACGTGAAACTCCAAGATCACATCATTTTTCCCCTGAAGCTGTGTTTGAGAGACATCTGCTAAAGACACCTCAAAAGCTTGCTTTGAACCAACCATGAAAGCCAGCATATTTCCTGAAGCGAAAATAGAAGCTTAAGAACATCCACACGTAGTACAAAATTAGTGAACTCAATTATATCAAACAGGCTCCACCATAAAGAAAGAGGGGGCATCTGATTGCTAAGGAAGAAATCAAGAATGAGATGAAGTTCCTCTTTGAGAACCCCCTCCCCCCAATCCAACTTTCTTACCATTTATTCTTCAGATTTCGCAAGAACCAAGCATAAAATAAGTATTATCTCCTTTAACTACAGAGAATAAAGCAATAAAATAATTTTTCACTTAAAATTGCACTTGATGTGATTAGCAAATTGGAGGTATTGATGCTTAAGTTCATAAGAGAATTCAACTAGGAGTACACCAAATAAGAAAAGAATCAACTTCAAATTGAAAACTACAAAAAAGAAAAAAAAAATGCAATAGCTCATGTTTACAGCCTTTCCCTCCATATGGAAATCATACTGCACTATACAAGAAAAACAGATGCCCTAGAACAAACTAGATGACATTAGCTGAATTTCTTTAAAAATAGGGGAGCTCTTGCTAAAAATGTTATATACTAAGTCCTCCTTAATACCAATAAGTTAAATTAAAGATGATGTCAAAGATTTTGTTTTCCCAAACACATAAATTTCTGAAAGTATAACAAGTATGGATGACAAAGAGGAATGTTTGAGATACATGCAATGCATTGAGAGGAAATATCAATTACAACACATTAGTTCATGTAAATATCACCAACCATTTGGATCAACTTCTCCCTAGTTACGCCCACTTACAGAAAGCTGCTTCTCCTCTACCGTTATTCCACATGTATTTTGGAAAAAATTGGTCAAACTTGCAACATCCTGTTCAAATAAGCACAAAATAACAACATATGAACCATCATTTGACATCTACGAGTCCAAGTCCAAAAGCAGGGAACTAAGTCATCAATGTTTAGATATGTTAAAGTGTGAATGAAAGGAGCAAAAATAAGAAACAAAACCAAATATTTGAAAACCTTTCTTGACATAAAAAATATGCAAATGCACATTCAAAAGGGTGAGAGAGTAACGTGATCACGGAATCCAGTGAACTTGTAGTCCAAGCTATCCTTAATCTGAACACCAAGTTGATTAGTCCTTGGAACCTTCATCCGCATCACTCCCATTATATTGGCTTTATCAACTTCAATTAATTTACCACCCCCCTGTCTTTTCCATAAAATACCTCATGAATATATTTTCATCTGCCCGGGATTCTGCAACCCCAATTATATTAAAAGAAGTGTCATACACAATATTTGCTAGTTTTACTCAACTAGTCATAAATTCACATAAACTTTCTTTTTTTTTTCCTCATATAACCAATTATATTGTAGAACAATGGTTTTGTTTATCTTTTTTGAGTTTTGGTGGAGTTTCCTACTGGTGCAATTTCTTGCTATAGTGTTCTGTTAAGAGTTTGTTTGAACTTTCTTCATATCATTAGTAATGATGATGGTATATTTATACTTTGAACTGTCTTTGCTGAACTGATTACTATTAGATAATTCATGTTTTGAGGTTTTCTATGGAATCCTTGATAGTGTTTTGATCGAGATTTTATAAAGTAGTATTGTACAAAACTTGATAGTGTTTTGTTGTTTGATGATCCAAAAGGAAATCCTCATGCACTTAGGTTCAAACGTGATGGAAAAGGGGTTACTTCACCTATGGGTGTGGTGCCTTCACTGCATTGTATTGTAAAGTATAATTTGATTTATAGTATTAATGAAATGATTTTGATTTAGCTTTCAATCGTTTCTTGAGTGATATGACACTAAAGGGAATTTCTACGAGTTATGTCTACATCGACATCTAAGGTCGTGATCCCCTCAAGTCTATGAGATCCATCTTATGAGTCTATCTCTTCTAGATGATTTGGCAGAGGATATGAATGAAAATGAAAATCCTTCCAACACAACAAAAAATGTAGTTTACCAAGAGATTTTTCAAAAGATTTAGAATTCAAGTCATAAAACATTATTTTTATATTTCTAATTTAAAATTTCAATTCTACATTTATAATTTCAAATCATATCAATTTATTCAATATTATAATATTTTCTCTTATTGTAATGCAGCTTCTCAAGATGAAAGCAAGACTTTCAAGCAAAATTATACATAAACTATGCTTCATTCAAACAACCTTTGGTAGTTTTTATTTTTCTTCCTTATTAAGTGTATTAGTTTGCTTTCCATGATATAATTTTAATCATATTTTGGTCACTTTAATAGTAAATATAATATATTTTATAGTATCATCCATTTATGAATTTAATTTTTAAATAGTTAAATTTTATAAATTTTTTTATCCTGTGCATCGCACGAGTTACCACACTAGTATTGCTATAACCCACTGGATAAAATATTTTGCCTAAAAAAAAAAAGTTGCAAAATACAACCAACTCATCTTTTTTGACAAGTTAAATGACTTGACTTATTAGGTTCAATCCACTTTACCATATCTAGCAAGTTGGCTTTGTAACATCTTTTCCTTTTTTTGGTTTAAGGAAATGTTTTTGCAATTGTGGGTTAGGAGTGGGGTTTTTTTACATAATTAAAATAAAAAATTAATTAATTACAAAATTATGATTAATTGAGATTAATTATGAAAATCCGGGGGAGAAAAATTGTTTGAGAAATCGGACTACCTTAAAAAATCGGCCTAGTAAGGTTGATTTCCATTCAAAAATTGCACTATAAAAACGATTTGGGTAGGCCGACTTCCATACATTTGACAAACTTAGAGAGAGAAAGATAGTTTTAGAGAGAGAGAGAGAGAGAGAGAGGTAGAAAGAAAGAGGAGAGAGAAAGGAGCGTGGGAAGAAGAAAAAGGTAAAATTTATACTTAAAAATTGTACATAATTTTTACGAATTAGTTATTCTTATTATTGTATTTGTGTTGCAAATCTAGATATGGAGTATGACTTATGCCGTTTGGATTACAATGATCATATTGCTGGACAACTGAATATAGAGGTAATTTATTTGTTAAATTAAATTAGGTATAATATAATTTATATTTGGATTTGTAGTTAAACTTAGATTCATAGATTTATGAACTTAGGGATTTATATTTAAATTTGAATGTAGTAGAATTAAAATCATAATTAGAACTTGAATATGATTCTGAAATTGAGTTTGGATTTAAATGTGAGTTTGGATGTGAAATTTGATTTTCGAAAATTTCAAATTCAAATTTTTATGAAGTGGGAGCGAAAATTGCGAATTTTAATTTGAAATTCGAATTTTCGTTGAGCGGAAATGTTGCATTTATATGTGGTAGAATTGAAATCATAATTAGAACTTGAATATGATTCTAAAATTCAGTTTGGATTTGAATATGAGTTTGGATGTGAAATTTGATTTTTGAAAATTTCAAATTCAAACTTTTATTAAGCGGGAGCAGGAATTGCGAATTTCAAATTCAAATTTTTATTAAGTGGGAATTTGGAATTTCTAATTCGAATTTTCATTAAACGGGAATGTTGAATTTGTATATGGTAGAATTCAAATCATAATTAGAATTTGAATATAATTCTGAATTTGAATTTGAATTTGAATGAGTTTGAATTTAAAATTTGAAATTCGAATCTCGAATTTAACGAGAATGTTCAATTTTAAATTTTGAATTTCAAATCTTGAATTCGAATTTTAGTGAGAATTTTGATTTTCAAATTTTGATCATGTAATATTGTATTAGAATTAGAACTTGAGTGAGAATCTAAATTCGCTAATGAAATTTGAATTTGTATTTGGCATGTGAATTAGAATGCGAGTCGTAATGTGAATATTGAATGTTGTAATTTGGATTTGAGTGACAATTTAAACTTGAATTGAATTGAAACATAATTTTGAAATTGATTTTGCACATACAGCCTGATCGAGTGCTTCGAGGTTGGCATTAGGAGTGTCAAGTAATGGTACTAGATCCACTTATGCAGAATAATTTAGAGCAATTAGGCTTGTGGCATGCGGCAAATATTCCATACTTTGACTATGATAGCGCATTGATTAGTGCACTTATCGAGAGGTGGCGTTCGGAGACACATATGTTTCACTTGCCTTTTGGAGAGTGCACCATCACACTTCAGGATGTTGCGTTCCAACTTGGATTACGCATTGATGGTGAGCCAGTTAGCCGATGCATAACTAACTGGGAGACCTACTGGAACCGTGATATACGGAGCTTCTGTAGAGAGCTTCTTGGGGCTGTCCTAGATGAGTCACAGATACAAGGAAGCAGTGTTACAATCACCTAGTTGAGCTCAGAATTTCGAATTTTGGATGTTGATGCATTGGAGGAGACAATTGCACGCCATACTCATGCATTTATTCTACGGCTTCTTGGCGGATTTTTATGGCAGATGCATCAGCTGCGAGAGTAAGTCTGAAGTGGCTTCCTCTTCTCCGTGACTTTGGTGAGATTGGGAGGCTTAGTTGGGGCTCTGCAGTATTGGCGAATCTCTATCGCCAATTATGTCGCGGTGTTAAGCTAGGCACCCAAAACATTGCTAGATGCCTAGCTCTTCTACAATCATAGGCATTCTACAGAATACCAGCATTACGTCCTACAGAATATCGTCGACGTCCATTGAGGTTTCCGTTAGCTAGGAGGTAATTTTTTTTTTAAAATGGTCAATTTGATTTATTATTTTTTATTTTACAAGAGTACTAATTAAATTTTTTAATAGGTGGGGAGGATATCGATGTTCGTCTGATTTAGAGAAGAGACGATTGCGTTATGCTAGAGACGATCTTAACGCTATCGACGTTCACGGGGTAAGCTGTATAAAGAGAATATTGACTTAGGACTGTAATTTTGTAAACTGGCATCTAACGGTTAATTGATGTACATTGCAGTTTAGATGGATGCCTTATGAGTGTGCAGAAGTGAAAGCGAAGACAACTCAGTTTGTGTATGCTGAATTCGACATTTGGGTGTCGGTGACATCCCTGTTATGCTTCGCTATTGTGGAGTGGCATCAAGTTGATCATGTCCTTTGACAGTTTGGCAGACAGCAAAATATACCAGAGGCTCCGCTAAACATTGACAGGCTGCATCGTACTGACGGGAGGGGCATTGATTATTGGTGGCCTACGCACTATCGACAGTATTATGAGATATGGGATGACCGTAGAGGCCGAGTTGTTGAGTTTCCCCCTGCACAGAGCCTTCTTTCATCAGTCGCGTACTTCAAATGTTACTCCGGTGTTGCACGTCATTTCTTGTCAGCAGAAAGAGCCGAAAAAGACCATATGGTGGTGGAACTCCTAGCGGAAGCACCTGTTGATGCCCCACCGCCGCCATTTGTTTGAAGACCAGATCATGTACCTGACCTACATCGTCGAGGTTTAGGGGGTAGAGGACGTAGAGGGAGCTGTTCCTGTGGTCGCACCTATCGGCGGGATGTAGGATCTAATTAGGATGTCGATGAGGAGTATCATGATTTCAATCGCGTGGAACCGAGCCTCTTTTCTATGCCAGGTCGCAACGACCCTTCTATGCCGGACGCTAGCCATCAGTTTTATAGTTCTAGTCACGAAGTCACTGCTTCTTCTAGCTCCTAGTTTAGACCCTCTTCCAGCCCTACTCATCAGTTCACGACTAGGCTCAGCCAGGATATTGACCCTAGACTCTCTGTGAGTTTTAACGAGTTATTCAATTCACATATGCCTCCCGGGTATGCTCATTTTCATGTTCAGGAGATAGACATATATAGGTCATACCAAGAGGCTGCTGCCCCTGTCGCTGTACCTCAGGCTTCACATGATGTACCATCGACATCTGAGTGCTACAGGCCATCTATGGATGATGTTATTGACCTAAATGCACCAGGCATACCATTCTCGACCATGGCGATGGAGTCACCTAAGTCTGCGCATAGGATGATGTATGGTTTTGATCTATTTGGTGGGACACCACCATCCGCATTCACGGCAGCACATATTAATCTAGTACTTTTGATCATTAGCACCACCATGAGGATCAAGATCAGGATCAGCACCAGGTGCAACAACCAGTGGATGGACAAGGCAGACTGATGCGGAAGATTCGACCACGTCAGTGTCACACGGGTTGTCCTCTTTCAACACCTAGACGACACCATCGAAATGGTTAGGATATGCATGAATCAGGTATAAGTTATAATACCCAAATTTTCAATTTTAGATCAATTGTAGTACTTTTTCTTACTTTTTCGAATGATTTTCATTTGTTTTTGCAGGAATTACTCTGGGAATACTCTTTGGCATTCACTACTTATTTCCCTTTTTCTTAGAGTTCATTTTAATTTAACTATAATAGTATAATTTTAGTTAAATGTGCTTGTAATCTTGTAATTTAATTTAGTAGTAACATTATTATTTAGTTTTAGTTTAATTTACTTTAAGTTAGTATTTAATGTTATATAGTTTTACTCTTTCTGTCTCTCTATCTTTCTCCGTCTCTGTTGTTCTTTATTTTCTTATCAGTGATTCGTGGTTATAAAGTTGGGATTAGTTGAAAGAAAGTTAATTATCTCTATCAAATTAAACTCAAGATTGCATCTTCTCCAAAATATAATGTAGATTGCATTTATCCAAAATAAAAATACAAAAATTAACGTGCAAATTAGAACAGAATACAACAACAGAATAATTAACTACAATACAACATAATAAACATTAACGTACATAACAACAAAAATTAATACAGGAAGATGAACTAAAAACAAAGACATTAGTTGTTTGTGCTAGGACGACTGGAGCTTCAAGCATGTAAGGTTGGGCATTTTCGTCTGGTGTGCCCCTCTTGCCTACAAAGACCACATCGTAGGGCAACCTCATCCATGTTGTTGCGGATTCTCGTTGAAACCGGTCGGCCCTCAGTAGCTTGCCTATGCTTTGGATTTGGTCATACTGGAACTCCATAGTATTCAAGCCAAAATTCTTCACTTGCAACAGCAACAAACTCCATTTTGTAGACATTGAATACACTTTGAATACGATAAACATCATCCACATAAGTACCCCAATCAACTCGCGCATATGCACATGCAGTGAGTACATGTGGGCATGGGAAGTGTAAGGCTTGAAAGTATCCACAATCATACCGATGTTCTCGCAAGTTCACCCTATAGCTTCGGTGACTCCAACCCGCTATTGGTGCAAGTTTTTCCACTATGAACGACTCACTTGCATGTGTAAACTGCGACACATTCATGGTGGCAATGGACTGCTTGTTTATCTCAATCGCCTGCATCAGTGCCTTCGAAAATACTTATCCGTTCACAAGTTGGGCCTCGACCTCCTGCCCTTTTCTTACAAATAGCTCAACAAGACAGAAGTATGTGGACTTTATAAGGGCTGTAATTGGAAGATTGCGGGTGCCTTTCAGAACAACATTAATACACTCTGACAAATTAGTCGTCATATGCTCGAATCTTCGTCCCTCATCACAATGCTGTGTCCACTTTTCTTTGGGGATCCTATCAATCCATGCACACATTGCTAGGTTCTTATATCTCAATAACCCATAATAATATGCAAACTCCCGCTGAGTCTTTGCATACACCGCATTCACAAGGGCTCGACGTGCATCTTTGCTCTTGAATTGAAGTGCGAAATTCGAAGCAATGTGCCATATGCAATATGCATGATATGCCGTTGGAGGATGCCACCCACTGTCTTATAAATTTAATGTTGCTTTGATAGCCCCATGACGGTCAGAAATTATTAAAATTCCTTCCAATGGTGTCACATGTTGGCACAGATTGCTAAGAAAAAATGACCAAGCACCCCCGGTCTCACCCTTAACCACTGCAAATGCAATTGGCAAAATATTAGAGTTTCCATCCTATGGGATTGCCATCAAAAGTGTGCCACTATACTTTCCATGTAAGTGGGTGTCGTCGACTGAAATGAATGGCTTGCAATATTTAAATGCTTCAATGCAAGACTGAAATGATCAGAATAAATGGTGGAACATCACACAGCTCCTATAGAGAAAATTCCCATTATAAAATGGCAAAGTAGTCAATTGGATTATGGTACCTGGCACAAACATCTACAAAGCTTGGAGCCATCGCGGAAGCTCATGATACGACTCTTCCCAATCACTATAAACCTTAACAATAGCCTTCTGCTTCGTTAGCCAAACCTTCCTGTACGAAGTCTTGAAACCATAACTCGCCTCCATCGATCCTTGCAGCACGTTAATGGATATCATCGGATCAGCCTGTACCATAGGAAATATGGTCACACATATAACATTCGTGTCTAACTTCAGATGATCCTGTGAAAGGGAAGTGGACAAACACGTGTGTGGACCATTGTACTTCCTAATTTCCCATCGCTTCTTTTTCCAACGATATGTAACGTGTATACTCCACGTACACCCATTACCAAAATGCTTGCATTTTTCGTGGTATGTCAACTGATCAAACTCCAATACCTTGTACTCAACTGATCTTCGAATGTTGTAATTTTTAATAGCAAATAACACAGCTTCCTTATTAGGAAACTGTTGCCCAATGTACAACTCATTCTCCCCTGCATTATACAAGATATCCCCTGTAGTTCCACTGTGCCCTACAAATGTGCTTTGTGGCATCGCATCCAAGTTCAAATACGAATAATGATGCGAATGATTCTGTAACTCGGACATCGCTGGTCAAGCTTCCGATGGTTGGCTATCAGTCATTGGGGCAGCCTCTCCGTCTGAGCCTTCACCACTATCACTATCAATTGGTACTTGAAGGGGTTCATCCTCTTCGTCTCCATGATGATCAAAACTTTCAACACCCGCAATTGGGCCATCTACCATAAGCGGCTGTGAAATGTCCGTTGTTAGCTGCCTTAAACTTCTACCATCTTCCATATCCTCTGTATCTTCACACCCAATATTTTCATTTTGACAGTAGAAATCAAAAGATCGAGAAGCTGCAGCTACCGGAGTTGGACATGGTATGGGATTAGAAGCTGACCCTCTACTACTGGTGTCCATTCCAAAAGACTGTGGATTGGGAGTTGAGCCTTCTGAGTTACTGTTTATATTTTCAAGGGTTACAAATAACTCCATAATCTGACTTCCAGGACATTGGGAGTGACAGTAGAATATCAGATTCACATCTTCATCATTCCAACTGGAAAACTTGTGTACCGGCCGACATCAGGCTCAAATGCAGCGGGCATTCTGTACACCATTCCAGTTATTTGCTTTCGATTGAGAAGATATAATTTTTTTAATATTCTATTTGATAATACTGACAGAGTTGTAGATGATGAAGAAATAGTAAGACCAACTGGATTTTGACTATAAAATGTAGTACCCTTTGCTGTGTTTGTGATTTCACCATTGTGATGAATCAATATGATAAATCTCTCAAATATTTTTTTTTTGTAAAGACAGAATTTGTAACAAACAAAAAGTGATGTGCATTTGCTTCCCGTTGGAGGTATTTATAGAAAAATATTCAACAGAAATTGGCCCACATAGGCCGAATTGATCTATCATGTAAATCGGCCTAGATAAGCCGATTTTTAGAAACACATAAATCGGCTTAGCTAGGCCAATTTATATACAATACTCTACTTGTATATAAATGGGCCTAGCTAGGCCGATTTATGTGTTTTTAAAAATCAGCCTACCTAGGCCGATCTCTCTAATGCCCAAATCACCTCGGATTTTCGTAATTACTTTTTAATTATCGTAATTTCGTAACTATTAAATTTTTTTAATTTATTTACGTTAAAAACTCTTAGGAGTGGTGGTTAGATAAAGCTCTTCACAAAAGTGGTGACTTCTAAATTTGAACTACTAACATTATAAGTAAAGTTTGCCCAAGGTTAAAATCCACTTTTATTCTGACTAACCACTTTAATTTGATGGCCTTGCAACATCTAATGACATCAAGAGATTTAAAAATAAAAGTTATAAATGGATTATTGAGGAAGCATAAAGAATTAAGTGAAGTTATAGAAGCACATAAGACAGAACTATTGTTATTGAATCAAAAGGTGTTAAGGTGCAAGTATAAAGGATATAAAGAGAGGCATTAAAGAAGAAGGTAGAAACATAAGAGTCAAGTGAAGAAGTTATGTTTCATGCTAGCTACCATACTAATGATAATGGTTGTAAACATGATTCAATAATTAGTTAATTGGATTACCTCTAGGATCTTCTTGCTTATGGTGTTGATGTAGTTTCATTTTCTTGATATCGTTCTTATAGAAATTGTGCAATGATGATGATGGAGAGTATTAGGAGATTAGGACTTAATTATGATCGATTAGGAATTAATTTAATTAGGGCTAAGTTTATGGTAAAATTTGGAAAAAAAAATGTTAAATGACGGAAATGTTAATGATTATCAAATAAGGTAAGAACTAAGGAAAATGTTGAGGAGTAATGGGTGTAATTTTTTATTTTTTTGATAGGGAATATGAATTTATTCAACTTAAGAATCAACAATAAAAGATGGCAAATTTCCTCAGGGGGGATCTTTAATCCAAATTTTATCAATCCTTAAGGAGCCTAAATGAGCAAGTTCATCAACTACTCTATTACAAAGCCTAGGAACATCATTGCAATCAAAACAATCAAACCGAGATGCATAAAGACATATATCTTGCAAAATTGCACCATTATAAGAATGGCCTTATCTCGGATCTTTAATACTAGAGTAGACTAGTTGAGTATCATCTTCTAAGATAACTCTTCTAAAACCAAGCTCTCAATAGCAGCTAACAGCTCAGCGCGATAAGGATTATGACAGCCAGATCGAGATTGAGTTTTATCAACCATGAAGAAACCTTGGTTGTCCCTTATTACAATACCCACACCCATCGTTGACCTAGCTAGATGATTAGTAGCATCAACATTGAGTTTATAAATGTCCCTTGAAGGAGCCTTCCATCTAGTCTGCCTTGAAACTACTACCTCATTATCCATCATTGTAGTCAATCTACATATCATTGGGATTGAAATGAGCCAAGTGAATGACCTCTTCAATGGAAGAGCATGGTTTTCCTTGCCAAACAGCATTTCTATCCTGCCAAATTGCACACCAAATTTGTAACAATCCAGTCCAGTCCCATCTTGATATAAAGGAAGCACCTAGAACTAAAGATTCAATCCAATCTCCAAGCCCAAACCTGGTAAGGATATCTGAACTATGAGTTTCAACTATGACCCTCTTAGTATAAGGACATTGACAAAATAAGTGAGTCATAGTTTCCTCATAATTCCCACACAAATAACAATCATCCCTAACATTTACATTTTTGGCCTGCAACTTGCTCTTGGTTGGTAAAGCACAATTAGCCAGCCTCCAAGCAAAGGCTCTTTTGTCTTGGCAACATGTTTAGCTTCCACAAATTTCTCCACCAATTATCAGAGCTCTCCATTCTCATGTATTTTTTAGAACCCCATACATTCTTCTCTATTTGATGGGACAAGTGGGCTTGCCATGCTACCTTATACACATTTTTAACAGAGAACTCACCTCTCATATAAAAATTCCAAAAAAGATTATCATGATTAGTTCGTTGACTTAGAAGGAGACTTAGAATAGATGCTGCATCCCTATGAGAGAAATTTGCATTAATAATATCCGCATTCCAATGCCTAGGCTTCTTAGAGATCAATTGATACATGTATAGCAACTATGGAGGATTCACTTGTGGATCCTGAATTGTAAAATTCGGAGAGGAGGGAATCCACTTGAAAGTTTTTATATCAACACTTCTACCATTCCCAAATCCTTTGCACTAGGCCTTGCTTTAACACTTCTCTTCCAATGGATGTAATTTTGTTTTGGAAATAGTCACATATCAAACACATATAAACTTACATTAAGAATAAATGAAAAATCTAACAAAAATATTAAGTTGCATGTTTAGAAAAAAAATTAAGGATCGATCTTTCTTTTTTTAAGTTAGTGGCCAAAGTGTATGAAATCCATGATTAAGAAAGTAAAGTATATATATTAAATAAAAAAAGAGAAAGTTAAGTATATTTTGTCCATTGAAATGTTACTGCATATTAATTTATTTAATAAAGTACTTATAACTATAAATATTTAGTTTAAAAAATCAATACATTGCATATGATAAAACCATTAGTATTTTTATGGACCAATTCATAAATTATTTGTGATCAACCATGTCCCTTGTAACTATACGTAAATAGTTATATTTGAAAATATGGTCAAATGATCATATTGGCTCATCAGATTAATCAAAAATTAATAATAAATTTTTTTATAAAAATTACAATATTTATTAAATAAAATAAGATAATCTAACTCTGTTACGTTAAGAGTACATCAAAATCAAAATTTTCATGTAAATATCCATAATTATACTACATTATTTTAACAAGTAATTTCCAACCAAATTTATGACATTTTTCGATTAATAATTCCACCCATCCACCTAGTTACTTACCCGCGGATTTACCAGCGTAGTTGACTTAAATTACGACAGTAAAGACAGTACTCGATTGGCTGATCAGACCAGTCACACTTCGCACGCTTCGCTGCCAGGCTCAAATGGTTCGGAGTTCGGACCCATAAGCCACTCCGCCGCCGCATCACTCATCATGTCCTCCCCCACCACCACCACCCTCTTCCTCGTCCTCCTCCTCCTCCTCCTCACAACCACCGTCACCACCGGCGGCGCCCCAATCATAGGCCTGGACTCCTTCCTCTCCCAGCAGTCCCGCATCGACCCTCAAGCCACGAACGACACCTTCCTCTCCCTCCCATCCTCCATCAAGTCCTCCCTCTCCCACTCCCACCCCAACCCCCACATTCCCTCCCTCATCTCCTCCCTCCTCTCCCTCCCCCTTCCCCTCTCCCTCTCCCTCCGCCTCGTTGGCGACTTCCCCTCCGACACCCCCTCCCTCCTCTCCTCCTTTCTCTCCGCCGCCTCCTCCCCCTCCCACCACTTCCACCTCATCTCCCCTTCCCCTCCCAATCCCACCGCTTAGCACTCTCCCACTCCCTCCACCTCCACCTCTCCCACCCCCCCTCCTCCCTCGCCTCCCTCCTCTCCCAAACCCTAAATTCCCAAATCCAATCCACCCCTTCCCCTCTCCGCTCCTCCCTCACCCCAATCCCCTACTCCTCCATCGACAGCATCATCAAACAAGACTTCGAGAAGCTCAAGCCCGTCGAAGGCGTCTACATCTACCTCATCAATTTGGGAACGCGCCCCAAACCTTACGCTTATAGCTTTAGCGACGGTTCCGGGGACTCGTCCCCGGCCGTCACTAAATGCCTCGGCAGCGTTTGGGCCGCGAGGGACCGTTACGTCTGGATCGACTTGGGCGCTGGGCCATTGGACTACGGCCCAGCGATTTCCGGTGATGGGGTCATCCCCCGCGGCGAGTTTCACCCGCTTGCCGCGGCCCATGGCCGGCCCAAGTCTCAGAAGGCCTTCGCGGCCGACCTGGCCTCTCTTGTGTGGAGTGCTTATCAGGTTTTCATGGTGCCTTCGTTGAGGATTCCGGTTCCGTTCGAGAATTCGTTGATTGTGCAGTTTGTTCATGTGTATGCCGGCGAGAAGGACTCGCGTGGCTTGGATTGGAAGGTTATTGAGAAGGTTTTTAGGGATGAGGTTGATGACAATGGGCTCTTGCTTGGTGATCAGTCTTTGAGCTTTAAGGCATATGAGATTAGGTACTCGGAGTGTCCGGTTTGTGCGTTCGCGGTTTCTAGGTCGATGAATTCGTATACTTCTAGGTTCTTGTTTGATAATTTTACTTTGATTGTGAGTGAGTACTTGGACTCGAAGCGGCTGCATCAGATTCTGTCTGATTCGGCCGATGAGTTCAGGAAGGCGGCAGGGGTGCCGGAGGAGGATTTCGGTAGGGTTGTTCCCGTGTATGTGTTTGATCTGGATCACAGCTCACTTTTATTGTTGGATAGGTACCATCAGAGTGTTGCTTTTAAGGATATGGTTATTGCGGTTAGGACCAGGAACACGCAGACTCTGAGTGATTATAGCTGCAATGGTCGCCATGTGTTTACACAGACGAGGGAATTAGAGAGGCCGTTGGTTGGATCGATTCTGCAGAGCATGTGGGGGGTGTCGCCAACGCATTTGTCTTGGAGCCCAAGGCACAATAGTACTTTGGTGGATTACACTTGGAGTATAGGGCAGACTCCATTTGGGCCATTCTCGGAGCTGTCATCACTGTCTTTTGTGCAGAAAGACGCGGCACGGAGGAATGTTCTGTTGACATCACTGAATTACAGCATAACAAGTGCTGTAGATGTTCTTCAGTCCATTGAAACGCATGGGGGAGACAGGAATCTGCTCAAGGGGAAGCAGCATGTTGAGTTTGTTCAGAGATGGAACCTTTTCAAGCACAAGCTGAACAAAGCGGTGTCTGCGTTGTCACATTTGGATTTCGAGATGGCTTTGTTTTACTTGAGGTCTTCTGATCATGATCTGTATGCCATCCACTCGATTGTCTATCATGCCTCTCAAGAGATCGAGGCGTCCCTCGTGTGCTTTAAGGACCCTTCATTTCCTTGGGTTTCGGTTTCAGTCTCAGCAGTGGCTTTCCTTTTTGTCTCTTATGTTTATGCAAAAAGGGATAAACTTTTCAGAAACAAAAGGAAGCAATTTTGAATTTTGATGCTATCACAGGAGGACAGAAAGTTTGTATGATTTTAAGAAAACACAACACATGTATCTTTGTACAAGAGGTATGCTGATGGACTTAGCATTTAGATTTTGTTTGAATTATTGACTCCAGTTCAACCTGTCGTTTTCTTCAGTTTGTTCATTCTCTGTGATCAGTTTGTTTTCTTGGGTTTATCTTACCTTTTCGTTATTATGACATTAGTCCATCATTACTATATGGCATATGAATATTAGCAAAGCTAGTAGGTTGTAGGATGTTGAGATTGTTTTACTGATGGAGGTTAGAAATCCTCGAATTAAATCTGTAATACTTAAGAGAAGTAGGGAGAGAACAGGATAGACAAGGAGATCTAAAACATAGCCAAAGAGGGCTGGCCTTAGCTTCTGTTATTAGGAAAACCTGAAGAAACTATCCCCTGTAACACCCAGTAAAGTCCTTATACAGAGTAGAACTCTAGTTAAGAACAAACCCTAACCAATGTGCCCTCTGCCTTGGTTGTCGAACAACCTATCAACCCCTTCAATTTTTAATGTACTGAGAAAAAAAATTCCTAACCGTTAGGATATATCTAATCTTTAGTTGAATAAAAGGTGACTAATAGACATAAAGTAAATTTAAAATAATACTTTCAGAAAAGAAGTATGAGCTACATTAGATGCACAGCATTTGTGCTATCGTAGCATACCAGTATGTGCATTGTGCATCATGGTAGTGTGCTATCTACAATATCTCAAACAACAATCCAACATTTTACTATGAGTGAGCCAGGTTGTCCTGCATCATTTGCCTTCAACTTGAACGAAAGTTCATGCTCTAGCTTATGGGTTGACCTTGAACTCTTGCGCTCCATATAAAAAGTTATGTATCTTGAAATTCTTCCTCAATTTGTTCTCCCAAGTTTTGGAATATAAATAACTTTCCAGTCTTGATCATCCAAGATGACTAATTCCACCAGTTGGGTTACATTTTTGACTGACCAATTGAAAATTGTCTTGACTATGATCTGTAAGAAGTAAAGCTGGAGCAACTTGAAAATCTATGGTTTCTCGTTCCTTAATGAGTTAATGCTAGAGTAGCCTTCATATTCTTTATGCTACATTAACTGACAGTATTCGTGCTGAAGTTGCTCAAATAACAATCCAATATTTAATTGTAACCGACCCCCGCGGCTTGACTCTTTATGCTTTCAATTTTCAAATGTTTTAGGTCATATTTTTTGCATTAATTATATAGGAATTTATGACATTGTTGATGCTCTAGTGAAGGTAAAGTATGGCCTGCAATTGCTTCAGAAGTAATATCAGTGGTCTAATGAATGATTACCTGAATTTTGCTCCTCCAAGCTTGATGCTTGGTAACTCAAATTAAATAATTCAATTTTGATCTTGTAAGTGCATAATTGATGAGTGATCCAATTCAATGCTTCAGTATTTTTATTTGATGACTTGCAACCTGCAAGACGTCTCAAGGGGTTGAAAGATGAAATGGGTTTTA
Organism: Pterocarpus macrocarpus; assembly: GCA_031439585.1. Taxonomy (NCBI): domain Eukaryota; kingdom Viridiplantae; phylum Streptophyta; class Magnoliopsida; order Fabales; family Fabaceae; genus Pterocarpus; species Pterocarpus macrocarpus. The sequence continues at coordinate 20,309,794 of CM062520.1, forward strand.
TGGCCTAAGGAGAAAACAAACAAGAAAGTTGCTTTCTTGTGAATTCCTTTCGTGGTATGAATAATCTTCAGCTGTTAACAAGTAAACCTGGACCCCGGCTTAGCAGCTTGTTCTCCCCGGACTTAAAATAACAAAATTACTAAGTTTGGTTTCATCATTGGAAACATTGAGCATGGTAGTCAATTACTCATTAAAAACATCCCTTTTTGTGATGAAATATATCGTACTAGGCGTCCTAATTACGCTTCAGAACGGGAACTGGTTATGCAAACGTTAGGAGATCAGGAAATCATTTCTGAAGATCAACTTGTTCTCGGCACCCTTCTACTATCTTCGTGCAAATAAAGAGGGTGGCTCCTACCCCGTGTATATTATTAATGGAGATTGATTTGTAAAACAACATAGTAATGAATTTATAAACAAAATTAAAACCATACCACATGTTACGAGTTCCAGATATGTGATACCTGAGTTGTTAACTTGTTTGCTCTAAAGCATACCGTTAAGGGACTGGGATGAGCAGCAGGTATTTTATGGTTAGATCTTGTTAACTATGGCTTCCATGTAAATTTCGGGGCAATCAAGCAAGCTTCTTATTTTAACAACTACGATGATCATTATTTTGTACCTCAAAACTTGAAGTAAATTAACATCTACATAGAAGAAATTCAACCCTTAGCGGATTCTCAAATATGTTTCCATCGGCAATAGTACTTTGGATTCTATAGCAGTGTGCACTCTGGCTTCGAGGGATGACTCTTTACAAAAATCTAGCCTTGTTCAAAAGGATGGAGTGGATGTCTCTTTCATGCATTCCTTACGTTTCTCTATTGGGATAATATATTGCCATTTCCATCATAAAAGGTCCCACTCAACTCATATGTGTCATCTCCATCAGTTCCATCTCCAAACATGTTCAAATTCTTTTCAACCAATTCTCTAAAATATTGAAGAGCGGAGAAGGAGGGCAAGTGGAGTTGGAGAAGATGACTTTTGGCATGCTTTGTTTTCAAAGATTTCATGCTTTTGAGAGGAATTAAGATATCTGAACTGAGAGTACTACCATAAAGGGCCAAGGATTTGGACCCCTTTATTGGAGTATAGCTAGAGGGAGGTGCCCTGTCTGAGACTTTGTACTGAATCTTCTTTTTAAATTTGGGGAAAGCGCACTTATACTCCCTGAATTATGAGTAATGTGTGCTTTGATCCTATACTAAAAATGTGTAAATCGATCTCTAAATTTTTGTAGATGTGTAATTCAGTTTTTTTTGTTTGTTAAGCTTTACGTCTATTCTTAACAGAAGTTCAAATATGCTAGATAGGTGACTTTTCTAGACAAAATTGCCCCCACCAACCCTAAACATTTCCTTGCATTTCTAACCTTAACCTAAACTGTCTCTTCTCCTAAACCTTGACACATCTGCACTTCATTTGAAAGAAAAGTTTTTTGCCCCAAGCACTCTGCAAGGAGCCTAAATTTGAGCTATCAATGAGGAGCAAAGTAAGCAACTTGTGAGAATGGACAATGGTAGGTTGATCAGGGGCAAAAACTCATCAAATGTTAATGGTGGCTTTTATTTTTGTATTTGCAATTTTCTCTATAAGCTTGTGGAATTTTTGGATGTGGAAGATATGATTTCCCAGGGCACTGCAATTTCTTTGCTTGGTGTTAAAATTTCCTCAATAAAAAATTTACTCGCTTGTGCCAAAAAGATTAAAAAAAGTTATCAATAGATTATTGAGAAAGAACAAAGAGTTAAGTGAAGTTATAAATGCATAGAGATGGAACTGTTGGTGTTTTGAATCAAAAGGTACAAGTTCAAAGGGCAGAATTAGATGCATCAGAGAAGATGGTTGTCCACCAAAAAAAAAAAAATGATAATGGTTGCAAAAATGATTCAACGGTTGGTTAATTGCATTGGCTCTGGGATCTTGTTGCTATTGGTGTCGATGTAATTTCTTTTTCTTGACTTTGTTGCTATAGAAATCATGCATTTATGAAGATGAAGAGTGTTAGGGATTAGGGCTTAGTTTTGATGGGATTATGACTTAATTTAACTAGGGATTGGGTTGGGGTTAAATTTGGAAAAATATTCAATTTGAGGGAAATGTTTATGGTTATTGGGTTGAGGTAAGAATTGGGAGAAAATGTTTAGGGTTAATGAAGATAATTTTATCTTATAAGCTTAGTATATGTGAACTTTTGCTAAGAGTAGATGAAAATTTTATTAGAAGGACTAAATTATACGTTTAGGAAGATTTAGGAGTTGATTTACACTTTTGTAAGTTTAGGGAACAAAATGCACATATCTGATAGTTCAAAAATAAAGTGCATTTTTGCTTTAAAATATTTAATTATAAGTTTTTTTAAAAAGCAAATTAATAGAAATTAACATTCAGTAAATATTATTTTGTTTAATATATTACTTACTACTACAAATATTTGACTTACAAAACCTATATGCATTACACGGGACAAAACAATTAGTATTTTTATGAGACATTTCATGAATTATTTGTGATCAATCAAATTCCTCGTAACTATACATGATAATTATATATTATTTTTGTGCTAATTAATAATTAGAGTTTAAAATATAGTTAAAAGATCATATTGGACTATAGCCAGTTTAATTAACAAATCGGTGAACAATCAATATGTCCAGTTTAGTTAACTCATAAATCTAATACCATAAATAACTAAAATTAGCGCAATTAATTTTTTCCCCAACAGTTAGATTCTCTAATGTTTGAACATTTTGAACCTCCTAGGAAGATAGCTTTACCATCGTGCCTATGGCTTGTTGATTTGTAAATTGAATTTTTAAATTTTAATGTGATGGACTAAAGTAAATATGCTAACATGTTAATGCTTTTACATTTGGAGAACTATTTCTAAAAATTGTTTTACGTATTAAATTTTTATTATAACTTTCTATCTCAAAATGAAAATATAAAATCTTCTTATGATTCTGTAGCGTAATATATAATTTCTAAATTCATATAGAAAAATTAAGTAATTTTAGATATCGATTGATAAGTAGAGATTTGAACAATCACTAAATTACAATTACTCAAAATATAATAAAGTCTTGTCCCACTAAAGTATGATTGACTATATGAATCATGAATCACATGATGCTATCATGTTATGTCGTGCAATTACTCAAAATAATCACTTAATTTAATTCCTATATATTTAGCTAAATAGAGTAAAATATTCTATCAAATTGAAGCATAATTTTAGATGAGAGAAAATGAAAACCACCTATCGATCATATTATAAACTTCCTTGAGCTTAAATGTCTGTGCCACATGTCCAGCACCCTGCATTTCATTAAAGAAATAAAATCAAGATTTTGAAAATTGGATCGAACATTGAGCCAAACAAAACATTGATTCAAAAATTTATTAGTTCAACCGATTCAATCAATGGTTCAACCGAGATATAATAAGCTATGAAATAAATAAAAATTATTAAACAATACAAATAACGAATTGGAATTGGACTTATTAATTCTAAATTTTATGTTTGGTGGCCCTTTTTTCATGAAATTAAAAAAATAACAGCCAAAGCCTTTTCCAATTCATAGCTTATATTCTAAAATTTGGCAATTCAACATCTCAAAATTTTTATCGTTCTCCCAGACTCCAACGTGATTAGCTCTCATCTTTGTCAAAAAGCTCCAAGATATGCTTTTTCTTTCTCATCTCTTCATCTCTAATTAGCCTCTCATCTCTTCATCTCTATTTAACCTCTCATCTCTATGACAACAATCATGAGTTTAAATTTCTTTTCTATAGTTGCACTGCACTGTTGGCATAATAACACTGCACTATTGTGTTGAACCAAAACCAGTTTTCACGTGGGGAAAAAAAAACTACTATGCTTTTGCGTCACACCAATCCATTATTTTTATATTACATAATTGTTATGCAGTATTGGCTCAGCTCTTTTCAAATGGCATTTGAATGTGATTATATGAATTTACTTTTTGAATATTTTCCTTTTCATTTTTTTTTGGTTACAAATTCATAGCCCTTGGTGCATTATATTGTTTTTAGTTATATGAGTATTTTTTATTGTTATTCATCTCTATTATCATTCTTTTACTTTGTGTATATAATGTGATATATATTGGTTACAGTTTCTCATAAATTTTGAGTATTGTTTATTTTTATGTTTTTAGAAATCTAATTTTATTGTCTAAAAAAATATGGCTAAATTTTTAGATGTCAGAAAAAACTCAAGAAATATTGGAAATTGATTCATCAACCAATGAAAATATAAGAGAAGCAAAAAAAAAGGAGACTAATTTTGGAAGGAGTTGCTATAACTATGGCCACAGTAGCTTTATGATATAATGAACTATTCATACTAAGGGAATCAAGAGTAGAGAGTGACAATGACTTGGAAATAAGTGTGCTCTTGAAACGATTATATCATGGTAGTGATGAAAATTGTTATAACCAACTGCGTCTCACTAAGGATGCTTTTTTCGAGCTTTGCAAAATTTTGCGTGAAAAGGAAGGACTACATGATACTTGTCATGTAACAGTAGAAGAATCAGTTGCAATGTTTTTGCTTATATTAGGTCATGGTCTAAAAATGAGAGTTCTTGGAGGTACTTATATCCGTTCTATAAAGACTATTAGTAGGCGGTTTGGTGAAGTTCTGAGAGCAACTATTGGCCTAACCAAAAAGTACATAAAATATCCACCCCTTACAACTGCAGCAATAGAAGATGACAAATGGAAGTGGTTTAAGTTAAGAAGTGTGTTAGTAAGAATAAAAAATTTTTTTAGTATAATATCAAGCTATCAATTTAATATTGATTTATTAATAGAATTGTATTGGAGCCTTAGATGGAACACATATCCCAGAACTATTCCACTTATAGACTAAGGTAAATATAAGAACCGGAAATAACAAATCACTACAAATGTTCTAGGAGTGTGTGATCGAAATATGAAGTTTGTGTATGTCTTACTTGGATGGGAAGGTTCATCATTAGACTCCAGAGTTTTATGTGATGCCATGACAAGAGCAGACACATTTACAATACCAAATGGTGATAATTTTAAATTTTATAGTTGTATTAAATATTAAGCATTCAATGGTTAATAGTAGCTATCTTTTTTATAGGAAAATATTATCTAGTAGATGTAGGATATACTAATGGCCCTCGATTTCTAGCTCCTTATTGTTCTACATGCTACCATCTTAATGAATGGTCAAGATGTGATAATAATCCAAGAACATATAAAGAGTTATTTAATCTTTTTCATTCTTCAGCAAGAAATGTAATAGAGAGAACATTTGGCTTGCTAAAAAAATGGCCATATTGCGCACGCAATCTTTTTTTGACATAAAAGCTTAGGTATAGTTAAATTTTCCTTAAAAGAGATATATGCATTGTCATTATAGTAATTTACTTAAATTAAAACACAGATACGAATCATCAATGCTTGTTATATATTGCACAATGACATTTGAGACAAACAATGAGAGAAGGATGATTTTTTGTTGAATGAAGTAGATGCTGAAATATTAGGAACAAGGGAGGAAGAAGAGCAAGAAGAAGATGATGTTATAAGATTTGTTGAAGTTACTGATGAGTGGACAACATTTAGAGATAATTTGGCAATTGAAATGTTCAGTGATTATCTAGCTAGGCATAGATAATCTATTATGTATTGCTTGATTTATTGCTAGAATTTTTATGGTTGTTAGATACTTATTACATTATGTTGTATTAAAAATATGTCCACTTTTTCCTTATTTAAGTTTTTCATACATTTTTTTATTGTATTTTGTCTTGGTAGTGTTTACTCCCTAATGGAGAAAAATAAAGTTTGCAAGAATAAAGATAAGTCCAAGTCATATCTGAAATCGACAAAGGATATGGATCGTGTTCTTACAAATGTTCTAGTTGAACATTATAACTTAGGAAATCAAGTACCTAATGGCTGGAAACTAGTTGCATATACTGCAGCTATACATGGCATAAAGAAAAAATGTGATGTTGTAATCATTAAGGACAACATTGTGTCTCACCTTAAAACTTGGGATAAAGATTGTGTTGTCACTTCAAATATGCTTGGTAGTAGTGGATTTGGTTGGGATTGGAATCGTGATATGGTGAAGGTTGACAGCAACCAAGAATCGGAAGACTATGTCAAGGTATTATAAATAAGAGCTTAGTCTTTTTTTATTAATATTTATAATAAATTAATATTATTTGTTATATTTATTTTTAGTCTTATCCAGAAGTAAGTAGTACAAAGAAATTGAAAATTGGCAAGATTTAAAAACTATTTATGGACATGATTGTGGCATAGGAGGCGTGGTTGAGATCGGAGTCGAAGCCATGCAAGAGAGTGAACAAGAAGCAAATGTGAATAGTATAAATTCAAATATCATTGAGGAAATATTTTATGATACACCTAAGTCTATACCAACTTCAGCTAAGCAACCAATTTCTTCCACATTGAATCCAAATCTTCAAAAAAAGAGAAACCGCTTTGGTGACACACTTGAAAATGTTGTTACTTATATGGCTAACATATTGGTAAAGCTTATTCATCTGATCCTATTAAAGCCAGTGTTGAGAAAATATTTGTTGAAATTTCTAATATTCCAAATTTAGAAGAATTAGAACTGCTTCAAGCATATGATGTTTTTATTGGTGATGCAAGAAAGTATGAGTCATTTAAAGCTCTCCTTGTTCTTCTTAAAAAATCTTGGATCTTGATATAAATCATGAGTAGATGAAATTGTCAATGTGCACTTTTTATGATTTTTATTGTCTAATATTTTTCAAAGACTATGTTTAATTTTGGATTGATTTCTAAGCTATGTTTAAATTGTTGTTTATGTTCAAACAATTTATATGAATGAAAGCGCTTCATTTGATAGTAACGGAGATTTTTTAGTTATTATATGCATTTTATATAAAATTTGATATGTGTATATGTGTGTGTGTGTGTGTGTGTGTGTTTGAATATTTTGAAGTTATAGATAATACATCCAAACAATGGAATTGGAATTGAACTTAGAATTCTAATTCTATATCCTATTTCTTTGTAAAAGCCAAACATGAAATTTAAGATTTTGAGCTAATTCCAATTTTGCTAGATTTGGAATTGAATTTAAAATTCTGGACTCCAATTCCAATTCCAACGTCCAAATGAACCCTAAATTACAATTACTCAGAATACAATAATTAAGTCTTATCCTACTAAAGTACAATTGACTACATGAATTAAATGACGTTATAATATTATATCGTGCAATTACTCAAAATAATCACTTAAAATTAACTTTAATTTGTATATATTTAACTAAATAGAGTAAAATATTCCATCAAATTGAAGCATAATTCTAGATAAGAGAAAATGAAAACCACCTATCGATCATATTATAAACTTCCTTGGGCTTAAATGTTTGCGCCACATGTCCAGCACCCTGAATTTCATTAGAGAAAAAAAATTAAGACTTTGAAAATTGGACCAAACATTGAACCAAACATTGAACCAAACAAAACATTGATTCAAAAGTTTATTAGTTCAATTGATTCAATTAGAGGTTCAATCAAGGTATAATAAGCTATGAAATAAATAAAAATTGTTAAACAATACAAATAACGAGTAATTAAAATCAAGGTTAAGAAAATCGAATTAGGTATCGAATCGGTCAAAGTAGGGGTTCAAAGGTTCAGATGTTCAACCGGCGGTTCGACTGGAACATAATAATATAGATATATTTAACTATTTATATATATATATATATATATATATATATATATATATATATATATATATATATATATATATATATATAAAATTAAAAAATAAAAAATTATTAAATTATTAACAATAACATAACTAATGCAAAATAATATTTATTATGAGGCACTTTATTAAGTATCTTAAATATAAAACCCATTTATTTTAATTTTCAATTATATTTTTTTTAAAAGATATTCACAGACAGTATAATAATCATTTTTAATTTTTTATTTTAAAATTAATTTAAGAGTATATAGCAAATAAGTATACTAAAAAATCAAGGTTCTAAAAGAAATGAATTTTTATTCTGATTGAGCTTCTTCTTCTTTTTTTTCATAAAAGAAACAATAGCATTTTTACCAAATTTTTTTTAAAAAAAAAAAAACCAAACCGATCAACTGATTTTATGATGAAGACCAGACCGGCCTGGGGTCCAATTCCCGATTAGACCAATCCGATTGGCCGGTCCTGTCCGATTCTTTTAACTATGATTAAAATAAAATTTTAACATCATATAAATAGTTTTAGAAAACAATACTATATTAAGTTATTAACATAAACAATATAAGTAGAGCACGAACAAATGTGTTAGTATAGTAGTAAAGGCATATAACAACCCTAGGGGAGGATCTCAGTTTGATTCATGAAGGGAACACTAGTTGGAAAGATAAGCTTGATTACGTCCAAAAGGGGTTAGTCTCCTTTCTTGATAATAGAGAAGGGGATACTCTTGGGAAATCCCAAAAAATTATAAGTAAAGCACTAAGTCCCACATAGCTTAGACTTTGAACTTTTAAGACTTATATGAAGCACTCAATAAGTCCTACATTACCTCGACTAAGAGCTTTTCACTTTTAAGACTTTTATAAATACTCACATTGCTTTATACTTATCCTCTCTAGACTCTTTTCCAAAAAGCAAGAGGTTTAGTACTCCTTGACTTTGCCAACCAAAGTGTATTTTTACCATCTTTCATCATAAAGAAGTTGTTAAGTTTATCATTGGTGATCAAATAATTTTTTTCTTCAAATATGCAAAATGACATTGTTTTGCATTTAAAAAAAAAAAAAAACTGGCTAACCGATAAAATCAATCAAGTTTGTTGGTTCAACCGGTTTGAGATGGATTTTTTATTATGATCTGATTTTCAGAACTAAGAATAAAGTTGCTAATTACATATTTTCAAAAGCAATTTATGATCAAAATGACAAAAATAACTTAAAATAAAATTATAAAGTTAAGAATTGTACTTGCCTTCACAGTCACAAATGTTAAGTAGTGGTCTTCTTTCATTTTGTAGATTTCTGTGAATCTGTATGAAGCATTAAAAAGAGCATGTAATTAATGGAATTCACACGTAATTACTTTATTCACGAAAAAGAAGGAAGATACACAATTCTGTGATGCAAATATTGCGAAGAATGATTGAGTCTTAGCATAACTTATTATACTAGAGGGATTGGAGTATAAATGAAGATAAACATATTATGTTTATTTTTTAAGCATATTTTTGTAATTATTTTGTGTGGATATAAATCACCAAATGTCCTTGAGGGTAAATCAACTTCATATTATGTTATATTAAAGACAAATTATACTGATTTTCCCTAAGATTTAATAAAATTTACTGCGACTTCCATCTATTTGTCCTATAATTTAATTATGAGAACTTAGAGTTCGTTTATTTCAGCTTGTTTTAATAAAAAGTGATTTTTCAATTACTAAAAAAAAAAATTTATTTTTTATGTAAGTTATTCATTTCAGCTTATACTCAAAAATTAAATTTTTTTTAGTTTGGAGTAGAAGTTGAAATAAATACCTTAAAAAAAGTGATTTTTCTAATAAAAAAATCACTATAATTTTTTTTTTCAAAAAAAGTGGAAACAAACACGCTCTTAATTGATGAGTTTATCATATAAACCTTAGCTCAAATATGTTCAACTTAAGTCTGATAAGTACACTAAACTAATCTTATTAAAATTATTATTTGTTCATAAAAAGGCAAAATCTTACCCTGTTATGTCGGTCTCGATATGTAGGTCTCGATCTAATTCAAGAGAGTTTTGATATAAAAAAGCATGTAGATCCTCCTTCAAGTAAAATCATACATGTAGAAAGAGACCTAATCCATCCAAGCGTATATCCAACTACTTAGCATTTTACTTACTAAAATTATAGCTTAATTACCCGGCCACTTGACCATCAACAAACCATGCACGCCACTTGTCATTTATGCTCAGGTTTAGCGACTTTATCCAGTATTGTGTACCGAGATGTGGTACTGTCATATCAAGATCAGAACTGCAATCATAAGCTCAAAATCAAGTGTGATAAGCTAATAGTTGGAACATTTTAAGTCCTGTTATGATCTAATGAATGAATTTCAATAGTTTCGAATAGTCATACTACTAAATAGCATCATAGGGAAATAGAGAAGAAGAAATTAAATTTCGATCTATAATAAAAAAATTAAGAGTGTAGGAAGTCTACCAATAAACAAGAGCTTGGATGTTGGCCATAGTCAGATTTCGATAATATTCTACAACGTTGAGTAGATTACGTGTGTACGCCAAAGTATTGTTGCATCTCAAGAACTCACCTTTAGTTCCCTATTCAGATGGCATTGTTGAATAAATGCTTAGCACATGAAACAACTTCAATTAATTTCATTAAGTAATCGTTAAAACATCAATAACCTAAAGCCGCATTACCTCTCTTATATGAAGGGCATTCCTCACATTTTCATCATTTGCCCATATGTTAATGAGGATGTGATCATAGCTCTAAAAAGTAGTTGACATCACCAAGACCAAGTTAGCTTTGCTATTTATTCTTAAGAATGAGGAGTTTATTTGTATTTTCTCATCATATGATTTCTGTAACTACATTAAATTCAAATACATTTATAAGTGCATCACCAAAAAATTCCATTTAGAAGTGATTCCCAGTTTAAAACATGATACACCATTTATTTGCCACTTGTTACTTTGGAAGATGATCAAATAAGAGAAGTGATTAAATGTGAGAATAAAAAGAGTAAATTTTGGCCACTAAACCTTATATGAATTATCAAAATTAAAGTTCTGTGACTTTTTAAAGTGATTATATGATTTTTAAATAATTTTTACTTTTGACTATCCATATATAATTATATAGTCAAGATTAACTCCTCTCACCTCTCATATAAGACACTCCTCTCACTTGATACACATCTTGTTACTTTTTAATTATTTATCTGTTTAGAAGGTTTATTTAATTGTATTATATTATAATATGGAAAATTAATGAAATATTACTTATCTTTCTCTTACATTACATTTAGTTTTACTAAGTGAGGAGAAATAAGATTTATCAAGTAATGATGATATATATATATATACATATATATTAAGCATTTTTAAAAATGGCAATTTGATATTGCACCTAAGATGCATTTCAGTATATATGCATACCAAAGGCTTCTAGTGTTCTTCTTTAGGATTTAACATGTCTTAAGGTATGTTTGGATGAAGGATTTTAGAGAAAAAGAAAAGGGAAGGTAGTTTTTTATTTTTAAATTAAGAGATGATGAAATATTCACAAGCCTAAATAAAAAATGAGGGAAAGATTTCATGATAATTCTTCTAAAAATAGCTTCAATTCTCTTCTCCTTGAGTTACAAAGAAGCTGAGAGAGAGACAGATATATTTACTTAACTCTACACCAGAATTCTGAACGACCTTGAACTGATTGTAGAATTTCAAGGTTCACAGCAGGCGTCGTAATACAAAGAGGTTCCAAAATTTGTTGTGGATTTATATAGCGAACTAGCTGCAATTCAATTGGTTACTCAATTACTTTTCATCTTATGCAAAAACTCAGTGTGAGTTGACTAGGTAAATGCGCAACTAAAATTGCGATATTCTACTAACCTCGGAGTAAGCTTCATAATCTATGACACACTTTGTGTTTTCTGGATCAATGTTTACATAATTACCGTCACAATTTTCTTCCAGTGACTGCAAAAAAGTTGTTGAGCTTTCAGGCATATAATGGTAGTTAAGTATAAATATATGAAGACAAAGTCATGTTAACAAACCGATATAAAGAAAGTGAACTACGAAATTAGTTGAGTTGTAGAAAAATTCATTAAACTTTGAACAAATTGGTAGCTAGACTATGATGACAAAATAACCTCATAGAGTTCTTCTGGTATAAGGGTCATATGGTATGCATATAAAACTCTCATGTTTACGTCCTGATATCTGTCAACAAGTGGGCTTGCAATCACATAACCCTGGTACAAAATGAGATAAATAGCGATATAAGAGTACATATATTATTTTAGGAAAAATATCTAGCACAAGGGAAAAATACTCCAAAAATTTTGAAGTTATTGTGATCTTTTGTACTTTAATGTTCATGAGTGGCACACGTCTTGCTACGTAACCTGTCATTCAATAAAGCATCGAAGAAACTCAACAAGATTTTGGGTCCACGACCAAATTCAAGCTATAAATTTAAAATTGTCCACAAATCACTATTTACCTTTATATACTTTTTGAACAAGAGGGGCAGTAGGTAATCCTGAATATGAGCCACCGCCAATATAAAATGGATTCAAGCTAAACTTTGGATGATCAATGAACCACTGCATTGATAGTTGAAACTAATTATAGGTTAATATAAATCACAAGTATAATTGATGGTCCTCAAATTTTTAGATGCCAAATGGTCACAACTTTGATCCAAATCAAATAATATTCCTAAATCTATGCTATGCTTGGATAGAGTAAAAATTTGCATGCGAAAAAAAAATTATATTAAAACTTCATTATACACTGTTATATTATAATTTCCATTTTTTCTTCCCAACGATGGAATATCTCTTGAATCTAGCATAGATAATAAACCAGTGAACAAAAAGCCATTGTATTCATTAATTTAAAATGTTTGGTGCCATTTTAATTGGATGCATATATTACACATTGAAGTAAAAATTGTTTTACACTATTATCTTAGTAATCATGTGGCATGTATTATAAATTATTAAAACATTTTAAATTTGATAACAACTATCTCTTTGAACAAAAACATCAAACAACTTTTGTGATAGAACAACACATAATTGGAGGCAGGGCAAAATTATATGTGAATTAAATCAATGAGAAGTCATAAACATTACAAACTGTGAATGTAGAACAATGATTAACCTTTTGTAAAAAAGAATACGTATGCTCCACCCATAGTATGTCACTGCTATAGTAGCCTTCTTGCGTTTCTGAGTAAGAAAATCCAGTTCCCACTGGCATATCTATGTATATCATATTCAGCATATGGGTCCACGCATATGGGTTTAATTCAAGTTTCGGAAGGATCCCATTGAAATTGCGATCCATTCTTAAAGGCCCTACGAATGGTAAACCGACAAGTCAGTAAGATCCAAATTAAAATAATTTTTTCCATTACATTTTCCTTTGTTTTAATTTTGTGCATAAAATCTTTATGTTATTTTGATGTTTCTTGCATAAATCAATATAAAATAATTTGTTGTGCAGTGAGAATATTTGTTTTTCTTACAACATGATATGAACTTAGTATTTCTTACAAGAATAAAGAATTAAGTATATCTAAATCCGAGCAATACAATTAATGGATATTGGTCTACGTTTGAAGGGAATGGATCCTCTCAATTAAAAATTTCATATGACTTTGTCATATGTTAATTTTTATTATAGATTAAATCAATACTTTTGTTGACCCCATATTTAGTCTCATCATTTTAATCAATAATAAAAATTAACACATGATAAAGTTATATGAGATTTTCAATTGAGATGATCAATTCTCACATTCAGATCTAATGGAATGTCAGGGTGGCTTATGCAGTGGATATCTTAAGTTTGGGTCATTGGTGGACCTTTCAAATATTTGCAAAATGGTCCAATAAATTTATGCATTAGTCTTTGTTTCTCTGTCCGCTATCAACCATGACAATCGACAACTTTCATTCGTTCAACCAGCATTAACATCATAACTTCCATCTTCAACCACCGCAACATTCATGCCGCACTACGCCTTACCATCATCCTCCACACCTTTCGTGACTTTCATCATTTCTTCGAAGCTCGTTAACGCTTCTGGATCTTCCTTACCTCTGGTTGCATTCTCGACAAGCGCGCATGCAATGTGAGGCTCATAGGTTGAGTAGAGGGCATTACTCAATGTTGTTTCGTGCACCACTTTGGTTAATGGATATTGCTTAGCTAGTGGAATGATTGATGCTCACAAGATGTTTGATGAAATGCTTGAAAAAAAAAAAGTGTCATGGTGAATTTGGGGACTTGTATTGATTTGTTTTGCAAAGGTTCTTTGAATGAAGGACATGGATGGTGGAAGGGAGCTAATATGCATGTTATGGGAGAGGATGAGGGTTGAAGGAGAAGATATGGTGAAGACTCCGGTCTTTTTGTATTTGCTTGATTCTTTGTATAGAGAATGATAAATTCTTTATGCATGTTGCGTAGACCTGCTTTGTTCTATTCTAGTTTGGACGACAGCAGCTGCCAATGTGTGAGGCTAGAAATCTGAGAGTTTGAAATTCTATAAAAGAGAATGAGACTATCTTGTAAAGTTAAAACATGTTGAATTAATAATTAGAAAATGTATAATTATTATATCATTGTAAAGACCATTCATATAATTTTATCAAAGATAAAAATATGAAATCCATCTATATGTGGATTTAATTTTGAAGGGGTCAATGCATAAGCCATCGATTGTGCACTATTATTCAAAGAATGTTTATTAACCGATGGACCAAGCAAAAGGGAAACTACATGGACGGAATTTTTGTGTTTCACCCATGAGAAGCCAGGGCTTTCTTGGAGCTAGAATGGTGGAATTGGCCGAAACTAGAGAGTGGGACTGCCATTCACCTCATGGATACCTATATTAGTTTCTTTATATGAATGAACAATAGAAAAACTTTAGAAAAGGATTTTCAAACTGCACTATTCTTAGTGCCACTTCCAAAATGAGATTCCTGACTTTGTTAACAAGCTTGTGCAAAGGGTTGACTTGGAGTGATAAGTGTCGATTTCGTAGTCACTAAAATCGTGTTTGAATTTTTTTATTAATAGAATGGAATAAAAACTAATAGGATTCAAGCCTTTTTTTTTTTTTAAATTAAGGTGGTTATTTAACTATTAAAAAAATCACTTTTTACATAAGCTATTTATTTCAATTTTTATTCAAAAATTAAAAATATATATTTTAATTTTTCTTATTTTTGACTAGAAATTGAGATGAATAACATCTAAAAAAGTGAATTTTTTTAATAAAAAATCACCTTTTTTTTGACAAAATAAGCTAAAACAATCCCACCGTGAATTGGAAAAGAAAGGGAAAGAATGAAAAGAGTTTACCTTCCACTTTATTTTGGAGATTAATAAGAGAATGAAATGAAACTTCATTAATTTTGTTTGGAATTTATATTGTAAAGGAAAGGAGTAGAATAATTGTATTATTTGAAGTTTATAAATTTTAGTTGCCCCATTACACCCCAATTTTGGGGATAAAAAATTAGTCTTTGAGTGGAAAATGAGGAGAATAGAACCATAAGTTTCCTCCATTTTCTACTTATATTTATACTCCGAAACAAAGGAACTTAATCCTCCTCCTATCATTTCCTTTCCAATCTCCTCATTACCATCATCTGAATATATTTTTTTATGCATAATACATTTAGGTTGAGGGGAAGGTTCCTCTAATCTAAGGTAATTTTAGTTAAAAAAATTATGATATTGTATCATGATTATGTTTATTTATTCAATTTTAAAAAATACATTTTAGTTAAAAGAGATATGAATAACTGAGATAAAAAGATAAACTTTTTTTCAAAAAACTTAAACGATAAAAAATTGTTTTTAATACATTTCAAAAATTTAAAAAAAAGGAACCTCTATATAAAATTAAAAAAATGCACTCTATATCTTTAACAGTAGAAAGGCAAGAATGAGAAACAAGAAAATATTCATGCTGCTAATTGCAAGTAACAAAGGAACTGTGTTATGTTTTTTTAAGGAGCTAGTCTCCATTGTTGTTATCAATTCGAATTTGTCTAGGAAGATCAAATAATAAAAGAAATAATTTCATACTATAGTGAGTTAGTTATGTATTTATAGTAAAAAGTAGGTTTAATTAATTTGTAGATTTTTATAATTTCACTCAATTTTTAATTAGGTTCTTATAGTTAAAAACTTGTAATCAGGTCCCTATATTATATAAAATTTTGTAATCAAGTCCCTATTTGTAAATACTGCTACAAAAATGTGAAATTAAACAAAATATTCACAAAATATTCGTTGACCCCACTCCCACCAAACCCAAACCCTTTTAATCCTAACTATTCAGTAGAAATTAACAGTTAAAATGGTTATAAAGCATCTATACAACCGCACATAATTGGTGTACTCTATAGCTTTCCCGTCCTCTTCCATTCTTCCCCTTCCTCCCGCCGCCTCTATTACATTCCCACTGTTTCTACTTCTAATGTTTCACTATTTGTGATTTACAAATACTACTAATTGCCCTCTCAATTTCATCATGGCCAAAACCTCCTTCAAGCTTTAACATCCTCTCATGTGTCTACTGACAAGATATTGCAAACCCATGAGAGGGTAAGCTTTAACATCCTCTTACACATCTGCTGGCAAGCTTCAACAGTTTCCTATTTATACGACAAAGTAATGAATTATCAAAGATTCATGAGAGGGTAAAAACACCATGCGATCGAAAATGCCTAACGGTGTGGTCAAGGACCACCATGTAGTCATTTTAGAGCAGCTGCATGTGCATTGCCATGATGCTAATGCTCTTTTGGAGGAGTTGCCATTGGCTGTCGCCAACTGCGGCGAGGAGGAGGAAGAGTGATGTGGGTGTGGTCATTGTTTGTGGGTTTTGGGAATGAGTTTGTTGGATTAGTAGCAGTGTGGTGTGTGGTGAAGTGAGATATTGAATCGGTTGTGCAATGGCATATTAGCATGACTGCATAGCTGTTTGTAGCTAGGAGAAGATGGGAAACTTGTATAGTACATCACTAGTATTTGGTTATAGTGTAATTTTATATTTTTGTAATGATAGTTATAGGCAGGACCTTGATTACAAAATTTTATATAATGTAAGTACTTGATTATAAATTTTTAAATTGTAGGGACTTAATTAAAAATTGAGTAAAATTATAGGAATTTGCAGATTAATTAAACCTAAAAAGTATTGGGACGACCATATATGGTCTTGGCCGTTTAATTGGAGAAGGGAATTCCTGCAATGAAAGATTAATCTTTATGAGCAGTTTCCAGCCTTGTTGCCGCAGCAAGTTACGAAGGAAAATGAGATGGACATAAACACCTGGAAGTTCGACACCTCAGCATCTTTTCCTACGAAGTCTTTTATTTGTCACACATGTTGAGAACTTAGGAAGCACACAGCTCTATAGGGTCCCCAGTGGCAGGTGTCGCTTGGAAAGGCCTTGCCCCACCAAGAGCAGAAATCCAGGTGTGGTTTGTCCTCCAGAGGCGGTTGAACAGAAAAGAAAGATTAACAATTCTGAACATTATCCCAACTGATTCTGCGCTTTGTCCTTTTTGTTCAGTTGTTAATGAATCTTTTGAACATGTTCTGTTTGAATGCATGGTTCCATGGAAGATTTGGATGGATTGTTTCTTATGGTGGGAGATTCCTTTGTGCTGCCCCAACAAATTAAACCAGTTGATTTTGGTGTGGTGTACGGTTTTATGGAATAGAGAAGAAGATGTGGATTACTCTATTCTATGTCATGATATGGTCCTTGCTGCTTATTAAAAATAAGTGGTATTTGAAGACTTTAGACCAGACTGGGAACTTGAAAGGAAACAAATCAAGATGAGATGGGGTTACTGGTTGAAAGCGTGGATGACCAACAAGGATTACATGACGGATGAGCTAACTGCCAATCCTTTAGCACTGAGAAAGTGGAGATGGATTAGTAAATCTTTATAAATTTCCTCTGTTGCTATTCAGGATATATGCTGTCACATTTTCTGGCTCTGTGTCATTTTTTTTTTTTTTCCTGTTTTTGATATTTGCTGCGGTGTTGTTGAATTCCTAGGTCCTGGCCTGTTAGAGAAATGCGCGTCTTTGTTATTTGGTTGTTTGAATGTCTGTCATAGCATTGCAGTGTATCAGAAGTCTTTAAATAGCAGCTTATAGTTGAGTACTATGGTAAGGCCAAGATAGTTTCTCTCTGATGTATCTTGGAAGTGTTTTCTTGTTGGCTCCCATCCACACTGGATGCTTCAAGATCAGTTTTATCTATCGGGGAAAGAAATTTATAGTAAAAAGCATTCCATTTCCCTTTTATTAGGTTATCATTTATTAATCCGTATTTTCTCTCTTTTCTCTTTTGTTGGTCTTCTCTTAAATGAGTGTTGATGAGAACGGCTGTCATCTCTCTTTTTTGGTGGCAGCCTCTCCTTTTTTTTTTTTTTTTACTTAGAATTTTTATCTTTTGTCTTATTTATGTTGTCTCTTTATGGGAGGTTTGTTATCTCCTTTGTAGATATTTTTATTGTCTTTCTTATGGATGTTTTGATTTTCTCTTTATAGGTATTGTGATTTTTTTATAGGTTTTTTTATTTTAATACTCTTCTAAATAAAAAAATTATCCATATCTATTTTGAAAGAAGATATAACATATTTTTCAAATTACAATGTTGTTCGTATTGATTTTTGACCAAAAAAATGCTCAGACACTGAAGTTTTAAGGTAAGGAGTAGATTCATATATTGTTAATTAGTTCATATATATATATATATATATTTTTTTTTTTTTTTTAAATTTAGATCTAATTTATTTTTATTTGTGAGTATCATTACCCTAAATTTAGATCTAATTTTTTTTTATTTGTGAGTGTTGTTACCCTTGATTAAAAATGAATATTTTTTCTCATTAAAAAAAACGAGTCATCATTTATTAATAAGGGATTCCATCTTTGTAGTACTTGGGAGTTGAGAGATCTTGTTTAGATATCTGGTTTTAGGGCCCGTTTGGTATGCCTGATAGTATAAGTTCTGATAGGATAAAGGCTGATAATATAAGACCTGATTGTATAAGATCTAATAAAAATTTAATACTATATAATATTTGGTATGTCATTATATAAGATATTCTATTATATAAAATATAATCAGAAGAAAAGATTATAATAAATATAATTTTTAAATAGTTATTATAATTATTTAGCTATTTTTTATTATATATAAACATAATTTTATATTAAAAATTATTTATTTATTTTTAATATTTTTCATAAATATAAAAAAATATGAGAGAGAGAGAGAGTGAAATGGAGATAAAATTTTTATACATCAAAATCTAAGCAGGCTTAATATCATATTTCTATATTTTATTGTATTTTTTATTATATATAATTAAATTTATATTAAATATTATTATTTATATATTTTAATAATAAATTTTTATTCCTATATTTTTATTTTAGTTTCAATAGTTATTTTACAATTTTTTTAAAAATATTTATTTATTATTAAATAATATTATTTTTATTTATATATTTTTATTTTTTTATTATTTATTTAATAATTAATTTTTTAATAAAATATATTAAAAAATAAAAAAGTGAAAGAACTATTATATATTAAAAACTAATCAGACCTAATACAGCTTCCTTAGGTTGGATTAAGTTATCCATCATTATAACGTATAAGGGAGGTTTGATAGATAAATTTATTCAATACGTTGACTGTACCAAACAACAAATAAAATTATAATATATTATATTATTTTATCTTATCATATCTAATACGATATACTAAACACCCCTTAAGAAATTGTGTCACTAGAGATAAGTTAAATCTTGATTCCTTGGGCTCATACCGACCAACCTAATACACATGATATATGATTATTGGACAGAACACAGTAATACCTAACAATTATCGTAGCATTTAATAAGTAAATTAATTATATTGTATATATAACAGCTCATTCGATTAACTCTGTTTCTAACCAATGCCTTTAAGACATTAGTTAGAAAAATTCTAATTTTTACAAAAAGTTCTAATTTATTTTCTAAAAATGAGTACTTTTAAACACACACTCGGTTCATTTTTAAGTTTCTTTTTTTTTTTACAAGAATTAAAAACTATTAAATTGTATGCCCAAAAAAAAAAAATAGTAAATTGGCACAAATGTAGAACAAAATGTAATTTATTTGGACTAAATTACCTTTTCTCACTCTTAAATTTCACATCTTTCCCTTTGTTATATTAAATGTGTGCTTGATATGGAAGTAAAAATAGAGTATAAAATTTATAAAATAGTTTTATATATAAAATTACACATGAAATTATTCCATAAAATTTGACGCCTCATTTTTACTTCCATACCAAACACATCCTAAAAAGATAAGGATAAAATTTAAGAAGAAAATAATTTATGCTTCTTTAAGATTCTCAAATAATTAATATATAATCTTAGACAAATTTTTTTCCTATAAACAGACACTTAAAATTTAGATAGAAGAATTTTATTTTATTTTTTAGTTTGAATGTGTTTGAATGCAATCCAAAAATAATTTCTTGCTTGAGCTTATTTCAAAAGCTAATAAATTTTTAACTTTTAACCTAAGTGTGTGTTTGTCTATATATATTTATATAAAGGGAAGTATAAGGATAAGTTGTTTTTTAATATAAGTAATTTTCTATGTTGTAGTCAAATGCAATATTTTTTTTTTTGGTAAAACAACTCTTTTTTAAAATTACTTTAAATTTTTCTTTTTTCATAAAATTTATCCATGATAGGTGACTCATCTCATTGATTAGTTAGTGGAAGTTAGTTACAGTTAAGTTAGTTTAGCGGTTAGTTAGTTAGTGATTAGTGCCAGCTACATAGATTCTGTTACTTGTATTATTCATCAATATATAAACTTATTTGTATGAGAATTGTACTCGGGGGATTCATTTCATCAATAACATCTTCTCAGTTTCTATTCCTCTCTATGCTCTCTCTCTCTCTCTTTATGGTATCAAAGCAAGATCGATCCATGGAGCCCAAGCATTCACCATCTTCCATGCCCCCAACAACTATGGCTGTTGCTATTGTGTTTGTGCTGAAAACCTTCGCCAATCCAGTGTCAATCAAGCTTGATGAGGAGAATTTTCTCCCATGGCAACACCAAGCTTTGTTCACAATCAAAGCCAACAAGTTGTAGGATCACCTGTGCAAAGAAAATATCCTGAAGAGGTTTGTCTCTGAAGCAGATAAAGAATCAGAGGTTGAATCTCAAGAATACATGGATTGGGAGCTGCATGATCATCATCTTGTTGCGTGGCTCCTTGCTTCTATGGATAGTTCCTTCACAAATCGCATGGTAGGATGTGATTTTGCATATAAGATCTGGAACAAGTTAGAGGTGCATTTTGCCTCTAATACTCAAGCAAGAATCAAACAATTGAAGCTTCAATTGAAATTGATTAAGAAGCAAGTTGATAGAGCAGCGAACTATCTCTTGAAGATCAAGAAAGCTGTGGATTCCTTAGCCTCTGTGGGAGCTCCACTCTCAACTAAGGAACATATAAAGGTAATCTTGGATGGCTTGAATGAGGACTATAGTTCTATGATTACTACTGCTCTTTCTTAATCACAGCCTCTTTCAGTAGATGAGCTTGAAGCTCTCTTAATGGCTCAAGAAGATCTCATTGAAAGATTTAGAAAATCGAATCTTAGTATTGTATAAGCAAATGTGGCACAAATGTCAGTGCAAGATTCCAAGAATGGAGGACAACAAGGTGGCTCTAGTAGAGGAAATGGAGACAGAATGGGAAGAGGTAGAACTTAAGGAGGCAGTTCCTCATGGTAGAATAGGAATAGACCTCAATGCCAGCTATGTGGCAAATTTGGTCACATAGTTTGCCAATGTTATCATCGTTTTGACCAAGGATTTCAAAATCCTAACCCCATGGCAGCATCCTCTCCCCCACCTCCACCGGCTATATTTCATAATTCTATTCCAAGGGCTTATCTAGCAGTAGCATCTTCCATGCCCTCTGGGCAAGCATGGTATCCTGACACTAGAGTCTCTCATCACTTGACATTTGATCACAGCAACCTGCTCACAAGTTTTGAATTTGAAAGGCCAGAACATGTCCAAATTGGTAATGGTACAGATATATCCATTAAGCATAGCTCTCCTTTACATTCTTCAAACTCTAATTGTTTCTTTAGTCTTAATAATTTGGCGCAGGTGCCATACATTACAGAAAACCTCATTAGTGGTTCTAAGTTTGCCAAAGACAAATGTCTATTTTGAATTCTTTTCTAATGCTTGTTTTGTAAAAAGGTCACCAAGGAACTACTACTCCAAGGTAGACTTGAAGATGGCCTTTACAAATTTGATAGTGTCATTATACCTAAACATGACTCATTTCCTACTACTTTGTATTCTCATTATCATCTTTCTTATTTGAATTTACTTCTGTGGCATAGAAGACTTGGCCACACTGCTAGTAGAAATTTGTCTCATGTAATGGCACATTGTAAAATACCATTTACTTCTAATAAAAATTTTGTTTCTCCAATTTTATACTGCATGTTGTATGGGTAAGCTACACCAATTACCTTATATTCCTTCTACTCATGTTTACACTAAACCACTTAAGTTAGTCTTTTCTAATGTATAGGGACCTACCCCAACCATTTCTACATTTGGATTTCGATATTATATGCTTTATTAATGCATTTACTAAATACACATGTACTTACCTACAGGTGAACAAATCACAAGTGTTTCAAGCCTTTGTTCAATATAAAACTTTTATAGAGAACCAAACTAGCCATACCATCAAAGCCCTGCAAACAAATAATGGTGGTGAGTTCCTGTCCACTTCTTTTACCCAATACCTGCAAAACCATGGCATTGACCACAGACTTAGTTGCCTTTATTCCCACCAGCAGAATAGCTATGTTGAAAGGAAGCACAGGCATTTAACAGAGCAAGGTCTTTCTCTGTTGGCCACCGCATCCATGCCTATGGAATTTTAGGATGAGGCTTTTATCTCAGCAACCTACATCATCAATAGACTACCCTTTCACACTACCAAAAGCCTCTCATCCTTTGATCTTCTTTGTCACAATGCCCCTGATTACTCATTCCTCAAGGTTTTTGGTTGTACCTGCTTTCCTTTCCTAAGATCCTACAACAAACACAAACTCTATTACAAGTCTTAGCAGTGTGTTTTCATTGGTTATGCCCCCAACCACAAGGTTACATGTGTTTTTCTCCAACATGGAGGATCTATATATTTAGAAATGTTGTGTTTGATGAACATGTGTTTCCCTATTAGCAGCTTTTTGATTCTTCAACTCTCCGGCCATACCATCATGTTCTAATATTGTCCTTAGCATGCCTATTGTTGCACTTGCTTCTAGCACACCCTTACTTGTTGCCAATACTGCTGATGGTTCTGCTAGTACTTTTTCGATTGGCAACTCTGCAGGTTCTACTTTAGTCAACTCCACTGCATCAACCCCACTTAGTTCTAGCAGAATTGAGGTTCATTTACCTATTGATGCACCTACACAACCTGTAGATTCCTCAATTGAAAGGGACTCAGGTCACATTGCTGATGTTCCTCTTCAATCCTCAGGTCCTCTCCCTCTAAATAATCACTCAATGCAAACTCGAGCCAAGTCAGGCATTTTCAAGCCTAAAATTAGGACCTATTTGGTTGCTCTTGTTGACTTAGACCTTGATCTTACTCAAATTGAGCCCAAAATAGTTTCGCAAGCATTGCAAAGCCCTCACTGGTTCAAGGCTATGATAGAAGAATATCAAGCTTTGATGGCCAATAATTCTTGGCACCTACTCCTCTTCCACCCAATTTCAAAGCCATAGGATGCAAATGGGTGTTTAGGGTCAAAAGGAATCCTGATGGCTCAGTTTTGAAGTACAAGGCACGCCTTGTGGCTAAGGGGTTTCGCCAAAGGGAAGGCTTTGACTATTCTGAGGTCTATAGTCTTGTCATCAAATCATCCACAATTTGAGTGGTGCTTTCTCTTGCTTTGTCAAGAGGCTGGAAAGTCAGACAATTTGACTCTAATAATGCATTCTTGAATGGAGATTTAGCTCAGGAGGTCTTCATGATTCAAACCTGAAGGGTTTGTTCAATCTCCCCACACTCATGTTTGCGAATTGACCAAAGCTCTTTATGGCCTTAAGCAACCCCTCGGGCCTGGTTCACCAAGTTGAGCTCTACTTTATTTCAATTTGGTTTTCACAATGCCAAATCAGATTCTTCTCTTTTCTTCCGGTTCACATCTACCGCAGTCATATACATCTTGGTTTATGTTGATGATATACTATTGATTGCTTCTAGTCCCATTGAAATTTCCAACCTCATCACTCAACTTCATAGCATTTTTGCACTGAAAGATCTCGGTGAGATGAGTTATTTTCTTGGCCTTGAGGTGCACAAGGTCTCTGATATTGTCCTCCAATTATCTCAAATGAAATACATCGAAGACATTCTCACCAAAGTTGGTATACTCTTTACCAAGCCAATGCCTACACCTATGTTGAATGGCAAAAACTTTCTGCTTATGGTGATGCAGCCTTTGATGACCCCTCCCTCTATCATTCCATTGTTGGTAGCCTTCAATATGCTACTATTATCCACCCTAACATCTCATTCTTGGTCCACAAAGTTAGCCAATTCATGCATAACCCATTGAATGTACATTGGAAGACAGTAAAGAGAATACAAAGGCACTTAGCTAGCATTATTCATCAGGGGTTGACCTTTCAAGCTTGTAAGGACTGAGGTTATTGGCATTTTGTGATTCAGATTGGGGTTCCGACACTGATGACTGAAAGTCTATATCTAGCTTTTGTATTTACTTGGGAAGCAACCTCATCTCATGGTCAAGAAAGAAGCAAGCAGTGGTTTCTCGTTCGAGCACTGAGGCTGAATTTTGTACCCTTGCCTTTATCATAGCTGAACTGACCTAGATTCAATCCCTTTTTCATGAAATGCTTGTGCCTTGTCCCACTCCACCCACCATCTACTGTCATAGTCAAAGTGCTGTTATTTTAGCTGCCAACCCTGTCCTCCATAGTCGCACAAAGCATTTTGAACTTGACTTGTACTTTGTTCAAGACAAGGTTATTCAAAAATAGGTGTTTGTCTCTCATCTTCCTTTCATTGAGCAAATTGCTGATATCCTCACCAAATCTATCTCCACTACCTCTTTCTGTAAATTCCGCAACAAACTTAGGGTTCTGCCTTCCTCACCCTTGAGTTTGAGGGGGGATGATAGGTGAATCATATCATTGATTAGTTAGCGGAAGTTAGTTACGGTTAAGTTAGTTAAGCGGCTAGTTAGTTAGTGATCAGTGCCAGCTGTATAGATTCTATTGCTTGCATTATTCATCAATATATAAACTCATCTATTTCATAATTGTACTCAAGGAATTCATTTAATCAATAACATCTTCTCAGTTTCTACTCCTCTCCATGCTCTCTCTCTCTCTCTCTCTTCATTCCTATCTTTGATATCTTACAATCCAAACGAGTTGATATTTAGTTTTTTTTCCTTATTTCGTTTGTAACAAATCATATTGAATATTATCTTCTTTGAATTTATAATTTTTAAGAGATTACCATCATAGTTTAAAACTTAAGTTATTGTTGTATTGTGTAAAAGTGATATGAAAAAGTAGCCAGCATATTATTTCTGAAAATAAATTTAATTTTAGAAGTGATTTACCATTTTCAAAAAAGAATGCAGAAAGGGCAGAGCAACCAGGACCTCCCACAAACCAAAGTAAAAGTGGATCAATGAAAGGGTTTCTTTGAGACTCCACAAACAAGTAAAATAGTTGCACCTCTTCTTCTTCTCCAACTCCTATATATCTACAATCAAAATTAATTAAAAGTTAAAAGATTCGCATCTATCTAGCATCTCATATAAATCAAAATAAGAAATGTTATTAATATCACTTTTATGTTTGAAAAGATATTTTAAGGTGTTTCTTAAATATTATTTGAGAATAAGTCTCAACTTTTCTCTTAATTAATATTTAAGGAACACTATAAAATATTCTATAAAAAATATGTTAAAATATGATATAAATAACATAGCCAACTAAAATACTCCACATGATAAATCCGTGAACACCATGGATGGACCACAAGGAGGCTTCCCCTTTTTCTTTAATTTGCAGTCTAGTTGTGATGTCCCGTCATTGTATGTTCCGCCACACACACATTCTCATTAATTGTACGCCCCCACACAATCAATGCTACGTGATTCTCAAATAAGCTGGCAAATTTTATGTCACAGTCATAGCCGAGAAATAATTGCATGGTCCGAGAGTACCATATTATGTAAGTATATTTTATATAGAATTTATCATTAATACATAATCTTATAAATATACACTTATATGATTATTAGAAATCTGATCGCGTGATCTTTCTGCACCATATAAAAATTTCTCATCGTAGCCATAAAAATCAGACTCCAAACGAGGAGGAGTCTGCGGTCCTTACAAACATATTTGGAAGCAGTATGTGATATTTTCAAATATGTTTTATGGTTTATGATAAATGAAGAATTTAATGTAAAATTTTATGGATTGTAGTGTATCGATTGAGATTTAAAATTTTCTTTTTTCTTCAAACATGTTTTGCATTTTGATAAATGGAGAACCATGTGTAAAATTTTAGTGATTTTAGTGTATCAACTGCAGATTTAAAATTTTATCAGTTTAAACAACTGCACACGATACAAAAAAAGCGGGAGAAATTGTGAGTTTAACGTTACCAATCAATACACCAAAACCTTCATCTTTTTATATATGATTATCCTGCAGTGTAACAACTATACAAAATATAAAAACTGAACAGAGAATAAGATTCGCATCCTCAGTGTACACTGCAGTTCTCCTATAGGTACACACTACTCCTGATTATTGTGGTACTCAAGATTATTGTGATACTCAAAAAGAATAAATATATTGTAAACACCATATTCTATGTACAGGTTGTGAGAACAGTAGACAAACCCTTTAAATAAGTCATAAATTTATTCATTGGTACAATAATTCAATATAAAGGACGGTCAAGTAAGTAAAAGCGAATTCAGCTATAATGTATGCGTGAAAAATGTGCAATGTTGAAAGTCAACAATTTGTTTTAAGTCCTTTATCCAAAAAAATAATGTTTAATCATGTTCATTTCACACAAACTGAGCATGAAGAATAAAAATTCGTTGACTCTTCAACCCTCTTTATTTTTATTATTCATTTGAGAAAAATACTATTCTAAATTTGTAAATTCTTGCTTGTTCACAAATTCTATAGTAATGTGTAGTTTTATAATCCCAAATGCAACTAGAGCCGCATTCAAAGAGGGTAGAAACTCTTTTTTTTTTTTTTAACATAATGGCGCCAGGATTTCAACATATAACTTTATGCATAATACTCAAATCCCTTCTCCTTAACCTATACTAATGACTTAGGGTAGAAACATCTAAGCAAAGGATATATATATATATATATATATGTCTGTATGTGTGTACAAGATTTGAATATATAATTTCATATATACTACTCAAGCCTCTTCTCATTAACCTACACTAGTGGCTCTTAGGGTAGAAACATCTAAGCAAGGATAATAGGGGCGCATCAAGTTGGAGGAATAACATATTATAAGAGTGAGAGGAGTAAATTTGGACCATATAACCATGATCAAGATTAAAAGTTATTTAAAGATCACATGTTCATTTAAAAAAATCGCATAAATTTATGTTTTAATTTTGATCATCCATATAGGATCCAACAGTCAAAATTTACTCCTAGTTATATGGTCCAAATTTGATTTGTCCCATATATATATAAAGAGAGAGATATGATGATAAGATAAATCTAAATAAAAAATTATGGCAAAATTTTTTCTTTTCTTGAAAATATATAAAAGTTTAAGTCGAGGAAAAAATTTATTATAATCTAGAGTTAGGACATGCCTCCAAGCTTGTTAAGCATTTACAAATCGCCCATCAATAAAAAAAACTAATAATCGAACTCAAGTTATGATTGTGAATGGATAGGAAGCCAAACATGTGATTGGCAAAAATAATGGCAAAGTAATAAAACAATTTCGATGACTGAAAAAAGAGCAATATTTGTTATCACGATATTTCTGTTTTTTGGATTAAATTCTCTCATATTTACGAGTAATTAATAATGTCCATTCGATTAAGAACACATATCAATGAAAAAAATTAATAAATAATCAATTAAATATTAAAAATGAACTTACCCAGTTTCAAGCTTGAATGGGAGATCACCATTATAACCTGGCAGGTTCTTGACAATAGAACCGGGAGAAGCCATGAGGGGAAGAAGGCGCGCAAAAACAACTATGACGAGGCTGCTACATCTCCAACCCATGGCGCTATAAAGGAAGATTTGAGTGCATTTATTAGATGCTTATCTTATTGTACTGACTTGAACCGCAACATTAATACCCAAAAAATAAAAATAAAAATGATTAAAAAGTTAATAATACGAGAAATATTATTCTAATAATATGCTTAGATACTGTTAAAATTACAGCAAATGAGGATTAAAATCTAGATGCAGAGAGATGCATAGAAATTATTTCAGCAACAATCATAAGGTCTCCCTGTCTGATGCCCTCTCTCACGTCTAGTTTACTAAGAATTTCAAAGGAAAGTTGCAGATATTTATAATAAAGAATAGAAAATAAAAAGGAACGACGAATGAACACAAACCAGTGAGGATCTCGAGTTTACGCGAGAGGTCGTAAATAGGATAATGGTAGGTATCCTGGGCTCAGAGGAAGAACAGAGTGAGACTGTGAGGAGGAGGGAATCTGTGCTTTTATCCTGGTTCTTGTACGAATGGTCTTTGAATTTTTGACCATTAGGTGTGATGAAAAGCGTACCAATAGATAGTATTGTTTCCTTAATTAGCATCGGCATATTTTTAAATTTTTATTGGTTATTAATATAAAATTATTTTATATTATCAGTATATAAAAATTAAATTTATTTAATTTTAATATATTATTAGTATAAATTTTTTTATATAAATATTTAATTATATATTATCATATTAGTAAAAATATTTAATTAACCATTTTTTATCTTAAAAATTTTATAAATAAAAACATATAATTACATCATAATTTAAAATTTTATAACACTGATAATATATTAAAATTAATTTTATTAGTTTTTTACCTACAATCTAATAAAGAGAAATATTAAAGAAAAAGAGTATTGCCAAATGATCTAGCACTTTCTTGCAGTCTCCTTCTTTAGTGGGCACTTTTTTATTGCTACAACAAGGAAATATTGAACAATCATCACCATGGTTAAAAAAACTAAATTGGACTGGCTGGTCAGACCGGCTCAACTGAGAACCGGACCCCAGGCTAGTCTGGTCATCTTCACTAAACTATCTATCCTCAAAATTGATCGAAAATCTGCCAGAACTGGCAAACCAATGCGAACCAGATTGGTTAAATCAATTGACTAGTTCGATTAGTTTTTTCTTTTCTTTTCTTTTTTAAATTTTGATCAAAATGTGGTCGTTTCTTTTAAAGCAAAAGGAAAAAAAAAAAAAGAGGCTTAGTCGAAACAAAAGCTAATTTCTTTTAGAACCTTGATTCTTTTGATATGCTTATTTAATATATATTCTTAAATTAATTTAAAAGTGAAAAACTGAAAATGATTGTTGTGCTGTCCTTGAGTACTTTTCAAAAGAAATCTAAGTGAAAATTAAAGTAAATGAATTTTGCATTTGAGATGCATAAAAAAGTGTCCCATAGTAAATGTTATTTTGTATTGGTTTTGCTATCGTTAATGACTTAATATGATTTTTTGATTTCTAATTAATCATATGTATATATGTATATATTTATATATATATAAATAATTACATATATATATGTATATATTTATATATATATAAATAATTACATATATATTATATCCCGGTCAAAACCCCCAATTGAACCTTTGAACCTTTGAATCAATTCCTTGACCAGTTCGATGTCCACTCCGATTTTCTTAACCATGATCATTACTCTTAACCAATTCTCCTACTACTTGGTGCCTTGATACATCTCCAAGTGTACTTCAGGAATCCATTAGAACTATGTTTAGATTTGAATAAGTAGTTTTTCAATATTTTGTAATCTCTTAAGTCTTTCCTTTCTCAACACATTACTAGAAATGCGCTAATTACCGACGAAAAAGTTGACAAAATTCGTCGGTAAGATACGCACTGATAATTAAAAAAATGAATATTACTAATAGAAAAGCTTATCCGTCAATAATATATGTAATTATACCGACGAAAAAAATTCATCGACATAATAAAAATAGCATCGATAATATTAGTGCCGTAAATCGTTACTGATGGAATTAAATCGATGAATTATTTATCATTATCGACGACATAGCCGTTGCTAATTATACATCATTTTTAATGGGAATGGATCATCTCAATTGAAAATCTCACATGACCTTATTATGTATGGATTTTTATCATTGATTAAATATTTTTGTAGGTCCCATATTTGGCCCCACCTTTTTAATCAATGGTAAAAACTAACACATGATAAGGTCATGTAAAATTTTCAATTGAGAGGATTCATTCTCATTTTTTTATATATTAAAAATATTATCAACATATTATCCATCAATAATATAAAAATAGTATTTTAATATATATAATTACCCACTAAAATTCCATCGATACATAAAGATTTTTTATATTTTTTGGGTCTATATTGTTAAAATTTGAAATTTGTATTTAAATATTTCAAATTATTGTTTTAATTATTTACAAATGCATATAAATAAAAATATAATAAAATATAAAAATATACATTGTTAATTAAAAGAAAAACTGTTAATAACAGAAGGGATGGAGGTAGTAGCAGTGGTTGGAGTGGTAGACATGGGCGCAGTATAGCTGGTGGATATAGCACGAGTGCGAGGGAGTAGACCATGCTTTCTCGGTTTATCCCTATCTCGTCTGGACCCAAATCTTCGTCCTATCATAAGTGATTTGTAAAACATATGTATAAATCAATAAACATATTCAACACACATAAGCATATCTTCTCAAGTGACATTATCACTGTCTTCGTTACCTACATAGACCCCCCAGTCGAGCTACTTCCAACATAATTGATACCAAATTGATTCTCCAGTGGTAGGTCTTCCCCATGTTTAGTCCAAACCTGGTAATCAGGTCTAAACCTATCCTTATACAAGTGATATCAAATAGACTCTATGTCTAAAAATCTTTTACATTTACATTTATGACAAGGACACCAAACTATCCATTTACGTGTAAATTGCTCTATTTGAACACGAGTTGTCATGAATTCCTCAACTCCCTCATAAAATTCTGGTTTAATATCCCCTGACTTGGGTCTAATCTATCATATATTCATTCTCGATTTGGAGCAAACATTTTATATCTCAATAATATCACACACCTTTATAGCAATACAATCACACATCAATCAAAAAAATTATATAGAGTCTCCCCGTAAATTAGGAGTCTTCGTAAATTCTTATTATAATAATTTTTTAATCCACAACGATATTCTAATGCATGCTTCCAATATTTATTTAATTCAACTAATATTTTGAAATAATGTTTAAAAAGATTTAGGCAGAGTCTCTCTTTAAATTAGGATCCTTCACAAAAATTAATCCATCCCCTAAACACACATAATAATTATTTATTTCATTACGATAATTATTTAATTCAAACAATATTCTAAATTATTAACAAATTTTGGGCATAGTCTCCTCTTATTTTAGGAGCCTCTACAAAAATTATTTTATTAGTCAAACATAAATAACAAATACATACAGTCATATGAATTAATTAGTTAATCCTAAAATTTGTTCTAGAATACATCCCCTTATTTCACATCATGCAAACATATAATACCACAGCACACAATTCAAACAATGGAAAAGAACTCTAAGCCTTCTCCCAGTCATGCAATCTCATCCTCCTTTTTCCATCCTACAACTCTATCTTAGAAATTTTAAGTCTCTAATATTTTAGAAAACACAAAGTTTTAAAATGGGTACAATATACATAGTCAGTTAATACATCAATCACCAAGTGTTCCAAATGAGGCTTTTAACTATCAACACAACAAATTAAGTTAGTTAATTAACTTTAAAATTAAAAACTTCGAGTAAAAAATGGAATAACAAAAAGAGTCTAAATAAAAAAAAATTAAACTGATTAAAATACTCATTGACATACCACAAATATAATGGCAGTCTCCGATGGCAAAATGGAAGCTTCGAGGGCAAGAAAATGACCTAAGACCATAATGGGGTACATGAGAGTAGAGAGAGAGACTTCAGTGCAAGTGACAAAGAAGATAAGGGCATTTACGTTATAACGTTCTGTGTCATTATTATCGACGAAATTTTTCATTTGTAATAATTTAATGGAACGATTCATTTCATTACTCACTTACTATCGATGAATTTTCTATAGTAAATGATAATTAAATGATTCATTTCATCAATCATTCGTTACTAACAAAAAATCCGTTGGTAATATGGAAATTGAACAAAATCTAGCAATAATTCCAAATTTCAAATACCAACGGGTTTTTCGTCAGTAATAAATGAAAAAAAAATTAATATTTATTTTATCTAAATTACTAACGGAGTATTCGTCAGTAATTTAATATGTTTTTAAATTAAATTAAAAAAGAAAACATAATTACTTACCAATGATTTTTCCATCGGTAATGATTTGGCGCTATTAGGCGCGAACATTTATCGACAATTTTATCGATAGAAAATTAAACTATTGGTAAACTTCCATGACAATGATTTACATTTTTTATCGACGGATTATTTGTCAGTATTTCCAACAAATTATAGCCGTCAATAAAATTTATCGATTTTTAACGAATTTCTAGTAGTGGCAGTCCTCAATAAGGACACGCGGAAGATAAAGGTGGAAGCCAAGATTTCGGCCATGATATGGCAATGTCCTTGTGCATCCTCAAGGCTAGTGGAAAAAACTTGTTAAAAAATTATAAGATCTTAACACAAAAACCAATAGATGGGGATTTTGAAAGTAAGAAAACCATGAAAAAACTTACATTAGCAAGGTCTATCATAAAAGCATCCAAGAATGAGAGGATATATATATATATATATATATAGAGAGAGAGAGAGAGAGAAGCATCCAAGAATGAGAGGATATATATATATATATAGAGAGAGAGAGAGAGAGGGGTCGCTTTTGAGAAGCGTTCGGTTTAAGATGCCACAGTAATATTCTTAAACAAAATAAAAACCATGCTCGATGTTACAAGTTCCAAATCTGTGATACATGAGCTTTTTTTTTTTTTTTTTTGATATAAAGGGGGTCACAATCCTTTCAAAAGAGAGAGCCAAGAAAACGTGGGAAAAAAAAAAAAAAAAACTAAACTAAAACAAGAGACCAAAGTAAACCACCCAAGACCACAACACCCAAAACAAAGAGCACCCGAGGCCTAAAAATTAAAATAGCATCATACCCAAGAGAAACACCATAGCAGCTAACTTAGCCTTGCACAGAACCAAAGTGTCAAGCAAAGAGACCTCCGCCTATGTTCGCCATTCACCAACCACTGAATCAATGCAAAAAGGAAAAGATAGTTCCATAAGTAGAAGCAAACTAGAAACCAAGGCCTACATCCAAGATGCCAGAACACCCACACAGGAATTCCACCTTAACCCGCTTCAAAAAAAAGACCACACTACCACCAAATTATTGAAATCAACTTCATTCATCAATATAGACCAAGGACGGATCTAGAAAAAGTATAAAGGTGGGCCGAAAGCAGTTGATTGTATCATCAAATAAATATTATAATATATAATAAAAAAATTTCAAAGTATAAAA
Source organism: Pterocarpus macrocarpus (assembly GCA_031439585.1). Classification (NCBI taxonomy): domain Eukaryota; kingdom Viridiplantae; phylum Streptophyta; class Magnoliopsida; order Fabales; family Fabaceae; genus Pterocarpus; species Pterocarpus macrocarpus. The sequence goes on from CM062520.1 coordinate 20,343,602, forward strand.
TTTTATATATCACACCTTTGCTAAAATCGAACATGGCGTTCCTATTAAAATTTGTATCAATTTTGCATTATTTTCCAATCATAAAAAGGCTTTAATTTTTTTTCTTTTTGTGATTATATTATTGTGAAAATATAATAAAAAATAATATTAAACAATTATTGTAATAATTATGTTATATACTTTTAAAATAAATCAACAAATAAAATAAATAGAACGTATTCAATTTGATAATTTACAAGACTAAATGTACTAGCTCTTTGTTTTTCCTTAAACTTCAAATATTTTTAATGTAAATCTACTTTTCACTTTATTTTTATTTCTTTTTTTCTCTTTTCATTATTGTACAAATATATAAGTTTTTATTGTTAAAAGAATTACATATAAAATCACATAAATACAACTAGAATTTAATTTTGAAATTAGATTATCCCTTTCAAGCAATTGGTTAGTAGAGAGATTTGTTGAGTAAAAGGATTAAGTAAGATAAAAGTAAAAAGTTAAAAGTAAGGAGTGATGAATGAGATTTTGGGTCAAAATTATACTTTGGGGAGGGTAAGGCTTGAACCCAACACCCAATGACTACCACTAGACTAGAGAACTTCTTTGTTCTAGTTAGGCAATATATCTATATGTATACAATTTTAAATTTTTCAAGGGGGCAGGGCCCTTACTTGCCTCCCTTAAATCCATCCTTACATAGACCCCTGCTCCTTATCTAAGAAAACATTTGGCAACTACCCCAACTTCAGAAACCTAATTCTCTAAACTCCTAACAAATCCACAAGATACTTTCTCTTAGTCAAGCAAAATTGAAATAACACCATGCAAAAACATTTCTTGTGAATTACTAGCCCTTAATCATTTCACTCTTTCTTTTGTTCACAAAACAAATCAAATAAGAAATTCCCCATTGCTAATTTTCTTCCACAAAAATCGAACTAAACACCAATGGATTTTTCGATCACCTGTAACCAAATCTTTACATAAAACCATTAATCTGTTCCTTGTACCTCCTTCATGAGATCGCAATTGCTCTCTGTTTCATGCCAAAGTATTGGCTAGTTGAATGGGTTGAGAGTCAAGACATGCCAGAAAACTATTTCAAGGTGGCCAAGAGGCTTGGCTAGTACAAAACACAATCTATTCCCATGATTAAACAATTAATACCATGAGAGGGACTCTATCTCGGTAAACAGATTCCCAAACTACTCCGAAAGAGTATTTGGCAGGTAAATCAGCAAATCAGGACACCAAAAGGGATATTGACGAACAACTAAAGACTAACGGGTTAGAATGAAACTTAAAAAAACTAAAAATAGATGAAAAATTGTAAAAGAAATGCGGTAAAGAAATACTTCAAAGTATTGAAAAGTAAAGACAAGGAATGTAAAATGCAGAAAATATAAAGAAAAATGTGACAAAAAACTTATGTTCCATTGATTTTTTTGAGGTCCTCTTTATAGATTGTGCTCATGGCTATTTATGCACGTACAAAACTTATCAATTATCCTCAAGCATCTATTAAGCACGTCCTCACACAACATGGTTAGCAAACTTCCTCTCAGTAACTGCCTCATAACCGTCTTCCATATCTTTCTTGAATACACTCCTCTTAACATAGTGGTAACCGCTTAAAATGCTCTCCCTACTTTCTGAACTAGAAACCACCTTCCTCAACTGCTCCTACTTTCTAGGAAGTGGTTGTGCACTTGCTCAAACTCTTATCCTCAATTGCTCAAACATGCTCTTTCTCCGACCAAAGCCCAGACTTGGTTCATGGGTTAGAAACTGTCAAAAGGCACAAAACCTAATAGGAAATTTATGCCCTCGACTAATGGCTAATGTCACTATTCAACTATTAGCTATCAACTATTGATTGTCAACTAAATCAGTTATCGACTATCAACTAAGATCCATATCAGCTGTCAAGCTTCAAAATATGTGAAAAAGAGTTTCTACATGCGACTAGACCTAATTAGAATCCTAATTACAAAAGGCAGGGCAAAAAAAGCCAAAACAATATCAAGATGACCTTTTTTCAAGGCCAAAACAACCTCAATCGGGCCATGCTCGATTGCCAAGTCAATGCTCTTATCTTGGGCTTACTATAGATATGCAATAATAGTTATTCTGAGACTCGGATCTCAACCGGTGACCAATTGAAATTTGGCCGAGTGTTTTAACTTCTTTCAATCAATTTATGTCAAGTAACACATTCCATGTCGGTCATCAACCATCGCCTATTCTTCGGCCAACTACTCTCGGTTGTCAGCTAAATCTGACCGAATATTGTTTTATCTAGCTATTTCTCCTTAGTTGATATCTGTCTTCAACTAGCCACAATTTTTTGGTGCCAACACTCTCCCTTCTATTTCCTTCTTTCTCGCCATTTTCTTCTTTTTTGCCTTCCCTTTCATCTTTGTTACTCTCTACCTAGCTTTGTCAGTAAACACTGCCAGCACTTCATCTTCTTTCTCTATGAAATGCCCAAGACTTTGCCTAGCTCCCAAGTTTTGGCCACATCCTTATCACAAGAATCTTCCCCATGGTTTATTATATCAATCATAATATCCTTATTATCGTTGCCAACCATATATTCTTCTTGCCTATTGAAATTCTTTGACCTCAATTAAGTATCACTCATAGAATGTTGATCCAAAGTAGGCCCAAAACCTGGTGGAAAAGGCTCTATTAATAGGCTTTCACAAACTGGATCTCTCATCTCCATTGTAGTTTGGATGAGTTTTTCCTCTTTCTTTCAAATTAAAGGCCCTTTAGAAGATGAATTATTTGGGCCCAAGATATGAATTAAGCCCAAATATTTCAAAACTTCTCTAGTGATTCGATCATCATCCAGGCTCCTTGTTCGGCTTAAATAATCTTCAATATTTCCGCATGTGATATTCCCAATGCTTACATTTACTTCGTTTCACACACCACACTTCCAATCATTAACATGCTCTTTGTTCGAGGCACTTTCCTCTTTGACCACGTTTGCATACTTACCCATCAACTCTTGCTATTCTCTATTCACATGAGAAAACTTTACAGATTCTTTGGTAGGTTGAGAATCTGAAACTCGAATAAGATCGTGGCTTGATATCTTACTTACTCCTATCTTTGCAGCATTGGAGCCTTATGTGTTATACACATCACCACTAATCTCCATTACATATATATAGTATCCCCTTTCCCTAATGGACAAATAAGCCCAGGCATGAATGCTTTCCCAAACATTGGTATTAATAAGCATTCTGGCCACGCAAAGAGATTTATCGTTCTTTGTACTGTCATCAAGCTACACAACCTTGCCCTATTCTTTACTAATTTTCTTAATGATCGTATTTGTCTACACGTGAGGGGGAACACCGTAGCATTCAATCCAAATTCTACGGGTTCAGTAATATTCATGAATGTTCCAACATCATACTATGTAGAATACATCCAATAATCTCTCCATACTAGATGATAGTGCCTCCTCCATTTCCTCCAATGTGGCAAACGTCATTGGAAATTTTTATGCCTCCATATCCCTTACATTGGTAATTGAACACCATTCACTAGCCAATTTATCTGTGACAGCATCGAAAGATATTGGCTCCAAGTTTTCCTGTACCAAACTTCTACCTAACCAATCTATACACTCTATGCTCATGTCTCCTTTTACTATTCTCATCTTTTTTTTTTTCTCGTAACCCTCCTCCTGCATGTTCCTTTCACGTATCTCCACTCTTTTGAAATGATTATTTCTGCCTTCATCCCTTAACTATTGACCACCAATCAGCGTGTCCTTAAAGGATCTCCTATCTACTTTGCCTTTTTCATTTCCTTTTACCATTCTGCAAACTCTTGTATCCCTCTCTTGAGATACTGCTGTTGTTTTCCTCCATAGTTCCTTTTGAACCTTGTTTCACTAATTATTATTTTATAGCCTCTTATTATCATCCCATTCAAGTTCTATACTACTCGCATAACTTTGCCTCTTTCCACATACCTTACAAACATGAATGGCTTATATAATGATTTCCTAATCTTCCTAGACATGTAGATATCTGTGATTGACCCCTCAAATCCCAAAAGTTGCCTCAACCGTCCTTTTGTCATTGTACTAGTTAGATTATCCACTAGTACAATAATAGAGGATTGTTTAGTCTGCCTAATTTCATCCCACGTTTTTTTCTTCCATATAATGTCTGCTAACGATTATCCCATCTTCTTGTTTGGTCACTCGCACTCACTTGGAATCCCTCATGCACACCTTGTTGTCTTTCACATCTCATTTTCTCTCACTCCCCATGTTTAAGATTCCATGTGATACATGAGTTGTTAACTTGTTTGCTCTAAGACTATATATAGTTAAGGGATTGGGATTATCAAGTAGCAAGTGCTTTATGGTCAAGCTAGATCTTGTTCACTATGGATTTCCAAACATGTTTTCATTAGCAATAGTACTTTGGATTCTATAGTAGTTGTGCACTTTGGATTTGAGGGATGACTTTATAGAAATCTAGCCATGTTAAAAAAAATGGAGTGGATGTCTCTTTCATGCATTTCTTAGTTGTTTCTATTGGGGTTAAATTTGGGAAAATATTGAATTTGAGGAAAATGTTTATGGTTATTGGGTTAAGGTATGAATTGGGAGAAAATGTTTAAGGTTAACAAGGATAATTTTATCTTAAAAATGGTCACATGTCTAGTACATGTGAACATTTGCTGAGAATAGATGAAAAACTTATTAGAAGGACTAAATTACACATTTAGAAAAGTGTACAGATCGATTTACACTTTTGTAAGTTTAGGGAGTAAAATTCACATGTCTCAGAGTTCAAAGATAAAGTGCATTTTTCCTTTAAATATTTAATTATAATTTTTTTAAAAAGCAAATTAAACAAAATTAACAATCAATAAATATTAATTTATTTAATATAGTACTTACTATAAACCCTGTGCATTACATAGGACAAAACAATTAGTATTTTTATGAGACATTTCATGAATTATTTGTGATCAATCAAATTCCTTATGACTATACATGATAACTTTTTTTCTCTTTTTGGTGATAATGAATAATTATAATTTAAAATATAGTTAAAAGATCATATTAGACTATAGTCAGTTTAATTAACAAATCGATGAACAAGCAATATGTCCAGTTTATTTAACTCATAAAACTAATACCATAAATAATTAAAAGGGAGAATTACACTGACCTCCCTTGAGGTTTAATGTAATTACACCTGATACCCCTCTATTCACACGCCTCTATATCATTTTGGCCTTGTCAAAAGGTTAGAAAATTTGCTAATTTGACTTCAACAACACCTTCCTCAATGATGATTTGGAAGGGGAAGTGTATATGACTCAACCATCAGGATTTGTTGCTGTTGAATCCAAGTTGGTTGGCATATTGAATAGGGCCTTATATGGGTTGAAGTAAGCTCCTTGAACTTGGTTTCAAAAGCTCAGCACTGCCCTTCACAATTTTGGCTTCTCCAACACCAGGTGTGACTCGCCATTATTTGTCAGGATCACCCTAACCTTTACCATTTATGCCTTAGTATATGTAGATGATATACTAATCACTAGTTCAAATCATGATGAGATCTCTGCCCTCATCTCTGAACTGCACAATGTATTTGCACTCAAAGATTTGGGTGAGATGAACTTCTTCTTAGGGATTGAGGCCCATCATTTACCTTTTGGTGATGTCCTTCTCACTGAATCCAAGTACATCAAGGACATTTTAAAGAGGGCAGGTATGGAGCAAGCCAAGCTAACGCCTGTTCCAACGATCAGTGGTCAAAAGTTATCAGCACTTGGTGATTCCTCATTCCAAGATCCTTCCTTGTACAGGTCATTAGTGGGGGCATTGCAGTATATGCAATAGTTACTCGACCTGATATTTCCTTTGTAGTAAGCAAGCTCAGCCAATTCGTGCATAATCCATTGGAAAGCCATGAAAAGAGTTCTTAGATACTTAAATGGCACCTTGCAACATGGGTTAAACATTCACAAAACTAAGATCCAAGGTTGTATGCTTTCCATGATTCCAACTAGGGATCATATGTTGATGACCAAAAGTCTACCTCAGGCTACTGTGTGTTCCTTGGAGCCAACCTAATCTCCTAGTTTAGCAGAAAGCAATCTACTATTTCTAGGTCTAGTACCAAGGCAGAGTTTCGCAACTTAGCTATAGTGGATGTAGATCTTACTTAGATCAATTCTCTTCTTAAGGAATTACACATCTTACTCCCTCATCCTCTTGTTGTTTATTGTGACAACACCAATACTATGTTGCTTTCAGCCAATCCCATCTTGCACACCAAGTGAGAGCACTTTGAACTTGATTTGTTCTATGTCAGAGATCAAGTGGTTCAAAAGAAGATCCACATCTCACACATTCCAGGATTAGAGCAAGTGGCAAACATACTGACAAAGGTTGTCTCACCTCTTTTCTTTTTCAAATTTCTAGACAAACTGAGAGTTTCTGCTTTAGAACCTCTTAGTTTGAGGGGGGATGTTAGGGATGTGATCAAGTAAGGTTAGTTAGAGTTACTAGGTGGTTAGTGATGAGCTAGCAAAGTTAGTTAGATCAGTTGTAATCATTATGTATTGATAGTGTGATGTATCTCAGTATCTGTACATGTAACCACTCATTGATGAATAATGCATTACACAATTCTCTCATTCTCAGAAGCATCACCTGCTCTCTTTCTCTCTATTCTCTCTTTCTCTCAACTCCTTTGTCCTTGGGTTCTGATACCTTACACATAGGCTTCATAGCCATAAAAATCAAACTCCAAATGAGGAGTCTGTGGTCCTTACAAACACACATGATCGTATGCGACATTTTTTAACATGCTTTATGGCGTATGATAAATGAAGAATTATGTGCAAAATTTTATGAGCTTTAGTGTATCGATTGGTAATCTAATATTTTTTCTTTCCATTTTTTTAACATGTTTCGCAGTTTATGATAAAGGGAGAATAATGTGTAAAATTTTAGTGATTTTATTGTATTAATTGAGGATTTAAAATTATCTCTTTTCAAACAACTACACACGATACAAAATAAAAGAGAAAGAGTGAGTTTTGCGTCCCCGATCATACACTAAAATATCCGTAATTTTATATAAGATTATCCAGTAAAACAACTATGCAGGATACCAAAAAATTGGATTTGATCATTGGGACAATAATTTAATATAAAGGACGGTCAAGTAAGTAAATGTATTATTCTTTTGGCCAGGCCACTCACTTTTCAATCCAATTTTTTGTTAAGATTTTGCCATCTAATTTTATAATTGGAGAGAGATTAAAAATAATTAAATAAAAGCGAATTCTACTATAATGTATGGGTGAAAAATGCGCGATGTTTCAAATTCAACGATTTGTTTTAATTCCTTTTATCCAAAAAAGTATTGTTTAATGATGTTCGTTTCACACAAACTGAGCATGAAGAATAAAAAGTTCCGTTAACTCATCAATCCTCTTTATTTTTATTATTCATTTCAGAAAAATACTATTCGAAATTTATAAATGCTTGCATATTAACAAATTCTATAATAATGTGTAGTTAATTTTCAGTATCCCAAATGCAATTAGAGCCATATTCAAAGAGGACAGAATAAGCATGTTATTATTATTATTATTATTATTATTATTATTACAATTATAATATAGTGATACTAAAATTTGAACCTATAATTTCATGCATACTACTTAAGTCCTTTACCACTAATATACTTCTAGTTGCTTAGGATAGAAACATTTAATACTACTAGAAATTCGTGAAAAACCGACGGATATTACTAGGGCAACTATCCATCGATAAAATTAAATAAATCATTGATGCATGAATTAAAAATATTGTTATTATTTATCGACGGATTATCCGTCAATAAAATTGAAATAAATTAATTTTTTTATTTTTTGTCATCAGAAATATGTAATTTTATATTACCGATAGATAATATGTCGACATTTGAAATTGGGTTTTACCGCCATAGTCTGTTCATATTCCATATTAGCAATGAATTATCCATCGGTAATATTTGATTAATGAAACGATTCATTTCATTTTATTATTACCGATGGATAAAATGAAATTAATGAATCAAATCGTTTCATTAATTTTTTACCGATGAATTATCTGTAGATAAAAAAATAAATCCTTAAAACGTGAACCACTTTTTTTTCTTCCTTACTTCTCTCTCTCTCTCTCTTTCTCTTCACCACCGTCAGAGCCCCCATTTCACGATCCGAGACCACTATTGTATTCCTGGTATGTTTTTTAACATTTTAATCGGTTTATTTTTTAGCTTAGCCTTTTTTTTCAATTCCATTTCTTTACTCAAAGTTTTTATGTTTTTTTGTTAGTTAACTGAGTTATTTTCTTTGTTAGAGATTGAAATTTTCTATGGTAGAATTGTAGGATTGGATTGCATGGCTGGAGGAAGGCTTTGAGTTTCTTCTTATTATTTGAATTGTGTGCTGTGATGTTATATGCTCTAAAACAGTTATTAGGATTAACTTTATAATGCTATGATTATACAACTTATTTTGATTGTGCTGTGGTATTGAAATACTTAATTATATTTTGAATTAAAATAATGAATTAATTTTTGTGAAGGTTCCAAATTTAAAGGGAGATTATGCCCAAATTTTTTTGTCATTAAAATATTATTAGAATTAAATAATTATTGATATGATAAATGTGTTATGCATTTATTTAGTTAATCTATGTCTTATATTTTTAATTTTGTATATATTATACATATTAGTTATTGTAGGACGGACACCTGATTCTGGACGAGGTAGGAGTAGACCGAGGAAGCATAGTCTACACCCTCGCACCTGTGCCCTATCCACCACCTTCACTACGCCTACATCCACCACTCCCGCAAGTGATGGCTCCTCCATTCCTCCTAGTCTACATACCTATGAGTTTGTTATGATACCCAACCTTGGATATCATAACTTAGGGCAGCAAGCTTCTCCACCCCACCTCTAGGAGGTGAGGGCCGCAATCAGTTTGCTTCTACACCTTCTCCTACCCCTAATTGGCCTGGTTCGCAAGATGCCCAAGCCTCCTCATCCACCCCTTCATAGAGCTCCACGGACCAACAAATGGAGGCTAGATACAGTGGTAAATCTTGATAAGTAATTTAAATTTTAAATTTATTATAAATTTTTAATTATGATAGAAATTTTAACTAACAAATATCTAACATAATCTATTGTTTTATGACATAGTTGGATTCTATCACGGTCAGGGTTGCATAGGATTACTGAGGTATTCAAGGAGAATTTCCACGCCTCACATCCTAGTTTTGTGCAGGCCCTTGATGTCACATAGAAGTTATGGTGAAAAAATTATAAATTTACTGGCGGATAATTCTTTCATCCATAATATTAATTTTTTTTATTTTCCGTCGGTATATCCATCGATAATTAACACATTTCTAGGAGTGTAAGCAAGGACAATATATATGGGGAGAGATATGATGAGACCGAGCTAAATAGAAAATAATGGAAAAGTAATAAAACAATTACGATGTGTTTAAAAAAGGGCAATATTTGTCATCACGATATTTCTGTGTTTTTGGATTAAATTTTCTCCTATTTATGAGTAATTATAATGTCCATTTCATAAGACCATATATCAATGAAAAAAATTAATAGATAATCAATTGAATATAACAAGTGAACTCAGCCAGTTTCAAGCTTGAATGGGAGATCGCCATTATAACCCGGCAGGTTCTTAACAATAGAACTGGGAGAAGCCATGAATGGAAGAAGCAGATAAACAACTATGACAACACGCCATGAATGGAAGATTTATTGGGTGCTTTTATTAGATGCTTATCTTATTATGTATACTGACTTCAACCACAAGATTAATGCCAAAGAAATGATAAGGATAATGAATGATAGGTCTACTGGGTTCAAAGAAGAAGAGAGTGAGAATGGAAGGATAACATATGAGATATATTTGGTAAATATATTTTCCATCGAATATTATAATGACTTATATCCTGTCCATCATTGGATGAGGTGTAAATGAAATTTAAATATGATTCACACCCCATTAATCATTACAGTACTTGATGCAAAATATATTCCCCTAATATAACTTTAATATATATAGATAGAGAACACCGTAACGGATAACATGAACGATAGGTCTACGGGGTGCCGCTTCACAGAAGGGTATCGACCGTGTATGAAATGGTTCAGGGATGGTCATCGTGTAATTCACCGTTGGATTACACAAAAAGAATAAATCAACGATTATGGTTTTATTTTGTGTAATCTAGGATTGATCGAAATGCAGCCATTGTGGCTCCACTGAAAAGATAAAATAATATAAAACTGACCGGTGGTGCAATTTTAGCTTTCATCATCTTCTTGGAAGGATGTCTGAGAAATCACGAAAAGGTGGTCCTTCTTGTTCCCCTATAATGTAAAACGGGATATTTTCGTAGGAATTAATGATCTGTTGACACCCTTGAATTACACCATATCAAGTGGTGTAGAGGAAGTGTTTGAAATGAGATCCTAGTTTGTCGAACAACTTATCAAATCAACCCCTTAAATTTTGGGGCGGTGTCTTACATGCTCCTTGGCTAGAAAGGAGCATCATACACCCTGTGATCTTATAGTGAAAATCATATGATGTATTGATATAGTCAATAACCAGTGATATATTACAGTAATTTCTCCATTTTAACTAAACTTTGGAAATATAGTTAAATTTATTTTTAAAATAACCATAATTTATTTGCATGATTGTGAAATTAAACAAAATTTTTTGAGATAATCTTAACAATTTTTTTGTGGGCAAAATATTCTTAACAATTTTAAAGCACCATAAAATATTTTTCCGAAAAAAATATCTTTACACAATCAACTCATTCATAATTTTAATTGTCAAATAAATAGGGGGCATAGTGACAAAATATTTAAAATACACAAAAAATTTCATTTAATTTCAATAATATGCAAATAAATTTTGATTACTTTTAAACTGCATTTAATCGCATTTTTCAAATCTAACTAAACTAAGAGAATGATTGTAATACATTATAAGTGATTGATATATCAATATACTATTAGATTTTAACTATATGATTGACAAGGTGTGCAATGCACCTTGACCCCCAAAATACACTATCGCAGTCGCAAAATTTTGTAATATAATTTTTGTATATATTTCAGCCAAACACACTCCTTGACACCCATTGATAAATAATAAAAAATTATTTTCAATGAAAAGAAGCAAATATACACAATTTCTTTTTTTTATCTTTATTCCCTTTTGTGAGTGGATGTATGTGTGTGTGTCTAAAGAATGTTATATGCAAATAACATCTCTCCACATTTTTAATATATTTTCAATTATGTTGACCAAAAATTAGAAAATTTTTAATGAGCAAAGCAAAATAAAAAAAAAAATGCTAACCCTTAGGATAAATATGATCTTTAAGACTGTGTTTGATTCGGGTGAAATGGAAAGAAAGGAAAGGGAGAGAAAAGAAATGGAGAGGAAAGGATCTCACTTCCTCTGTTTGGATAGGAAGAAAAATTAGAAAGGAGTGTTGATACAGTGCCAAACCAAAGGTCGGGCCCACATGAACAATGAAAATTTTTTTTCCCCTCGATATTGGTTGGAAAGCCGTGGGGGAAGGGCTTGCTTTTTAACATTTTCCAACTTGCCCTTTGACTTAGAGAGAGAGAGAGAGAAGTTGTGATGATGATAGGGAGAGGGTCTAGGGTGTGCAACATGTGGACCCTCCCCTCTTTCATTTTTTTTTTCAAATCAATGTTTCTAAAAATTTTATCTAAATGATTTTTATTTTTTTATCACTATATTTTTAAAAATAAATATAGAAAAATATCCAAAGCATAGGTTATATAAAATTTTAAAATTTATACGTCGTCAATATTTTATTTTAAATAAGATATTAAATAATAGCTAAATAATCTTTTTAATATTATTTAATTGATAAAATATATTTTTAATTAATATTTTTGAAATATTAGATTAACTAAAAATATCAATTTTATTTTAAATAATTTTTGAATAATTTATTTTTATTAATATTAGTTTAATGTAATAGGTTGATATTAGTTTTAATTGTTAGATTAAAAAAGTATAATTTTTTATTTGATATTAATTAATATAGTTAAAATACTTTTTATAATAGCATAAGAATAAAATTATCATTTGATAATATTATATTTTTCTTTCCTTTCACTTTTCCATACAAACAAATAAGGAAAAATTATTTTTCTTCTATTTTCTTTTCTCCTCATTTTCTTTTCATCCAAACATATCTATAAAAAATATAAATCTACTCTATTTTTTTCCTCTCAACTTCCTTCCTTTCAATTTCTTTCCTCTATCCAAACATAGCCTAATTGTCCAAAGTAACTTGAATATAAAAAGTGACTAATAGACATAAGGTAAATAGAAAATGATACTTTCAAAAAAGAAGTAAAGTTCGTGCTCTAGCTTATGTGTTAACCTTGAACTTTTGTGCTCCACAAAAATAAATAAAATAAAATAAAATAAAGAAAAGAAAAGAAAGGTTAGGTATCTTGAAAATCTCTCAACTTGTTCGCCCAAGTTTTGGAGTAAGAGTATCAATAGATTTTTACTCTTGATGTTAGAAGACTAATAGCATGTTTAGTTTAGATTCCTCTCGACACTAACCGGCGTTGAGAGGAAGTGAAAACTTTTGATAAGCGGCTTTTAGGAAATCGTGTTTTAGCATTTGAGGTGTAAAACATACACACTATTAATTCCACCAGTTGTGTTGCATTTTTAGTTTTGTACTGACCGATTGAAAATTATCTTGACTATGATCTTGAAGAAGTAAAGCTGGAGCAACTTGAAAATCTATGGTTTCTTGTTCCTTAATGAGTTAATGCTAGAGCAGCGCTCGTATCTTTGCGCTATTTTACCTCAAACAGGATTCAAGCTGAAGTTGCTCAAATAACAATCCAACAATTAATTGTAAATAATCCCCTTGGCCTGCATCATCTATGCTTTTAATTTTCAAATGTGTAGGTCATCGTTTTACATTAACTAAATAGGAATTTATATCATTATTGATGATTTAATGAAGGTATAGTTTGGCTTGTAGTTGCTTAAGAAGTAACTCATATTAGTTGTCTAATGAACAATTACCTGAATTTTGCTCCTCCAAGCTTGATGCTCGGTAATACAAATTAAATGATTCAATTTTGATCTTGTAAGCGCACAAAGCATAATTGATGAGTGATCCAATTCAATGCTTCAGTATTTTCATATGATGGCTTGCAAGACGTCTCAAAGGGTTGAAAGATGTAATGGGTTTATGGCCTAAAGGGAAAACAAACAAGAAAGTTGCATTCTTATGAATTTCTTTCGTGGTATGAATAATCCTCAGCTGTTAACAATTGAACCGTTCACTACACGACACTACATTATGCGTCGTCTGATTTATGTAGTCGATTCGATCTAACGGGAAGCTTGATTGTTGTGGTTAACCATTGAACCCGACCCCCTCTGCACACCAGTTTGTTCTCCTCAACTTAAAAATTACAAAATTTGGTCTTTTTTCACTTTATCTCGTTTGTTTTCATCATTGGAAAAATTGAATATGATGCTCAATCACTCATTAGAGACACATAGCACTTCTCTTTTTGTGGTCAAACATGCCTTATTGATCGTCCCAATTACGCTTCAAAATGGGAACTGGTTATGCAAACGTTAGGATAAATTATTTCTGAAGGGCAACGTACTTTCTTCTTGCAAATAATCAAAGAGGGTGCACCGTTCCTCGCAGAGCACATTAATGCAGATTGATCAGTAAAACACCACAGGAATGAATTTTGAAACAAAATAAATAGCTTACTATATGTTACAGTTCCAAATATGTGATACATGAGTTGTTGACTTGTTTGCTCTAAAACATATCATTAAGGGATTTGGATGAGCAGCAGGTGCTTTGTGGTCAAGCTAGATCCTGTTAACTATGGCTTCCATGTACATATTCTGGGGCAATCAAGCTTCTTATTGTAACAACTACTATGATCATTATTTCTACTCCAAAACTGAAAGTGATTCACATCTGCACATTGAAGAAATTCAAATTCAGTTGGAATCCTAGGCATGTTTCCATAAGCAATAGTACTTTTGATGGCAATAGTACTTTTGATTCTCTAGCAGTTGTGCCCTCTGGCTTCAAGGGATGACTCTTCAAATTAGAAATCTATCCATGTCCAATGAAATGGATTGGATGTCTCTTTCTTGCATTTGTTAGAAGTCTTCGTTGGGATCACAGAAACGGGATATCGCCGATTTCATCATAAAAGATTCCACCCAACTCATCATCACTGGCTATCTGTGGCTGTTGATCCTTTGTGTCTTCCCCATCAGTTTCATCTCCAGACATGTTCAAATTCTTTTCCACCAATTCTCTAAATATCGACGAGCGGAAAAGGAGGCCAAGTGCAGTTGGAGAAGATGACTTAGTGCTGGAGAGTTGGTATGTCTTGTTTTCAAAGATTTCATGCTTTTGAGGGGAATTCAGATAATCTGAGCTGAGAGTACTACTATGAAGGGCCAAGGATTTGGACCTCTCTATTGGAGAATAGTTAGATTGAGATGCCACTGTCTGAGACTCTGGTACTACCTCTGATTCAAGTTTTGCTTCTGAGATGTTTCCTGCTGAAGGCTTTAACCATCTTATGTAAGAACTCAAATCAAAGTTGGTCACAGCGTGGATCCCTCTGTACTCAATGGCCGCTATGTCATAAGCACGAGCAGCTTCCTCTTGGGTGCCTATGGAGGGAAAGATACATAGATTTTGGTCAATGACATGTCTTGAGAGATTATTCAATAAAAGAAGCATAGTTATGCTCTTTTTTTTTTTTTTTTTAACCATCAGTATTTGAAATCTATTAGATTCTAACTAATCTGGATCGAACTGAGTTGGCTTATTATGCTTTTTTTGTGGGTGCATGTTTTTAGTCTAGTTTTGTAGTACCATTATGGGGCTCTCTGGAGATTTAACTTACTGTAGGTGCCTAGGTAGAGATATTTGTTTCCGAAGACCCTCCCTATCCTTGCTTCCCATCTACCATTGTGGTGGTGCCTGCAATATATTCACCAAGTATTAATGATTCATCTTCATCTTCAATTCATAATTCACATCATATTACAATTATCATCAGGAGTATCACCTTGCAACACCCCTATACTTTGATACGCCCCTTGAGAAGCCACTACTCTTTCTGTAAGAAAAAAACAAAGTGTCAAAATATGGGTGAATTGAACATGGTAATGCCCCTAAACCTGTCCTGTGGATTCTATCTTACTTTATATAATGCAAGCAGTACTATCAGGAGGAAACAAAAAAAAAAAAAAAGAGGAGCCTGCAGGTACTTCTTGGAGGGCAGGGGAGGTAATTTTATCATCAATGGTTTTAAAATTGCACACTTTATTCTCTAAATTGCTTCGAGAAAAACTACTTTGTAGACACCTCATAAACCCCAGTTATCCCACCATACTCCCTTGTATGTTTCTTGTTAGTGCATCTCTCTAATAGTCTATTGCTTTTTTCATATATCTCAAGTTATGATGTCCCAAAACAATGTCAAAATAACACATCTCAAATGCTTCTCGCACTTCAAAGGAGTCAAATTCACAAATCTTACCTCCTTAAAGTGGCCAAGTACTCCTCTTTTGTCATAGTCTGCATTATCTCTATCTCTTTCTCATAATCTGAGTTCTGTTGGAAGGAGTATGAGTAGCATTAGATAAATCATATGCATTTAAGCTCAAGCAAAGGAAGACCATTATTTCATATGCAATTAACTGTTACCATACCGGAAAATTGGTGAAAGTTGATGTTCCCCAGTACTTAAGTGCAGCTAAATCATATGCTCTAGCAGCAGATTCTTCTTCGTCATAAGCCCCTGTTATATTTGAAAGATAAATTGTATTTTTGTAATTGATTAACACAATGACTAAAGCAAAATCTTGGCTTGATAATTAAGCTACTTACCAAGGTAAACTGTTAATCCCAATAACCAATTCCAATCCACGTTCCAAAGCAAAATTTGAACATGAAAAAACATTTGTATGTTAGAAAGGATAAACAAATGCTTACCGAAACAGAAAAAGGAAAGGATAAAACAAATGAATAAGAAAAGCAACAAAACAGTGGACACTAAAACCAAAAGGGAGCAACCCTACCTTGCTTCCCTTTCTTCTTTTGTGCTATGTTCCAAGAGAGCTTGTCCCATAAGTGAGCTTCAAATCGACCAGTCCATCTATGTCTGTTTGTTCACAGTTCAACTTGGATTAGCAAATGAAATAGAGCAACTCAAGTTGGTGCTCAACATCTATTTGATACTATAATATACTACAAGAACAATAACCAAGACTTGTCCCACTAGGTGGAGTTGGTTATATTATGAATTAGACAACACCATAGTACCCTATCATAAATATTTGAAACTATAACATAGAACAAGGGAATTCGTTATTTAAGACCTGCTGACACCCCGGAATCTTGAACTTCTCTTTGTAGTGTTGGTAGAAGAATTTGGATCAACTTGTTGTTCCTGGGGCTGCAACGTTTGCTTTTGGGTTTGGTTAGCTTTAGTTGTAAGTGCAACTGTAGCAAGCTCTTTTCTTCTTCTCTTGGCACCCCTAGCCACTTGGAACTCACTTTCTGGCATGGACATCCGGCTCCTTCTCATTATGTTCTCTTCATTCTTTATCACCATTTCCATTTCCTGTGTTGTTATTTTCTGTGCCTTCCTCTTTGGTAAACTTTTTTTTCCCTTCTCAATTGCAACTTGACTTTTGTGTGTGAGTGAGAGGTATGTATTCTTATGTAGGCATATTTGTTTTGGCCTTACTATGTTTTTGTTTTCGTTATATATACATGATTGAAGTTAAAAACAAGGGGAACGATGATTACGGGGAAACTATAGGACAAACTTGTTTCATCCTGTTTGCCAGCCAAAAATAAGAGAGTTTTGAATTTGCTTCATACTGGTAGTATGTAAGATTAAAGTAATGCTGCCATTACAAACTGCAAGTGGTCTCAAAACAACTCCATGAAGCCAGATGATACGTGTGGATAGTGGTTTTTTAAGCTTGATATCTACTTTCTACTTATAAATGATCTCAAAATCCCTTTTTTTTTTCTTGTTAAAAGGATAAAAAACTAGAGAAAATTTATTATCTTAAGATAAACTCTAAAGGGTCACTTGTTACACTTATTTCAAAGAACTGTAGTAATATATAATGTAATGTAAAGAGCTTATCTATATTTAATTTAAACCATAATATCTATTGATGACTTTATGCTATTTTAATTTTATTAATTTCAAAATATATTATTATATGTACATAAATTTTGCTTTAAAACAATATCCTCAATGGATACATTGGTCCTGACAAAAAATAATTGGTTCTGTGGTCCCTGAAAATTGCAAAAATTGAACACTTGTGGTCCTTGTCTCATTTGCAACCAATAAAGAGTTTGATGTGAAAGTAAAATAATGACTAGGATTTTCCTAATCTCATCCCACATAACACCCTCTAAATGCATAGTTTGCATAACTTTAAACCCCCCAAATGCATCGTTTTGAAAGGTTTTGGTTGGGTGTGATAGATTAAAACAATGAGTTTGCAAAATTTGTTTAAGTTTGTACATTTAGAGGGTGCCAAATAGAATGAGATTAGGGAAGTCTCGTTATCATTTTACCTTAATATTAAACTCTTTACTAGTTGCAAGTGAGTCAGGGATTACAAATATCTAATTTTTGCAATTGTAAGGGATTACAAGACCCATTATTTTTTGTTATGAGAAATCAATGTGTCCACTAAAGATATTGTCCGGGACTAATTTGATAGTTTGCTCCTTTTAATATATTTTTTCAAAATGGAATTGGTATCCAATACCAGCACTGGTCTGTTCATGCAAGAAGTGTTAGCAATATACTTTCGCTCCAAGTTTGGCGGTTAGATCGTAGCAGAGGTTTTATGGTTCGTTTTAAATTGGTTTTTGAGTGAAAAAATTAAACGATCTAAAAAATATTTATTTATATCAGTTTAAATTGGATCAATAGTTTAATTTTGAACCTGATCATATTTTGATCGGTTTAAATTGAGTTGTTTTAATCAATTTTTGAAAAAAATTAAATGCAGAATATTATAAATTAAAAGTAATTTAATCTATTAAAATGAATAAAAATAAAGATAACAAATTTAAT
Organism: Pterocarpus macrocarpus; assembly: GCA_031439585.1. Classification (NCBI taxonomy): domain Eukaryota; kingdom Viridiplantae; phylum Streptophyta; class Magnoliopsida; order Fabales; family Fabaceae; genus Pterocarpus; species Pterocarpus macrocarpus. The sequence goes on from CM062520.1 coordinate 20,361,884, forward strand.
ATGTATAAAATAATATTTAATGAGAATTACACATAAATAAAAAAAAATTATGTGATAAACTAAAATTATTATAAATAAAATATAAATTTAATAATAAAAAATTATATTATATAATACTATTCGATTTGAATTGAATTAAATAAGCTTTTAAATTTAAAATCTAATTCAATTTAATAAATTTTTGAAAAAAATCAATTTAATTTAGATTTTTTATTTCGATTGAATTTTGATTTTTCTATCTATTTTTTATTTTGATTCAATTTGAATTGGATTTAAACACCTTATTAAATTGGTTAGAAAGAATGAAAATAAAGGAACTCCTAGGGTTAGCTCAATTTAGGAAAACTTCGGTAAGTTGTTTAACGTGGTTTCATGAACCACCAGCTGTCCTTATATTGTTCAATTTGATTCTTGTTTCCCGAAGTTAGAAGAAACACTGTCATCATATTATATACGTAGGGGTTGTTACTTTTGACATGTTGATTTAATTTTGTAATGTACCATGTATCTCTTTTAAAGGGGAAAAATGTTCTGAAATTGCGTACTAAAGATTGACCGAAGCCAGACAAAATTTTATTTATTTATTTTTGGTCATCAATCAATTTTGTTAATAACTAAAGCATGTTTGACTCGTTGCGGACAGGAATAATCCAGAATGATTTCTGCATTGTTTGTATGCAAAGGCTTGAGAGAGGGTGTGTTGTGTGTTGAAGAGACCTTAAATAAAAAAAAGTATGTGCTTTTTTAGCGTTAGTTTTTTCTTGGATTCATCGTTGCACAAGACAGAATATTGATTGATGGAGTATAGAATTTGCTTCCCCGACGCTATCCCAAATGGACGATATTTACTATGTTAATAAGCATATATAATATTCATTCATATTGTCTATAAATTACTTAACAGCTGGGAACTTGTCATCTTATAAATGTCTTTTTTATTTGCATTTGTGTTGATCATATGGTTATGGACTAGTTTATTGAAATAACGAGAAGCCAATTTGCTGTTAAATTCTAAGGCTTCAAGTCGACTTGTTTTTTGAGTTTAAAATATTTTAAAGTAATTACTTCAATTATATCAACATCTGCTGTGATAATAAATTATGATCTCTCATTATCCTTCTAATTAAAAATACAAGGAAAGCTTATGGATGTTTTTTGTGGTCCTGATCTGAGAACATTAGATAAAGAAAGCCCATTCTCACCAATATATGCATATATTGTTTCAAATTAATGTGCAGCTAGCACTATAAATTACTAACTTGGGGCAGCAACATTTCACTGGATGCAATTAGGTCGATATGATTTTACTATAAAAGTACTTTTTTTAAAAAAATTTCAAAAAAAAGTATTTATAAAATTTTTAATGTTGTTTGTTTGTACTTCCAAAAAAAAGTAAAAGCAAAAAATAATCAGTTTTTCTGCTTTTTTGAGAAGCAGATAAGGAGCTGGTTCTCGCAGAAGTAGAAGTAGTAGAAGAGAGAAAATGTTGCTCCTTAAAATTTGCAACTACATTCTTCCCACTCAATTATGATTTTATCTTTAAAACTTTTAAAAACTACCACTCTCTTCTCACTCTCATTCTCTCTCTCTCTCTCTCCATATCCTTAATTGTAATTTTATTAAATATAGTACTTCTATAGTTATCACATCCAAAATATTTAATAACTTCTAATTTTGATAAAAAGTACTTATATAATTATATCCAAACATAAAATATTTTTTTACTTTTGCTTCTACTTCCGCTTCTACTTCTGCTTTTCAAAATAGTACTTCTCCTAGAATTTTAACCAAACGGCACAAAATGTGATGACATATTTCGAATTTAAAATTTTTCGATGATTTTTCAAATCAATGTGCAGTAATATTTCACTGGAAATTTTGACACTGACCCTTCAAAACATGCTACGGGACTTTTGGCACAGAAGAAATTGGCTTTCAAAGGGCTGAATTGGTGAGATGTCGCCTATCTCAATCTACGTGATTGTGTGCGCGCCGTGGAAGGTTTGGGTGGCTATGTGCTATGGAGGTTTTTTCAGGATCCCTTGCCCCAGAATAATTTATATGCATGAAGTTTGAACTAATATTGCATTGAAATTGAGAGTTGTCAATTCACTTTGTTAAAAGAAAATAGTGTTATCTAATTTGCTCTTGGTATTAGCACTAGCATAACTTCATAAAAGTAATCTATGGCTAGGTACTTGTTTCAATTCATCTATTGCCTTCTTAAATTTGGTGATCATATTATTTATGAATTATTAGAGAACAAATAACTTGTTGACTGCTCGGTATATGCTTTTTGAGGACTTAAATATGAACAATTTTTAACATCTCAAATTGATGAAGTTTCCATTCAAAATTATTAGTCATTCCCACTGGCCAAGGCCAATCTCACAATTACATTTTCACACCTTAGTATATTGTTGTTACTTGTCATAGTCTAATCCATACGAAGAATGATGTTTTGACATACTACTTCTCTTCGACACGCTGCCCAGAAAATTAAAAAACAAAAAAGACAGCAGATGGTGGTATGGTATACTGCCCAAAGGTAGATTCCACAATTTTTTGTGAGTGGGTGTCGAGCATGATGTCTAACATCCTATATCCATGTAACACTACTCAATCCATATTGTTTTGATTGAGTCCTTTTGTAGCAAGTCATGTTTTAGAAAGGAAAAGTCAAGAGAAGGGCGATGGTAATGATCCATTAGGTAAACATTTATAGCCCAAGATTTAACCACACTTGATTACTTCTCAAGCTGAGAACAAAGTTTCAAGTTTCAACTAGCATGATCAGGAAACCTTCGACATTGAGCCAAACTAACAACCAAACCAGAATCTTCGTCTAAGGGAAAAAATCTACCAACTAAAATTCTTGAAACCTTGTATTTTCCACCAAACGAGATTTTTGAAAGGAACCCGAGACACGGGCATCAACCCCATACTTTAAGAACCTAAGAATCTTATCAGATAACATCAATCACAAATATGAGAAATCAGCATCTAAACCTTCCACTTCCAGCAAAAACTAGCCAATAAAATGTTATGCTAACCGCCAATCAAAAAGACACAAGGCATATTTCATTTCCAAGCCACAAATGATGTTTGTATTTATTGGATTGCCCGACTCATTTAAGAAAAGAGAACTATTAGATAAAAGTATATGGCACACTTTCAAAAGATAGACTCTACAATTTTTTATGAGAGTATATTGGATAATAAATCTTAATTTTGTAAGTGTAAATATCAGTACTCTTTTTAAGCAACTTATCTTAAGATAAAAAATAAGATAAACAGCGAAAAGTGGAAACCAACCAAAGCCAGTCACAGCACCACAGATTAATAGGCACATCATTTTTCTCCTAATAAGAGCCCAACAAGTAAAACCAACTAGCCATAAGATTTTTGTGTAACAACCACAAATAATTTCAAAATGTCAATCTCTCAATTTTATTGGGGAAAGGAGTTGAAATTCCTTGAATGCAAAGACACAAACATAACTTGCTAACAGCCATCTGTGATGCAGGATGTTATTGTTAAATTTTTGACTCAGCTAATTATGATATGCACCAACATCATTCTTGAGATGTCATGCAGAGCTTTCAAAGTGCAAAATAGAAGCTAGAACTGTGTGAGAATTGTTCCCAAGTGGCTGAACCACTCCAGGTAAATAAATTAGAATTCATAAAAGCGACTCAGGAAAATTGCAGTCCAAACTAGGAACTTTATATCTTGTATTGTACTAGGAACTTTATATCTTGAATTGTTGAATCAGGAAAAAGGTACGCTGCAAACTAAATAATTTCTTGAGCTATATAGTTTTTCAAAATTGGTGCTAGCTTTTCCTTGAAACCCTATAGAAAGGAGGATTACGTGGTGTTTCTTTATGTTCAAAAGAACAAGATTTTTTAGATATGGACAGTAGGCACAAATCAGATATATATTTTTTAGATCTGGAAGCAATTCGATGAATTACTCCCAAAGGTTTACTGCTAGTTGATGAGAGTTACTTCGAAAACAAAGAAAAGTAAAGTAAAATTCATTTGCTTAGGTTTTTTATTCTCCCAATTCCAATAAAACAAAACTGGATCTAATATGAGTTGGCGATCAGAACGTATATGGGTAAAACCTATAGCTGGGTCTCGAAAAATAAGTAATTTCTGCTGGGCCTTTATCTTTTTTTTAGGTTCATTAGGGTTCTTATTGGTTGGAACTTCCAATTATTTTGGTAGAAATTTGTTATCTTTATTTCCATCTCAGCAAATTCTTTTTTTTCTACAAGGAATCGTGATGTCTTTCTATGGAATTGCGGGTCTCTTTATTAGTTCTTATTTGTGGTGTACAATTTGGTGGAATATGGGTAGTGATTATGATCGATTGGATAAAAAAAACGGGAATAGTGTGTATTTTGCATTGGGGATTTCCCGGAAAAAATCATCGTATTTTTCTCCGATTCCTTACGTTTAGGTTTTTTTTTTCAAATATTTATGCAATTATTTATTTATTTTTTAATTTGTTATTTTTATTGTTACAATATTAATTTAGTTTTTAATTTCTAAGTTTATATTATTTTATACTGATTTGTAGTGTTGAGATGATTACTATACTATTTTCAATTTAAAATTCCACTTTTATTATTTTTACTGCTTATTTGTCGAATAGAGAGCACTGTAATTCCAATTTAAAATGGGTCCATCCAGATTGCATTGATCTTTGATACCGTACTCATAACACAACAGTGGAAGAGAAAAGAAATGGTATATATTACTAAAAAATAGGTTTGAATCCAATGAGGATTAACTTATGGAAACAAGAAAATAGAAAAATAAATAAATAAATAGCTCCTAAGCAATTAGAGGAGCTCAGCACCTCCCCAAGCCTTTTCCACTATTTTCCTAACTAATATTTCCTCTCATTCTCTCCCTTATATCCTACTCACACCCTAACATTTTATTACACTCACCCTTAGAACTCACACATGGTTCCTATCAAATACTCCCCCCCCCCAAAAAAAAAAGGATTTGTCTTGTCCTCAAGCTAATGGTTTGAAAAGCGAAACAAAACTGCTGAACAAAGGACTTCCTCCAAGGCCCCAAAACTTAAAAAGAAGGATGAAGTTAACCTTGTAGTGTAGTAACGTCTACCTGAGTCCCGTAGAGCTATTCCAAGTCCTACTCGATTGGAAATTGAGCAACTTCTACAATATTGGACGGAGCATTCATAGTTTCAATGTCACATTCCAACTACTGCTTCCAATCAGAAAGTAAAACCTCATCTTGTGACAGCTACTTTGGCACTCTATTTGGGAAAAGATGACTAAGTTGCTTCATTACTTTGGGGCTTTCTTTGCTCCTATCATGTAGTCTAATGAAGTTATCTGGAAAAGGAAGATCAAGTAATGCTATCTAATTGCTCTGAAACTTTGTAAACAAAAGGCCACCTCGTTGGGTCTTCTCCTTTCAATTGTCCAGTTGGGTATGTGAGCCAATTACAACAACATTATATGATAACTGATAAGCTTTCAAGTTTACTTTTCAAAACTTTCAGAGTTACCAACCATAGCCTTCTCAATATCTTTAATGAACACCACTAGTGCACCATTTTTACTTAGGCAACCTCAAAGATTTCATTATTTGCAATCTTGTCAAGGTCGTCCCCTCCCAAACCATCTACTAATAGTAAATGATTAGTGCAACAAAAGAAACCATGATCACCTTCACAAAGGCCTTCAACATCATTGCCATTTGGAATTGATTTACCTAGCCTAAAACCAATTTTTGAAGAACCATTATCTTCGAGTGCAAGGAGAATTTTGCCTTGCAAGCCATAGCTCGGTCCTCCATCAGGATAATTTTGTAGCGATGAGATGGATGAAAAATTACCAATAAATTTTACTCAATCATCTATCTTAAGAATAGCATCTTTTGATGATTCAATAGAAGCCTCTTGCTTCTGTAGACCGTATCCCCTGAGAAATGAATGTGGATTTGCCAATAATTTCAGTATCAATACCAGATACTGGTTTCTTATGCTATAATGTGGTTGTCTGGGTACTGCAGGCCAACTTCTTTGTTTCACCAAGATGGGCTTGGTCCATTAACTTTCTAAAATGATCTCCTTTGGCACAACTCTAATCCTTCTCCCTTCTAGTTTGGGCTTCGACCATTAGTCAAGGGATAGACCTAAGTGATGCAATTCCAACCTTGCCCTTTCATTATCTCCCTCCCTTTGTCTCAGCTGCGTTCTCTGTCTGATTCTCTATCATTGATGCCCTACTGTCTTCTGGATGGATTGTCAATATGACCTGGGTCAGCAACCACTTCTGTTGGGACCCAATTTGTCATGTAAATAATGCGATATGCAACACACAGATCTTCCTCACAACCTTTCTCTTTATTTTCCCCTTTGTTCTCATACTGATTCTTTGTCTCAATCTCCAACTCTTTCTCTGTTATATTTACTTCATGGTGAGTCAAAGGTTGACTTCACCAGGATGCGGTTGCGCTACATCTAAGAGATCCTTCTTAGTTACGAGAAGGTGAATCATGGTGCCTTATTCATTCCATTCCTGCCTCCCTTTCCTCCTACTTTTCCCCTTTTATCCTGCTCACACTCTCACATTCTGTTACACTTACCCTTACAACTCACACACCCCACATATTCGTTCTCTTTCTCGTACTCAACCACTAGGCGTACGGCCCAATAATGATTGGCATGGTTCCTGTCAAATAGGATTGGAGTTGTGCCAAAGGAAATTATTTTATGAAGTTAATGGACCAAGCCCATCTTGGCGAAAGAAAGAAGTAAGCCATTAGTACCCTGGATGCCATATTATAGCATAAGAAAGCAGTTAGCCTCTAGTTTTGATGCTGAAATTATTCGCCGATCCACATTCAGTTTTTAGGGAATGCTGAGGCAAGAGGCTTCTACTACATCAGCAAAAGGCATTACTCTTAAGACAGGTGATCAAGTAAAGTTTGTTGGTAACCTTTCCTTGTTTCTCATCGCTGCAAAATTGTCTTACTAGAGGACCAAGCCATGGCTCGCGGGGCAAAATCCACCTTGCACTTGAATATAATGGGTCTTCAAAAAATTAAAGTTAGGCTTGATAAATCAATTCCAGATTGCAATGATCTTGGAGGCCTTGTGAAAGTTGTTGTATATATATGGGTCTTAGTGTGTTTCAAACTTAGTTTGTCTATACGTATTTAACTATGGAAGAAGGTTCGCATTGTTAAAAAAATGTTTAATAAACATTTATATATGATGGTATAACCTGAATACCTTATGGTATTGAGGTCTGATTGTGGACTAGTTAAATACACACACGCCATGCAAATGCCTTCGCTCTCGTCTCACAACGGCCAGCGTGTGGGCTCATCAAAAACTTTTATTACTCTGCAAATTTTATTTTTTACCGTTGCAGCTCTTTAATGCTCCAACGGCTCCTTTTCTTGACCAGTTACCCCGGCTTTTCGACCGTTATTCAACTGGCTCTTTTACAACAAATGTATTTCTTTTCACTTATATAAACCCCGCTACATTGCATAATGTATACACCTATCTCTTTCATTCTCACTCTTCTGCCTTGATGAAGCTACCCCTAATGTTTCTATTGCGTTTTACGCCTCTTGCAAGATCTGGCTTTTGCTCAACGTACCGGGATCATGGTGTGGGCGAGTTCCTGTGTAGTCCCACGTCTAATCCTGGAGGGTTAACCGTCAACGCCATTCCACCGAGCGTAGCTTTTGGGTAGAGTGAATTAAATGGGCGATTGCCAGACGATTCAGAATCCTGTTTCACTACATCTCATTGTTGCTGTCATTTTATTCTTATTAATTAAAGCTAAATTACTAGTATTCAAATTACTTTTCCCAACATTCTTAAGGGTTTAAATATGGATCCTAGTATTTTAGGCTGCTATGTCATTCCGATGCTTCAAGGATTGGAATCATTTGATGGAAATAATTTTAAGCGATGGCAACACAAAATTTTAGAAGTTTTAGACTTTCTCAAATCAGGTTTGTTTTACAAGATCCTAAACCTAACATGATTCTGAAAATTATCAACAAGCCTTGAAGGATTGGGAATTGCCTGATAAATTGTGCAAACATAATATTTTAAGAGCTTTATCAAATGATTTGTATGATATTTCTTGTCATTATATTCATGCAAAGGATATTTGGGATGCATTGATTCAAAATATATTTATGAAGAAGAAGGTAGTAAAAAATTCTTGGTTCATAATTATAATGCATTTCAAATGGATGAAAATAAATCTATTGCTTCTCAAATTAATGAATTTACTAAGCTTGTAGATGAATTAGCTAAAGAAGGAGATATTCTGCCTGAAAGGTTTGTATCTCAAACTCTTGTTGATAAACTACCTGAATCTTGGAAAGATTATAAAATGAATTTCATGCAAAAGAGAAAAAGCTATGACATTGCAAGAAACTATTGTGCATATTAAGATTGAGGAGAAAAATAGACTAATGGCTAGTGAACAAAATGCTAAGGAAATGCATGCTAGAGCTAACATTGCTAAGGATATGCAGTCTAAAAATTCATTTTATGGCTCTAAAAATCATAACATTAGAGTTCATAAACCATATTTCAAGCATGATTCTAACCAACAACAAAAGAAGAAGGGTGCTTGTTTTATTTGTGGCAAAACAGGTCATTTTGCATCCGCTTGTAGATTGAGAAGGAACAATCAAGGAGGCGCAAATAAAGGAGGAGGATCATCATCAAAGACAAGGGCAAACGTGGTGGAACATCAAGATGATGTTATAGTGGCGATGAGTGTCACGAATGCTTTTTAGTGAAGGAAGCCAAGGGATGGATTGTGGACTTTAGTGCCACAAAGCACATTTGTGCTAAGAAGGAGATGTTCTCTGAGTTTTCTCCCATAGAGGATGGGAAGGATTATGTTTACCTAGGAGATTCAAGCAAAATCTCAGTCTTAGGTAAAGGAAAGGTGCCATTAAAAATGACATCTGGGAAAACCCTTATGCTGTCTGAAGTACTCTTTGTACACATGCCATTAAACATTATGCAGTGTCGGTCCATCTTCTTAACAATGCCAATGTGAAGGTAACCTTTGATAGTAACATAGTTACCTTATCTAAAAATGACATATATATTGGTAAAGGTTATCTTAATGATGGTCTGTATGTTTTGAATGTAGTTACTAATTACAATGAAGGAAGCTCTTCTTTTGCTTACTTGGTTGATTCTCTTGATGTTTGGCATGGTAGATTAGGACATGTAAATGTTCCTTATATCTTAAAATTAAAAGAAATGGGACTAATTGATAGATTGGATAATACTAGCTTGGATAAATGTGAAATTTGTGTAGAAACTAAAATAACTAAGAAACCATCTAAACAAGTAAAAAGACAAAGTGAATTATTAGAGCTAGTACATAGTGATTTAGGAGATTTAAAGCACACAATGACAAGAGGTGGTAAAAGGTTTTACATAATCTTTGTTGATGATTATTCTAGATATACTAAATTATATCTGTTGAGATCTAAGGATGAGGCTTGTGAAATGTTTATTAAATATAAAAATGAAGTAGAAAACCAACTTGGTAAGAAAATTAAAAGATTAAGAACAGATAGAGGAGGTGAATATGAATCAAACTCCTTTAATGAGTTTTGTGAACAACATGGTATAATACATGAAATAACTCACCTTATTCACCTGAATCTAATGGTATAGCCCGAAAGGAAAAATAGAACTCTTAAAGAAATGATGAATGCCTTGCTTGTTAGTTGGGATTACCTAACTATATATATGGGGGAAGCTATCCTCTCTACCATATATACAAAATAGGGTACCACATAAGAAACTTAGTAAACACACCATGAGCTCTGGTTTGATAAACAACCTAATTTAGGACACCTGAAAGTGTGGGGGTGTTTAGCTAAGGTAATGTTGCGGACCTGAAAAGGAAACTTGGTTCCCGAACATGTGATTGTGTTTATTGGATATGCTCAAAATAGTGTTTCATATAGATTTCTTGTTGTCAAAAGTGATGTGTTAGAACATAATTCCATAATTGAATCTTGTAATGCATCATTCTTTGAGCATGTATTTCTTATGAAAACTAAAGAAAAGCATAGTAGAAACTCACATGAGAATATATCTGAGGATATAGTTGATCAAAATGATAATGAATTGAGAAGGAGTAACAGAACAAGGAAAGAATACGATTTTGGTGATGACTTTTATGCTTATCTTGTTTCTGATGATCCTTTAACTTATAATGATGCTATTACATCTATTGATGCTTCTTTTTGGAAAGATGCTATACAGTGAGATTGAATCTATTATGGCCAATCATACTTGGGAATTAGTAGATTTACCACCTAAGACAAAACCTATTGGATGTAAATGGGTATTTAAGAAAAAACTAAAACCAGATGGTAGTGTAGATAAATATAAGGCCAGGTTGGTAGCTAAGGGATACAAGCAACAAAAGAATCTTGATTACTTTGATACTTATTCTCCTGTTACTAGAATTGCATCTATTAGAGTTTTGTTTGCCATTGCATCTATCTATAAACTTGTTGTGCATCAAATGGATGTGAAAATCGCATTTCTCAATGGTGATCTTGAAGAAGAAATCTACATGGAACAGCACGAGGGATGTGGTTAAGGGCAAGGAGAACAAGGTGGGGCTATTTCTTGGAAGTCCACCAAACAGACTTGTATTGCCAAGTCCACTATGGAGTCAGAATTTATAGCTTTAGAAAAGACAGGAACAGAAGCTGAATGGTTGAGAAACCTATTGGTGGACATACCATTATGGGATAGAACCACGATTGCATCTGTAATACATTCATTGTGATTGTCAAGCTGCCATTGCCCGAGCAAAGAACAAAATATATAATGGAAAAAGTCGGCATATCAGACTGAGACATAATATTGTAAGGCAGTTGATTGAGAACAATGTGATATCCATGGATTTTGTAAGGTCGAGAAAAAGAACTTGGTCAACGGATTGTGCTCCACTTACTAGGACGCTAGTAAGTGAAACATCGAGGGGGATGGGACTGATGCCTATAACTTAAGGCGGTATGATGGAAACCCAACCACTGTGATTGGAGATCCCATGAAGGTGGTTCAATGTGGTAGCAAAGTCATATCGAGTCTCATAAAAGGAGTATTGTCTTCTTACTATTTTCCGCCCGATCATATGAGATGATTGGTGAGAGTTCCTCCCTATGATGTATAGCCCATCTGCTTCTGAGTGGTGTTTTAGGATGAGCAAAGCTCTTAATGGATCCATAGCCCTCAATGTGGGGTGGGGTATCTCGTATACTCCCGATGGATGCCACCTAAGTGAGAGTGGAGATGAGGCCGTCTTCCATGAGTATGGGCATAAAACTCTAGAGCTCTCATGATTCCGAGGATAAGCGCATGGCCTTAATGCGCAAAACGGCTAAGAGCAAAGATATCTTATGTGGGATGTTGTGTGGTTGGTGGGACGATGCTCCAACCGTTATCTTAAGTTTGGTTCAAAGAGATTTCTCTACCAAATTTCCTAGGGTTGTCACCCACATGCACCTAAGGTGAAGTTCAAATCCTTTGGATACTACACTAAAGCATAACATTCCTATTTATTCCTCTAAGTTTGAAACATGTGGGGATTGTTGTATATATATGGGTCTTAGTGTGTTTCAAACTTAGTTTGTCTATCGTGTTTAACTATGGAAGAAGTCCTTACATTGTTCATGAAAATGTTTTAATAAACATTTATATATGATGGTACTTAACCTGCAAATACCTTACATGGTATTAGGTACAATTGTGGACTCTGGGCCTTAGTTAAATACACGCTGCCTTCGCCCGCCTGTCTCGTCTCGTCCGTCTGCGTGTGGGCCTGCCAAACTTTATTACTCTGCAGAATTTTATTTTTACTGCAGATTTGCAGCTCTTTAATGCTCCAACTCTTTTTTCTTGACCGTTACCCAACTGGCTCTTTTTCTAGATTATTCAACGGCTCTTTTACAAATATTTCTTTTCCCTATATAAACCTGCTACATTGCATATGAGACACACCTATCTCTTCATTCTCACTTTCTGTAGCGATGAAGCTACCCCTTGTTTCTATTGCGTTTTTACGCACTCTTGCAAGATCTGCCGCTCAGCGTCACGGGATCATCGTGTGGACGAAGTTCTGGTGGAGACTAATGTCTAATCCCTGGAGGGTTAACCATCAACGCCATTCCACCGAGCATAGCTTTGGGTAGAGGCGGAATTAAACCCTTAAGGACAAGGTGCCTTGCCTTGCACGATTCGTGGTAACCTTGTTCTACTACATCTCATTGTTGCTGTCATTTTATTCTTATTATTTAAAGCTAAATTACTAGTATTCAAATTACTTTTCCCAACAAAAGTCATCATGGTTTCTTTTGTTTTGTTACTCATTTACTATGGACAGATCATTCAAGAGGGGATGACCCTGACAAGATTGCAATTAATGAAATCTTTAAGGTTGCTTACAATCAAAGTAAACGTGGTGCATTAGTGGTGTTCATTAAAGATATTGAGATGGCAATGGTTGGTAACTCTAAAAGTTTTGAAAAGTAAACTTGAAAGCTTGCCATAGAATGTTGCTGTAATTGGCTCATATACCAACCCAACTGGATAGTCGGAAGGAGAAGATCCAACCTGGTGGTTTTCTATTTACAAAGTTTGGGATCGATTAGATAGCATTACTTGATTTTGTTTTTCCCAAAAACTTCATTAGACTGCATGATAGGAGCAAAGAAAGCCCCAAAGCAATGAAGCCACTTAGTCACCTTTTCCCAAAAAGAGTGCCAATAGAGTTTTCTTTCCTTTTTTTTTTTTCCGATAATTGGATAAGGCTCAACTCTCAAAAAGAGAGGAGCAATTAGGATATATACAAAAAATCCATATAGAAAGACACAAAACACAACACACGCCTTTCTAAACATGGAGTACGATAACACTACAACTCGAAACCTGAAACACAATACACGAGTTTGAGGGATCTCGAGACCAACGTTGGCAACACTGAACAACCCTTACACCCTTTCAACTTTTCAACAAGCTTCCCAAAAGACTCATTGGCTTCCTCCTGCCGCTAGCCGACCATTTGGATATCGGAGACAAGCCTCAACCCAGACGATCCCTTTCCTGCTTTGTTGTAGTAGATCCACAAAACCATATCATTGCAACGAGCTCAGTCACAACCCTATCACCAATCTCGCACCTGTTCCTCATCAAACCGTTGTGCACTATCACATCATCTCTCATGGCGCCGCACTACATCATGACCTCAAACCAGACCCTCAACCATCACATAAGCACAATGGCACCTAGTTATGGCCTCTTTCTTCAAGTGCACTGTTGAGTCTGCACCCTACCTCCCTGTACTAGATTGCGAGTCAATGATCAAGGGGACATGTGGTTGAGGGAGATTGTGAGCCAATAGAGTTTTCTTAAGATCAGTTTTACTTTCTAATTAGTGTTAGCTCCACTACCCTTTAGAGGTCATTGACAATCATTTTGAATGATTATTTTGTGTGGTTTTGATGAAGAACAAACATATCTAAAAGAATTTAGTGTTATACTAATGTTTCTTCTTTGAGTGATGATTATTAGAATGGATTTCTTGAAACTCACTTGACACACAAAAGGTGAATTTCAATCAGAAGCTTAGTACTCTATTGACTTTAAAGATGATTATATGCTTGCAAAAGAAAATTCAAATGATAACGAAAACTTCTGACAAGTAAGATGTTGTCTTAAGGCATGAACCTATGAGTTGCTAAGTCCATTTAATCTCAGAAGATTTATTGAAGAATCAATAGGCAAGTATTTATCTCAAACAAGGTTCAAAAAGAAGCTTTCACTAGACACCCTTAGAAGGATGTCTCCCAAGAAGAATGACATCAAAAGGATTTCGTACGATGGACATCAAATGAAGATCATTTTTTAACCTAAAAATTGAAAGATTCGAATTATTCAAAAGAAGCAAGAAAGGCTAAACATGCACTAAGACAAGTACAAAGGATAGCTAACACTAACGACTAGTTTCTAGAAATGGCTACTTGAGTGTTTGACAAGACAAAAGCTTACCAAATGCTTAAATCCAATATATTAATGCCAATAGTATGTAGTTCTTAGAAGTAACGGCTAACATAAGTCATAAACCAATATATTGAAAATGGCAACAAGTTAAGAGTTGAGGGCAAATTCTAAAGGAGAGTTAGAGTCCTTGAGGTTGGTTGATTTTTCATATGGGCCTTTGTTTAAGTTATCTTAGCCCGTCAAAATTTTTCTAATTAATGGTTAGGTTCACTAGATTCTACTCCGCTTACTTTTTTGGAGTCGTCGGGTGCAATTAGGCTGATTTTGTGTAACTATAAGTGGATATTTTGTTTACCGACATTGTTTTAAAATTAATTTTCATGGGAGAGGCAATCTTGTCAAAGCCATTGACTTTTACTCAACAAGCTCCTTTTTGCCTCCCCTTATGATGATAATTAAACTATAACTTTGCTGGCCGGTTTTGGAATCGTGACTCGCTTTATTTTCCATTTTTATTAATTTATTATTTTCAATGATAATGACTTATGCGAGCTATTGCTTTTAAGAACTGAATATTATCATTGTTGATGTATTTGAGTAATGATTTTTACTACAAGTTTATATTGAACAATTCATGGGTTCTAAGTTAGAACACCATTAACTATTAAAGAAGAGAATGATGTGATTTGCCATTAATGAAGAGATATAACGGCTTATGTAAACATAATATTTTTATTTGAGTTAAGGTGAGTGGACCCTAATCATGAAGTAATATCGAGTGAGGGGAGGGCTTGAAATAAAATCTGATATAGGACTTAATAGGTTATGATGACTTCTCTTATGAGTTTGTTTTTTCAAATGTAACCCTTATGAAGTATTTGGTTCACTATAAGAAACAAATTGTTTTGTGGGGGTTTACTTTGCATTGTGTGGCAGACCCCTACAAAATAAATTGTGGTGGTTCACCACATGGTATATTGTGGCAATCTTGAAAAATAGCCATGACAATTGCCACAAAATATAACAAAACTTATCTTAATTTTATGGGGTTTAGAACTGCCACAATGTTAATATTTTATTTATTTCTATTTGTCAATTTATTAAATAATCATTCAAATTATATTTACCTGTGCAATTATTCATTTCACCTGTTTAGTTGTTTAAATTATATTTCACCTTTATAATTTTACATACAAAGAATTTTATCGAACTAATCACATAACATAACTCAAATTTCATTAAAAATATCCATAGTAATAGTCATATCCATATGAAGTCATTTTCAAATCCACATAAAGTAAAATTAACCGTAAATGGTAAATTAAACATTGCAACTTTAAATCCATAATGATCAAATGATTCTAAACTAAATAAGCCCAAAATATATTGAAAATCTAATTCATGGCTCTAAATAAAAATAAAAAAGCTTCTAAACATTTACTTCATGATTTATGTTGCTGCTATCTGATGATCTTCTAGCATCTAAACGAGTAGTAGGCTCACTTCCAACATCACTAGGCTGAAATAATAACAAAACTATCATTTAGAGGAATACTTAGAGAGAGAAATGAAGCTATTAATAACTTTACTTGCTCTTAATATGAGCCCTAAACAATCTATTGAGCTAAAGCAACATAGTAAGCAAGCATGCAATATTTATTCCTCTTCCACTTTCGTTCATGACAATATAAGAAAAGTTCCACTACTAATTATCCATTCACTTATAATCACTTCTACAATGAAGAATTTATAAAATGAAAAGCAGCAAACTCAACATTCTTTAGATAGGCAATGCATTCAATAATTACATATTAGCTTACACCAATAGCTAAATATGTACTTATGCAAATTATATATTGTTACTTATCATAAAAGTACTCTTTTACAATGCCAAAAATGACAGTACCATTTTCAAGAAGCATAAAACAACAACCACCCTTTATTTTCATCACAAACATACATCAACTTTAACCCACAAGTCAAAACATGATTACCTTAAGCGAATGGCAAATTTCAACTAGCTCACATATAGACACTAATTAAAAGGCACAACAATGAAAAGTAAACATAAAAAGAGGACAGGAGACACTAATAGATACTAATAAAATCTAGGGTAACTCTATAATAAATGCTAACAAGATATAGAAAATTTTGAAATCCTAGTACAAAACACTTCTCTTTGCTACTAAGTGCTACTAGTGGCTAGTCTTAAAAACCTCATACTAATATTGAATTTGGAAATTCACATAAAATTTTCGCTTCACCATAGTCTTAAAGTCAATATTATGACTATTACTATTAATTTTGAGACCCAAGCTTTGGTACAATGAAAGAATGACCCATTGACTATTATAAAATATTGCCACATTAACTTTTCTTTCAAGTTGTCATCTTTTCAGTAGCTTAACCTTTTTTTGTTTCAAGTTCTCCCTTATCCTACGTCTAGCTAGTTAGCCCATCATTGCTCCTAAAAATACTCAACATCTATATACATAAATACAAATTAATTGAATATTTACACCTTAATTATGATAGAAGACACTTAGCTATCAACATTATGACAATATAAATATTATTGATTTTCTTAAATATAATTTAAGAATAAAATAAAACTAAAAATTTATTAGAAATAATTATCACTTATTATTGTCCATAAGCTACACCTGTATATTAGTATATGATCACAAAGTTGATAGAGATGATAGGTTTCATGGAAAATTGAAAGAAAATCAAAGCTAAACATAAGCTAAATAAGCATACAATTTATTTCATTGCTCAACTCAACCATATTTGAAACCATAATTTAATTTTATTTTGTTCATGCAGTACTTATTAGCATATCTTAAACATGTAGCAAAGTGAAAATGAGTGAAAAAAGGTGAAAGCATAGAAGAAATATGAAGAGAAGATGAAATATATATATATGAGATTGCATGGCAAGAGAACAATATTAATAGGTTATGTAACTAGTAGTTAAAAGCATTTCATAAAAAAAAAATATATTGTTCTCACAAAACTAAATAACACCAACAACTTTCTACAAAAATTTTAGATATCATTGAAAGACTGGATGAAGAAAAAGTATACGTCAACGGCAAGCAACAATAATACATAGAATAGGATCGATGTTCAAAGAGTAAATGAAAATTACATTTTTAGTATACCATTAAGAAAGTGTTATATTGTTGAGAAAGTAACATTTCCAATATCTAATTTTTATTAGCACTACTATTTCTCTTTCCATAAAGATGTCATTTTGGAAATCCAACTTTTATTATTTTGCCAATTTAAGTTAGTCTTCTCAAATATTTTATAACTAATTGTGTGTGTTACAACAAATCATAAACACAAATATAAGACAGCACAATAATTTTTTTTATTCTTAACAATGCATAAATATTAATGTGAATTCAAAATCATTGTTCCTTCTCTTAAATTTTAATTTTGTTCCCTACTAAAATATTAATAAATCAAAATATAGGTAACAATGTCTATGAATAACATCAGTGTTGAGTTTAAATTTGATCAACATTGGAATCATATCTTGTAAGTAGTTAAGGGTCTATTAGTTGTAATTTTTATTTATCAAAGAAAAACAAATAGCTAACAAATATATAATTGCTTTTAGATAAGGTAATCAAAATTTAGTTCTAACATTTAATCCAAAAATAATTTAGGAACCACATTCACTAACAGAAATATTATCGCATGAGGAGTTCATATCCGAAAGAAATCACAAGACTATCAAGAAGGTATTTATGAAGGAAGAAAACAATATATAAATGGAAATAAAGAATATATAACCAATCTTAATTAAAAATATTAGGAAAATTGAATCCAAACAAATGCAACCTAAAAGGTCATACAAATACGAAAAAGGATGTCAAGCATAATTCTAACAGGGGTAAACACAAAGATAAAGTTAAAAGGAGGAAACTCAATTGAAGGTCATACATCTATATGATTTCACTACGCTAAAAATAACTAGTGTCCATATCTTTGTCTTGCTTATATTACTACACTATCACTTTTTTAATAAATAAATAACATTTTCCTTCTATTACATAATTATCAAACATTACAATAACATCTACTAATTTATATCTATATTAGACTAAGTAATATCATATATCTCTCTTTCTTACATATATTGACTTTAGTAACTTTATTTTCCTTGCGCATTGCACAAGTTTAAATCTAATAATATATTAATTCTAAAACCTAAGTTATGGCACACTAATAGGTTGATACTTAGATGTTCTATAATATTGTTATATTAGCTTCTTATAAAAAATATCATCTTCTTATATAATCTCTTTAATTTTATAAAGTTACATCTTCTCATGGCAAATTAGGTCGGATCGAGCCAAATCAAACTAGACCAAACCAAATTGGACTAGGCTAGATCGGACCAAATTAGATCAAACCGGACCAAACCAAATAGAACTGGACCGGACCGAACCGAATCGGATCGAATCAGATCAAACCAAATTAGACCAGACCGAATCGGACCAAACTAACTGAACTAAACCAAACGTACCGGACCAACCGAATCGAACCAAACCAAACCAAACCAAACCAGGTTAAATTAAACCAGGTTAAATTAAACCAGATTGAACCAAACCAAACCAAACCAGACCAAACCAAACCATAGCAGACTAAAAGAAAAAAAAAAAAACTTAGGCTCATTTTTTACATCTTGTTTTTTAAATCAAATTTCATACTCTAATTAAAGAACTGAAGTGCAAGTTGTGACATTGACACTTTATTTATGTCCCATCTTATAATATTGCCACTTCATCCCATTATACAAGTTGCTACTTAATCATGCGAATCTTCAGTTCCCATTACTTAATCATGATGAGATGCACTAAGCTACCAATATTAACACAATTAATTATATATACTTTAAACTAATTATATACCATTAACTCCTTACTCAAAATTATTTAAAGTTAACATTTTCAAAATTCTAATTTCTAATGATTCTTCAATAAACAAAAAAATAATACAATTAAATATCTATTTTTTAAATATTAAAAAGTAATGTTTTACAAAAATATCAGCTCTCACTAATAGTTAATCAATTATTTAATATTTTTCTTTTATCATCATTATCCTTTTAATAGTCTCACAACCAAATATAAAAAAAAAATATATATTTATAGAACATCACGAATAAATAAAACACAAATTGTGACATTAACACTTTATTTATCTCCCATCTTATAATATTGTCATATCATTTTATTGTTATCTAAAAATCAATACTTATATTATCATTCTCACATCTAAATTCTACGAAGCTTTTAACTAACATTTTTCTATAATATTGCAACTTAATTATGTATATTTTTTTTATCATTGACCAAAATATCTCCACAAACATTGCTCTAAAATGTAAACATTGGCCATCTCCTTAAAAATACAACTCGCCTTATACGCAACTCATATTGGTAATTGTATATAGTATTTAAATATATACATATTCAAATTTCGGACGAACAAAATTCCACCCGAGTCATTGATCAAGCCATGACAAATTGGCTCGATCAAATGTGACAGAAGTCAAATTACGCAACAACTCATCGTGCCTACTCCATTGCCAAATATAGCATAAGCATAAATATAAGGATTCCATACAAAACGAACTTCCTAACAAACCACCTAAAAGAAATAAATATATTACAACTTTCCAACGAACTACCAAAATCACCAGTCATCGTCACTGTTATCACCAGATGCAGAATCCCAAAATTTTGAAGGTGGTTCCTTTTCTAGTTTTGTAACAGGACTGGTAGCATTGTTGTAGTCCTTAAAGCGCAAAATACCCCACTCATCACACCTGGTGGCAGTGGCAATTCTTAACCCATCTACAGCCATGGCTTCACAGCCAAATTTGGCACCATCTTTCTCATCAAAACAGCAAACCAAGGAATTTGCATGTGCACCAGTGTCAGCTTCCCATACATTAACGCATGCATCGTCAGGGCCCCCACTAACTATTTTGTATGGATCCATGTGCAATAGTGTTACTGGGCCACAATGTCCATCCAACTCAAATACCGGTTCCGGTCTTAATGCTTCTTGATTTCTCCTAATATCCCAGAGCATTGCTCTGCAAACCAAAGATTACATGATATTTCACCAAGACTTAGCCAATTCTTCACACAAAGTGAAAAAAACAACTGAAGGACAAGATTTTCTTAAAGACAGGTTTCTTCATATATTACCTGCCATCACCGCCTGTGCAGATTAAAGATTTTGACGGGACAATATCAAATGAATACAGCTTTGGCTGATGCACAGCTGCAGTGATAACTCTCTCCATTGTTCTTAAATCAACTGCAGTGACAGAGGAACCAGCTGCCACATACAATAGTGATTCATGGCATTTCATGTTTACAGGTGAACCAGGAACAGAAGTCCTTCCCACACAACAGGAAGATCGAGCAGCAGATGATGTAGCCGTATCCCAAACCCTCACCTATCAGAAGCTCCATAATTGTAAAAGAATAGCCAAAATTTTTTAAAAAAATTCTTAAGTTCAAATTTGATAGATCGACAGTGTAAAAGAAAGCTTCACACAATTAGTAAACCATATGGTGCCATCTATTTAACAAAACTGTCGAAAACTTTCATTGCAGTTGAAAAACCTTACAGTTTTTCATTAGCTAGTGGTATAAATAAGCTTACACCAAAGGTGGACCAAATTTAAACTCAAATGGTTCATAGACATGATATTTTAGCATAGCGTGACCAACAGCTAATAACTAAGAACTTAAGAAGCATAAAACAACAAGGCCTAACTGTTTCACATTGAGGTGAAAGAAATATGTAAGAACTTCCCAATTTGAAGCCAGAAATTATATGTGCTATAAATCAAATTGTGTGTAAAATATGCTTCAATGCTGGACAGACAAAAATGTTCAGCAAGTCTACATAGTAATTAGCACCTAAGGATGAAAAGTGAAAACACTAGATCTCAGTTATGTTAGGAATAATATCCAAGCATGTGAACTTCAGATAAACTCATTTTTCCTTTTCACAAGCAGGTACGATTGCCATGCTGCTATGACCATAGTATATATTACATAAACAAATTTATGAAAGAATCAAAACATTTTGGGTTTATCATGACAAGTGAAAATAGGACGAATAAAAGTAGATAGTTATACAAGTAAATTCAAATGACAACATAAACGAGACATGAACCTTAGCATCTCTTGAGATGGTCACCAAAAGTGAAGTTTTGTGCCTGAAAAAATAGGATAGGAAGGATCTACAGTTATAAATTTATAATTGAAGGTGATGACTGACACAACAACCTATACTTACTTCATCCATTAAGGATTAGGATATTAGAGTCATAATAATGAACACATTTGAGATTCTAACAATTCAGTTAAATATGCAAAACATCTCATATATAGGATCTTTTCCCTCTTAAGCATAGCAATATCAGTTGGCTGGCCAAATTACTTTTCTATTTCGTCTCCAGCACTGATATTAATGTACAAATCACAAGTATTCAACTCATGAATTCAAGATATACAAGAAAATTCATGATTAGCCCAAATCAGTTTTTTTTTTTTTTTGGTGGGGAAGAAAAAGGTGCTTCCTAAAAATTAATTTGAGGGCTTGGTTGTCAATGCCTCGAGTTTAACTTTTCGGGTGTGCTTGCGAGTTAGGAGGGAAAGCGAACACAAGGTATCCAAAGAGAAGGAAAGGTAATATTGCCTTGTTTGAGAGTGTAAAATAAATAAATGAAAAAAATGCAAGTTTTGTAATGTATTTTTACAATTTTATTCTTTATTAAAATAATTAAATATAATTATTATGTTTCATAATAATAATAATTTTAAAAAAATTTTAAGAAATATTATATATGTTGTATATTTTAATAAAAATTCTATGAAAATGGTCTCCTAAATTTTCACTTTCTCTTATTTTAATATATACTAGCAAATTGACAGACACAGATTTTTTCAAATTAAGGATATAGTATTTAGGAAAGAAAAAATTATTTAAAAAAAAAAGAAGAAGAAATTTCAACAATGAATGGGAAGTTAAAGGAGTTATTGTGAATGTGGGAAGTTAGAGGAGTTATTATGGGATATTTAAGAGAGTGGATAAGGGTAAAATGGAAAATTTTTATATAGTAGAATAGATACTATAGTGTATATATTTATGGACTTGAAAAAAGATTTCAATAGAGTGAGGAGACACCAGAATGCAGTTATTTTGATGAATCCCTTATATACACACACACACAAACACACACACATCCCCCCCCCCCCCTTTTCTTTCCCACAAAAAACTCTCAAACAAGGGTTTGACCCTCCAAAGCATTTCCCTTTCCTCCCTTCCCCCTCAAAATGAAACTCACAAACATAACCTTAAACTCTTACAAATTTTCAATCCTAGGGCACATACATGTTACAGTTTAGGGTTTCCAGAGTTGGTTTTAGCAAAGAGAAAAATTCAATTAGTCAAAGTATTGTGTCTTTAATACCAGCTAATCTGCTAGTAAGAACATAGGAGTGAAAATTATAAGAAACCTTAGTATTTTTCAAATTTAACCAATCATGAATCCAGAAAAGAGAAGCACTATATCCATAAGGCTTGGTATATATCAATAGAAAGTAAATACAAATTAACTTTCATCTAATGGCCCTACCTTCTATAAGAACTAGAACTTAAGTTTAATACGCATAGAATGTCCACCTACTCGAAACATAACCAGCCAAGATTAAACATAAAAGGGTTAAAAAGAATAATGTAATTTATTTTACCTAGCTACCCAATATTTCAATACTAAGATAAACTTATTGAAAGGACAGTAAAGTAACGTTAAATTGCTTCAACAAAGGAAATCATACCCAGCAACTGACATCAGATTTACAGGTTTCTCATGCCCATAGAATGTAGCTTTTAAAGCACGTTGTCCTTGTTTGCCACTTGAGCTAAGGGACCATAGTCGAACAGTACCATCTTCTCCTCCACTTGCCAATACTTTGCAGCTATCATCTCCCAATAATTTATTTGACAGTGACAACACTGGCCCATTGTGACCTCTCATGCATCGCACACAAGAATGCTATAAAGGCAAAGATGAAAATACTCTCAGCATAAAAAAGATGGCGAGATACAAAATATCTGGCCTCAACATTGCCAGAGGTGCAAGTTGCACAAGTGCTTTTAAAAGAAATTTGTCAAAAGTAAATAGAACTTTCAAGAAGCAAGCACAAGTGAAAGAATACACCAATCTTAAAAATGCTTTTTCTTTTCTTCTATTTTTTTGTTTTTTATGGTAGAATCCTATGCACACTAACGAACATACTAGAATACAACACAAGCAATTCATGATTGAATTGTAACACAAAAACAACTTCAGTTATTTATTTTTGTTTACTTACAAAGAGTAATAAATATATTTCCTATCGATCCCATTTTCCACCTTCTATATTAAGCAGTAAAAAGTGAACTTTCTTTTGTTTGTGAGAATGCAAGGTATCCCCAACAGTTCAGCTCCTTTGAACTGTCCATGAGCCTAATTTCTATTCAACTGCAAGAGCAAAATGAATATGCAATCTTCTCACACAAGAAGCTTCTCAGGGATTCAAACTCACATCCTCATCCTCCAGGATTGAGGCTGCTTAGCAACTCAACTCGCCCTTTGAGGTTATTATACATCAACAGGAATAAGAATGTCTATAGAAACATGGGGGCCACACACAATGTTAATTAAAGTGATACCTTCCACCACACACGAATGGAGTGATCACAGCTTGAGGTAACCAAAAGATTTTGCTCCCTTTCTGTTTCTCCTCGAGCTATTTCATTAAGGGAAAATGTTAGGACCCCAATAAGTGGTGAAGTAAAAGTAAATGGTAGGACTTCACCTTATGCTAAGGTATATGTGAGAAGAAATAAAAAAAAGAAGGATGACGTGGAGGAAATTTGGGTGGAAGGAGTGTGAGTAGTATGTCTTGTAACTAACTTTGCCCGGTGGCAAGGTAGTGAAGTGCGAGGAAAAACTGATGTTATGGGTTGGAAGGAGGAATATAGGGTAGGGGAGAGGCGTAGGGGGTATCTCGAGATGTGGGAATAGGTAGGAGAGAACTAGGTCTCTCGAACACCTAGTGTGCTTGTATATCGTTTCACGATCGTGAATAATACACCTTTGAGAGAGGAGCTAGATACCTCAATCGGTAGTTACTGGTTCTTCTTCTGTCTTGTTATTCAATTGCTGAGTTTCTTATTTCTTGATACCAGTCTTACAAGCCCAGTATCGGAGCTATCTTGAGGGCTCTGTTGATGGTCACCACCTTGTGCCATGGAGTCGAGATTGGAAGAGGTGGAGGAGTGTCACCAATGTGGAGCATCTGCAAGAAGAAACGGGCGTGCTAGCAAACCTCTCGTCAAATGGACCGGCTATTGCGAGAAGCAGTGTCGTGTTCTCGGGCGCCCAACCAGCGGCGCTTTGCGCCATGATCAGCGGCGAGCGGGGCCATCGCGAGCAGCTCACGGAGGAGGCGTCGAATTCGCGTTCGGCGCACTGTCGAGGCAGGGCGGAGGGCGTTCGGCGAGGAACGGCCCGGGGTGGTGGGCGACCACCGTGGCGGTCGAGTTGAGCGGAAGATTGAGCTTCCCCTCTTCTCCGTGGCGGCAGCGTGCGGTGGCTTGTCAGTGGAGAGAGTATTTTGGGTGAACAGTTGAAGAGTCACGAAGCTCGAACTTGTTCTAGTGGCTATGGAGGGTGACGCGTTGACTGGTTCCAATGGTGGGAGAACAGCTCCTTTTCCTTCTTGAAGGGACTTTAAGGAGGACGTCATCAAGCGCTTCCAGCCGGGCGTAGCGCAGAACCCGTATGGCCCTCTGCTGCCGGAGTCGACAAGCGGCACCATGATGCGATGCAGCGGGAGTTCGAGATGGTTGCAGGAGCCAGACGCCACATCGATCTGAGATGATGATGAGCATTTTTCTCAGCGGGCTCGAAGGAGATTGAGGCGGAGATGAAGGTGGGAGCCTTTACGAGCCTTAATGCCATGATGGATCGGGCTTTAAATTTAGAAGCAAGAAATATGGCTTGGAGAGATCTTTGGGGTGAACCCTGGCATGAAGGAGTGCATTGGACCCTCGAAGGGCCAACTCAATTTGAACGAGTGGGTTAAATGTAGGGAGGTTTCAAGAGGCGGGCCCAAAATGAATCTGAGGAGGAATGGGTGAGAAGAGGGTCAGTGGGATGCAAAGATTGTCCATGAAGAATTACAAGAAAGACAAGCAGCGGGGCCTTTGTTTTCGATTGTGAGACAAATGGAACCCAGAGCATGTGTGTAGGATGAGGCACCTTGATTTATTACATTTGGAGGAGGAAGTGGAGGGTAATGAAGAAGGGGAGGAGGAAGACGTTGAAAATGAGGGAGGAGAAGCATTGGAATTGAAGACCTTGCAGCTATCCTCTCACAGTTTTTGGGGATTGACTTCCAACAAATCTCGAAGGTGCAGGGGAGAGATCAATGGCGGAAAAGGTGGTGGCTAGTAGATTCAGGAACAGCAGCAAATTTTATTTCTCTGAAGTTAGTAGAGAAGTTGAAGCGCAAGTGGAAAAGGCATGCAGGTTTAAAGTGGAAGTGGGGAATGGAGCTATTGAAGAAGGGCAGGGAGTTTGCACGGGTGTGGTGCTGTGGGTGCAGGGAATACAAATAATTCAAAATTTCTTTGTGTTGGAGTTAGGAAGGTCAGAAGTGGTGTTGGGAGTAGACTGGTTGGAAAGTCTGGGGCCTTTTAGAGGAAATTATCAAGACATGACAATTGTGTGGAAGGAAAAGGGGTGTCATAGAATGCTGAAAAGGGATCCAACTTTATGCAGGTCACGGTCTTCTTGGAAGACAGCTTTGAAGGCCACTAAAGGCGAGGGAGAAGGATATCTAGTGACCCGTGGCGATGGATTGAGAGGAAGGGAGTAAGTCGGCGGTTCAGCGAATTCGAGAACCTCTTGGAGGAATTTGATGACATCTTCCAGTGCCTATGGGTTTACCGCCAAGGGAGAACAAGACCACGCCATTGTCCTTAGAGAAAGTGAGATTCCTCATATAAGACCCTACAGGTATCCTCATTATCAGAAGAATGAGATTGAGAAGATTATAGAGGAGATGTTGCAAACTGGTATTGTCAGACCTAGCACTAGTCCTTTCTCTAGTCCTGTTATCCTAGTAAAAAAAAAGGATGGAGGTTGGAGGTTTTGTGTGGATTACAGGGCATTGAATAGGATTACGGTACCCGACAAATTTCCTATTCCTATAATTGATGAGTTCTTTGGATGAGCTAGGGAATGCTAGAGTCTTTCCAAGCTAGATTTAAAATCTGGTTATCACCGATTAGGATGAAAGGATGAGGCATACACAAAAACAGCTTTTAGGACGCATGAAGGGCATTATGAGTTCCTTGTTATGCCTTTTGGACTCACCAATGCCCCTTCAACCTTTCAAGCCCTCATGAATAAGGTGTTAAGACCTTTCCTCAGAAAGTTTGCATTGGTATTTTTTGATGATATACTCATTTATAGCTCCAATTGTGAGCTCCATAAGTCCCATCTTCAGCAGGTTTTTGAGGTGCTGAGAGTTAACAGATTGTATGTGAACAAGAAGAAGTGTTGTTTTGAACAAGACCAACTTGAGTACTTGGGTCACATCATTTCAGGGGAGGGTGTTGCAGCAGACCCTAATAAGGTGAAGGATATGCTAGATTGGCCGCCTCCCAGAGACCTGCGAAGTTTGAGAGGGTTCCTCGGATTGACGGGGTATTATAGGAGGTTTGTGGAGAATTATGGGAAGTTGGCTTGGCCATTAACTCAGCAATTGAAGAAAGATAATTTCAATTGGGGGAAGGAGGCCCGGTTAGCTTTTGACAACTTGAAGCAAGCCATGACCTCCTTGCCTGTCTTGGCTGTCCCTTCATTTAATAAACCCTTTATTGTAGAGACTGATGCTTTAGGAAAAGGAATCGGTGCAGTTTTAATGCAGAGGGCGACCAATAGCATATATGAGTCAGGTCCTTTCGGATAGAGCTCAGAACAAGTCAGTCTATGAGCGTGAGTTAATGGCTATCGTGCTAGCAGTCCAAAAATGGCGACACTATCTAATGGGGCAGCAGTTTATTGTGCACACAGATCAACGATCTTTGAAGTATTTGCTGGACCAGAGAGTTGTGGGGATGGATCAACAAAAATGGTTAACAAAGCTACTTGGGTTCGACTTTGTTATCAAGTATAAGGCTGGGGCAGAAAATAGAGTGGCTGATACACTCTCCAGGAAGCTGCAGTATGCAGCAATTTCTACCCTTTCTTTTGGGAATTGGGCTGAACTTGAGGCTGAGGTTCAAGAGGACAATCGATTGAGAGGCATAATTCAGGATCTTTTGCAAGATTCGGGTTCACATGCAGGTTTTGAACTCAAGAGGGGCAGGTTGCATTATAAGGGAAGGCTGGTTATAGCTAAAGGCTCATCTAAGATTCCTCAAATTCTGCAAGAATTCCATGATTCCAGCACAGGAGGACACTCAGGTTTTTTCAGAACTTACAAGAGGATCTCAAGCTTGTTATATTGGGAAGGTATGAAAGGACAAATCCAGAAGTACATCAAGGAATGTGAGGTCTGTCAGAGGAACAAAACTCAGACTTTATCTCCTGCAGGTTTACTGCAACCGCTTCCAATTCCTGGTAATACGTGGACTGATGTGGCAATGGATTTCATAGGAGGTTTGCAAAGCTATGGGAGTGGATACCGTTATGGTGGTGATTGATAGGATGACGAAATATGCTCATTTCTGTCCTTTGACCCATCCATACACTGCTAAAGAAGTAGCCAATGCTTTTGTTAAAGAGGTGGTGAGGCTGCATGGGTTTCCAAACACCATTGTATCAGACAGGGATAGGGTGTTCATGAGCACCTTTTGGACTGAACTATTTCGCATGGCTGGAACTAAATTGAGGTATAGCTCAGCTTATCACCCTCAAACGGATGGCCAAAGTGAGGCAGTCAACAAGTGCTTGGAAACGTATTTGAGGTGTTTTACAGGGTCTAAACCAAAGCAATGGCCTAAGTGGCTCACTTGGGCTGAATATTGGTACAACACCAATTACCATGGAGCAATCCAAATGACACCCTTCAAGGCATTATATGGGAGGGACCCTCCAACTCTTATTAGGGAGGAAGAGAATCCACTGTTATGGAGGTCCAAGCTTTGATGGAAGAACGGAATGACATGTTGGATGAGTTAAAGTTCCAGTTAGAAAGAGCTCAAAACAGAATGAAGACTTATGCTGAAAAAAAAAAACGGGAAGTTGAGTTTGAGGTGGGCGAAAGAGTGTATCTAAAGCTGCAACCTTATAGACTCACATCTTTGGCTAAAAGGGTCAATCAGAAATTGAGTCCTCAATATTATGGACCCTACTGAGATAGTGGAGAAAATCAGCCCAGTGGCATACCGATTGTTGCTCCCAGCTACTTGCTAGTCCACCCTGTTTTTCACATTTCTCTTTTAAGAAGTGTGTCTCTCCTAAGGTGGTTGCACAACCGCTGCCTGCAGTTTTGACAGCTGATTGAATTACAAGCACAACCAGAAGGAGGTTATTGGTACTAGGACTAATAATAAGGGGGAACTAGAAGTTCTGATAAAATGGCACTACTTACCTGAGTTTGAGAATTAGGTAGGAGTGGCAACCGACATTCAGCAGCAGTTTCCTTCCTTTCACCTTGAGGACAAGGTGAGTTTTGAAGGAGGGTGTTGTTAGGACCCCAATAAGTGGTGAAGTAAAAGTAAATGGTAGGATTTCACCTTATGCTAAGGTATATGTGAGAAGAAATAAAAAAGAGAAGGATGACGTGGAGGGGCTGGGTGGAAGGAGTGTGAGTAGTATGTCTTGTAACTAACTTTGCCAGCTGGCAAGGTAGTGAGGGGGGTCTGAGGAAAAACTGAATCTGTTATGGGTTGGAAGGAGGAATATAGGGTAGGGGGAGAGGCCGAGGGGGGTATCTCAGAATGTGGGAATAGACTGGGAGAGAACTAGGTCTCTCGAACACCTAGTGTGCTTGTATACGTTTCCTGATCGTGAATAATACACCTTTGAGAGAGGAGCTAGATACCTCACTGGTACTGGTTCTGTTCTTTCTGTCTTGTTATTCAATTGCTGAGTTTCTTATTTACTGATACCAGTCTTACAGAAAACAACCTGCAGGTTGATTATTGCAGTTCAGATTAACCCGATTTGCCCTGAATTTCATGCACTTTTAGCTTTTTGGTGGAAAGGATATTTGACTTACAAAACTCAAAACCACAAACAATAATTCCAAGAAGGTTGGTACTAGCCCACAAGCAATGAAAGATCAATGCTGTATACTTATAATCTTTAGCAAGCTTACAAAATAAATGTAATTTCTAATTTTTGGGCTAGAAAGTACAATTTCTTTTGATTACTGAGAAAAATCATGAATTTCTAGTTTATGCACATGT
Source organism: Pterocarpus macrocarpus (assembly GCA_031439585.1). Lineage (NCBI taxonomy): Eukaryota > Viridiplantae > Streptophyta > Magnoliopsida > Fabales > Fabaceae > Pterocarpus > Pterocarpus macrocarpus. Next base: position 20,391,467 of record CM062520.1, read on the forward strand.
ATTTGTATAGCCATTTACTTCCTTGACAAATGCCTGGAACATCATCAAAACCTACAAGTTGTACTTCAGCAGCCCAGAATTTGAAGGAACCTTTTTGTTAATGAAAAGAATCGAGCAAATTATTACCACTTTTGAGAAAATTGATGACTCTATAACATGACAGGAAACATCAGCAGAAGGTTTAATGTGTATTGTTGTTAAACTTCAAGGCTCCATCCATTGGGTCCCCAGTTAATAATTTTGAGCACTATTATTTGAATATCACTTTTGTGAACAACATATAAACACCTGGGAAATGACATGGAAATAACTGATGATTTCAACTGCATTTTTAGTGAATCTGCCTATGAGAAAATATGAGAAATCATGCATTAATAATTATAGATTTCACTAATGTTACTAGTAAGTCCAGTAAGATAATTTCACATCCATTATTAGTTATCGTACCATATTCAACATATTCACTAGAAATGTAACTAAAATCCCCAGTTATTTATACCATATGCCTTGATCCTAGATGTCCAAATAATGTTTAAAATTATGGCTATAAATATCATTTCTCATTAATTTTTGGGTCTGATGAGTTCTTTCTTCTATCTTCCATTCATTTTCTTCCTTTTTCTTTCTCAGTCTCATCTCTTGAAACTATTGAGACTTCAAAAACAATTATGCATAAGAATAAAGTAACTAAATTTAATTTGTATTATCCTTTGTATGTATCCAACTTTTCAATCAAATTCAGAAAGCAAGGTTAAAATAATAAATGATTAAAAATTTAATTAATAAATACTATGGACACCATATGCTTGTTCAGATAACTTATGAACCAAATACCACCCATGACACCCCTAAAAATGAAAAGAGAAAAAGAAAATACGGCTCAAAAACTTCCATACGAATAACACAGCATCTGTAGTCCCAAATGTAAAACTATGAAAGCATTAAAGCAATTTACAGCAAGGAGAGAGGCCTTTCAGAATAAAAATATCAACACTTTAGCATTGTAATGAACCAAAATAAATATGCAACATGGTTACCTCATACAGGTGATTCTTGCTTTATGACCACTGAACGAACGGACAGCATCTGCTGTTTCCTTCCGATACTTATCCAAATCTATCCTTTCCACAAATGAACCCTGATCAACAACAATCAGCAAAGTGAATGTCAAGAATAACGACAATCAAATATAGAATGCTCAATTTTCTGGGCTACAGCAAAACATAAGCATCAAAAAGGGCGCTCCCATAGCTAGAAAAACTTTGTGCTTTGAACCATTTAGTACTCAACACTTCAGCAATTGGGTTAATAACATAGTGAAAGTGTGAGACAATGATGGCCTATAAAGCTGAGATGCCGAGTATTAAATGGAATAGAACACAACTTTTTCTTGGTTCAGAGGCACCTAAGAATGTCTCACTTGGAACAGAATACTTCGTTTATTACTACATTATTAATAATTGCACTTATAATGTAGTAATAATCAACGGAGGGGGGAAAAACGAGGAAAAAAAAACAGGAAACTATGCAATCAATGAATATACCTGTGTTGAGAAAATGTGGTTTTTGTGAAGAAGCAAATGGTTGAAGGGTGGTCTAGGAGGTCTATAAACGTCAACAACTAAGGGATCAAGGAACTTGAACTGTCGCAACGCGGTGCGCCTAGCCAAGTACAAATCTCTCGCCCCACTCGAGTTCAACGGGCTACACGGTACTTCTTGATGCCAATGCTCCCTAAAATTTGTTCAATTTCGATTCAAATTTTTTATTTTTTGGCATACATGTATACAAACAAAAATGTTCACAATTGAACACCCAAAAAACAATAAAATAAAATCTGAATTTCAATTCAATATTTTCAATTTGTATTTGAAGGAAAGAAAAGAGAATGGAGGAACCTGAAGAAGCGTAGCCAGATGGAGTCGGAGTATGAGAGGCGCTTGAGGGAGGTGCAGGTCATGGCCAAGTTGGAAACGTCGCGGAGGTTGAGGTAGGCGGCGCAGTGAGACAGCGAGTCCTCGTCGAGGTCGGTAATGGTTGTCGCCGGTGCCGGTGCCGGTGCCGGCGACTTCGACGGCGACGGCGGCGAACTGGACATGGTTCAGTAACAGTAACCCTAGAAACTGAAGATTGGGAATCTAAACGCTGTGGGAAGGAGCATGCTAAATAGAAGACGCGAGAACCAGCGAGTGAGTGGTAAGGACTAAGGAGTACCAGCTGGTTCTGTCACCTCTTCCTTCGTGAGTTTTGTACACTTCAGGGACAAGGGAAAACGAGGCGTGCATGTCTAGAAAAGTAATTTTGTTAAAATACATATATTTTTTTATAAAAACTGTTTTTTTAATATAATTTAATATACTTAAGAAATATAGATAAAATTAATTATAATCTCTAGCTTATTTTATTAATACTTAAAAATAAATTTATTATTTTTAAGTATCTTAATTATAAGTGTAAGTTAATTATTCTACAATTAAAATATTTTTATTAAATTAACCTTGAGTATCCAGTATTATTATGAAATATAAATAATTGACTTTGTACCTTTTTAATAATTTATTATATTGTTATTATATAAAAATAAAGTTTTAATTTGTATGTATTATCACTTAAAAAAATTTAATTAAACTCTAAAAAGATTTAATTTATATATAATGTTAGTATAATTTTTTATACAATTCAAACAAATTATGTTATTTTAAAATTAATTTTTAATTAATACATCTAAACATAAAATTAATTTTATCTTAGCCAATGATAAAAAATTATTATATTTATAATTATTGAAATAATTTTACAATTAATCCAAACACACCTTTTATTTTTTTTTCATTGGTTTCATAAATGGTTATTTTAGTATTTTAGGCTATGGAGCTTTAAATTAGTGATAAATTACAATTGAGGAGCTTACGCTAGCATTTCGAATATTTCTGGAAATGATCTACAGATTTGCAACTTTATTCACTGCCGCTAACGAATTACAAAGTCGTTAGTGAAACCAATGATCAGATGACACTGCATTCGTCCAAAATCAGAGAAAACTAAACATAAGCAACCACACAAAAATAAAAAATGAAGTATATAGTTTTCCACAAAATCAAAATTTAAAAATAATTGCGTGAAAAACTGAATTGAATTATCAGCTATTCTAAAACCATACTGAATTACTGATTACAGATATATCACCCAATTTTATTTTTTTTTTTGGAGATGGGGAAAGCTCTAAAAATATAATGTTCATTGAATGATTTGTATTTTGTAATGTGATTATCATCCGTGGCCATAACAAAAAGTTATTGCTTTCTTCTATCGGCCGTTTCACTAGAAGAAAGCACTAGCATACGGGGAGAGAAGAGAAAGACCCAGCTAGCAAGTTTATTTCATGTTACTATTTATTGTAAAAATCACAACATACAATACAAATTGAATCTAACATCTTCAAGACTCAACATATTGAATGAATTTCACTACAAAAATCTTCCCAACAGATTCGGGAAGATTTCATAAGTACACAATTATACTTATTTTTAACACAATCTTCTAAAACAGTGAAGGCTGAACCAACGACAACTCACATAGAGAATGGGGAAGAACATTTACAGACAATCGTCCAACACAACTTAAAATTCTAATGAGGTGTAATCAGACTAAAATATGAAGACTACACTGTCATGAACTCTGGACTTCTGATTCTGAGCCACACATTCTGAAATCCACATTAAGTTTCTGATCTCCTGCTCCCTTAGCCGCATATATGCGAAGAACACAGCATAATGGAACTGCAAAAATAGAGCAGCTTAATAATGAATAAGGCATTACCCTAGCCAAAGAATTAGACCATTGCAATGAAGCAAACAGTTTGTTTCTGTCACTTTCACTCTTCCATTTTTTTATTTTTTTTTGTTGCACACAACTTGGTAAGAAGGATTCAGCGGCATTCCGATATTAAGTAACTTATGAATATACTCAAAACTGTCAAATATAAAATCTGTTGCTCAAATGCTAAGCAAAGCCTCTTCACTTCCTCCTCGTAGAATGCCTTGTCAAGCATCTGGCTCTCTCCATATGATAACTTAGCAAAAATGGATTGGTAGGGTTGGTATTTTTCCACAACAGCGCGGACCTATATGAGCAACCAGGTACGAGATTCAAGGCCCAACAAGCTATGCAAAAAGCAATTAATAAAGCATATGCAAGTATTTGTCTGTGTCATTGGACAATCAACCAACATAAAAATGCAGCTAGTCATATAACCCAACAATGCTTCAATGAAAGACATGAAAAACCATAAATGGATACATCTTTTGGCATGAACAACCAACATTCACTCTGGCAATATGTTACACTGACTTAGCTATTAAACACAAACCAATCATTCAAGAAACTCAATCTATCACGCCGTAAGAAACATACAAACTCAACAAGAAGAATCAACTGATACCCACAAACGAAACAGCATAAAACCTCAGACGACAGAGACGCAAATCATACCTGATCAATGTCCTCACAGACAGCAAGTTCCTCATGTCCATATGGATATCTGTTTAAGATAAGTCAGCCATTACCAGAAGAAGCATTATAAAGCAAATAAACTTATTTATTTACAAATATAATACTGAAGTAAGAGCTTACAGTAAACCAAAGTTAGAATACAATTTTTTTCGATCATCTCTGGTAAGCTCAGTACCAATGCTGCAGAAAGTGAAAACCATCAATTCAGTTATGCAGAAGAAATAAAAGTTGGTATACAAGCCTTCTTAGTTTCAGCAATCAGCATACCTATTAATGGTAATATTCACAGCCCTTCTGTCAGCCTCGAAAGCTAAGAGGTCCGACATGATCTCAGCAGTGGCACCACCGAGTTTCTATTTAGAGATGACATCGAAATTGGTCAAAACCAGAAAAAAGAAAATGTGACATGAGAGAATATAAACCCAGGAGAGGGAAAAATCCTCGGACCCTTCACCTGACAAAATCTATAGAAGTCTTCAAGATATGCCTTGTAAAGAGTATTCCTCATTATTTCTATGTTCATATCATCCAAGTCCTATAAAAAGAAAATAACAGGAATAGAAGAATCCATGTCAGGGTCAGACAAGTATCATAAGCATATATCTAAGAAATTGACCAACACACAAAAACATATGAAACTACATTGACCAAATTATAATGCAACAAAGCAATTGATGCCAATATTATCAAATTATTGTTTCCATTGCATATATAATGCCGAGAAAGGGAAGAAATTTGTCTTCAATAAGGATCGACAGCTAGTTGCCCTCAATATCTTGATAATATTATGTTACAATCCCTCGGTTATAGCAATTTATTGGACATTATTTTAGAGGATGTAGATATAAACTATTTCCAGTTTTGCAATACTAAAAGCCTTCAGCACTATATCAAGCATACTAATTTTATGAACCAGAATTTAAGAGTGAAGAAAGTTTCAGTTACCTCTGATGTAATGCAGTCAGAGAAGTAAGGAGCGAGAGGAGTGTCAACAAGCACCAGCCTGTAAAGCTCCCGCATACTCTGCGCGACTGCCAGCGTGGCAATACTGAGGAGCAGAACCCAAAGCAAAAATAAGGAAAAAAAAAATTAAAGATTAAAAATCTAAGTGCTCACGAGTCAATATATTGAAATCAAACACTGCATAGAAAAATTACTATCATATTTACACTTTCAAACATGCCCAGTGGGTGGCACTTTTCTAGGAGTTCTTGAACATCCCTCTCATGCAAGGTGCCAGTAACAATCAAAAACAACATTGTCTATCATGTGACCATACCTGTAAATAAACAAATAAATAATAATAATTGTAGGCCAAGTTGCTAACCCCTTTTTTCTTTTTGCCTAAACTAGATGGTATCTGAAGTCCACTCACCCTTGAACCAGGCAGCACCTATGGGTTGAAGCTCTAGCTTTTTTTATTATTATTAGTATTTACAAAAGCTTAAATCCGAAATCTTTGAAAAAAAGGAACTGTCAAACTACTTGAATTAGTGTTGATAACAATTAAGCATATATGGTCATTATAAAGTTGAATATGACAAAATTATTTGAATAAACGCAACAAGAGACCGAAGCAACATGAAAACCGAAGTTCACATTAACATACGTGATGTACTCTAAGAAGGTTGACAAGGGTCCAGTGGCCTGGCACAACATGTGCTTATAGTCACCAACAAGCTTAAGGGTACATTTCTCCACAATTGTAGTTGTATGCAAAGGAGAAGGTTCTGCAACACAAATCAATCATCACGTAACGCAATCCAATTCATCAATCAACCAATGGCCCCGGACTATGGCGTCCAGGTAACCGCCGTCGATGTTGAACGTGAGAGCTTCGAACCCGTACATTTTCAGATCCTTCACACTTTCTTCATGCACACGCACAAAATTCAGATTCAGATTCACAAAGGAAGAGGACAAGACAACAAGGATCAACCAACAAAACGGAAGTAACACTCCGTTGTCACTGACTTATTTATTACAGTATTTGTTTATTTATTTGAAAAATTAAATTGTGATGTAAATGGCGTTTATGATTTATCCATCTTTTATTCCAATAAAAAACATTTATTCATCTTTTATATTTTTTTTCTGGATTTTATTTTTCAAGAAAATTTAATTTTGATACACTATCAGTGTAATAAAATTTTAAACAAATCAAAAATATTTGACTCAATCAAATAATCACTTATTACTTTAAAAATCTTACAAATAAAAATATGTGATTAAATGATAATATAAAATATTTATATTAATAATACATTAAAACTAAATTCATGTAAATATTAAAAATAAATAATGTAACGACCAATTTAACATCAGTCAAATTAGCAATGGTGCAATAAATTTTATACACTAATATTTTTTTACACCTGTGATAATAAAATTTAAATCTATAATTTCATATAAATTATCTAAGTCTTTTATCATTAACCCACTTTCAATAATTTTTTTATATGAATTTAATTTTAATATATTATAAATATAAAAAAATTATATAAATATCTAATTATATATTATCACATTAATTAAAAAAATATTTAACTCAATTACATATTATTTTAAAAATTTTATAAATAAAAATATTTAAATAAATAATAATATAAATTCTTTCACGTTGATATGGCATCAAAATTAATCTTTTTTTATATACTAATATTTGAAAAAAATTTATATACTTTGAGAGTAGATCATTACTCTTACTTTAATTTATTAGATATTTGTCACATCAATTATATGATAATTAAGAAGATGAAAGTGACTTACAAAAATTAAGTAGTTAAAAAAATAAAGATTAATAGGACAAGCAACCAACGGATGAGAGTAATAAGTAATTACCTACTTTAAAAGCATATAATATTTTCTCACGATATATTAGAACAAAAAGAAAAAAATAATTTTTATTTTGTCAACAGAAACGATATGTTTTTTGAACGAACACTGAGCTTGTAATTGTTATGGTCTTGTTAAATTAATTGTTACGGCTTCAAGTCCAAATTTTAAAATCCCATGGAGAGTCCAAAATTGTTTATGGGCCTCGTACTCGATAAGAATTCTTGATAGTTCTCAGCCTAACACATTTGTTGCCCGGAAACGCCCAAAATATATTTGTTTACACAAAAGGGGAACTAAAATACATATACATATAAGAAAAATAGGATGTATCAATTTTTATAAGATAATATATTTATACATGTCAACAATTCAATGAAATGCATAAGAAATAATGTAATCAGCTATACTTGTCTAAGAATCTCTCATTTTATGAAAGTAATTTGGTATCCTTTGCTTTTTAAAAGGAGTTATGCTAGAATCAATTTGAATTCATGGTAGAGGTTATTCGTAACAACAGATGTTTATATTTTAAACTTTATAGTACAAATAGAATCATAATTTTGAAATACTTATTAAATCAAACAAATATGTTATTACATATACAATTAGAAGTAAATTCCAGACCACGATAACCCAATTCTTTTAAAATAAGTTATGACATGTTCCTTAAAAGGCAAGACTCAAACGACTGTGGTGAGCATCAAATGCCCTATGACGTGTTTAAATGCAGCTAATTACCAAATTTTTAGCAGTGCTACTATCAAATTATAGATTGGCGAATTCCCTGCCACTCGTTGTGCTATTAATGAGATGACGTTTACGTCAAGCAAGTAAGCTACCTGCATCCTGAGAGCCAACCTGTCAAGTTATTGCTTTGCACGATTTATTTCAATATATATTCTTTACGTTACATTATTCTTATTGTGCTGGTTTCTTACCATTTAAATATTTCCAATAATATAAAGCAATATTGCACTTCCACCATGTGTATGCGTCTCCTTTTCTTTCTTTCTATGCTTGTTAATCAATAAGACCCACAAGGTGTTTTCATATTCTTTAAGTAAAAGTAATTTATGTTCTAGTGTCAATCCAATCTTGACTAAAAGATCTGTCCAGTAGATTTTGAACACCTAAACTCTCAAGCTTAATATAATAATTAAGTCTTGTACCAAAAAATATATATGTAGAGGGAAAGAAAATAGAAGGCAGGAGCACATGGTGGAGGAAAAGTTGCTTCATATTATGTTGTTGGCTATATTTAATGGATGCAAATTAGCACAACCAGAAGAATAAAAGTAAGAGTCCTAAACTGTTTACGTGTGAAAGGAATAATAGAGATGTGCACTTGCATGAGGATGGAATGGCTCGTTAAGAATTTTTTCCCCTAATTGAAAACAATATAGTGACGATAATTTCAACACTATAGGTTAAGACTACAGTAACATGTTTAGGATCACAAGTCATTATTAAGATTTTTTTTTTTCAAAAAGAAAATTTGAAAAGGGCATTTGCACCCTTACACACACCCACACCCACACAACACACACACACACACACAGAGAAAGTAATACCTTATCTAGATACGTTTATTGAATCAATCGACTTTCATTTCTTTTCAAAATCAATCGGACAGAAGCACAGAGGTAGTAAATGCTTGAATGAAGAGATGAGAAAATTATAATATACATACATTACAGGGGCCATGTCACCTTCATCTTGATAACAAATCATGCGGGATAGGCAAATTGCTCCTTGATACGGAGTTTAATCTATTATTTAATGCTCTAAAAAAAAACCAGTGAGAGACTGATAATAGTATGTATTAGGAAATAGGAATTACATTTTATTTTAGTATTAGTATTGAAGGATGAAAATAATACTTGTATTAAAATTGGTTTACTATTATCATGCTGTATCTCAATTACATTAGAGTATACCCTAAGATTCTGACAACTACAACATATACAGTGACCATTGTTGACAGAGTCGAATCTTTGAACAAACAATAGTAAATATTTCTAAGGGAACATCGCCCTTGTCACCTTAAAACAGGCAGAAAACACAAAACTGGGAGCTGAGTGATAATATCATATTTGAAAGCCAACCACTTGCTTCCACCTGGTCGTGCTAATAAAGTTAGGCCCCTACTTGCGAAAGGTTTTATATGTTATTTGGTTGGACCTGAATTAAAGTACACCAGCAAATGGAGGAGACAATAATATCATGATCATGATTCATGAGTGTCTTATATTTCATGGTCGTGAATCATGAGGGTCTTCGAATCGAGGGCTTCGAAAGAAGGGCTAATTTTTTAATTGTTTAAACAACGGAACCTTTTATTAATTTGTTGTCGAAGGGAGCATTTTCCTGGCCATATGCGCGCATAATTTGCGTTTTCCAGGACCTGGATCAATTAACTTTCATGTTTGTGTTCACATTAAAAAAAAAACTTTCATGTTTGAGTTCACGTACTCGGGTTCGCCGGTCTATATGGTTTTAGTGAAAAGGTTCCTTTCAAGTGAGCTGGTTTTGAAGTAAAAAATAAAAGATATTTATATATTTTAAATTATTTAATGAGTTATAATTGTGATTTTATTTATTTAAGAGTACATGCTCCTTGCCTTTTTTTTAACTTAGAAACAAATGTACCTTAAAGAAGTTTTGTTTATAGTGTCACAATTGCATAAAATTGTTAAATATGAAAGATAATTTGGCTTTAGAGGTAAAATAAATAAGTTTTAATTATTGGTAAAAAAAAATCAATAATTATCTATTAATTCTTTTAGTTTATTTAATAGTTTTGAGTCTATATATATGTTTTTTTTTTCAAATATTTTATTATTTACTTAACTTGTTAGTATCGGATATTGGTATAAATTTTGATAATTATCTTATATTTTATATTTGTATAATTTTATAAAAATATTAATAATTAATTTAATTTAATAAACTTAAAAATTATATTTTATATTTTATAAAAATTTCAATAAAAAAATTAATTGAACTAATCCAAACTAATTTAAATCAATTTGGTTTAATTTAATTTTTAAAATTAAACTAAACTAAATTGAATTTGAACACCTTATACTTATATTTATTTCATCTAATTCTCAAATCAAATAAAGACATAGATAAATATTTTTCTCAAGATAAGTAACAAGTTAAAAGTGGATTGTCCCATAGCTCAAATTCGCTCTGTTCTATCTTGGACGAATCTAAGTTTCGAAACTCTTAACCTCTTCGCTGCTTAAAGCTTGAGGCTCAGAGACAATGGACCGTCTTATAATTGAGATTCACTCCTTTCTAACCTTAAAACAATATGAGCTTTGGTACTTTTAACCTCTTTGCTCTTAGAATTAGAGATTGGGGGTTTGTACATCATTCCATAGCTCGGATCCATCTGCTCTACCCACAACTCCGATACCTTCCCTCTACCTATAGCTCTCAGGTACCTATAAATAGAGTATCTCGGCTCCACTTATAGCTCGGAGATCGCATCTCCACCTATAACTTAGAGCCTATTTTGCCTACAGATCCTCTTACGACCCACGCACAACATGGAGGTTATCACTGGGACTTGAGTCAAAGATTTCTCATTCAATCTCATCCCTGATGCTATAAGCCTCTACTTGGCATTAATGGGCCTCCATCCTATTACCCTTAAAACAATGGCACAAGACATATGTACACTTTTTAGCCTATACACTACTTATATCATCCCTCACCAAAGACCCACATCTTTTAATCCGCCAGAGGTACACCTCGGTCCCTTAGAAGAAGTCCCCTTAAAGCGTGTTTACGAATTTAATTTTGTGGGAAATGAAAGAAGTTTGAAAAGTAATAGTAAATTTATTTTATTTTTTAAACTTCTTTTCTTTCCTTTTTTTTTTTAAATTAAAACTCATAAATACATCCTTAAACAATTTATCACTATTGCATGGCACCCATCATTTGAGCAGAGATTGGAACCAAAAAAAAAGAAAAAAAGCATGCATTCATCTTGAGAAAAACATCTATATATACATTCTTGGCTAATTAAAAAGTTTATAAAATAGATAAATGAGCGGAGACTTCATGCAAGATTTTTGTTAGATAAATGAGTGGAGATGAAAAGCTCAAGCGTTTCTTGGTTTTTACCCTAAAGATAAATACAAGTTACTTGCTACACAATTAACTGCAAGAAATTGCGGTCTATTTGACTAGTATAACTCCAATGTTTTCCTCTATTTCCCTGTCAGATGAAGCAAGAAATCCAAAGGAATTGAACTACGTTGGTGGCGGAGATGGTGATATTGAAAAGGAGGCATGACGTGGGGTGAGTTCTAGAAGGATATGGACTTCTTCAACTTCCTCGAACCCCGTATCCCCTTATCAACACTCAACACCTATCATTGCTAACGTCGTGCAACGGATAACTCATAACTGTTCACCGAACCTATTCAGCAACTACTTTAAATTATTTGTATTTTTTCCCTCTAACTTTTTTCCCAACACAAGGTCTACCTCGCGGCAATTAATCTTGGAGGGAGGGTCGTGAGACCGCGAGGACATGAAACAAATTAAAGACAAAATAATATAATAAACAGAAAAGAAAAAACTGATATTTGATTATGTGGTTCCCATCTCTGCCTTTAAAGGGCACCGGTCCATTTTAACGTGTCACGATACAGTTGGTTATATAGCAGTTAGTTCATACACATTAATGTAATAACCACTTCTATATTTTCAGTTTTTTTGTTAAAAAAATTCCTAATAGCCCTTAAGATTTTGTAATAAGAGAAATAAATATATACATTTGACAGAAATAAATGTAATTTTTAATATTAATTATGCATTTTTTTTCACTGTCCACCTTGCTATTGTCGTAACATGAAAAATGAAAATGATGTATAGAAATTTTTATTCTATCTGTATTTATGAAATTAGAATATATTATTTTAAAAGTAACTTAACGTTTATTTTCTTTTGAAAAATTACACATGTTATTTTTAATATTTTCTAAATTTTATATTTAAATTCTTGTAAATTAATTATGTATATTTTATAATTTAAATAATATTTTTATTTCAATTTGTACTTTAAATTCTTCCTAAATTAATTATTTATATTTTTATAAATTTAAATAATTTTCTTAAACGTTATTCTCTCTTGAGTTATATCTTTCAATTGTTTTTAATTTCTATTTTAATTTTAAAATACTTGCGCTGAGATACTTGCTAGTTTTTGCTTAAAATATAAAGGTGCAAGATGCATAAAGGCTTTTTTTTTAATTAAAATATAATTTTAAGTCTTATACATGTTATTAATTTTGAATTTAGTCCCTACATAAAAATAATTTCTAAATTAATTCTTATGCATATAATTATTTATAAAGAAATTCCTCCTGTCAACTGAAATTATAATTCTGTAAATTTTATATGATTAATAGAGTATAATTTAGCCTTAGTATGTGTTATATTGTTTAACATATATTTACTACATAATAGTTAATTAAGTAAGTGAAATAGTCAGATTATACTCAGTTAATCATATAAAATTCATGAAATTATAATTTCTATTGATAGTAAAGACTTATTTACAAATAATTATATTTGTAGGACTGATTTAAAAACCTTTTTTATGTAGAGACTAAATTTGGAATCGATGACACCTATAGCGATTAAAATTATATTTGAACTTTTCTTTAATCTGAGTAAGAGACCTTATTATATGTATTAATTCGATGTTTCGCGAGCAAATAATGATATTAATAAAATAACACCGGCAAGTAGTATGAATTTAGTGAAAGATCGCAGAAGGTTCGGACTTTGGAATTTATGACCTCTTGTATGTGGTGAGTGGCCGAGTGGGAACGACGTTTTATTTCAATGAATGAATACTCATTCATTTTTCTTTTTTAAAGAAAGATGTGGATCCTTTAAGTAATTAATAAATTGATAAAAGAATGACTTAATTTGAAATGGAGTTTATATTGAAATTACACGATAATGATATCGAAACAAAAGTGTGAGTTAGATGCATGTGGATAAGAATATTCTGGTTCCCATTTAGTCTACGTACGAGGTTCATGGGGAGTGAGAGTACATGTGGAAAGAAGTATTCTAACTTACTAGTCCATGGCTATGAGAGCAATTGAAAAATAAGTACATCTCTTTGTTTAAAGCCGTGCTTTTCAGAAATGACGGAAAAGTTTATTTATATATTTGAAATATAGTTTTTTTTTATTATTCGTTTGGAGTATTGACATTATATATGCTTTTATTTCAGTTATATTTTTATTATATTGACATTTGATTGGGCTTTTTACCCTTCAAGTCTTAAAAGTTGATTGAATCATCTTTATATTTCTTCTCGAAAGAGTGATTGAATTGGACGTTATGCCATTGATTGAATTTCAATAAGCTCATAGATGTGCTCGTTGGGATAGGTCAGAATGGATCAAATGCCTTTTCTTGAATTTTATATTTTTTAAATTTCTATACTTTTCTAGTTTAGAATATAATAAAATAGAAATCATATTAGAAATTACAATTATAACATAATAATAAAAATTAAATATAATAATACTTATTATAATTATTTAATATTTAATACAAAATAATTTAAAATAAAAATATTCAATGTAATGATCAAATATAATCAAAATAATAATAGAATAATTAAATAAAAAGGATAATAACAGAATTAAAAATTCTAATAGATGTTAAAATAAAAATATTTAAAATATCAAATAATATAAATATTTCTGAAAGTATTTGGAAATGTAATCATAATATTAAAAATATAATTATAATATTAATATTATTTCATTTTCAAATTTGAATTCATTTGTTTTCTCAATTCCATTATTTTTGAACACTAATTATGAATTGTCAACATAAAAAAAGCATACACATTTTCATTGATTCTTTTATACTGCATTATTTATTGCCGTTTCTCTCTTAGTACTTTAGGTAAAGGCTAACTAATGATACTTGAAATATTAGTAGATATTAATATAAAATTTAATTACGCTAACTCTTCATTCTAGTTAAATTTTATTTTTATTATAAATAATTTCTCAAATAAAAACTCATGGATACTTATCCATTTCATTTCTTGACTATTAAATCATATATAAATAGTCAAAATTTTAATTTATTTAGATGTCAAATAATCACTTTAAAAAATTATATAATTTTATATATCATTTATATAAAATTTAATAATTAATATATATTTTTAATTTTTTTATTTGAATAGTCAATATATTTAATCACTTCTCTCATTTGATCATCTCCTATATAGAGGACATACCAAGTGAAAGAAGTAATTTATTATAATAATAAGAGGAATAAATCTTAACCTAATAATTATATATAAATGGTTAAAATTAAAAATTATATAATTAATTAAAATATCATATAATTTTATATTAATGATTAAAATTTACTATTTTAACTCTGGAGCCAAAGTTATTTTAAAATAATATTGTACTTTAAAAATCTCGAGCTAGTTAAACCTACCTGCATTATAGTGATTGACGTAAAAGTTAGTATGAAAATCTCTTATCGTATAACTAAAAATCAACACTAAGGGACACTTTAATAATTAAGACCATGGATTTAAACCAAATCTGTGTTCTTATGAGCATGTCTACCATGTTTATAACATGACTTAAATATATTTTTAGCCTATATATATTTTAAAAATTACTATAGCATAATTGAGATTTAATAAAATTTGAAAAAGTGTTACTAGATTATAAAAAAGTGTTATTAAAATTTTTTAGTAATATAGTTTATATACAATACTTGTAAAAATATTACAAAGGAGTTTTAACAACACATTTTATATTTTTAGCAATATTTTTTAAATTTTATAATTTGAATAAATGTTAGTAAAAACTAAATATGTAGTAGCAAATTTTTCATGTAATTTTAGGGTGTATTTATTTAGGATTATTTTGATAAAAAATTATTTTTTCATTAAAAAATCAATTTTCATATGTTTGGATATTTTTTAAAAATAATCAGATTCTCAAAAAAATCTATTGTAGAAACTGAAAAAAAAATAATTTTTAAAAAATTTTAATTTTTAAATTTTTTAACTATATATAAAATTTAAACTTTAAAATTACTTTTAAAAAAATTAAAATAAATGCGCCTTAGTTGTTTGTGTTTTAAACGTTGCCACAATCGACTCTGTTGATGCTAGCTTGCTTGTGTGAAGTGATAATGTGGCAAACAACAATGAAGACACGTGGCCATAGTGATGAGGGATCAGTGTTTTCACATCACCACTTAAAGTTAAAAAAATGAGGGATTATGACTATATAAAATTTTTTTGAGGGATTAAAATCGAAAATTCCAAATTTTAAAGGAGCAAAAATATATTTAAGTATTATAATATTCATGTTATTAAGAAATGTTATACAAAGTATATTGAAGAAGAAATATTCAATAATTTATGCTAAATATTTTAATTATAGTTATATGAGTAAAATAAATAAATAATTAGATTTAATATATTAAATATTTTAATTTTATTTTTATATCTTTTAGTTGATCAATGTTCTAAGAATATTTATTAGTAAATTTTCTAAAGAAAAATACTAAACAGTTAGAATTTTATTGGCAGAATTTCTGCCAAAACAATGTAACATTCTTTCCACCCTTTGCGTACATATATGGTCTTCACTTTCGTGGTTTATCCAACTAACCTCATTGAATTTTGGAAAAATTCTTGTATCATCCTTAAGGAAGAAATAAGGAAGAGTTTTCTTCCTCAAGGTGGGTCTTACACCCTTATTAATGTGTTTGGATTTCTATTTGTAATCTCAGATTATGGTTTGAGCTAAAGTTATAAGAGAAAAGAATGCACACTATAATGATTATGGGAGTTACAAAAATAATGAGACCCTTGAGAAGTACATGGTAATGATTTTATGGAGAAAGTTTCTAGGAGAAGGAAATAATTTTTCTTAATTTTGACAAATACTTGACAATAATTCTGCAAATAATTTTTGCCATGTAACATTATTTTTATTGGAAAAAAAATATTTTACCCCTAAACTACGGATCATATACACTTTATTGCTAACATTTTGAAAATGTGTAAATCAATCCTTAAAATCATATAAATTGACCTTTCTATAAACTTTTCCATATATTATTAATGAAAATAGTATATGTTTAAGAAAGTTTAGATATTGAGTTACATGTTATTTTTTAGTTTAGTAACTAAAATGCATGTAACTTAAAATTCAGAGAATATAATGTACTAATTTTCTATTAATAATGAATAAAAACTTAATAGAAAAACTAAAATATATGTTCATAAAAGTTTAGGAATCAATCTACATATACATGATCGATAGTTTGGAAGGTAAAGTTTATTTTGTCCTTTTGTTTTTTGGGTACAAGCAATACTCTTTTCTATAAAGACAATACACTAGCACGGGACATGCTTAGACCATGGATTTGAACCAAAACTGTGTCTTCATTTCAGCATGTCTAGAGTTCATAATATTCGCCTTCATTGTTTTCTCGTTTATTTAATATTATGTAGAAGAACCGCGCAACGCGAATAATGCAGTGTGTTACGCTTCGTTTAGCATCATTCTGTGATAAACAACAAAAATTAATCACGCTAATCCCATCTGCTAGCTTTTCACCAACCTTTCGTTGCAAGTTGGCAAAGATTATTGTGGACTTCAGATGTAGCTAGCGTCCAGCGAAAGAAATATATAAAATTTTCAATCTTCTTAGCGTAATCGTATTAATTACTGAAAGAAATGCACATGATATCTTATAGAGGGGGGAACTCCAAAATCTTTTGCAATTTGTCTAGCCAATGACGACAATGTGTGTTTTTAATTATTTTTCTTGACAAAAATGTAAAAGACTGTAAATTGATGTTTTGACTGTTTTTAACTAGGTTGTTCATAGTCTAATATGGTTGCATAATATCATTACAAACCCTAGTTTCGTATTCATATATGTATACACACAAACACTTGTTTCTCCCTTACCCACACTATTGAACGTTGGTTGTGAGTTAACATCTTGTCATGATATGGCTCTAATAGGGTTATAATCTGATCAGACTCTTAAGACTTGGTAATAAGTTTTTTTTTTGGTCCAAGACTTGGTAATAAGTTTAAGTTGAAAGAGTTACACATTGCGATTATTAATTAGTTATAATTTTTTATCCAGTAACACACGTTTCATCCAACATTATATAACTATAGAAACAACTATCTTCCGTTTAAGTGAGTTGGCATCTAGATCAATATAAATATAAAACTGACAATTGTCAACGAATATTATGAAGAATTAAAATTGCAACCTTCGGGGACATTTGTTTCAAGATTTAAAATTGCATTAAGAGGAATTACATTCTTGGGAATATTATGTCAACGAATGTTATTTTTAAGTACTTTAAAATACTTATTTGTTCAGCATTTAAAATTCCTAGAAATATATTGTGAGACTCTTAGGAATAAATTAAAATTTGTTTGATTTATAATGCATATTTCTAGAAATATATGTGATAATTCTTGAAATATCTCTAATATATTTATTTTTTTTATAATTGGGAAAAATAAGATAATTGAGGGGTATTTTAATATTTTTATAATAATTTTTATTCCAATGAAATGGGAATGTTTTATTCCCAACCCATATAATAGAAATAAAATACTAATCTAAACATGGGAATGTAACTTTTTTGGCAATGGTGAATATTCAGAATATTTTTTCAAAATTTGAAATAAACATTGAAATATACCATTTTCAAGTGATGATTCCCGAAAATAATTTTACATACCTTAAAACAAATGCCCCTTTATAATTTTTCATGTAACAAGCTGCTAAAAATGGTTTAATGGTGAGAAATTTGGATAGTATACATGAGGCTGGAAGTTCAAACTTCATTACCATTCATGTATAAAAAAAATAACTTCTCATGTAGCTTCACTAAATTAAAAAACCCCTATTTAGATTATAGCTTTTCATTTTTTCTTTACCTTCTCACATATTGACATGTTTTTACCTACTTTTTAATATTTTAACAATTTTAAAATATCTGAACATAGATTCACCCCTTTTTTTTTCCTGCTTGTGCACCCTGGAGTGCAATGATTTGTAAAAGTTGAGATATGTGCTTCAACCTTATTGTTAATCAGTGTGCTGTGTGTCTGTATCTGTGTGTGAGAGTTAAGAACACAACATTATTTTTTAGATTAAGATAATGAGTTCATGACCTTGTACCTAAAGTTAAGATTAAAGGTTCAAATTTAAAAATGGATAATTATTTATTTTAAATTGATTTTAGTTTCTGCCATTTGCGCTTGATGAAAGTGTTTCATTTACATTAAAACGGACTTTGTGTTCTATGGGGTCCCTCTATTAGCTTTAAAAGTTGAAGCGTATATCGTATGCTTCATGCTGCACTCATTTTGTAGCGTCTCAAGCAATAAGATCACCCCATGTATGTTTAGTGTTTACGCACTTCATTAATGATTTTTTTTTTTTAGTAAGTATTTCATTTTCTTCACGGTCACTGTAAGATTACTATTATTAATTCTTGTTATAATTATTATTCCCTCAATTTTTAAAATCTATAGTTTTTGAATTGTTATTATTAATTATATCAAGGCAACTTAGTTTTTTAAAAGTATTCTCTATGCTTATTTTTAAGTATCTTTTTACTTTTGAAAAAAAAAAAACTTTGTCACAATAATATTTAGGAAGTAGTAATTAATTTTTTTTCAATTTTACTATTATTTTCATTACCCCAATTAAATCTGACAGATATAATTAAGGGGAAGAGAGAAAGGATAATTTAGTTAAGTCATATTCTCTATAGTTGAACATATTTAATGATATCTTTAATTTTTGTGCAAAAAAATTAGGAAAATAATATTTAGTACTAATTGATTTCATGCAGCCTTGTTACATTGTTTTTTTTTTTTTTTAACAAAGGCAGGGAAAGAGGGAATGGGACTTAAATATGAGATATTACAGATTTAATGAGATATGTAAAAGATAACTATTAGGATGTGGACTCAATTGCAGTTTCGTTACATTGTTATTTGTATTGAATAGCAATGCTGTATAAACTAATAGATAGATAGAGTAGTAATTAAGCTTTATAGTTGTTCGAGAAATTATTACATAGGTATAGAGTACTAAAATGGATTGTGTTCTGTCAAATGATAGAGTGATATTTCAGCTTCAGTTAGTATGTGATCAACCCTATACTTTTATCTAAAATATCACTTTATTATTGATTAGAGCACAATCCACTTAAGCCTTGTTTGATAATGCTCTTTGAAGAAGTACTATTACTTATAAAATGTATAAACCAATTAATTTTTCCATTTGGTAAACAAAAAAGACGGAGTACTTTTACTTTTGACTTTTAAAATCAACGGTAGCTCTTGAGAGCCTCATGGAGTGCTTTTTAGAGATAGTTTATGCTCTTTAAAATTTAAAAGATTAATATAACTTTAAATTTTAATAAAAATCTAATTTTATCATTTTGTTGATTAAGAGAAAGTAGAAATTACTTTCTTTTGTACTTATGTTCATTATAGTCATTTTAGATTTTAAGATAAAATTTACCAAATATTACTCTTGTAGCCTTTACTTATATTGAGAGAAACTTTATATTATTTCACCAAACAGTATTACTATAGCTTTCTAAGAGCAACGTTTAGAGAACTCAGAAAACTAAGCATTTCTGAAAAACCTATAATGTTACCAAACCAATACTATACCAATATGGCTATCAGTTATTGGAACACAAAATTAGAATAACACCATGTTGCTTTGTGTTCCTTTTGTAAAATGCTCTTCATTTTGTTGAAAATTTGTACTTATTCTTTTGAATCTATATACATGTAGAACTCTTTTATGTTCTCTTTTTTCTACTGTGATATAAAAGAATTTGCACTTAAGAAGAAAATGCACTAATCTTACCATCTTTTAACCCATTATGACCTAACTAACAACAAAGTGATTATATTTAGCCAACCCAAATTTTTCACTCTAAATTTGCCATTGTTTTCAAGAAATGTGTTTCTGTGTTTTTTCATATGCGAGATTAATATTTATTTGAATATATAATCACATGTATTTAATGAGATTTAAGCCTTACATTGTTAATAAAATTACCCGCGTGAAAATTAAATTGTCATCTAAGCCACACTTTTTGATTTGTTATATATATATATTTTTCAATAGATCAAAAAGCGCTCAAACTCTCCACAGGGAGAGGAGCAAACAAAGCAAGAACCTAAATTACAAAGCAAGGACAGATAAAGAAAGGCAAAAAACACAATCCAAAACACACAATCGCAACCAACAAAGGAACACCCAGGGAAGCACCCAAAAAGCAGACAAACCAGGACAAATCCCACCAAGAAACCAAAAAAGGATTCTGCACAACCAACAACAAACCAGCATCAATCCTTAATACGACCTTTGTTCTTCTTAGGGCGACCCCCTTTTTCTTAGTAGAATAAAATCTTGACATTCTTAAACTTTAGCTAACGTCACAATCATGGCCTTTTCATTACTAATGTGCAATCCCAAAGCATGTCCAAGATCCCAAGTATCCCGCGCTTCCATGAGGTATTCTTCACACAACACCACAACTCCATTATCCTCTCTTTGCAAAGTTGATAATGATTCAAATAAAGGGGTTTGGGGAACTTTTTCTACTTGAAAAGCAGCAAAGAGCTTGCTCAAAACTCTGATAAGTTTCATTCCCCTCCTCCAAAGAATTCTCACGCACAAAATTTACCATTTATGTGCACTACATTTGATCCTAGTCAGAAGGTCCAACCACACCAATAAAATCTTCAAATCCAAGAGGATAATCTAGGCCACTGCATGCTAGCTCCCCATAGCCCATTTCCTTCGATCTAGTGTTTAAAACGAGAGGGGTTGCACTTGAAGACCAAGCCCAAGAGAGCGCAATGCTTCCTTAATACAACTTGGACCTACCACTAGACAACACGAAATGAAACTTTCCAGGGGCAAAGAAGATTCGAACTGGCCAATGAGGGAGCTAGGAAAGTCTTGGTCCTTGTGCAGCATAGAAAAAAGCAGATCCTCTTCCAAGAATGCCCTTGGCATCTCATCCTTTCCTTCCACTCATGGTACCTCTTCCTTCTTGCTGCAATCCAATGAAATAGCCATGTTCTCTTCAACTCTTAGAACAATGTTTATCACCTCATCAACCATGACACCAAACTTCTGTTTGACCTCCTCCAAAATGGTTGGGTTGAAAATTTCTTCAACTAGTCTCCAAACCATCTCCATAATGTACATCTTATCAAACTTCAAACTATTCTTATCAACACTAGAATCCACCAATTTCCTAGGGCTTTTCATCGCCCTATCATCTATGTTTAGATGATGAGGCAAACCTTCCACCACATTTTTGAAACTCCTCCCGTCAGTTGTAGCTTTCCTAGATTTCTCTTTTGTCACCACTACTTCATCAACCTTATTGGCTTCCTGCAGAACGAGATCATTACAAGGCCTGCCTTTCTTGTCATATTTAGCAAAAGAAACATTTAGGCTCTTCTCTCTTATCTTAACACCATTCAGATTCTTAATTGTATTTCTAGCTTTCTCCAAACTCTTAAAATGAACAAAACCAAACTGATATTCATTTTTTCTTCTTCTCTTATGTGAGATATAAACATTAATAGCTTCCTCTTCCCCCCTAAAAATTTGAAGTAACCAATCCCAAGTCATCTCTACTGGGAGTCCATCAATGAAAAGAGAAAAAGCCTCCCTATTTTCTCTCCTTTCTCGACTGTCAATTTTAAAACTCATCTCCTTTTTCCACACATATGATCGTTGCACACTCATTTCCCTTCACTCTAAGACATAACATCTATGAACATGCCTAGTTTTTTTGCTTTTTTTATTTTTATTTTGTTTTGTTATGTTTGTGTGTAATCTTAAAATATATCATGTCATATCAAAGTTACAATAATTTAAAAAAAAAATTGGCTTCTTGGTGTCACTTTTTTCTTTATTGTTCCTTCTTATGTTTCTGAGATTTTGTTCTCTGATGCTTATGGGGTTTCTTCCCCAGATTGATGTAATTTTCTTGTTTTGGGCCAGATATTTCGCCGAAGAAAAGTTACAATAATCAACGACACATAATGTAAATGATTATACATTTGCATCTCATCAAGTATAAAAAAGATTTGGCTTACAAATCATTTAGCTTTATTATTAACAATAAATTTGAACTTAAGTCTTATAGCTAAATTCCTTTATAAATTAAACTAATCCCTTTTGTTTCAGAAGCTCATTTCTATACTGTATTCCTCTAGAATTAAATAAAAATGTGTAGTTAACATGAATCCTTTATCCATTTGTTGCCCACATATGCTTGATTAAATCTATTTTCATTGAAATATTGTAATGTTTAGAATCTTAAATACAAATTATGAACCTTCAGATTACAATTATCCGTAATTTTGATCATAAAAATTACTAAACTTATTAGTGTTAAACATAGACATATATATGGATTAACAAGAGTTGATAATAATAATAATAATAAACAAGCTACACTATAAGGAAATAACTAAAGTTTAAATTCTTAAAAAAATATTGATAGAACTTAATTTCACAACAGTACTAAAAAAATTACTCTAATAATAAGTTTATATTTTGGCTGCCGAATAATTATATGAACGATGGCGTACCAGAAAATTATTATAAGAATGAGCCGAGTTAAGGTTTACTAATATTACTTAACTATTTTGCTCCGCAAAACACTACTAATCCCAAAGTGTTAGAGGATCACGTTGAGAAAGGTAATCTATTTTTCAGCTGCAAGTTTCAAGCTATTAAAAAAAGTGTTTGATAGGCGTATCAACTAAAATTGACTTAGCTAATGTCAGTTCATCAAAAGGATATTTGTGAGAAACTTAAGGCTAATAAAATGGATTGTAAATTATAAAGGTTAAAGGCAAATGAAAGATTGTAAATGAAATGTGATAAAGAAGTTACATAAAATGCACAAAAGTAAAGGCAAGGAATGTGAAAAAATAGAAAAATAAAAGCTTAAATGCAAAGGTTAGATAATAGAGTGTAAAAAATGTAAAGATAAATATAAAATAGACTTATGTTTGATTGATGTGTTGGATGTGTCTCTTTCATAGTTATACAACACTAAATCACATTTGTTGTGCACATGTTAAGCTTAATGGCCAATATCATTTCAACTCTTTCCCTTTCTTTCTAAATTAAAAACTATCTTCCTCAATCGTTCTTATTTTCTAGGAAGTGATTGTGAACTTGATCAAATCCTCAGTTATTGCAACATATTTTTCCCTTAATCAATACCCAAAATTGGCTCGTGGATTGTAGATCACCATAAGGCCCAATGCCCAATAGGAGGACGATTCCATTCTATGATAGTTAAAATCATTATAGTAGCTAAGGCTCGGGGCTTAGTAATTAAAATATGTAGAGCCTCGATGAGTTGCATCGGGTTTGATACTTGAACCCACCCATCCCCCTCCCCTAATCCCAACCCCCCTCCCCAACTCCAAAAAAATAGTTAAAATCATTATTCGGCTATTAGCTATCGGCTATCGACTATCAACTATTAGTTGTCAAGCTTGAAAGTTTGTAAACAAAGGTTTCTATGGGTGGCTATATTTATTTTCATCTTTATAAAAATTCATATTAATATAAAATTGTTTAATATATATTTTTATATACATCAAAATTAACATAATATATATGTTTACAATATATAAGAATACGAGTTATTTGATTACATTCTCAATTATATTTAGTTTTTATAAAATTTGGCACTAATAATTTTCATTATATATAGATAAGGAAAAAATCGAGATCAAGTTTCTTATATCCATTACATTTAATTTTCAAGTCAAAAAATGACAAGTGGATATTTTCTTAAGAAAAGGTATACTTTCAACTTTTAATTAAGTTACCTATTCTAAGAAAAATACCCACTTAGCTTGTCATTCTTTAATTTGAGAATTATTTGAAATAGATATAAAGAATTTAATACAAATCCCATCCATATAGGTAATTGCAACTCAACAGTTAAATCAATAAAAAATGTATTTTATAGAAAATTATTAAATCATGTAATTATACTTAAAATTATACCAATAACTTGTTTTTGACCCACATATATAGGGTGTATTAAGTGAGGGGTGTTTTTATATAAAAGGTGAGAGAAGTAAATTTTGGCAATTTACTTATACATAAATAATTAATATTAAAAATTATTTAAATATCATATGATTATTTAAAAATATCACATAATTTTATATTTTAATTTTGATAATTTATATAAAATATAATTGTTAAAATTTATTTTTCTCATTTTTATAATTAACAACTCTTCTCACTTAATTCTCTCCGTATATATTAGCATCGAGATATATATACGCTTTAGATATTTGAACTAATGACCATTATTATTATGGCTGGAATTCATTGTTAATTAGAAAAAGGTTGCCATCCGAGATTAGGTAAGACTAAATCAAACCTAGTTCACATTAAATCGTGCCCAAAACAAAGCGCACTACTTTTCTTGAGTGAAAAAAAAAAAAATGATACATTGATAAAGCTAAAAAAATCTATAATACATGTTCATATATTTAGACACATAAGCATATAAAAGGTACCTTCTATAACTTTAATATCTGTTTCTTATATCTAAGACTAATTAGTTGCTGTACAAGTTAAGTTGTTTTTATTTTTTAAATAAAGGATTTGTGCGACTGATTAATAAAATAAAAAAAGTTCAAAACAAGAATTTTTCTTGATTGACTAGAAATTAAAAAATATTAAAAAAAGCTAAGAAAAGAATATGGTAGGATTCATGAATCTGTTTTCAGCAAACAATTTTTCATATAAGTGATGCTAAGGTACTTTATAACGAGAGTACACCTAAAAAATTTATACTCTTAATTGCGCAAATTAAGATAATAAGTTCGTTTATTTCAGTTTTTAAAGAAAAAATAATTTTTAATTAAAAAAATATAAAAATTAAACGATTAATAATTTAATAAAGTTTTAAGTTTCAAATAAATTATCTTAATACATGTTGTAATTAAAAATAA
The DNA here is from genome assembly GCA_031439585.1 of Pterocarpus macrocarpus. Classification (NCBI taxonomy): domain Eukaryota; kingdom Viridiplantae; phylum Streptophyta; class Magnoliopsida; order Fabales; family Fabaceae; genus Pterocarpus; species Pterocarpus macrocarpus. Next base: position 20,416,941 of record CM062520.1, read on the forward strand.
TAAATTTTAAAAATTTATAACAGTTTAGATTCTAATAATATTTTTTTTTTCAAAAGTTAACGCCCTCAATGAGTTATATATTAAAAGAAAATTTTCGACTCAAGTATATTATTATCTTGAGTGAAAAGTTGATTGAGAGTACAAAATTACGGTACATAAAATTTTGAACTCAAATCTGATAAAGCTTTAATACAACTAAAAAGATAAATTATAATTAATTTTCAAAAATTGAAAGAGTTATTTTGGGATTTTTTTTGTTTTGATAAACTCTTTTGAAAAAAATGCTAGAGTTAAAATATTTATTAAAATTTATTTGTCAAAGATATAGCTTGTTTGTCTTGGCTTTTAAATAAATAAATAAGTTATGTCATCTCACTCAATTTAACCTTTACCCTTATTTTTATAAAAAAAATTATATTTTTTTAACTATATAATATTTTTCAATCGTCTTTTAGGGGTATTTTGGTTTAATTTTGGGAAAATTATTTTTTTAAAAAGTTACTTTTAAAATAAAATCTTTTAAAAGAATTATTTTTTTATTTTAAATATATCCAAAAAAATTTAAGAGAATAATTTTTATTTAAATAGAATAAAGTAAAATTACTCTTGATTATTAATGTGAAGTTAATAATAAGATTTTTTTCTCAAAATCTTTTCGTATAATAAAAAATAATTTCAATGATACCTCTATCAAAAGATGTTATAGAACTTCAAAAATAAATTTAAAAAAAAGATTTTTATATATTTAAATATATTAATTATTATATATTTTTATTTTTATACCAGTAAAAAACCTTTTAATCCTCCTAAAAATATTTCCAAACGGAGTAGGAATTTGGAAGTTTGTAAAGAGCAGGCACCCCTTATAATGTTAAAATAAAAAATTGATGTGTGGTGAATTTACATTTGCCGGCTCCAGCTAGAGTCTTTCGTCCAATGGCTTCCGCTGATTTTAGTGTTATTTTCTTTTTTTCAATTTTCTTTTACTGATCAGTCATGTGTTTTTAAAATAAGTGTACGATGATGTCCATAGAACAAAGATCTTTGGTCAAATTTTTGATATAATTCATATTGGACATATTTATTTACACATGATGTTTCTCCATCTTTGCTGGAAACAGGGAAAAAAAAAAAAAAGACCCGGTGTATCATGTTTGCTTGTCTCTCTTTGCCCTTCAACTTTGATCAAATAAATGATTAAAAAAAAAAAAATCATCGTGCAAGCTAGTGCCTTCCACCTAAGTTTGTATTAAATATTATGGAACAGAACATTTCCACTACCGAGCACACAAGAAATGAATGTGGAGGCATAAATCATAGAAGCAAAAATGAAAAAAATTTGAATGGATGAGATAAAAAGCTATGAATCCGTGAAAACAAGTCTTATATGTAAATAGTAGAATTGTACATCAAGATTGGTTTTTAAAAAACGTTTTCGGTTGTTTTTTCTATATTAAATTAATTACAAAAATATTATTTTATTTTTAATATTTTCTGTTTTTAGAACTTGGTTAAGAAAAGAAAAATAACAAAATTTTGATTTTAAGGGGCGTGCAGTATATAAGTGGATTGATTTTTCGCTCTTACAAAATACTATTCCTAGAAATATTATTTCAACAAATAACATTTTTGGATATGCCTTTCAAGCATATTTGATATGTAGACTGAAATATAAAAAATCTTGCAGAAAAACTTACTTAAATGAATACTCACAGGAATTACTTGTAAAGACGGTGGATACAATGACACTTTGATCCTTGTGAGAATGGGGCAGAGTCCCCATATGAGGTAGGGATGGGCAATTAGGTCCCCTCCTCACATAGACTCACTAAGTTCCATTTATGGGAATTTATTTAAATGCCCTTATACATACACACACATACAAATAGCCTAGTCCCTGAGATTGTGTTATGAATATATTTATATATACTTTCTTCATGTTTAATAGTGTTCTTTTTAATTGTTCTTTTTTTTCTAAGGTTTTTTAATTTTTTGCATAAACATGTAGATATTCACAAGAATTTGACCCCTCACGAAAAATGGGAAATAGGGACCCATGATAAGGATGAGGATGAGAATGGGGATGGGGGGCAAGTTTTTAAATAGGGGTGGGAGGTGGGGGGGCATGTCCCTTCTCTATAGATACCCATTGTTATCCCTCATATATTTAGGAATGAATAACTTTTGTGCTTAATTGACACTAATATTTCTAAAAATATTATATATTTTTTCAAAAATACCCGTGACTAGATGGGTTGGCGGCAATAGTGGTAGTTCAATGGCGGTGGTCTTGCGACGGCAACAATGACAGTGGCAACAATGGCCAACCATATGTCAAATGTGGGAATTTTACATTCCAATAGTCAAATTTTTAGGAATATAAAAATATTCCGTACACCACATGCCCCCATTTTTTTTTTCAAAGTCCTATACATTAATAATAAGATAGCATTTTTTAAATTAATATATGAAAATAAGAAATATTTTTTAAAATTGAACAGATCTATAGATATCATTTATACATACTGAAGATTAATTCAATTAATATTTTCTAAAATTGAACAGATCCACAGATATCATTTATACACATTGAAAATCAATTCAATTAACACCATTAAAGGTTAAGTTTAACCGAAGGGACTAATTAATTATATATAATGAATCACAATTTGAATTTTAGTTAGGAGAAATCTCACATTTAGTGCCTAACTCCACAAATGGCACATGGATATATATATATATATATATATATATATATATATATATATATATATATATATATATATATATATATAGAGAGAGAGAGAGAGAGAGAGAGAGAGAGAGAGAGAGAGAGAGAGAGAGAGAGAGAGAGAAATTTCCTATAAAATGTTTATCAATAAACTCTAACAGCATATTTGGATCTGCTTTTAGAGGGGTTAGAATTGATTTTGTTAATTTTTTATGATATTTGATTTTCAAAGATTAAAATTAATTTTTGCTTTTAGAATTAATTCGGGTAAAAATAATTTTTTTTACTTTATATCATAATCACTTTTAAAGAAACTACTAAATATAAATCACTTTATATTAAAATTAATTTTAACTAAACTAATTCCAATAAAATTAATTTTATCTCAAATCAATGCTATAAAAGCATAACTAAAACACTATGAGACTTTTTATCGACACCGTTTGATTTTATCAATTAAGCTACTTTTTTTTATCAAATGTTCCGGTTCAAATATAAAACAAAATTGAAATCACGGAAGCTTAGGCTTTGAAATAGCCTGTATGTTTTGCAGTGGAGATAAGATTTAGAGATATTATCTTGAAGTAAGTACGAAGTAGTAAGATATACTTTATTGACTTGTCTTTGATATGTTTTAGTTCATTAATATTAGGTGTTAGGACAGTAGTTATTGAAAATGTTATTTTGACATTTGTCCCGATCTTAATGACTTGGAAATTGATGTTATTTAGGTTAAGAGATTCTATTTGTCTATCTATATTTTTTTATTTAAACATATTTTTAGTTACTATAAATATAGGTGATTTGACTTTAAATTTTTTATTTTTTATCCATTTTTATGTGATATTTTTTTTGGTCTTATTATCTGAATTTTAGTCACTATAAATATTTTAAAATATATATTTAATTTTTATAAATAGTAAAAATTATATTTTTGCTCGGCTAAGCTTTTGGTCCTTGTTTTAAATTTTTTTTTATTTTTATATATATCACAACTTAACAGTGCTAACACATGACAAAGGCTAAAAATATCAAAAACTGAAAATAGATTTTGAAAAACTAAAATTAAAATAATCTATATTTATAAAAATTAAAAACATATTTAAACTTTTCTTTTTCAGTTGTTCCTAATTCTTCTAAAGCTCCGTCGTACTAAAAAAATATTGTTGTTCATAAGTTTATTTGTTAATCATTATATTTACTACGTCTTTTTGATTTAAATATATTTTTATAAGTATTATTACAGTGGTTTAAACATTGTTGTGATTGATTTTTAATAATTATTTTATTTAAACTTTAACCCTTCTTATATATGAATAATAATATTTTAGGTATATTTGACATCGATCGTCCCATCAAAGACATGACATGGGCCATCGAATTTAGAAATAACTTATAAGGGATATATGAGATCACTTATCAATAGGGTCATCATATTAGCAGCGAAAATTGAAATTGTATAGTTATGGAATACAAATTCATTCTTTGCCAATTATGCCAACCCTCATTAGCCCTTTAACCCTTCTTATTAAAGGATAATTTACTTATCATAACATTGGCACCATCTCTCTTATTTATAAATTTTTTATTTTTGTGAAATTTTACTTAGAAAATAATTATAGTTTCAACTTTATTAATGTATGTTATGCTTTTTCGATATTATAAGGAATATTATTGTGATATTGATTTATTATAGGGAATATTGCTACAATTAGTTTTTTTTTTTAAAGATATCTCTCCTGTCAAATATTGTTGTGATTAAGAGGTTATCTTATCAATTATCTTATTTGGGTTTTCAATTTTAGCCCTCTCCTCAAAATTATATCGTTATATTATTATAATTAATATTTGACATATATTATTCAAGTATATAAATTATCTAAACTTCCATGCCATGGTACGAACTACGACGCCCAACATGTACCTTGACTAACTAATATAATGAGAACGAAAAGCATAAATAATTTCAAGTTTTGCAGCTGTTAAATTAATTATTAATCTTCGAGGTGTCCCACTTCTTAAAGGGGCTTCAAACTCAAAATCCACAATCTCATTTTTTTGTGAGCAATTTTCTTTTTTTTTTCTTTGGCACGTGAAAATGAATAGCATGAATCAGCAACGGTTCAAAGGATATAAAATTAATTATGATGTTATGTTTATAATTTTTTTTTACTATATTTACCTAATTATATATTATTACATTAACTAAAAAAGTTTAACACATATTCACTATATTTTTTTAGATTTAATTTATATATATTAATAATATAAAATTATTATCTAATTATATTTTTTTAATTACATAATTTTTGAAATAATAAAAATGAGGATCATTTTTATATTATCAGTATATATAAATTAAATTTTATTTTTTTTATAATCTCTCATATTCATGATATAAAAAGTCTTATATATAATTAAATACCACTATATAACTTTTTTTTCATTAATAAAGAAATTTAGATTGTTAAAAGGATTCATTGCAAGTTAAAATTAAGACATATTTTTAAATTTATCAAACGTTTAGAATGACTTTATAGGCCATCATATGATAAAAAAAACTTAAAAATCAAACATAAATAATAATGGTATAGGAGCGAATGACTGAACTCTTATTGACAAACAATATATAATTTTTTTACGTGCACAATAAATCGAAATTAATTTAAAAAACAAGGAGAAGCCAACAAAATCAAAAAGAGCATATATTGTAAATATAAGCATAGCTGATATCATAATAATAATAATACCATATTAAATTAATTGGAAACCAAGATTAAAATAAAAATCCGCTGTTGAAACAGCCCACTGGAATAGCTAGCATGGCCCCTGGTTTTCCCTTTGAGAAACCAACTGTTTTTTCTCTCTCAGCTAACCCTGCTACTGCTTCTGCTCCCTCTTTTATACCAGTGTCAATCCACAAACTTCACCAACCCAAATTTTCCATCTTCATCTTCTGCTTCTTCACACTCACAATTTTCCATGCTAAAATTTTCACATCATCCATCACCTCCTCCTCTTTTGACCCCATCCACAATTACAAAAACAACAACAAAAACAAACTTTGCATAAAAATCTTCCTAGAAAGTACAAAGAAAAAAAAAAAAGGAAAAAAGAAAAACTCAACCCCATCATCGTTATTGTTTATCTTCCATATTACACCACTTACCCCTGTTTCCTCTGTTCTCGGTGTCTCTTTTGTTTTGCATTTTTGACTATTTTCTGAGATACCCATTTGCTTGAATTGAGTTTCTGGGCTTATAATTTCCCTTTTTTCCTGCATTTTTTTGCCTATTTTGCTTAAACTGGATTCTTTTGCGGCCTTTTTTCTTATTTTGTTTTGGGTTTTGAATTGAATGGGGATTGAGAGGACCTTGGCTGATAGAAAAGGAAGAGACTTTTGTGAATTGCCAAAGGAAACGATTACACACAGCAGCAAGTCAAGGAAGAACCGGCGGCGTCAGAAGAAGATGTCGATGCCGCCGGTTCAGAAGCTCTATGAGACCTGCAAGGATGTCTTTGTCTCTGGGGGCCCCGGGATTGTCCCTCCCCCTCAAGACATTGAGAGGATTCGGTCTGTTCTAGGTACAAGGTTCATGTTTTTTTATTATGTTTCTGATTGTGTTTGTGTGTTGTGTGATGTCATTGGGGTGAAAATTTTGATCTGGAAGGAGCATCGTTGTGTGTGGTTTTCATGTTTTAAACTAATTCTAAGGTTTAATATAAGATTTATTATATCATATTTTAAATTTAATCTAATGGGGTGTTTAGTTATGCAGTCCATTAATCCTTTAAGGTACATAATAATTTTTGCAATTCTAGCGGATTATGTGTGAATTGGGTTGATTCATTTCCATTTTCCTTGGAATTATTAGTCATGGGAGATGCTGTATATGTTTAATAGTAATACTTTTATTGTATGTCTCATTTTAATTGAATAATATGAATTTTTTTAATTTGTTGGTGCTGAATTCCAATTTCATAAATTGCATCACTTTCTGATGTTAACTATCACCCTGGCTATTCTTGAGGCTGTTTGGGTGGTGAGGGGTTTGAGCTCTTTCTTTGCTGATTTTGTATACTTTGTGTGTTAACATGCATGCATATATTTTATATGTCTATATATTTATATTCCAAGGTTTTTGGCCATGAAATAAAAAAATGCATGTTATCATGTGCTTGTTCCCCACGAGAGAGATATATGTACATTCAAGTTTTCGGCTCATACAATGTGATGTCAAGCCCGTGTTTTAATGTGTACGAGACATCATCTCTTATAGCATATAGTACTAACTACCAAGTTTGATCACGTTCAATCAACTATTGTCTGAGTAATTAAGTGACACCCTTTCTTCTCTCTCCTCTCCTTGATCATGTGGATAATTTGTGCTTACTACGCCATAAATTGGTTTAGAAAGTACATATAATTGGTTTACAAAGATTTGAAATCTGTACGGTTCTGTTGGAGACATTCAATCTGTGGGCTTGATAGCTAGCTGAATTGCTTTTGGTAAAATATTTTTTTATGGTGATGATTGCCAAAGTGGGGGAAAATAAATACATTGTTTATAAGTGAGAGTTGTCAAGCATAAGGGTGTTGCTTTTTGCTGGTTTTATGTGTCCTATCCTTGGACACACACACACTAACAGTTGATGCACCACAGTAATGCCAAGAATTATTTTAATCAATTGTTGTTTACAGTTGTCATTTTTTGTTTTTCCTAAGTTCTTATGTTCCATGCAAACGCATGCAACTATTGCCTCTCTTTTCAGATGGAATACAACCAGAAGACGTTGGCTTGAAACCTGACATGCCGTATTTCCATACAAATGGATCTCAAAGGGTGCCAAGAATCACGTACCTGCACATTTTTGAGTGTGAAAAATTCTCGGTACTTATGCTTAGCCTGAACTGCTTTTCATCATGCATATATAGCACTTAAAAGGGGAGTGCTGTTTTTGTTGATGGTAACATTATCGTTATGTATTTGCAGATGGGAATATTTTGTCTTCCACCTTCTGGGGTTATTCCTCTTCACAATCACCCTGGAATGACGGTTTTCAGCAAGCTTCTTTTTGGAACTATGCACATCAAATCATATGATTGGGTTGTTGACTTCCCTTCTGAAACTCCCACCACTGTCAAACCACCAGAAAGTGAGTATTTTCCTCTTTTACCCTTTTTTTTTTTTTTGTCTATAACTACTATTCAATATTTCTTATATATGGTGGTTTCATACATTGACTCTTTGTCATAAGGTAAAAAAAGGAAAAACATATATTTAGTTACGCTTGATTGATGGTGTCATGTTTGTCTGTTTAGTACATATTTGGATAGAGAAGCAAAACAGATTAAATTTAGAATAGTCACAAAGTAGAAAATAAAAAGCTATTTAACATTTATGTTAAAGAAATTGTTGTTTTAATCCCCCTCCCAATTGTTGTTTTAATCCCCCCATCCCTCATGTAGTTCATTTGAAGTCATAACTAATGTTAAATGTTTTCCTGGTGAAGATCAATTGCTAGGGCCAAATAGCTGAGTTCCAGACACTGAGTAAAATATATATTTACATTAGTATTTTAAAAAAGTGTTCATTGTATTTATGCAGGCCAGGCTCCTGAGATGCGGTTGGCTAAAGTTAAGGTAGATGCTGATTTCACTGCTCCTTGCAACCCTTCTATCCTCTATCCTGCAGATGGCGGCAACATGCACTGTTTCACAGCAGTGACAGCGTGCGCAGTTCTAGATGTGCTTGGTCCTCCATATTCTGATCCTGATGGCAGGCACTGCACATACTACCATAATTATCCTTTCTCCAACTTTTCAGGTATATATATATATATATAGATAACTTGCAACTTGCAACTTGCAACTTGCAGCTTGCAGCTAAATAATCATTCTGTTACTAGTCAACTTTAGTACCTTTTAAAGAGCTCTTTGCATAACATTTTGGTGAACTCATATTGCATGGCACATTGTGTCAATTCACCACATTCCATTTATCATTAGATGGGGCATAGGTCCCACATAAATTGGGTTTACACTTTAATTAATGGTAGATGAAATATGAATCAGCACGGTGTCCCATAAAGAATGGGTTCATCTATCATAACTCGCTTGTGAATACCATTTCTACATCTAAACGCGTCAGTTTTTGAATTTATCTGATTTTGCACTGGACCCACTTAAATTTTAAGAGTCCTATTATTTCATCGTCAAAGGAGGACATCGAAAAGTCTTTTAGAAAAAGACAAAAGAGTCCATTTACACCATATTTTGCTGGGAATTTTATTTGTACCTGAAAGTTAGACTCATGGTAGACATACAAGGAGAGAGAGATAGGTACAAAGGTGGTGGGGTGAAAGAGAAAAGATAATGGATTACTACCTTTGTATCTATCTCCTTCTTTGTATGCCTATCGTGAGTTTAAGTACAAATAATTTCTCTATTTTGCTCATTTCTATTAACTAATGGACTGAACCATTTTTGGAATTTCAGTAGAAGGATTATCCATACCAGAAGAGGAAAGGAGTGCTTATGAATGGCTACAAGAGAGGGAAGGCAAACTTGAAGACCTCGAAGTAGTTGGGAAAATGTACAGTGGCCCGAAGATTGTGGAGAGGTAATCTTATCCTGTCCCCCACAATACAACAACAACTTTCAGTTCCTGTGATGAAATGCTGCTGCTGTCAAAGCTCCCCACGCACACAACTTTTCTATCAATCTTGAGGATATTTCTGTCCACTAGAGAAACTTGATCATCACCTGCGTTGTCTTAATTACTTTCTTAGTATTTTTCTTTTTCTTCTTATGGAACAATATGAGGCACTTGGTGCTGTTTCAGTCTTATAGTTCTTGTATGTGCATAGCAAGAAACACCAAAGGACAAAAGGGGTGCTGCACCTGAAAATGAAACTTGAATTGATGAAGGTGCAATGCAATGAGCTAGTCGTCTGAAATTGAGCCTCGTTTTGTAGGCTGGCGGGTTATTTCATTCACATTTTACTTTCGGATGATTTAGAGCTACAATAAAGCAGTTGATATATTTAGTAGTAAAATTGGTGTAATATGCTTCAGCTTCTACTATATGAGGGAAATTTGAGATATTGTGTCAAGTGCTATAAGTAAGGCTTATGATTTGTTTTACACCCCGATGTATATTCCCTTTTTGGTGGAGTTATATTATTTGTACCACTTTTGTGGATATTGTGCCAATATTTATTGGGATTCACATTTTATTTAATGGTAGATGAGTGGGATATTGATATGGTATTTTATAAAAGAGTGATACAAATTATTTTTCTTGGTGTTTTTGATATTCATCTAACTATGTACCTGGACGTTGGGGCAAAATTGTCGATTATTCTAAGTTGTATTCCGGTCTTAATTTGCATAAACTTGAAAAAAATAAACAAATTAAGGTGGTGCAGCATCTTCGTTGTGGCACGTACGTTGCTGCACTGATCCTATAATAAGCGCACATTCGACAAAGAAGAAAGCCGTGCAGAACCGAAATTCCATGCTATAGACATTTATATCGGTGTTATTGTACGTCATGTTGTGTCATCATCTACCCAAGTGAAACTGTACGTATTGCACCTGGGAGCAGAAGATCAGCTTCAGGTTTTGTTGTGAGTAATCTCATGCATGAATCTTTGGGTCCATAGCTTTCTGAATTCTGTGATTTTTGGTACTAGCTTCTGTTGAGACACGTGTTACCAAATTATATGAAGGATGCTAAGGTCTGTTTCGGAGTTGAGCTAGCCAGTAACTCTTCGGCCTTGGCTGACAAACAGGTTAAAGTGGGGTTTTGGTGAAGAAAGATTACGTTCATGAAACCAAGATTAAGCATATAATGGGGTTTGTCCGATGACAATAGGTAATACATGATGCTGAAATATTAATCGTGCACGTATTTCTGAACCATGCACGATGCCATATGTAGACATATATCTGAATTCATGGTCACCAGCCTAGTGAGTGCAAGGGCAAACATATATACACACATATATATATAATGAAATTAGAGATCATTTATAATGGTGATCTACTTTCTACCGCCAAATTGCTTAGCCTTGCATGCAATAACCTCTAGTTGTGAACATGTCTGGTTGGTTAGCTACTTAGCTGAAAGAATCATCAACAATTCAACACTGCCGATAGTTTGCAAGGTGGAAGAACAAAATGTCTGAGCTAGGCCTTGTAGGCAAAGGGAACGTCACTTTTTGTGGGATTACGAATTTCCATGAACGCTTTTTGTGTTGACTGTGAATCTGAGACCAGTTGCATGCATGCATGCATGAATGAAAGTGACAGTTTAATATACTGAATTCAATTACCAGCACAGATATATATTGCAGTAACCGCACCCCCTTGTATATTATCATTTTTTTATTCAAAAGAATAGCTGATTAATTCTCCAATAACATTACTTCAAAAATATGTGCCAAAAAAGAAAGCATGCATTCATGGAAAATATTGCTGCATATATAAACGTCACAAAAGCCAGTAGGATCAAAGGCGAGTTATACCTTCCTTATGGTTTGCTTTTATAAGCAAATTCCTGATCGTAGGGACAAGAAAAGATATAAGCGAAGAAAGGAAGTGACACAGATGATATGATTCAATCACGTGATGGAAGACTTTTATGTAGATACAAATTTATCTAACACTTCATAATTAGGCATACTTATCAGCTGACAATAAAATTGTTGGGGCTAAAAAATAAGTGAGTATATTATGAGTAAAGTTAATGGACTTAATTTATTATGAGTATGTCAAAATATGAAATGTTAAATGTGTATTCATGCGTGAATCTCTGCACATGGTGAAGACGTGGAGAATCATCGGAAGCTAGAGCTTTCTAACGTAACAGTGACTGTTGCAGCATGACGAGTTCCGAAGTTTATTGATATTAATAACTGTGTTATTGTTTTGTGATACGGCTATAGGTGATCAAGTCTGAAGCCCAAATACATGGTAAAAGCCCACCATTTAGGCCCGGGCTAAACCCTTTAAAGTCTAAACCGTAAACGATTGATCAAACAATAACCCTTTCAGTTTATGGACAGGCTAGCACGGCCCAAGAGTTATGTCAGAGTTGCACTGGTGGAGATGTGAATCGCAGAGTAGATCCCTCGTGATGGAAGTTTTCGAGAACACGTTTTGTTTATGAAAAATGGGGGTATAAACTCAAGTTTATGGTGAATTTGAAATATAGTAATATATGAATTGGTGATTTTTATAATATTTATATATTATAATTTTAAATTATATTTTGAATAGTTGAGATTTTGCCATGTATAGGGTTTATGATGAATCCGAGACTATAGTGTTATTACCCTTTGTTTATTCTAGAGATATTTTGGTGTGTTAGTTAAATGGTAAAAGAAAAAAAAATCTAAACTGTCAGAATGTTTTAGCCACAAAGTGAGTTGACGTACCTTTAAAATATGGGATGTAGTAGTTTTTAGTTTTTACCACTTCATTGCATCTAAAAATACTCTTGTATATAACTAAAATTCTATCAAAATTATGGTCAATTTTTTTTGTATAATATTAGTAGCTCATGAAAAAATTATCTCCACCAACACCTGCAATGCATTAGATGTCTTGAGAAATTTTAAGTTGCTCATGAAGCAAGAAAAAAGTTTTGCTCTTTATTTATAACTTCAGTTTTATGAATTACTAATGGTGTTGCTCAATTTCACTATATTTTTTAATAAAATGACTGAAGTATTAAATTGTGAAAAAAATAATGTAAGACTTTTTTCTCGCTGCAAAAATGTTTTAAGAATTTCTCATCCTGCAAAATTGTTTTCAAATATGGTTTGAAACCATGACTACTCGTGAAAACGTGGCCACTTAAACTTTTAAATGTTGAAATAACATTTCTCTTTCATTTTAAAATTCACACCCTTTAACGAAGATCAAGGACAATTCATTTGTCACGTGAAACCATTATGAGACAAACATCTGATCTTCCTCTTTGAAGTTATATATATATACCATTTTTTGAAAAATTAATTATGGCTTACTTTTGCTTATGTGGCTTTTCCTTTTCAAGCAAGCCAGTTTACATCCACGTTAACAGTACTGATCCTGTAGGCACGACTAACAAAAATTGAGATGAGATCACATTAAAGATGACATGTTACATAAATCAAGGGGCTGTGTCGAGGCTATTTGAATGGGAGGGACATAGATGAAATCAAGATTAGAGCATATATACTGATATAGTACTTAACCCTTATTAACCAATATGCAATTTGTCTTCTTCTGTTTTACCTTTGCATTTGTTGAATAGGCTGATGAGTGATGACTGTACTTGCTGGAATTGACAGTAGTAACATAATGAATCTACATTGGTTTTATTTAAAAAAAAAATGAAAAACATAATGAACCTACCAGCAAAATAGTACATTGACACTTTTCGAGAATGTCAAACTTGGCCTTTTCTTCCCTTCATTCCTCATTTGCCAAAATGGTCCTACTCCAGACATATCATACAGGAAAAAAAAAGTGCAAAATTATAAAATTATCTTCACTTAACATTCTTCTATTTTTGCAGCTTAATAATGTGACTGATATTAATACATAGTGACCAAGATGTGGATCATAATATACATAGATGAAGGAAACATAATCTCCTAAGAAATCTCATACAGGAAAAAGTACCATGCCTCACTTCCAATTCAGCACACAAGCATTTGCCATATTTTCTTAAGCGGTTAGATAAGACATTTAGCATGCAAGCTGCGTGATTAACGGTTTGGAAACATTGTCATCAAGTGTCCTCAGTAATTTCTAAGCAGAATATGGAATCCTCAAGGCCATTCTTTGGGCAAGCCATGGTCTTTCTGGATCTGGATCAATGAAAGGATGCATGAGGAACTGCTCTGCTTCTTCATCCACCAATTCTCTACACCATGTTACTCGATTTGATTGACAGCAACCAGGTCCAAAACACCTGCAGTTATGATGTAATTACTTCAAACATTTTGAACTAAACAAACCGAAATTTTACATTGAATGCAAGTAGAAATGTATTTCAATTAATATGTAGGCCAAATTGGGGATTCTAAGCTACCCCCAACCTGCATTCGTGGACCAAGTGAATCTTCAAAAGAGGGTGACCTAAGACTCTCACCTGGTGGAGTCAAGAGAGAGTAAATAAATGCAACCTTACCCCCACTAATAGAGAGGTTGTTTCTAGGATTTAAACCGGTGATCTCTATCATAAGACAACAGCCTTATTGTTGTGCTAAAGCTCATCCTCTACCAAGTGAATCTTCAGTTAAAAGTGAAAAAAAAAAATGGAGAAACATTAATTATTTTAATAGGGTATGGGAAACCTTGTGAGAAACCATAAATATTATTATTTTAATGCAAAAAGTAACACTTTGCTTAGGGAAGATCCTTGGGGTAAGATAGAAGCCACCATAACCTCAAGCAAATTCATGATATTAGTAGAACAATATGCATTCTTGATTCAAATCAAACATTTTAATTTTGTATCTCTTAGCAATAGTGAAGCAGTTCAGCATCTGAAATTTATAATGGTTGCATTCAGATCCATAGATTTAATGAAAAAACATGCATGCCATATATACAAAAAAACCTAGGACTATTTCGTACAAAAATAGCCTGCAAAGCATAAAACAGTGCAAAATGAAATCAGCAAGAGATACCTGTATTCATAAAAGCAAGCACTTCTCTCATTCTCAACTTTTCCCCAGTTATCCCAGCCAACATGCTTTATACATTGATCCATATAAGTGTATGCGAAGACCACCCTTCCAAAAGGTCCCCATGGCCGTCCAAGATACATATACGAGTTTCCTCCATTTCCTGTGATAACACATCTGCAGTGGCACCAGAGACCATTCATGCATAAAATACATAACAATACACGGAACAGAAGGTCCAGAAAAAGATTCTGTGGAAAGGGAGGACTACAACCAAAAACTTACAGGAAGTCTTGGCCTGATATGATTTTATTTGAAAACCAATTTGAAAAAGAAATATACGAACACCACACTTATTCATAATTGATAATAAGTATCATAGACAATACAATTCCAAGTCTCAAAGGACTTGGAAGTAGGAACAATATCATTGACACGATTCAAGCAAACAACAGTATGGGAAGCTGAAGAAGTAGAAATTGACTAGGATGCAGCTATGTTGATTTAAAGAAACAAATAAGGCAGTATTGAATTATAAGAAATATGAGATTCTAAGACATGGGTTATCGGCACTCAGAATTGTCTACTCACATTCTCCACTAATTACTTATAATTTAATTTCCTAAATTGCCCTCAATTTAAACTTTTATTCGAGTCAATCCTTTAATTATATGCTTAACCAACCAGTTATTGTAGACTTCTGACCCAAACATGAGTGATGAGCTCACATCATAAGCACCAAAGAGAGAAGAACATTGCCTTGGGATGACAAAGTAACAATCACTATATTTTTTGCCACCATTCATTGAAGTTAAAACTCTATTCACATTGTTGTCTGAAATATATGATGCTTAGGGACTGCTAACTCTTTCCTTGTCAAACAGGTTGAGAACTTCTTGTGTCTAAAAACACAGTGCTAGGTGAAACATGGGTTTGTTGACACTAGACAGTGATCAGTTACACACCTCAAGAATACATAACCGGTTGTTTCCTGTGAAGATTTTCTGCTCTGAGCAGTTATGAACCCTGCAGACTTGCAGTGGACATGACAGTGCTCCAAAAGAGCAGTGCTATTGCCAAAGATGAAGTCCACACTTCCTTCAATATAGCAATCTTTTAAATATTGTTTGCCGTAATGTAAGTACAGTGTGTCCTGCACCATAATCATGAAAGAAATTTATCCCTCTAGCAATGTATTGAACATAAGACCGGCTAGTCTGCTAATCATAGCATCAAGTAAGATACTATTATTTTCAAGAGAACAGGCTAGAAAGGTGACAACCATAACTTACACAAAGAACTCATCCAACAAGGCAGTAAATTAATCATTGCATTCTTGAAGTTCTTCATAAGCAAAGACAAATTCTCTGAGGGCCTTCCAAAATTTTTAGAGTAATTTAATTACTGTGTATCACCAACCCAAAAAATTTCACGAAGTCTCTAACCTATATAAACCAATGCATCAAGACAATGGAGCTACCTGCCATCCAAGGAACCTGCAATTGTAGAAGGCACATCGATCTGCTGTTACTCTAATTGCCACTGCTTGCCCTGAACCCTGCCAGAAAGAAGGAAAAGTCAGAAGCACTACATAATGGCTTTCACAGTATGTGCTTGTAAATAGTTTTTGTCTCTATAAATAAACCAGATCATCTAATGAATTTACAACAATATCTTTGACCATTGACAAAATAAATGTCAATTAGCAGTACTCCCTCAAACAAACACTACATCTATAAGGTGATGACAGGCCAAATACATGTATCACATGCCAACTACCGACAAGGGAACTATCCAGATTACATATGTTTTCATGAACAAACAAAATCAAAAGTAATTTTATCACCAATCGAATTTCTATGCCTACATGCACACATGCCCATTTACCAAAACAACGTTTTTCAGCAAAGTGTGATGCCAAAGAAACTAGCAGTAGCAAGCACCTTAAAAAACAATGAGATTTCACAAGTATTACCTGAGGGGAAGAATTCTCAAAAGTAATATTCTCAGCAATAAAGTCCTCCCCTTCCACAATGGTACTTCCACAACCAAACGTCCCAGTCCCTATCACCCTAGCTGGCTGCAACAAAAAAACCACAACCAACAAAAATAAAAATAAAAAAATGAACAATTTTGACACATAGATATCAACCCAAATGAAGGGATACATACCCATCAACCCAAATGAAGAAAACAACTATAAAAAAAAAAAAAAACCAATTTTGATACATACCCCCAATAACCCCAATGAAGAAAACAGTTAAAAAAATGAGCACTTTTGATACATACCCGCATTAAACAAAATGAAGAAAACAGCTAAGAAATTAAAAATTTTGATACATAGCCATCAACCCAAATGAAGAAAACAACTTGAAAAAATATGTGCCATACTTGGTGGTGATCGATTTTGGTGGCAGTGTTGTTCCAGGTAAGCACGGTGTCCTCAGGGCTTAAACCAGCAAGCGTGATGAAATTCTTCGTCTTGGGGACGTACAACGGCTGCCGGTAGATTCCCGGCGAGACACGAATCACCGTCCGGCGAGCGTTGCCGAGCGGCACAGCGTCGATTGCTTCCTGCACCGTTCGGAAATCCCCGGTTCCGTTTTGTGACACCGTGAATACGCAAGCTGCCATTGTTGCGGTTATCGGCGTGTGTCTATCTAATCGGTGCTTCTTCTTCTTCTTCTTCTTCTTCTTCTTCTGATTCTGATTCTGCTGTGCAGAGTGTCGGTCGAGAGAGCGAGAGGGTCTTAGTAGCTATGCAGAGGTGATTTTACGCACCAAAAGACCAAAAGGGCTGTCACATTGGATCTAGTTTGTGCGGTCTCTTGAATATGTTTTGTGTTAAATTCTGGTTTGTGTTACCGAGGTAACAAATGGATTGAATAATTATGAGCTGTTTAGCTGTGTATGTTGACACGACAGTCAACATATTAGCCGGACATACATGCGATCTCATCCATCAAAAGTTTTTATATTTATATTTGAATTTTTTTAAAATAATAAATTATGTTTACCTCTCCTATCCTCCAAGGACATTATAGTTAACAAGTTATTAAGAATAATTTAATAATAAAAAATTTGAATAGTTTATATAAGATATTATATTTAAATCTTATTATCATTAATATATCTTAAAAAAAAAATATTACACTTGACACTCAACTTCCTTAACTTATAATTGAATATTATATTGACATCCCTTAATCTTAATTTTTTTTAAAAAAAATTAAAAAATATTCTTTCCAGCCTATAATATCTATCACTTTATCTATTTACATGGGTATTAAAGAATCTAAAATTAAGAGTTGATTATAAAAATATTTACCAAAATACTCTTATTTAATAACTAATATATTGTATTAATTTTTCATTGTTTATTATGCTTAGAATTGTATGAAGGATATACTTAAAATTTTATAATAAATTCTTTATAGAAATATGAGAATAACAAATAAATTTACTTAAAGTGACAAATATTATAGACCGAAAGGAGTATATAAAATAACTATTTTACCCTTAATTATTTATTTTATTTCTAATTCCATGTTATCCCATCCTTCTCTTCAACCACCTCCATAATCCTTCCACCTTTCTCTCCTAAACCCTCATCATACCTTCCAAACTAGATCCCATCATTTCAATCCTTTGAAACAGAATAAACCACTTGAATTGAAACCAAATCAAAAGGAAAAAGAAAAGAAATAAAAAACAAAGAAATCATGTCTGTATCACACATTGTAAAACAATCATCTTTTGAATGCCATAGCTGTGGAGAACACAAGTAATTAGCTGAACCATTATTTCCTAAAGCGTAAGCTTGTGGACCCAAAAAAATTAGGATATAATAATGGAAAAAGATGAAGAATTAATCTGTTGAAGTTCAACTTGAAGATTATACAGTTGAAACTTGCAAGAGTATATATTTATTACTATTAGTTCTTCCCTTAGGTATTTGAACTTTCTAATGAAGTTATAACTACTCCCGCTACTATCTTAGAGGAGGTGCCCTACTGAGTTTGTAGATCTGATCAAGAGCAACCATAATACAAAATAATTAACATTGTGCTAAATGAAAGGAAGGGAAGCCATTGAGGGAATCTAGACCCTGTGAGCCTCTTTCGCTGCCGGATGCTATCGCATAGTCCTTCTTGGCCCATTTTTCATAAAATGGGAAGGTGGTGGTAGCGGTGGGTGGTTTATTATGAGGATTCAAAGGCATGGTTGTTGTGGTGGTAATTGTGGTTGGTGTAGGAAAGAGGTGAGGGGTAGGTGGTGGTTGAGAATGGATGGAATAAGGGAAAGAAGTTGGGTTTGTGCAGGATGAGAAAGCTGAGTGCTTGTGTTATATTGACATTGGTGAGGGTGGTGGAAGTCACATTACTGGAAGTGTGGGTGGAGGTAGGAGAAAGGGTAAACTAGGAATTTTAAAAAATATGTTAAAAGTGAGGAGTCAAGTGTCAACTTAAAAATTAGAGAGGGTCAAGTGTAATATCAATAGACTTCAAGAGAGGTAAATGTAATTTGCCCTTTTCAACGTAGTCTCCATCTTATTACATGGTTTTTGGATAGTGCGTTGATACATAGATGTGTACAATTAGTATTTTCCTTTATACATTGTAGTCCATGCTGCAAGACACTCTTTCAAATGCAAGGTCAAAAGCACTTTTTGTAAGCTCCAATGCCCTTCAGAAATTACTCCGTGGTTTGAACCTTCTTGAGCTAAAGGTTTTGATGAACAGCAAATCTAGTTTTAATTAAATCTTTTGTTGACTAACCGTTTGTTTAAGTGTTTGGATGCATTTGTGAGTTAAATCATGCAATTCGCACTGGAATAAGTTTCAAATTGTACAAAGTTTAAAGTTCTTTTGCATATCTTATCTCTACACTTTTAGAGAAAGAACACTTTGTCGAATTTACGATCTCTCTCACACTCAAAAAACATATCAAAAAGTTCATAAAGGTGAATCTATGTCATCAGAAAGAGAAACAAGCCATCAAAAGGATCACATATGCTCCAGAAGGATGAATCATCTAGAAGGCTATGTTTAGAAGGGTGACTATCAGAAAGTTAAATCTTGTGAAGTACCTCACCCTCCAAACTTCTTTTGCACATGTCAAGGATTATTTTCTAAAGTCAAACTTGACATGATAAGATCCAAAGGAAGCGCTGATAAGTTTGAAAAGTTGGTGAACTATCGATGATTATTTTTCCTCTTCTAAGATATTTTTACTTGCTGAGAAAGAAAGTAACTTCTTCTCTATCTAGTTTTAGACCAGTGGATCAAAATGACTCAAGGCTCAAGATCTACAACTCTCAACGGATACATTTCAAGGTCTATAAAAAGCTGGAAGATGATGAAGAAAGAGTTAGAGAATTGAGCATTTTGTATATTCAAAATCTTTCAATAACTCTTTTTTCTCAAGTTTCTAAACATCCAGAAAGTTACTTGTTGTAACTTCTGAATAGAAAAATCTTCTCTTTTATATTGTATTGGCAAAACATACTCTTGCTGAGAGTATAGAGAAGTCACCATATATTGCAACTAAGTGTTTATACTCTTTCGAGAGATTTAGTGCGAGTGAATCAAACACAAACCACAATATCAACTTATTGTAACCTAATCCGTTAGTGGTTATTGTGAGCTTGGAGAGGTTAGGAAAAATACTACTCAGTGTTAGCTTGAAGAGGTTAGGAAGAACTACTTTGTATAAAAGCTTGGACAAACAATACTCAATTTATAAAAATCTCAACAAAGTATTGGGGATTGGATATAGATAATGGTTGGCTGAGTCAATATTAAAATTCTCTATATGATCTTTCTATCCCTTCTACTATTTATTATAATTATCCATTGAATCTTTTATTCTGTGTACTAATTTATGCATTGCACTCAAAACAATTGTGAAAACAATAGCTTTTACTTCTAACTCATTCGCTTCCGCATTCTAAGTCTTAGATTTAAGAACGTTGTTTAAAAGATTTTCAGGAACTAAGATTATTTTAGAAACATAATTCAACCTACTTCATCCTACACTTTTAATTATATTTTTCATTTTTTTTCCATTACATCTATCTCACATAAATTTCATAGGTGTTTATAGATGTCCACTTTTTTAATGTACAATAAACATTTCTTAACAATTATGGAAAAATCCTATTATCTGAACACACTATAGACATAGTATATGGATATGATATAACTATGAGTAAGTATCAAGATATACGTATATTAAGTTAAAGAAATGTTGTGTATATTTACAGGGACGAATCTATTTGTTAAAGGTTTGGGGCATATGCCCCCACCAAAATTTGAGATTTTTTTTTTTTAAGTATATAGATATGTATATATTTTGCCTCCATT
This sequence comes from Pterocarpus macrocarpus, assembly GCA_031439585.1. Classification (NCBI taxonomy): domain Eukaryota; kingdom Viridiplantae; phylum Streptophyta; class Magnoliopsida; order Fabales; family Fabaceae; genus Pterocarpus; species Pterocarpus macrocarpus. The sequence goes on from CM062520.1 coordinate 20,437,725, forward strand.
GTTTTATTAAGTTTAACCCTACGTTAAGATAAAAATTACATGAAACTTCTTTTATGTTTATATATTATCTTTGTCACAATTATTTAAATTTTCTGGATCTATTACTATATATTTACAAGCGACAAATGTTATATTTGGTGTTAAAATGTTATATATAGATAATATAACTCAATTATTGTTGCACATGTTGTCTCACATTTCTTAGAATCATTTTTTTGGTCTTCTAAACTAATCCCTCACTTGATAGGTGAGAAACTAATCTCTCAGAGTATGATCAAGCGCCTAAGTGAGAACCCTTCCCAATGGTGTTTTTTTTCATACATATGAATCTCGAGATGGAACTCAAGATTATATGCTTAAGAGACCCAAGCCCCTTCTATTTGAACCAATACCTTATTGGTACATTTCTCTAAAATATTTAGATTATAGTAGAATCTATAACAAGAATAATACAAGGTCCATAGTCTGGAAAGATTTTCTAGGTGTCAATCGATTGGACACTCTCTTACTCTGCTACCGTCAATTTCTTTCCTCAATTGGAAAGATTTAATTAGACCTACTACAATTAATTAATTTTGGTTGATTACTTTTTTAAAAAATATAAAATTCCAACCAGCCCACTACAATGAGTAATTATGAGCCCATTAAATTTTTTTTTCCTTGGTGGATAATGAGGCAGAAATACCCAAACAAAGAAAAACACATTACACTACATGGGGAATGACAACCCTATAATTATCCTCATAAACATTTGAAACAACGCTACTAGGAACATCATAATAGAAAGTAATACTAAGCTCCAAGGAATGACCCAAGCACACCAAAGCATCTGTCGCACTATTTACCTCACAGTAGATAAGTTACTACTATCTATTTTCGGTGAAAGAGATCACGAACTCGAGCAATAACTGAAGCATAGGGATGACGACTATCAAGAGGCTTCCAAATAAGCTGCAAGGCACAGGACGAATCCACTTCCAAAATTACATTTAAACAGTTCACACTCCAAGCCATTTCTAGTGCATGAGCAACACCCCAAAGTTCTGTAACTGTGATCGGACATGACCCCAAGAAAGTCACAAAACCTCTTAAAAATTGCTTTGTCGAATCCCTAGTGAGACCACCATAAGACACCCTCTCGCTCTCTTTAACAGAACCATCATTATTTAGCTTAGTTCATCCTTTTTAAGGAGGTTGCCATCCAACATAAACAGTGTGTCTCTCCCTCACATAAGGTGACAAAAAGGGAGTCAACTAGGAACTAGAGTTGAAGGACCCAAAAGAGTGATATAATTCCTCACTAGAAGGGGTAGCGTGCTCAAAAAGTTCCTTGTTGTGGGCCAACCAAAGAAAATAAACAACATGACCAAAAACTAAGCCCCAATCAATCCCACCATGCAAATTCAGGAGCAGCCAATTTCTCAAATTTGCATTTAAAAACACATCCTTATTGCAAGGACAAACCAACATGTGCCAAATTTGGGAGACAATTGGGCAGTTGCGTAAAGCATGAAGGACACACCCTTGAACTCCTTCATTACAACGATTGTAGTGAAAGGAATCAGTTAAATGATGATGATGTCTAAGAAAGTTTATAAGAAGAGCATTATTAGCCAATAGCCAAAGGAAAAGCTTGACTCACTGAAGTCCCTTCCATCTCCAAATAAGTTGGAAAATGTGGTCTGAAGGTAATGACACATGACCCATGATAGTTTGATAAGCTGAAGAAACTGAAAAACAACCATCATGGCTAGGCCTCCAGAACATAGAGTCCTGCCCAACAGAAACTAAGGATGGCACTATGCCAGCAATGAGATCACACACTTGAGGGGGAAGTAAACTATGAAGAAGATCCCAATTCCAGCCTCCCCCATCATTAATAAAGTTACATAGCTTTGTATCAAGCACTTCATCCAAGAGAGATGGCCCAAGCTCATCCTTGAGACACCCTATCTTGGGAATCCATCTATCTTTGCCAAAAGAAATGGAAGACCCCCCACACATCTCCTATCCTCCACCCAGTATTAGCTAAAACACAACTGCAAGTACTACAAACACCTTTCCAAAGTGTCAATCCACCCATCTTCCATTTCACTGTAGGAATAGTATCATTACCACATTTATATCGACTACAGAGAACCTCCACCCAAAACTCATCAGTATCATCTATCAAACTCCACCCAATCTTGCCCATAAAAGCTAAGTTCACTCATATAACCCACTATAAGTTGATGACATTTATTATGTATAACCCACTTACCTCACTCATCCTCCAATCACAATAGCAGTACATATTAGAGTTATTTAGATGCAAATTGACATGGATATTGATTTATAATATAAATTACAATTTTATATTCATAGCTAAAAAATACAAACTGAGAGATTATAAAGATTATATAATAATACTTAGATTAACAGAGTATTAAAATTATATAGCAATTGAAAGAGTACAAAAAGCATATGATAATTACTATTCAAAAACAAATTTTGATAATTTAAATCATTAAAAACTTATCAATATCTATTTTTTTATTTATTTGAATTTAACACTATTAGTTTCATTTTTTTTTTTGTGTATTTTCAAAAGAATGTCATTTCTCATATTTTTGATTTAATTAAAATCAATTTAAGAGAGGTGAAATGACTAAAAAAAAAATAAAGATTTCACATGATTTATGAAAATTAATTAAAATAAATAAATATAAAATTGCAAGAATATGAAAAGATATTTGAACAAGACAATTAGAAATTGAAATCTTTATTAAAATGATGAATTAAATCCAATAAATAATTACTTTATTGATTACGACTAACATGACTATGACTGTTAACATAGTATTTTGTTATTTTAATCATTTAAAATTTATTTAGATAAATAAAATAATAAAATATATTTTTTATGAATAGTTTAAATTTATAATATCCATACCTTAATCTTTTACATTAATGACACTTTTGCCCAATTAGCTAACTTTTCACATTTATCTTTTAATATTGAGTAATCAACTATGTTATGAATTGTAATTACATGCATGATTGCAATTGAAGCTCAAATCTTCTATAGTAGATATAAAAAATTATCAAAGAAAAGTGCATAATTTGTGGAAAGAGAGCATGTACCACTACTAATCAATATTGATAAAATTGATAATCAAACAATATTATAATAAATAATTTTATAACTTTAATAAGAAAATATTAAGAATTAAAATTATTATTAATTTTTTTTTAGTCTCACAACACTCCAATTATGTATTTATATTTACAAATTACAATTATATCTAGATTAGATACTTTAAACTTTCATAAACAATATTGTTTACTTTTTCATTAATTAAAATATACCATAGGTTTAAGGTATGAAATTTAAATTAATGAATTATATTCACATATATTTTAAATCTTATAATAAATTTTTTTTTACCTTTATAAGAAAATATAAACAATTTAAATTGTATTAATTCATTTCTTTTATTCTTATGACACTCCAATTGTAGGTCTTACAACTATATCTATAGATAAGATATCTTAAGTTTTAAGGTTGTTATAGGCAATTGCATTGGTGAAAAGGTTTACATTTTTCTGATGAATGTAATTGCTTCTAATCTAGAAATACCTTTAAAGTTTTAAAGAATGAAATTTTCAATAATGGTTTGCTTTGCTATGACTATTAATAATAGTTAAGAACATTAATTGTTTTAAATTGAATTGTTTTTCCCAAAGCGTGTCTTCGCTGATGGATAGCTCTATATTGTTGTATCAATAGTCAAGTCGAAGAAAGGGTTAAAGATTTTAATTTTAGATGAAAATGAAAATCTATCCAACACAACGAAAAACATTGTCTATCAAGAGGCATTTGAAAAGATCTAATGTTTAGGTAATTATAACTTTGAGGTTAGAAATTTTTTATTTATACTGTAAATGTTTTTTCAAGGTAAATTATTTTATTTTATAAATTAAAACTATTAATAAAATTATATTAATAACTAATTTTATTTTTATACAAACAATTAGATCAACCTCAAATATGAGTTGTGTGTTTGTTGGGTGGTCGAAAAGTTCATTTCGACTAATGGCGAGGAATACTTGTTCGTATGTGTTTTATTTGACAATGGATGGAATGTAAGTCTTTGTTGAAAATATGCATCAATGTTTCCACAATTGAAAGTTTGCTAAACACTTCAATTCATTATTGAGGTGGACAGCCTATGAGGCATATGATGATGATACTTAGAAAAATAGGTCATGTTTTAGACAAAAGATGTTTCGATCTCAGTATGGAGTAGTAGATGAGGCCAATGCTCAATACTTAGTGAATTTTATGAAAGATACATGGTTGAGAAAAGTGTTGACTTTGGTCAATGAGTTGCATGTTGTTGAGTCAAAAAAGATAGCACAAACTCACGATTGAACGTGTCCGAGATTTTAGGAGTAGTTATCGATGGTTATTGAGTCCAGATCAAAACAATAGGGCATATGGACAGTTATCTAAGTCAGTCAGAATGTGGAAAGAATCAATAGTTGAAATATCAAAAAATTGATTCATTTCCAAAAATTAGGATTTTGCCACGTGTTAGACGAATTACTTGGGATCCAAGTAGAATTTTGTCTGTAAATAAGATTTTTGGATCATTTAGCCAAGGATGGTTGAACATTTACAAAGTACCTACTATTTGCATGTCACCAGAACAATAGAGCCATAGGGAAATGCTGAATACAACACCATTGCCTTAGTCTAGTTTGCTTTTTCATTTCATTTCATTTTTAGTCAATTTACTTGCTTTTTGTTATTTCATTTCATTTCTATTTTTGCATTTTATTTTCATTTATATTTCTTGTAAACAGTTTTACATTTCTGATCAATGAAACTTCTCAATTACATCCTCGAGTGAGATTATTTTCGATGATTGAGTAATATTCATATGTTGAAAGCTCCATTTCACATAAACCCTACATCCTTTTTAAGAGGAAGTGATTTCCTTCCCCGAATTGAGATCTAAAATCAAAACTGATCCACCGAATATGTTTTTCGACGATAGAATCAGCATCAAGTCAATTTGCTGGCCGATTAGTACATCAAACAATGTCAATCATTAGAGAAGTATTTGTAATTTTCCAATTTTTGTAATCAATTTGTTGTATACTACTTTGGTTTTACTGTATTACAAATAAAAACATAACGAAATTGGCACATTCATTTTATATTTATTAACTTATTTAGTTAAATTTAATTAAAGTACACAAGTATTTTTATTTTTCATATTTAAAAATATATCCCTTTCATAATAATTATTTAGATAAAAAATTACTTTAAAAAAATGCTTATTAACATATATATATATATATATATATATATATATATATATGAGTTTAATTTAAATATATTACTATTAGTGTAATTTTTTATATATTTATTTAATTATATATTATTTCTTTTTTTTAAAAAAAATTACAATCAATATTTTAAACTCCATGTAAATTACTTTTACCATAACCAACACACCATCAACGCCACCCGCAAGTTAGGAAAGATCAATTTTGCGTCACACTACAAATCATCATAGCAATTGTTAGTTCGTTAGATCTCTCATCTTAGTTATGAAACAAACATTTAAATCAACTTTTTAAACCAATTTGCATAAAATGAAAGAGTGCTTAGCACAAAACTAGAACTACCAACTAAAACATCACAGTTATAATTACTATGAAACCAATTGGGGCACCCAACTTACTGAACATAGGAGCATCCCAGCCTACTTCGTGGTATATATCAGGATACCAACAATTTTAGAGTATAATTGGATGTCAAAATTAGAGATCTTTTGCCTCAAAATATGAAACTCACCAAATAATCAAAATAGACAAATCTTAACCAACAATCAATTGACTAGCTTTTTTGTTTTTCGGTTCGAAATTGACTAGCGTTTTAGATCATCTTGGTCTGATCCAAGCACTTCATACTTCAAGTCCAAAAGCCTACTCCTTTAACAACCTTCAAGTTCAAAATGCCAAATGCCAATAGTTGTAAAAGAGCTCAAATGATTTAGATGGGCCTCTCAATGCAAAAGACTAATGAGGAGACAATTTCAAAGCCCACACGACAAGGTAAGCAAGGTGATAGGCTACTAAGTTAGAATCACTTATGGAAGCAAAAGCCTAATCGAAGACATATGGTATGGAGATCCAATTGCGGCAAAAGCCCAATTGACAACATACCAAGGTCCAATTGTGGCCTTCGTGTTACCCTCACTTACGAGGGGGAGTGTCGGAGTCCTTTACCACTTGCCAGAGGGAGATAGGAGGAGGATAAATGTCTTGAAACTTTGAAAGACGAGGAACAAGACCTTGGTTTCATTCAAGTATGCCATTCAACAAAGCCCAAATGCCAACTCCTCTAATGCATATGCCATTCAACAAAGCCCAAATGCCAACTCCTCTAATGCAACTTCAAGACCAAAATCCTCCAATGCAAAATGAATCCAAATCATGTAGATCCAAGTACAAAACTTCAGCTGCAAATTCAAAATGCGCAGCTGAGGCTCTGAGACAGCGATTGATATGTAGGCCTCAAAAGAGCTTCACCACAGGTTCGATTTTGAGAATTGGAACCCTCCTCCCGCCCTCTCCTGTGTGTGTGTGTGTGTCACCAAAATGCCAAATGAAGATGAAGCTTGAGGTTATTGGTTAAGATGTGTGCTTCGTATATTATATTTATTTTCGATTCTCCCTCTCCTACAAATACCTCTTCCCTGCTAAAAAAGAATCCAAAATGCCAAATGCCAGCATACTACTTACTAGCAGGGATCTCTAAGTATTTTCTCTTAAGGATAAACAAAGGCACACTCATAGACCTAAGTATATGAAAAAACATGTTATTTCTACTTATTTTTTAAACTCATTATAGATACAGATAAAAAAGAAATATATAAGATGGTAGATCCACTATTTTTTCTTTTTTAATACTTATCATCTTATATTTTTCTTTTTCATTATTTATTTATAATTAATCTAAAAAATAGTGCAAATATCATTACTCTATCTAGTTCTTATCTTAGAAAAAAGGCTACTTAGTAACCACTGTGTGCCAAGAGATTTCCTTCAAAAGGGCTGGTCCCTAAATAGAGACTACTAGCTAGTCGAAGCGAGTTTCAAATCCATACGCATAAAAAGTGCGTAATCTTATTTAAATTCCTCCAGCCAGTTAAGCCATAATGCATTGACAAAAAGTGTATTATCTTTCATTTTATTCACATCACACTCTTTCAATTTAGTATCGGAACAATACTTCATAAAAATTAAATAAAGAGATTAAAATTATATAGTATCTCTGCATTTGTCTTACTGGATGTTTCGACTCATTTTAATAAACTTTCATGATTTTTACTGTGATAACAATTTTTTATGATTAAATATACAGCAATCTTAGCAATTGTGATAAGTAGATTGAGCTTCATAAAATTAGTAGTCTTGTATGACGCTATATCTATACAGGTGGGTGCTGTCATAGTTAATTAACAAAGATGTAAGTTTGGACTTTCAAAAAGTGAAATGTTACATATAATCAACATTTTAATAAGGACATACATAAAACCCAAATCAGATTTTCATCTAGTCACTAAATTCAAAGGCTAATCCTAAACATTGACCTATTTCGCTAAGATAAGCTCAACTTGCATAGATATCGCTGGCTACCCAGTTAATAATGAAAGTAAAATCTTGATCAGGTCCCTATAGACTGACGCAATTGGACCGCCATACAAGATGTCCCTCTAGCCCCTATCTTGTAATATATATATATTTTCGTTTTATGAATATCCATATATGAGCTAATGATTAGGTAAGGCATACAACAGCAAGTTGAAACGTTGTAGTTTTCTTACAACACACAGCAGATTATAAACCTAAAGAGGTAATAAAAGATTGGTTTTAGACCAGTGGAAAGGTGTAATAAGACATCTTAATTAGCCCTTTGACCAGTAACATTTGTTGAAGACTGTTTCTATGAAACTTATTATTGCACAACGAAAAGGGCAAAAACAGAAGATGTATGCATAAGTGAATATTACTTGACCTCCAATCTGTTAAAATTCCTAAGGGCCCCGAGAGGCGCAATTATTAATTTCCTATGCTTTATGGTTGAGATATTTAGGGGTTAATGACTCTTAGTCTTACCATTGTTCAAAATTTGACAAGATTCCGGTCCTAAAAGGCCAGCTCATAGTAAATAATTACGTTTAGCAGCCAATTAGGACGTGAGGAGTGGAATCCGATATTTTAATTTCATCTAGCCAGAAAAAGGCTCTTGAGTCACTTAAATGGCTAACTCATACAAAGATAGGTCTTCAGAGTCATATTTATATTATATTTGCGTGTACGTACATAAACGTCATTGATCAATTAATGACACCAGCTTGTGTATTGTAATCCAACAGTCATCTTCAAGTTTTACAAAGAGGCTTCAAATAAGCCAAGTTTCAAATGGATGAGATCGTTAAACGTATCTAAATTTTTTAATGGGTAATATAAATAGTACTCAGATCCCAAGACAAACGCTTTGAGGCAGCTTGAGGTAATGTATTTTAATAAAGATTTGAGTTAATTAACCTAACATAGACGTATTTTCCATATCATATATATTACGTTGACCGAATGACCTACCACGCTTAATTGGACTCATACTTTACAATCATGCTGGCATGTGAAAATGTTGTTTTCTGACCATTGTTTTTGGCAACTTTTGAAAACTTGAGTGATTTCTTAGTATTGTATCAGCGTTAAGAGTTTCATAATGAACAAGTGGTTTTGTTATGAATTAATGAGTTTCACTTTAATTAAGTTCAAAGGACTTTATGTTAAATATAGAAGGCTTAGAGCAGTATTTAAATTAAGGATTATGATCTTAATGTTTCGTATATATTAATATATGAGAGTGTCATGTTATGAGAGAGAAAGAAACAAAAATAACGTTGATATATTAATGTAAATAATAGTGAATCCAACTATTGTAAAACTCGCATCTTTCTATAACCCCAAAAAAAAAAACAAGAATTCTTGTATTTTTTTTCTCATAGCATAACATGAGAGATTATTAGAGAATCATAAAAGGGCTTTTATTTTTGAGAGATGCTTAGTATTTTAGGATGACTAGTTTCTTGACACCTGCAATGACTACTTGTTTAGGTACACGTAAAATCCTTAGTTTTATAGTCAACTTGTAAATAGGTTATTAAATACGCAACGACGTATTTCAATTATGGATCACTATTTATATGTAAGTGTTTGATCAATACATTTTCGTCTCTACTTCTTTGATTTATTTATTAGTTTTAGTCTCTCAATTAAATTATTATTATATCCGAAGATCTTTATTAATTGTGATTTTGTTAAATGATGACCAACGGCTACGGCTGTCTTTAGTTTAGGGTTTGCAAATCATGGTTTAATTTGATCCAATGAAAAAGTTTTATTTTACAAATCATGATTTGAGAGTAAAAATCATATCGACATGTAATTTAAAGTGGTTTTGCCAAGCATATTGAAATTAACTGAAATTCAATTTTCACCATTCAAATCATAATTTAGATTGTTCAAAGTGAAATCCAACATGCTTTATATCTATATTGTACTCTTTAAGAGTTAAGACATTTAATTGCAAACTTCTAAATATTTTGAAATAGTTTAGATAAATTCCTTAAACTTTTTTCTTATCCTTTTAAAAATATTTTTTATTCTCTAACAAGGTTTTTTTTTTTTTTTTTAAATCTAAAAGCAATACTTTTAAAACCTAATAAAAGCAACTGTTAAAAAACATGAACTAATTAGCTTAAGAATTGGTATGTATTTTCCTATACATAATAGTCTTAGATTATAAAACATTCTAATGTGATAAGTTTCACAAATAGTTTAGATAGAAGTTCATCAGTGATAGGTTGTGGGAATAAATTGAACAAATTTTAAAACAAAAGTAAATAATTTTTTTAGTTCTAATATTTTAAAGTTGACACCAATTAGTTCTAAAAAATTTTTTGCCATCAATTTAGCCCTAATACTTTAAAGGTGATATCAATTTAGTCTTGAAGAATATTTTAATATTAATTTATTTCTAATATTTTAAATTTTGTCATCAATTTAGTTCTAACAAATTTTTTATAAAATCAAATTTTTCATCAAATCATTAGTATAGGACTAAATTAATGACAAAATTCAAAATATTAATACTAAATTGATGTAAAATATTAGGATTAAAAAGAATATTTACTCTTAAAATAATAATACTAAAATCAACCAAAAAGAAAACCTATGCCTTTTTTGATTAATTATATTATACAACCATATATAGCAAAGAATCCTCTAATATATCTTATCGATATTACGATATTACAAAGAGACAAATAACCCCAGTTAAGCTTCACAAATATCAAAGATATTTTAAAAGTGGTACAAATAATATTATACGAATTAATATGACCCCAACAATTTAAAGTGTATCTACCCTCTTTTCGCATCACACGGTGAGAGAATTCATTCTTGACCATGCATACATGCAATGGGAAGCAGTTCAATGCTGGTGAATAGCGGTGCAATCATGTACAACTAATGTATGGACTGCGTGCTTGACAGTGAAACAAGGCTACACCATTGACATTTGACAAAGACTCAAGAGTAGCTCACTGCTTGTCAAGACCAATCGGTTACATTACACATGCAACTTTGACTGATTAGCCATGTGACGTCCTCTGATCTGTGCTATAACAATCTTCAACCGCAGTGACCATGTACTATACAACTTGTGTGCTCAAATTCAACTTTCTTCTCCCTCTCAAACTCATTTATGACGTAGCCACATAGGTTTCCGAGACCATATAATAATTAAATTTAATCTTTTACAATAAGAAAATCCCAAAAATGTGCTTGGTATTGGTGTTGACATTTTAGGGGCGTGCCTGCGTAATGAGGGGTGGATGAGCACTGGGGGCTGAATTTGTTTATGCCAATACTAGCAGAAAGTTGATTGGTTTATAAAATTTTATGTGCTATTGGCAGCACCTATATATATATATATATATATATATATATATAGTGCTCATGATATTGAAGGAGATCTAGTGGAGAAATAATAACGAAGGCCATGTCAAAATTGTCTAGTCGTTGTGGTCTAGAGTTAGAAGAGAAGAGAGTTACTTCCATTTGCTCTGAAGAGTATTGCTGTACTAAAGAGGCTAGAAAGGTACCCCAATAATTTGCACTTCCAATTCTTTCTTTTTGTTTGTTTCATTTTTAAAGCCTATATTGCTTCTTATGAATGATTTTGCTTTTCCTATTCTCAAGGGTCTTTGAAATTGATGCAGGATATTATACTGCACAACCTTAGTTTCTCATGAATATCTTTAACTTCTGTGCCAAATTAAACCACAGAAGGTAAAAATTGGCTTTCCAACTTGAATTGAATAGTTTTTCAGTTTACTGTTTCTCAGGATGCCTTGGCATCATCACATGATATGTATATTTAATCTTTTATTACCATGGCTATAAGTATTGGTATAATGATGTCCCAAAACAATTATTTACATAATTGACTAATCAATATACAAATAAAGATGATCAGGTAATGCAAACTCATAGACCAAATATCATAATAGAAAAAAGTTGAATAGAAATCATGTAAAAATATTCAATTACGTTAATCCTTAACTATTACGCATTTTATTTTTCCCTTCTTTTGGTTTCCTCAAAGAGTAGCTTAAATCCAGAAGTTGGGTTTCTGTCAACTGAATTCATGATTTTTATTTTTTATTTATTTATTTGGGTGAATTGTGTTATCGTATTTTTGTTGCATTCAGACATATATCTTTGTTAATGGTAAAGTCTTTACTCTTTAGGCATCAAAATTCAAACATTCTTAGTTAAAGGTGAAACAAAATGACCTGCATAATAGAGTGCTTTAGAAATCTAAGTGATTATGATTTATATATGCTTAATCGAATTCAATATTACCTCACGCCATCACCATTCAATTTAAATCTTCCTTTCTATGCATAATTGAATGAAGATAAGGAAGATGCAAAAGGAGTTTAGGCGATATTAAGCTCATTGTTTGACATCAATCATCAGGCCAAAGGGGAGGGCGAACTACTCTGTAGTTTGGCATAAAATGCAACACAGAATTAAGAATTGAAAAGAAAAGCTTTTCTTCCAATTTCATACTTACTGGTTGCCTTTGTAGTATACATAATTTCATTAACTATGGAACCTGTGATTCATAAATTCATGAAGAGTGTGTACAAACTAGTTTTTATTCATTTATTTTTCTTCAAAATCTAGGAGGATAAGCTCGAATCTGCTAGAGCTGAGATGAGTGAGGTGAAAGAAGAAAACGAGAGATTGAAGACGATGTTAGACCGAGTCGAAAAGGACTACCATTCCCTTCAACTGCATTTCTTCGATATCCTTCAAGGAGAAACTTCAAAGAAAGTTGTACAAGATTCAGCTACATCCCCTGATGAAGTGGAAGAACCTAATCTTGTGTCACTTTGTCTTGGAACAAGTCCAAGGGAGCCTAAAAAGGATGGAGTAATTTGTAAATCTAGCAAACCTAAAGAAAATGAAGATTTGGAGGCCAACCTTACACTTGGTTTAGACTCCAGAAGTCTCTCGTCGATGGATTTGGTATCTGATTTGAGCCCCAGGAACAGCACAGAAGAACTAAAGGAAGCAGAAGCAAGGGGAACATGTTCAAGTTCAACAAATAAATCAGTAAGGACTAAGGATGGTGGTGACGAAATTTTAGAACAAGCTCCCACCAAAAGGGCTAGAGTTTGTGTGAGAGCTAGATGTGATACTCCCACGGTTAGTGTTGATGTGAAAAATTATATGTGTCACCCCAATTCTATTATTGGAGGCTTTTATCATAATATAGTTTTCATGGTATATGTAGTCTTTTCTTGTGTCTAATACAAGTGGTGTTATGCCTTTCAAACAGATGAATGATGGATGCCAGTGGAGGAAATATGGACAGAAGATAGCAAAAGGAAATCCATGCCCAAGGGCATACTATCGTTGCACAGTTGCTCCAGCATGCCCAGTTCGGAAACATGTATGAATCAGCAGTAAAGAGAAATTATTTTTGGACATAGTCTACTGTATATACTTATTGATTGACATATGTGGATCGTAGTTCGAACAAATGTGAATTTCAATTATATAAGTATCAAAAATGCAAATATTAACGAATAATAAATCTACAATGATGCAACTTAATTCTACACTTATTTAAACTGTAATCCATAAATATTGATCAGTACGTCTAAAAAGATATGTACAAATTACAGTACTGTATATTTAATTATATACAGACTGGAAAAGTATTTTCAGATATGCTGTTATAGTAACTGAATGCATGACTACAGGTGCAAAGGTGTGCTGAGGACATGTCCATCTTAATCACCACATATGAAGGAACACACAACCATCCACTCCCAGTTTCAGCCACAGCCATGGCTTCCACCACTTCTGCTGCTGTTTCCATGCTGTTGTCTGGTTCATCAACATCTTCTTACAGTGCTGCATCTTTTGGAAATTCTCCTACTGTATTCACTGGTTTGAATTTCAGTCACTTGGATCAATCAAGAGCAAAACAGGCCTTCTTTCCAAACATTGCCTCAAATTTGTTCCCAACAATCACTCTAGACCTGACATCTGCTTCACCCTCCTCATCAACCCATGTCCGTCTTTTGCCTTCAAGCTTTGCTTCAAGCCCAAGATTATTCACTCCATTAAGTCTAAGCTTCTGCTCCCCAGAACCTAACACCCCATCATCCTTTCGGGTTAAGGGACTCCATAATTCTGGCACTCTGCCTATTGAGAAAACACAAATGAATCCACTTAATCTAGGAAACCAAATTCAAGAACATTTCTATCAACACTGCATCAAGAACCAAACTCCTTTCAAGGAGGCTTTGGCTGAGACACTGACCAAAGCAATCAGTACAGACCCGAGTCTTCGATCCGTGATAGCTGCAGCAGTTTCATCTATAGAGAGGCAAGGATCAACAATTGGGAACCAAGGTGGAGGGGAGAATTTAGGCTCAGGCTTGAGCTTGAAACTGGGGGACAATCCTCAATTCACTTCTTCCAATCCCTTGAACCAAAATGGGAAATCAGGTTTAGCAGTCTACCTCAACAGATCATCATCATCTTCAAGTTCTCAGGCTGGAAACTTCATGCTTCTCCAACCTCCACGGCCATTTTCTCTCTAGTCTCTCCAAGTGTAGCACACCTTCTTCCAAGAAATCAACTCACATCATTAGCATCTCTTCTTGTTCTTCACTGTGGACAATATTCAGGAGCAATTCTGCTAAACTGAAATAGGCCTAATGTACTCCAAAACTACCTTGTAAAAGGTCCAATCAATTTACAGGGAAGAATTCTTAATTAGGCATGGTCTACCAAATTATCTTTCAGGCATTCAAATCATTATTTAACATACCACGAAACTAAAAATGTTTTTAATGATAGGTGCATTTCTTTTCTATGATGGTTCTCACGACTTCAAACATGCCAAATAATGATTTGCATGCCTATGATACCATGCCTATCTGAAAATTGCTCTTTTATAGGATGTGAAAATTGGACATAAAACATAAGATGGAAGTTAGAACAAAAATAAAAGCAAGAAATCAATGTTGGCACTCTTGACATGAGTACCAAAATCTTGTCATTCCATTTTGTTTCTGTAACACTAGAACACAGCTTCAATTGATGACAAATTTACTTGAAGGAGTATAAAAGCCATGTAAGGTTCATCATTGTGTTGCTCCAAAATCAATGAAGCGGAGCATGGCACTCTGCTGACTTTTGCAGATAGCAGGTCCGTTAATTTTTAGGATTTAATTTTGATAAACATGTAAAGCATTTTTGCACAGTTATTCAGTTATGTATAATCATGTCATTAAAAGTTTTTGATTATTACCATAAATATTTCATGTCATATAAAACATAAGATATGATTGTTTAAACTGTAAAACATTTTACATATATCAAAGTTATATTTTTTTAAGCCCTTACCAATTAATTGCAGAATGTATTTTGAAACATCAGTTGTACTACTACAAATTGTGAGGTATTTGACTAATCTGAATCTTAGAGACTAAACAAAGTTTTAAGGTCCAATTAGTATCCATTAGCTTACAGAGAGAAAGTATAAATCTTTGAATTACAAGTGGAGAGTAACAACAAAGGATTTACGGAAGTTCATAACTATCATTCAGTGATGACAAATATTAAATGTTTAAAGGTACAGACTGATACAAAATATTTTCTAATGTGCAAGGTGAAATTCAAGCGCCACAAACTTCACATGCTAAGTACTAGTTTAATGTAGAAACAAAGCATAACATACTACAAGTGCAATATCGAACTAATAATAACCCAAATGAGACGAAAAGAAGCAAAACCGAATGCATGCAAACTGTATAGAATTTACAAATCAACCTGAGAAGATTACACAACTGAAACAGTACTTTCTGGTAATTATGAGAACCTGCTCATTGCCATTGGATTTTTCACATGTCCTTGGTGGTATCCTGGATAGGAACTTTGAACTAAAATCTAGCTATTAGGTTGTTTCTGGATTGGGGTTCAGAGTTCTAGAGTGTGGGCTTTTAACTCACAATGAGACGTAAATATTAGCAGTAAAAAGAGCAAGGGCAAGAAAACAACAACCATCGTAGCTAGCATAAGAATAAGATGACTAATATTAAAGCCAAATAACAGAAATAACGAATCTGCTCTAAAACTGTCAATCCCTGATACAAATAATAAGCAGGAGGAATGTAACTCTTGGGTCTTGCTAAGCAGAACACAAGCAACAACAACAATGACTAGAGGACAAAAGGACTATTGTGATTAAACTTTGAGTAAATCCTCAAATTGGTACTTAAAGAAAATATAATTAGACAAATTTTCTGTCGAGAAATGCTCCGGAAAAAAGTTAATTTGACCCATTTTTTTAATTTTCAAGAATTAGATGAATTTGTCTACTAATATTTTCGTCATGGATGGGCCAAATTAGGGCTTTTTTCTTAAACTTTATACAAGACAAGATCATTCATTTAACCGCAAAGAGGAGTGTTATATGTAGGCACTCTCATAGATATCCCTGCCCAACAGGCACTCACATAAAATGGGGGGTCCATCGTGGAGCAACAAGTCAAATCAGTTCTGCTCTCTCATTTTCACATTTCGGGCAATGCATTAGGCATGAGGCATATTTCCAAATATCATTTCTCAACCGCAAAATACTCACGATGCCTTTTAAAGAAGTGCCACTTCAACTAGAAAAGTTGCCGGTGCAAAAATAGTGTCTTGCACTCTTGCTTATTTTCTTGCCTAACAATTCTACATTTTCTTTTTCCGGTTTTCTGAAAATAAAAAGACTCAGGAAGAGGGCCTGATTTAGTGCCAAATTTTTTGAAGGCCTGCTTTATAAAAGTAATTAGGAATGGCCCATATATTTGGGTCTATGGATCTGTTTTTAATTGGAATATTGGATTATCTTATTAATACCCGCTGGTTTTATGGGATAGGTTAAGCCCATGTATTGGGGCTCACCCTCAATTCTAATACCTTTTTTTTTATATATAAATTTACAGGATTTTTACGATAGAATAAATTATATAGACATCCTTACTGAAGAGTCTGAGAGAAATATTCTGTGTTTATATTTTAGATAAACAACAACCTGTTATATGTATTAAATCTAAAGTGAAAAGCAACAATATCTTTTTTTATTCTTGGTGCATAAAAAGCAACAATATCTATTACTACTTTTCTGCCAAAGTTCCATCGCTTGAATTCATGTGTATTTGAAAAAGCTATGATATTAAAATTATTTTAACAATTGATCACAATCATTTTTGTATAATATTATGTAAAAATTAATTTACATTTGAATATATTAATTTAAAAGTAATTTGAAATAATATATTTTATTTGAATTATATGAAAAAATTGCTTTTATATGATAAATTACTAAAAAAGGTATAAAATAATTTGTTTATGATATATAATATTTGAAATTTTGAATTAATTTGATAAAAATATTGCAATTCAAAAATAATTAACTTCAGCTAATAATTAAAAGTTTGAAAAAGTTACTTATAATTATAATTTATTTTTTAATTTAAAATTATAATTGGTAAAAGCTCTATTTTAGTGCACGATCTTTCAATGATATTTAACTCCGTCCTAAAAGTTTTTCTTTTTTTTCAATTTCGTTTTTAACCTTTTTTATAAGGTTTTAATGTTACTTTTTTCATTGACATTGTCAATTTTACTGATCGAGAATGTTGATATAGCTCTTATGTGTCCATTTTTATCTCACATGGATGTCATGCTATACATGCAAATACTTTACTTTTGTGTAACCAAACTTGTTGAACTAAATTTTATTTATAGACAACTTCTAACTTTAAAAACTAAATTTTCGAAGATTAGAGACGAAAATAGAGCTTTTGCATGTATAACATAACATCCACAAGAGATAAAAATAGACAAGTTGGAGTCAAGTCAGCAATATCTAATAGTATAATTGATGATGCCAACAAAAAAGATAACATTAAAACTTTATCAAAACATTAGGGATGAAATTGAAACCAAAAACACTTTTGAGATAAAATTGAAATATTATTAAAAGATGATGGAAAAAAATAGAGCTTTTTCCAATTATAATTTTTGTTAATAATCCATCTGCTTCTTTTCACCCAAATATAACAACTTATTTCAAAACAACTTTTGCTCCAAAAAATAAAAACTGTTTTAATTAGATTATAACAAACTTTTCCAAACACAAACAGAATGACTTTAATGAAGATAATAACCATAATCTCCAATTGTAGTAACCTGCACATTATGATATAAAAGAATATTTGCCTTCATTTTTGGTCCACAATGTTTCTTTACAAACATCTTATAATTAGTCAAATGGGATTGGAGATAAGTGTAACAAAAAGAGGCAAAGGGAAAGGTTTATAGCCCTGTCAAAAACTTGACTACGTCATAGTGCTATGGTCAAAATTTTATCCTACCAAATGCCTAAGCCATCAATTTTACACTTTCTATGTGGTAGATAAATCAAGAGAAGCTACTTGCTAAAATCCCACATTTGCAAAAGCTTCCTCAAATACTTCTTTTTGTTTGGTTTAGAGTAAGGGTTATTTACTCACAATGATATTAGAAATAACAATACAAAGAGCAAGGGCAAGAAGATAGTAAAGACAATAGATTTGTGGGGGTAGGAAGGAGGAGAGGATAGGGGATATTAAGTTGGTTTTGCAAGAAGCAAAGGAGAGGAAGAGATGCTACCAAAGTGCAGAGAAGAAGAATTGTTGGAGGGGAAAAGGGAAACCCAAAAGGTGGTTCTGGGTAAGGGCTCATGAAGTTGAAGAGTCTTGATGTTGTACTTAGCCAACTAGGCTTGGATGAGCAAAAGTGTAGGGAAGTTGCACATTGAATGAGAAATTTCATGCATATAGTGCCTTTAAATAAGGCCTTTAAATTTTCACTTCATTAAGAAGTAATATGTTTAACATGAAAATTATACTACACATGTGTATAGTTATTTCACAATGAATAAGGTATTCCATGACATTGCAATCTTTGAATGACATGCTAAGTCTACTAATAAAAAGATTAGAGGTGCAATAACCATGAAATAGGTGCTTTGAAGGCCTGATTATGTGTTGGGACTAAAAATTCAAGGCATATAAGGAAAAAGTGAGGTACTTTGAAGGCCCCGATTGTGTCTTGAGGCTAAAAGACCTAAAGGCACACAAGGCAAAAGGGTGAGATGTTTTGAAGGTCCTAGCCATTTCTTAAGGTTAAAAATCCTCAAGGTGCACAAGGGAGAAAAGGTCAAATGCTATGAAAGCCCTAGCCATGTCTTGAGACTAAAAAACCTCAAGGTGTACAAGGCAAGAGGGTAAGACATTATCAAGGTCCTGATTGAATTTTGAGATTAAAAAAGTTAAGGCACACAAGGTAAATAGAAGAAGCACTTTGAAGACCAAGGCAAATAGGCTGATAAGATGCTCTAAAGGCACCATCCATGTGTTGAGGAAGAAAAACCTCAAAGAGCAAAAGGCAAAAGAGGTATAATTCTCTGAAGACTCATTTGGCTCTAAGGCTAAATGTCTCATAGAACACAAGGGCAACACCTTAGAGAACACAACAGTATAAGGGTCTTTGAGAAGACCATGACTTGTTCGCACTTTATAGCTAAACGCTTTAGAGAATACAAGGGCACAAAGGCCCTAGGAAGATCTAGACTCGTTTGGGCTCTAAGGCTAAATGTCTTAAACAACACAAGGACACAAGGGTCCCTAAGACTTGTTTGGGTTTTTAAGGCTAAACTTTAGGGAACATAAGGACACAAGGGTCTTAAGAAGATCAAGACTTGTTCGAATTCTAAGACTAAACGAATTAGTGAATGTAAGGGCATTAGGGTCCCCAAGAAGATTCAAACCTATCCAGACTCTATAGTTGAATGCCTTAGATAACACAAGGGCACAAAGGTCCCTAAGAAGATTTAGAATACTTGAGGAAGTTGAAATTCTAATGGCTAAAGGGCAATAAAGCACAATAACAATCAACTAAGCATGTAACAAAGCAGGGTCTATAAAGCAAGCAACAAAAGAAAAGAAAAAGAGGTAGAAAATAAGTCTGGAACCAAAATAACATTGTCTCATTTGAAAGAGCTTGAAAGCCCTAGCTGAAGCCACATTTGAGCTTTTAGGCTAAGTGCCTTGAGGCACACAAAGCATAAGCATATAGATGCTCTAGCAACTGTGAAAGAATGTGAAATGCACAAGGTAAAAGCTCATGCAAGAAGTAGCACAAGCTTGTATACAAAGCTTATTGGTGGCACATACATGTCTGATAGAAGCAAAGCCCTTGAAGGCTAAGAGTTATGCCAAATGATAAGGCACTCAAAGTAAAGAGTGCTAACAAACAATAAGCAAAGCAACAAAGAGGGTTAACAAGAGTTAGCTCACCTTTGAAATGCATCACTCTAGGGTAACCAAAGGTGAAGAAAAAAAGTAGGAGAGAAGAGGAAAGGAAGAAGTAGTCCAATTTCATTCATGAAGTTCAAAGGCTAGGTATATAAAGAAGAAGTCCATTGAAGGCAGGTACTATAATATTTGTGTATAAAAGAAAGCCTAATTGAAACAAGAATTGCGAAAGGTCATCTAGGAAAATACTACAAAATCCTACTATTATAGCCTAAAAATAGGAGCATATAATATAACTAGCAGCTCAACTTTATGATCAACCAAGGCTTTTAATTTTAAAGCAAGGTGTATAATCTTAGAAAACATATGCTCCTTATCTATATAAACTTGCTTAAAAAGCATGGGAGGGAGACCTTTGAGCTGGAGCAACTATGCATGCACTCGCTTTTCAGCTTTCTGTTCAAGCTTTATCAACGGTGAAACCATCAAGGCCGCCTAAAAATTCCAGGAACTTGGAGCGCTTATTTTCTAAAAGATAGGTAAATGATGATTCCTAATAAAATTTAGAAATTCATGAAGACGAGAGTAGGCATATATAGCCTCGGTGCACAAGAAAGTATGTGTCATTAGCAAGCATAAGGAAGGATGAGGGGTCAAGAAAGATCCAAAAGTTGCAGTGCTTTCATACTTTAAGATGCCTCCTTGAATGAGAGTGTTTAATTCCTTGAAAATAGAAAGATCTACTAAAGGAGGAATAAGGAAGCCTACTATTAAAAAAAAAAAGAAAAAAAATAAATATAATTATTAAAGCATTTCAAGTAGAAGGCATAAAGACAAGAGAACATGTTTGTAAAGAAAGAAAAGAAAGAAGAGAAAACTACCTTGGATCTTCCTAGAGGAGGTCGCTGAAAGGTGCCCTTCCTCATGAACACCTAGCTTTCATGAAGATTTACTTGATGGCTTTGCTCTTTGCAAGCAGACTTGCTTTCATGAGCCTCTATTTGAGGATGTCAATCCTCACGAACGCCATTATGCTTCATTTAACAAAGCTCGTCTTCACAAAAAAATCTCATCCTCTAGTACCCTGCTATCTACTCTAGAGTAGAAGTGCAAAAGGGCTACTAAGCGTGCACGCCTCCAGTAGGAGGGGGCAAGGATCAACTTGTTGTGCTATAGGATGCATTCGGATAAGACTTTTGGCGAAAAAAATCACTTTTGACATATTTAGATAAATTTTTAAAAATAATCAAAATATAAAAAAAAATCTGATTTCAGCTTTTTAGTAGAAACTGAAAACAATAACTTTTAAAATAAAATCTATTTTAACCGTTTTCAATTATATAAAAAATTTTAGTTTTATAATTACTTTTTTCAAAAGATGAAACAAACACACCCATAGTATAATCCAAATGAAAGGAAGATTGGAAGCACTTGGGTTGTCAAAAGGGCGACTAGGAGGTTGCTCTATAACTATTCATACTTCATTTGCAAATAAAATAAGAAAAATTCTCAGAGTTGTTCTCTTTCTCTCTCTCTCTCTCTCTTTCTCTCTCTCGAGAGAGAGAGAGTAAAGGAAATGTAAAGCAATAACAATAAGGTATAAGGGCTAAAACCTTTCGTGGTGGTATGAACAAACCCCCTGAATCAGAGAAGGTGAATGTCATGGTGGCTTACTAACTGCAATAGTAGATGCAGGGAGAATCATTTGGATAGGGAAGGAAGTATATATCAAGCTCTCTCGAAGCATCATTGTTAAGGCCAGGGCACGCTCTCGACAAAATGAGCGAAGATGATGAATTCTCTTGGCAAAGGTAGAAGATAAGGCCGTTGGCACAACCACACTATGTAAATGTCTATTAGCAAGACGAGGAAGAGTAAGAACGGAAGCACCCTAGCCATTGCCTGCACTTACTTCGACCCATGAAGGCGAAGAGTCAACAATTGCTTTCGAGTATGATGTGATATGAATATCAAGCTTGCTAAAATTCGAAAAATGGTTTGTAAGAAAATTGGAGTATAGTATGCAAACCAAGTCGTCTATTAAGGATCAAGGTGTAATTTGGCAAAATCAATGTTATGGAAAAGGGGAGTGGTGAGAACAATGAGCAATTATACAATCAAAATCA
The DNA here is from genome assembly GCA_031439585.1 of Pterocarpus macrocarpus. NCBI lineage: Eukaryota > Viridiplantae > Streptophyta > Magnoliopsida > Fabales > Fabaceae > Pterocarpus > Pterocarpus macrocarpus. Next base: position 20,459,860 of record CM062520.1, read on the forward strand.
AATAAACTAAAGAGTTAAATTAAACACAACCAATCCAAGGATCCATTTAGGGATGTCAATAGGGAGGGGGATAGCTCCCGTTCCCTGCTCTGTAGATAAATATCCGCCCCTATCCCTTGCTTTATATTTGCACAGGTACCCATTTTTTATTTCCCCACGGATTTATGAGTACCCGTGGATATCCATAGATACCCGTTAGAATATTAAAAATTCAAAAAATTTAAATTAAATATAAAAATTCTAATATCATAAAATATTTAAAATAAGCATAAATAGTAATATAATTCCACAATTCGAATTGTAACAACTTAATATACTTAAAATAAAAATAAATATATAAAATAAACACAATATAAGCACAATAATCTAATTTCACAATCTAAATTCCAACAACTTAAAATACTTAAAATAAAAATAAACACATAATAGTAATTCAATCATTAGTCTAACATATAATAAGTATAAATAAATTTAACTTTAGCCCAATCAATTTAAATAACAACAATAGTAGCCTAATTAAGTTAATAACTTAAGGATAAAATAGTAATTTCATATCGGATATTCACGGGTATTTAAAATCCCTATCTTCATTACCGACGGAGGGAAAAATTTTCTCCCCATATCCATCCCGTTGCGGGTATTAATGAGGGCGGATTTTTTTGACATCCCTGGATCCATTAAAAATAGTGGTGATATATCATAGACCCAAGTCCGTTTAACCTGGACCTTGTATGGAGGGTCCATCGATGGTCATATTAAAATACACCATTGGATTGATACTAAAGTCATCGATGGCTCTTATTTATCACTAGCCATCTAAGAAGTAGGAAATTGTTGCATTTCAAAATAAACTCTCAAAGAATCATTTTGAATTGCAAACATCCTTCTATTCAAGAAAGCAACTAAGAGGCAGCTGGCAACAACAAGGCACATCTTTTCGATGAGAAGGTGGCTGTGGTAGCAGAGTGGCTTGGGCACGGCATTGAGGAGGCAGATCCAACGAGATTGGTTGGGTGTGACACAGTGACGAGTGTTTCTTATTAAGATTTAGTTTATGTTGTTTCTTTATTTATTTATGGAAATGGATTTCATTGTGTTTGCCGCAATGGTTATTGAGGTTATTTGTTTTGGTTGGTTTAAAATACTAGTTTAAAGTTTTGTTTGATTATGTTTGTGTAGATTGTAACACATGGAATGACTATAAAATTGTCTGGATTTTGATGTTGATTCTCATAGGGAAGGACTGGGAATTTAGGAAATGGCCAATACTTAATCAACAACTGGATCTGCTGTCACAACTCCTCCCCGAGTCCCTTCTCTGCCTTGTCCGCACCATCCATTTGCAACCATACCTATCGTGACTCTTTTTATTAGAGCTTGTGCATAAATTATCAATGAGGTGTATTAACAATTATTAATTGAGGTAGTTATCTATTATAATTCAATTACTTATGTTAGAGTCATATGGTAGAAATATATATAGTGGTGTAATTCAATTAATTTAATTATCTATTATGGGTGCATTTGTTTTAGATTTTTAAAAAAATAATTTTGAAACTTAAATTTTATATATAACTAAAAAAGCTGAAAACTGATTTTTTTTCAGAAGCTACTCTTTTCAGCTTCTCCAAAAAAGCTGAAATCAGATTTTTTTGAGAATCTAATTATTTTTAAAAAAATTATCCAAATATATGAAAATTGATTTTTTCAGTGAAAAAAATAATTTTTTACCCCAAAAAAGCACAAACAAACGCACTCTATAATTCTGTTAATACAATTATCTATTGTATTACTTCTATCATATTCAGTTACATCTATAAAGAGAGTGGTATATTTTTGCATGATGTGAGTGTACTATATAAGTTGTTTGAAGCAAGTCTATGGTTTTCTATCCCGAGCAGCATTTTGTATATATGATGATGGGTTTACTAATAAGAACGTATAGAGGGGTGCTTTATGTGTTGTCATGTGCTTTGTACCTACTTGTGATGCTGTGTCTAGAAAAGGATATGATAACATCTATAATATATATAGTGGAGGCGAAGTTAAGTGAAAAGGGGCCTAAAATCAAGTGTTATGGTGTGATGAAGGCCTGGGAAATGGTTATGATTAATAAGTTTTGCTGTTGCATTATGAAAGGATTTCTATATTGTAAGGAATATTGTTATAGCAAGTTTGAAGAAAGCAACGAGATTAAAGCTTGTCAAGTGGTATCTAAGGGATGTGGACACTAATGTGATTGTTTTAAGGAATTTGTTTTGTTTTGAAGCGTAGCTTGTTGATCTATCTTTGATCTTTAGTACCTTTACTAGGAATTTTTATGCTTTGATTTTCTAGACCTTTGTACTTTGCTCCACTCCTCCTTTGGACTGTTGTTTAAGCCGTCTATGTTTAGTTATCAAAAAGAGTCATGCGTGAAAGAATTTTTCCACATCTATCATCTTGTACTCCTGTATATAAACCTCTTTCTTAATCAATGCAAATCATTTCATCCTTCCTTTCCACATACCTACCACCACCATCATATTTTGACTTCCGCTGCCATAACTGCTGCAAATCCTTGCTTGCTCCCTCTTTCCTTCCTATTTCTCCACCTCCCATCACTCATGGTGAGAAGCATGAGATGCATGTCTAACACCAACTTTCAGAGACAAAGACGTTGAGCATGGTAAAAGAGAGATTATAGAAAAAATTAAAAATAATTCATTTATTCTTGCAAAGGCACCAAATTTCATATAGAGAAACAATGAATATGGGAAGAAAGAGGTGATAGAAAAAAAATTAAAATGTTTCATTTATTCTTGAAAAATATTTCAAACAACATAGAAATTTAAAATTTAGATAAATTCTATTTCCATTGAAATAAAAAAATAAATTAAAAAATATTCAAAGGTTGCCAATAATATAATTAAAAAGACAAGGTGTTTAATTTAGTATTAGATAAAAATGAAACTAAAAATATATCATTTTATACTTATACTAAAAAAAATTAAATTTAAATTTATTTTAAAAAGATATTTTACTAACAAGGTTTATACATTTAAATCTGATCATATGACAAAAATATAAAATAACACACTCCACGCAATTAGTATTCAAAATCTACACTCCACCTATTATCCTAACCCCTTAGTTGCCCAACCCTATGATGTTAACCTCAAATAAACCCCTTCACAATATTGTGCAACGGAAGTGCAAGAAATGCACCAACAAGCCCTCTCACAATAAATATAATGATGCAGGAAAAAAATACGACATAAAGGAGACAAACACAATAATATAACGTGGTTTGATTATTCTTAGCTTATATCCATGGCCCTTATAAGAAGTTACAAAATCTTTGATTATCCATAATTTTTGCATAGCTAAAATTACAAACCATCCTTATAAAATATTACATCATATGGACAGCATTTAAAAATTATCTATACAATTTGATCACTCTCACTCTTAGAGGATGCTTAAACCAAAATGTCAAAGGCTTATTTATAGGCCAAACCTCCTATGAGGCTTTTACTCACACTCAATGTGGGATTTTCGCTTCAATCCCAACAAATTCTCTCTTTAAACCATAGTTTTACCAAAAGCTAGATGCAACAACTATCTTCACGAATATTCTTCTTGCAATATCCTTGTATTTCTCGAGCATTCAATGGTGTTAACAAGAGCCACACCTGCTTTGTTCACTTTTACCACCATTGTTCACAAGACACACTACCTGGTTTCCAGAATGCCAAGAAGGTTTTCAACACAAGTTCTCTTTGCTTGTACCACCATTGTTCATTGAACATGCTGCCAGAACTCCATATTGCTACAAATAAGAGACCCCATGCATGGATCTACAAACTACCATTCCCTCCAATACTTGGCCCAAACCACTGGCTCTATTGATACCACTTGTTGGGCAGCAGAAATGCAAGAAATACACCAACAAACCCTATTACACTAGAGCTAACGTGCAAGAAGAAACTACAACATAAAGGAGACAAACACAAATTTAACATGATTCAATTACTCCCAACCTATAACCATGACTCCTATAACGAGCTCCAAAATTTTTCACTATCCACAACTTTTGTATAGCTAAAGTTAAACCATCATTACAAAAGATTACATCATATGGATAGCTCCTAAAAACTACTTATACAACTTGACCACTCCTACTCCTTGAGGATGCCTAAACCAAAATGTCAAAGGCCTTGCTTATAGGCCAAACTTCCTAGAGATTTTTACTCGCACTTGATATGGGACTTTGCCTTGAATCCCAACACACAAAACATAAGAAAGAGTCCTAACCACGCGGCACCTATTGGGGTTAATTTACCTTATACACAGAATTAATAAAGAATTTAGTTGTTGATTGGAAATTTCGTAAATCCATGATTGCTTTACATTTAAAATTATCTACAAAAATAAAAAAAAGAGTCTAATATATTGGTTTTGGACTAATGTGTTATATCATGAAATGAAAAATGATTAGTTCTTTAGAGCATAAAGAAATTTGGTAAAACTAAATTATTCATTACTCTATACAAGTCAAGTGTTCACTACTAAAAGAACAACAGCATTTGTGATATGAACAACATTCTTCCACCAAAGAGATTATATGTATGTAACAGATTAATTATAGGTAAATGAAAATGAAAGAAACAATTCCTAAAACTAGACCAATTCAACAATGTTAAATGGAAATAGCAACAAGCACCCACGCATAGCAAGTGAATGATTATTGATCAGTTGCTGTGTTTCTTGTTTTGTGTCCTCATTTTGCAGCTTCATGATCCCTCCTTTTGTTTTATATGTCTATAGGGCCTTGTCTTCAACTCAACCACTTGCTCCTTCCACCTACTCCTCCAACTCTCACCATTATCACTAATGCTCATGTTGCTTCTCAAACCCAATTGTTAGCCGTATTGTGCTCTAAGCAAAGGATTCGACAAGGTCTTGAATTGGCATTGAGTTGCATAAACATCCTAGTTGTCTCCTCTTTCATGGAAGGATCAGGACACACATCAGGATGGTATTGAAGCACCATTGATCTATAAGTTCTCTTTATCTCATCTGTGGTTGCACTCTTGGGACTCAAAGACAGCATGTTGTAGAAGTTGCCACTATTGCTTTCATATTCCAAACCCTTTAGCTTTATGGCTTTGCATGAAAAGACAAGTTGTAGATGAGAAGACCTTTGCTGCTTGTTTGAGAGTGGAAGGTAATCAAATGGCTTGAAATTGCTTAGGCTTGAGGTTTCTTGTGTTGATTCCCTTGTATATGTTTCCCTTTGTTGATTCATAACTACTTTTTTTCCCCTAGTATTGGTTTCTCTTGGTTGATGAATATGCTTTTGGATAGTAGGAGGTTAAAGATGTTTTGGCATTCTCTCTTTTTTGGTTTTGGAAGCAGAGCCTATGGCTTTATATAATGGGTGGTCTCCATAACATTCACATTTCCTCTAATTGTCATTTCTTTTTTTCCCCATGGCTAGGGTTGTTAACGGAGGGATTAGGATAATGGGGTAAAGTATAGATTTTGGATACTAGTAGAGTGGAATTTTATTTCATAAAATGTCAAGGGGTGGAGTGTATTTTACCATTTTGTTTTTTTTATCGGTAATAATGAGTTTTAAACTTATAACCTCATCCAAATTATCTAAATTTTGCATTACTAGCTCACTCATAATGACTTGCAATACAGTATCTTTGATAAATAAAATGTGATAATCAAAGAGTAATGACCTTTAATATAAATATCTACTACCTATTACCTGCAAAAAGAGGTAAAGTCAACCGGGTGATCCAGGATTAACGCATCTATAGTCCATAGAAACTCATTTGTGGCTCCATTACAATTTATTTTTTGAATATACAAATGAGTAATTATTGTAAAAATATTTTAATCAACTTAAAATTATTTTTAAAATATAAATTATGTCAAAAGACCAATCCCTTCATTAAATGTATGTTTAGATAAAAGGATACTAATATAAAAATTAATGATTAACACCATCCACGTGAACGAGTGGTCAACGCCGTCCCGCAGCCCCACCCTCGTGCACGACTGAATTCAATTGCAATGTCTACTCTTTTTTCGGTACAACTCTTTCTTTTTGTGACAACTTGCATTTTATAAGCTGGCTCAAAGTTGGAAAATCGAGGTTTCTCAATAAATCTTCTTATGTGAATAGAGTTAACTCAATTAGTCAATTTTCAATTTATACATTATCATAATTTGAGTTTGATTTTTAAGTTCATTTGAAGGTGGATAATCTATATGTATCTTTGTTGATGAGTTTGTGGTCATTTCGTAACCTTAAAATAGTACGTAAGAATATTTTTCTCAATCTAAACTTTGATTTATAAAAATAAATAAATAATGATTTTATTAGATTATATATTCTAGTTTTGGTCAATGGAATTTTAAAAATACTTTTAAGGTGAAAATGGATTTTTTGATTCGTGTATTTTTACAAATATTACTTTAAGACTGATTCTTTGTGCAAACCTTAATAATTTCTTTAGAAGTGGAATTTACTTATCACAATACTCGCTTCTTATTAATAAGTTTGTTTATTTTAGTGAAAAGATAAATTAATGTCAAAATCATATTCTTTCTTTTGTTTGAGAAAATTAATAAAACTATAAAATTGTTGACTTATATGCAAATTTACGAAGATCTTTAATTCAATATTATATAATTTCAAAACTATTTAATAAATATAATATTTATTAAAAATGTTAAATTTCAAATAATTTTTTAATATCATAAATGATCTACATGTCTTAATCAAGTAAACCATTTAATCATATTACCCAAGCATTAATTTTCAGTTTAAGTGTGTATTATACTCCTAATTTTACATAAAATGTTGCTTATATATGGCACTAAAGCATTATTTTTAAGATTTTCATTCATAATAATTGAGAAAACCCCACATGGATAATGCACATCTCCCGTTTCGGTTTGGCCTATATAATAAGGCCACCGCCTGCAACTGAAAGCCGCACATACTTTTTCCATTGACTTTGTCAATTTCTTTCTTTCAATCCCCTCAATGTTCTCTTGATATTCCTCCATAGCTAATTAAGCACCATTCTGAATAATATCCTTCCTTATTAGGACATTACTGTGGAGGAAAAATGACCAAGATCTTTGTGCTCCTATGTCTTTTCTTCTTAGCTGGCTCTGGGTTTGTCAATGGATCAACCAAGGAGAAGGACCATATTAGGCTATTTGAGCTTAAGAAGGGTGATCTTACTTTGAAGGTCACCAACTGGGGTGCCACACTTGTGTCTTTAATCCTTCCTGACAAGAATGGTATGTGTGCATCTCTTTAGTGTTGAAAAGAATCAAAACTTTCAATGTTGCTTATTTTCTCATCAGCATTTTCAATTTTTACACTAAATTTTGTTATTTTTGTTTCACTGTGGTTTGTTTCAGGAAAGTTGGGAGACATTGTTCTTGGATATGATTCTCTCAAGACTTACACTGTAAGTCTAAAAACTTGTTCTGATAAATCATTTCTTTGAATAAAATGTGTTTTGCAAATACCTTTTTGCTTTCTTTTCTTGTGAAAGTTAAGAAATGAGAGATGAAGGTCCTCAACAGCGTGGGTTGATTATCACTAGAGACTTTTAGATAAAGCAAGAAATTAGTTTTGCTACGTACTATTTACCACTTAAGTCATTAGTTTTGTGAGTCATTAGTCTTGTGAGTCATTATTATTTTTTATTTCTTTTATAATTAGAAAGTAATAGTTGATGTATTAAATAATGAATAATATATACACAACAATTTCTTTTTTGTTCCAAGTATTTTTCGATTAACACAAGTCTTCCTCTTGGATGGCCAAATTTGGATTGTAAGAGACATGTGACAGCTAAGATTTGGAATGTAGTTTGTCACTTTGTCGCCTGCTTACATTTTCCTGTCACATGCTCTGTCATTATACTTCTATCAGCAGACAGTCACGCCACCTGCATCATATGCTCCACATATTTACCAAATTTTTTATTCTTGATTGTGTTAGTAAATTTTACGAGGAATATTTGATTATTAGGTTTTTCTAATATATGCATTATTAAATTTAGATGCAAAATCTAATACTAAAATTTACCCCACAAAAAATCTAATACCAAAAGATAAAAGACATAGAAAAAGGTTGTCTTTATATATAATCTTATTTTTGATTGGATTTTAAGTATAATAAAACTTATAATTTAATTTTTGTCCGTGGAAATGTTTTTAATTTTTTGTGCCGTTCTTCTTATTATTATACCATTATCTATTAAAGTTATAATAAAGTCAAATATAGAGATTAAATAAGAAAAGTAATAGTCAACATGCTTGATGGATATGAATTTTTTAAATGTGAAGTACATCTTAAAAATAAAAGGAGTTAAGATTTAGCTTTACATTTTAGTATATAAAACGTGTATGGAAATTATTGACAGCGACACACACACACACACACACACACACACACACACACACATATATATATATATATATATATGAAAATTTGAAGTTAGGGTATTAAGACACTATTTAAGAAATACTTTTTTAAAATTTTTATTATATTAGTGCCTTAATATATTTTTTAATATATTAAAATATTAAATGCGTTAGAAATAAAAAAGGATGTACGCACATCATTGCAAGCAATTATTGTACCACACTATTGCAACGATCGATGTACGTATTTCATTCAATAATTAAAAAATGGCGATTTCAATTTGCCTTCATTTTGATAACGACGACATTCCTGTGATTAATTAACTGATTAATGCCGAGAATTAAAAATATGTAATAAAACAAATTCTGGTTATTATATTTTGTATATTTTGTGAGAAAATAAATTTGAATATATATGCAATTCTAGCTTCAGAAAAAAATTGAATATATATACAATTATCCATATGACAGCTTTAGCCTCTTAGATTAGTAGTCTTTGATTTTTTTGGATCTGCCTCTTACTGTCTTACACAAATGGCTAAGAAGTTCCAATGTGTTGAAAAGTAATTGAAGCAGCCGAACATGCATCGGAAATGCCATGAGCTACATGCAAAAGAGTACCATCATTTTGTTTAGCAGACGGTCTCTCATATAGGAGTATAAAAATAAGAGTAATGCTAACCCAACACACTTATATTAACTCAGTCTACACAATCTTCATTACCTGATTACGTTTTATTCAACTTTATTTCCTAAATAACTATACTCTAATTCTGTCACATATATATGATGATGTGAGGAGGTGTGCCACATTGTTGATGTGTATATATCAAGCATTTCTCCAAAAACAATAACTTTGTGATTCCAATGCCAAAATAACGCAGAATGATACAACTTACTTTGGAGCTACTGTTGGCCGGGTTGCTAACAGAATTGGAGTTGCTCAGTTTACTTTAAATGGAGTCCATTACAAATTAATTCCTAATGAGGGAAACAACACACTTCATGGTATATATATTTGTTTAATTACCGCAATTAAACGCAGAATTTTTACTATATTTATTGTTGATTTTACATAGAAAGATTATCTCATACTCAGCTTGCCCTCTACTTAGGTGGACCTAGAGGATTTAGTCATGTGCTTTGGAAAGTGGAAAGGTATCAAAGAGAAGGCGACAGACCCAGAATCACCTTCAGCTACCACAGTTATGATGGTGAAGAAGGTAAAGAGTGATTTAATTATTTCATTGCTGCTTCTATGAAAGCTGCTTTTTGGAACCTATATTTCTGAACAATATGGAACTGCATAAATGAGATTAATCTAGGAACACTATCAGCATAATCTAACATCTAATTATATATTACTAAATATAAGATTTTTGAGATATTAATAATGAGAATCAAATACTTTTGTTATTACCATTATATATAATTAGATGTTTATGTAAAAATATTTTACATTGATATTGCATCAAAATTAAATATTTGTAGATATATATGTATGTTTTTCACTAGTAATACAAATTGAATATTTGTGTTTCAGGATTTCCCGGCGATCTCCTGGTAACTGTGAGCTACATTCTCACTGGCAAAAACCGTTTGAGCATAATCATGAAAGCAAAAGCTCTAAACAAGCGTACTCCAGTGAACCTTGTTAACCATGCATACTGGAACCTAGGAAACCACAACAGTGGCAACATCCTAGATGAGGTGGTTCAGATCTTTGGATCCCAAGTCACACTTGTTGACGACCACCTCATTCCCACTGGCAAATTTGCCTCTGTGAAAGGAACCCCATATGATTTCCTCAAGCCAGAAGTTGTTGGAGCTAGGATTGACCAGTTGCCTAAAACCAATGGTTATGACATCAACTATGTGCTTGATGGTGCAAAAGAGAAAGATGGGATCAAGCTTGCAGCTATAGTGATGGATAAGAAATCAGGGAGGGTGATGAAGCTGGCTACAAACCAGCCTGGTGTGCAGTTTTACACTGCTAATTTTGTGAAGAATGAGAAGGGGAAAGGTGGATTTGTGTATCAACCTCGTTCAGCACTGTGTTTGGAGACTCAAGCATTCCCTGACTCAGTAAACCATCCTAATTTCCCATCAACTATTGTGACCCCAGAAAAGCCTTACAAGCATTATATGTTCTTGAAGTTTTCCACCAAAGTTCCGCATGCCTTTTCACAGTCTTAAGAACTTTGTGCCTTCAGCCACTTTTTATTATGTAGCTTGGTTATCAGTGTAGCAGCATGGCATTTGAGTTCGTGCAAGCTTGGGTTCATTATTAAAAATGAATAATAAGAGGCTGTGTTCTTAGTTACTCTCATAACTTGTGGCGCTTCAATTCATCCCCTTCAAAGATGCTTTCTTTATATATAACTTGGTTACAATTTGCTACTTTAGTTGTTATTTTTTGTTTCCTCTCTCTCTCTCTCTCTCTCTCTCTCTTGCTGTATATATATATATATATATATATATATATGTTAAACTTTTGTATTATAATTAATTGCTCACATAATCGTGGGTGAGGAGTAGGGATTAGTTAAAGCAAAACCTCAAGTGACAACTCTAGAATTTGAATTATAATATTACAAATAAAATTCGCCTAAAATCACATACTATTTTCCCATCACCAACTACGTTTGAATAATTGTTGTTTAATTCTATATCTGGAGACCGATGCCCAATTTTCTTTTCCCTTCAAGTTATAAATATCCGACTTAATTTTAGTAGACATATATAATCTTTTCCTTTTTGGTAGGAACATCATTCTTTTTGTTTTTTTGATATCAATATACTACATTTTAGGTTTAATTGCATTAGTTTTTATCCTTCCCCATATATTGAATAGATCAATTTTAGCTATAATAAATAGTTCTAACTAGAATAATTTTGTCTCCAATTTTTATTTATTAGATCATTTCAATATCTTCAATTTCAATTAAAGTGGCCTTTTAACCATCGAAATTTTCAATTATAAGTTCCTGTATTTCATTTTCTAACAATTATATACTTAACTGTTGAAATTACATAATTATATATACAACTTTGGGTGCGAGCCAGGGACTCTGACTATACACGTATGGCTCCCAAACCGTTTAAATTTATTGCTGCTTGGTTGGGTCATGAGTCCTTTGGATCATTGGTGCAACAGAATTGGAGTTCTGATGTGACTTGGGACATTAACATTAGAGCTTTTACGAATGTAGCTTCTACTTGGAATAGAAATGTATTTGGGCATATTCAAAAGAAAAAACGCAGAATTTTAAATAGGTTGTAGGGTATTCACAGGTCTCTTGCGGAAGAACCCAATCCTTTTCTTGATGATCTTCTTCAGCATCTTTGGTGGGAGTATGAGGTCATTGTATTTGAGGAGGAGTTTCTTTGGATGCAGAAAGCTAGATGCAAATGGATATCTCAAGGGGACAGAAATATTAGATATTTCCATTTATCAACCTTGGCTAGAAGGCGTCGCAATAAGGTGTTGGCTCTCAAGGATAATGATGGTAATTGGGTCCATGATAATGCTATTCTTAAATCTATGATTACAAATTATTTCTTGTCTCTTTATTGTGGTACTCAGTCAGGTGAGGCTCTTCCATTGAAGGGTTGTTTTCCCACTATTTCTGCTGATGATTGGAAGAATATTTATAGTCCTTTATCAGTTAATGAGATTAAGTCTACTCTTTTCTCTATGGGTGGGCTTAAGGCTCCCGGACTAGATGGTTTTCATGCTTTACTCTTTCAAAGTCAATGGAGTACTGTTGGTGACTTTGTTTGTGCTATAGTGTCAGATATTTTTCATAATCTTGAAAGGGTGAAGGAAGTGAATCAAACTTTTATTTCTCTTATCCCCAAGGTTGAGCATCTTGAGTTTGTCAAGCACTTTAGGCCAATCAGTCTTTGTAATGTTATTTAGAAGATTGTTACAAAGATTATTGCTAATAGATTGCGGCCGATTATGCCAATGGTTATTGGGCCTACTCAGTGTGGTTTTATCCTCAATAGGAGTGGCTCTCATAATATCATAGTTGCTCAAGAAGTAATCCACAAAATGAGGTTAACCAAAGGCAAGAAGGGATTTATGGCAATTAAGTTTGATTTGGAGAAGGCTTATGATAGACTTGATTGGAGATTTGTTATTGATTCTCTTAAAGACTTAGGGGTTAATGAGCATTTCTCTAATCTAATATGGCATTGCATTTCCTCAGCTTCAATGGACATTCTCTGGAATGGTGACAAGACTGGTGATTTCTCTCCTACTAGGGGTATTCGACAGGGTGATCCTCTTTTCCCCTATCTTTTTGTTATTTGTATTGAGCGTCTTTCTCACCTTATTTAGGCTGCAGTTAATGAAGGTTTTTGGAAGCCCATTACTTTATCTAGAGATGGCCTTTTGATTATGCATCTTTGCTTTGCAGATGATCTTTTTATCTTTGCTAAAGCTTCTATGGATCAGGTGGAGGTTATTAAGCATTGCTTAGAGATCTTTGAGGCAAGTTTAGGCCAAAAGGTTAGTGCTGAAAAAACCCAAATTTACTTTTCTAAGAATGTTCATCACTTAAAGGCCATGGAGATTTCTAATGAGTTTGGGTTTTCTCTCACGGGTGATCTTGGCAAGTACCTTGGTGTTCCTCTCCAATATAAGAGAACTTCCTCTAGATTTTTCAGTCATATTACTGATAAGCTTATGAGGAAATTAAGTTCTTGGAAGGCTAATTCTCTTTCTTTGGCTGGTCGTTTAACTTTGTGTACTACGATTTTGAATGCTATGCTGACTTATGCCATGCAAATAGCTTATCTTCCTACTCCAATTTGTTCTCAGATTGATGGTATATGCCAACATTTCTTATGGGGGGCAATTGATCAGCGTAAAATTCATCTTTGCAAATGGGACAAAGTTTGTCAATCAAAAATTTTTGGTGGTTTGGGTTTTCGGATGGCTAGTCACTACAATTTAGCTTTTCTAGCTAAAATTGGTTGGGGTCTGATTACTAATGGTGATGATCTTTGGGTTAGAGTTCTTTGTAGTAAGTATTGCTGCGGTAATGACTTGATTCCTCGTGTCCATGCTCATCCTAGCTGTTCCAACCTTTGGAAGGGGATTTGTAGAGCTTGGCATATTGTTAATAACAACCTCATTTGGAGAATTGGTGACAGGAAGACTATCCAGTTTTGGAGAGATAGATGGTTGCACCAAGTGGAGAATTTGCAAGCCCAAGCATTGATTCCGTTAACAGATGAGATGTTGAAGATGACTATTTCAGAGTTTGTTTGTTCTGATGGAGGGTGGGATTAGAACAGGCTATTCACTCTCTTACATCCCTATGTGTGCGATTTTATAGCTGGCCTTGTGCCCCCTTCTTCCTTGATTGGCGGAATACACTAGCTTGGAAACCCAGTCATGATGGTAACTTTTCTGTCAAGTCAGCTTATTTCCATTGTACTCAGCTTCCGCCTGGTCATCCGGATCCCCTTTATTGGCTTATTTGGCATTGGAAAGGTATGGAACGAATTCGTGTTTTTCTTTGGCAGTTAGCTTCTGGTTCTTTTCCTACTAACAATTTTCGTTGGGCTAGACACATGACCGCTGATCCTGTTTGTTCTCGTTGCAATGAGGGTCTTCATGAGACCATAATCCATGCGGTGTGAGACTACGAGATTATTCATGGGTTTTGGTCATTTTTGGTTGATCCTATTACTTGTCCCAACTTTTATACTTCTAGTGTGAATGATTGGCTTCTGCAGAACCTTAACCCAAGAGGTAAGGGCAATGTTAGTTGGCCTCTTTTATTTGGGTCTGTAGTTCACTTTTTATGGAGAATGAGGAATGAGGAGATTTTCCAGCGTGTGACTTTGACTAGTTCTGAAATGTTCCATAAATTCTGGGATACTTATATTAGCCATTGTCACGGTTATGCTCTTCAAGAAACTACAGCTGGATCCATGCCTCAATCTATTCATGATATTCGTTGGTTGTTCCCTTCTGATGGGTGGGTTAAGATCAACTGTGATGGGTCAGTTTCTCATGACTTTAAGGCATCTTGTGGTGGTTTAATCAAGGGCTCTTTAGGTAATTTTCTTGGTGGTTTTGCAGCCAACTTGAGACTTGCCCAATTACTGTAGTTGAGGTTTAGGGAGCTTATTATAAACTTCTTTTGACTTGGAACAAAGGTTATCACAGGGTTATCCTAGAGATGGATTCCTCTAGTGCCATTGCTCTAATTAACAAGAGTGATACGACTCACCACCCTTTTGCTTCGGTTATTAATCTCATTTGCTGTCTTTTGCAAAGGCAGTGGGAGGTTCGAATTTAGCATACATATTGCGAGGCTAGTTGAGCTGTTGATTTTATGGCTTCTCTTGGATATTGTTTGAATTTGGGTGTCTATTTCTATGATCTTTTTTCTTCTGGTTTGGCTTCCTTTTTAACGGAGGATCTTGTGGGGGTGTCTTTCCTTAGACTTATTGTTTAGTTCTTCTTATGTTTGGGTGCTTTGCCTCGTTTCATCACCAAAAAAATAAAAAAATTACAAGCACATTCATATATAAGAGGATAGCTTTAATTCAAGTTTATTAGCGGATTACTTAGTCTTTCTTTAACAGGAAACCTTGAGTTTTTTTCTTTTTTTTTTTTTCTGAGTAAAGTTTTATTTATATCCTTCACATTTTACAAAATTTTTTATTTGAATTGTATCAGGTTCAAAATAAAGAAGAAAGAGACGTGAGAGAAACTGAGAGAGAATGAAAGTGGAGTTGAATGAATGTTATTACTCAAATGAATCATTGCACTGAGTGTGGTTTATATACTAGCATATTCGATTGCTTTTAGTGCAAGCTAGCCAAAACTCTTTTTTTTTTTTTTTTAATGATCAAGCTAGTCAAAACTAACATAATAGAAAGTAGATTTTAGCTCTGGCTAACTTAACTTATTCGCAAGTGACATATAAAGCTATACTCCTAACATCCCCCTGCAAACTCAGCGATGGTGGAAGGCAACACCTTGAGTTTGGAATGGAATTTTGTGAATGGAGCCTGAGGGATAGTTTTGGTAAACACATCAGCCACTTGATCTTCAAATAGAATGTGTGTCACAACCACTTGTTGACTTGCAACTTGTTCATGAACAAAGTATAATTAAGTCAAGCTCAAAATGCTTAGTTCGACTATGGAGCACTGGACTGGCTGCGAGTAAGATAGCACTCATGTTGTCACAATATACTAAAGGAACAACAGAACAAGGGATGTGGAGTTCAGACAAGAGAGACTTGAGCTAAGCAATTTCAGTGAGAACACCAACCAAGCTATGAAATTCAACTTTGGCACTCGATTAAGATACTACATTCTACTTCTTGTTGGACCAAGTGACAAGATTTGAGCCAAAAAAGACACAATAGTCGCCAATGGACCTGCGATCATCAACATCAGATCCCCAGTTCGAGTCATAAAAGGCAGTAATTCTAAAATCAGTGGACTTGTGGAACTTGAGGCCATAATCAATAGTGTCAGCTAGATACCACAAGATCCTTTTGACAGCTTTCCAATGAGAATCCAAGAGTAATGCATGAATTGGCAAACCTTGTTGATTGCAAAAGCCACATCAGGTCTAGTGATTATGGCATATTGCAGCCCTCCCACAATTAACCGATAGAGTTAAGGATTGAGAAACTCAAGACTGCCATGATCTGATAGCTTAGAGTTGCTGAACATTGGAGTAGGCATGAGCTTAGCCCCATCTATGCCACCCTTAGAGACTAAATCATTGACATACTTAGCTTGAATAAGAATTATTATATCAGTGCCAACCCTATGAGCTTAAGTTCCCATAAAAACTCATCTCCCCTAGGTCCTTAAGAGCAAACACATGATTGAGATAAAAGACAGTAGTAACAATTTCATCAGGAGAGTCATTAGTGATAAGTATATCATCAACATAAACCAAAATATAGGTGGTAGAGGTAGGAGAAAATCAAGTGAACAGAGAGCATCGCATTTGGTGGGGGAGAAACTAAATGATTGAAGAATGTAAGATAGCTTAGAGAATCATGCTCTTGGAGCCTGCTTAAGGCCATACAAGGCCTTGTGAAGCTTGCAAATTAACCCAGGGTCCGAGGAAACATAGGTTGGTACATGAACACCTCTTCAGCCAAGTCCTTATTAAAGAAGGCATTATTGAAGTCAAATTGGCAAATCTTCCAACCCTTGGTCAAGGCAATGCTCAAGATCAACTAGATTGAAGCAAATTTTACAATAGGGATAAAAATATCCTTATAATCTAATCCTTCTCTTTGATGGAATCCTTTTGCCACTAATCAAGCTTTGTATTTCTAGATACTACCATGAGGGTTCCTTTTAATTCTGAACACCCATTTACACCCATTAGCTTGACAATTATTAGGAAAGGGTTGGAGAGACCAGTGTTGTTGTGCATAAGAGTTGTGTATTCTTCCTCCATAGCTCTTTTCCAGTAGGGACTGGACAAAGCTTGCTTCACTATGGTTGGCTCTTGCTCAATGAGATGATGACTAGGATCACAAAGGGTTGCGACATATGTTTTGAGCTTGAATATGCCATTTTTGGACCGAGTTTGCATATTGCAAGCATTTTGAGGAGATTAGCAGTGCTGACAGTAAACTGGCCCAGAGTTGAGATGGGTAGGAGGATCTCAATTTTGGGATAATTAGATGGCAATGCAGTAAGTGAGGCACCAGAGACTATATTAGAAGCTGCAGCATTAAGAACCTGATAACTTAAAACTTGATTAAGAGGGTCAGTAGGAGTATTAGATAAAGTAGGAGGAGAAATACCAATGACATTTTGTACATAAGGATGTATAGATGTGAGTAGGATAGCAAGTACTATTTGAGATGCAGATTGGAAGTGGAGGGAGCAGGTGAGGTGAACAATTTGTAGGGACAAAAGATTCATCAAAAACAAACATCTCGAGAGATATATACCTTACCCGAAGGAGCTAAGCACAAATAACCCTTATGTTGAGGTGCATAGCCAATGAAAGTGCACCTAATGGATTTGTAAGTAAGTTTGTGAGTATTATATGGTCTGAGTTAAGGGTAGCACATACAACCAAAGACTTTTAGGAAGTTGTAGCCAAGGGTATGGCCTAAAAGGATCTAGTAGGGCAAGGTGTTTCTAGTGTTTGGGGAGGTTAATCGATGATAAGGTATGTAGTAGTGGTAAATGCATAGTTCCTGAATGTGAGGGGTAATGAAGCATTAGCAAGGAAAGATAGGCCAACCTTAGTAATATGTCTGTGTTTCCTATCAATAGGCCATTTTGCTAATCGCTATAGGGACAGGAAAATCTGTGAGAAATACCATTAGTGTTAAGGTACTAGATAAATGTGTTAGATAGTAGGTATTCTTTGGCATTGTCAGTTTGAAGTGCTTTAATCTTCTGGCTTGTTTGTAGCTTAATAAAGGCTTTATATTGAAAAAAATGCTTGTAATGCTTGTGACTTGTTCTCTAACAGGAAAATGTATGTATATCTATTGAATGCATCAACAAAAGAGATATGATATTTGCTTCCTAACTTGGTAGTGACAAGAGTAGGACCCCACAAGTTAGAAAAAACTAATTCAAGAGAGTGTTTTATTCATGAACCAAGGGAAAATGAGGTAATTGATGCATTTTAGCTAAGCAACAAGATTCGCAAACATTTGGCATTTTATTCATAGAAGAATGTATATTGCACATTGAGAATACAAGATTGGTAACTCTATTAGAGGCATGACCAAGCCTTTTATGCCAAATAACAAAATTTGAATGAAAAGAAATACATTGAGAAGTAAAAACATAAGGCAAAACATTCGATGGTTGAGTCACTGCTACATTTTCAAACACATACAAGCCATCTTCAATGCGGCCTTGGAGTATGATTCTCTTGGAATCTTGATATTTAACAAAGCAGTAGTTAAGATAAAATTCAAAAAAGACATTATCGTCTTGAGCAAATTTTGACACACTCGCTAAATTCTTCTTAATGCCAGGAGCATGTAATAGGTTATGAAGCTGAAAAGAGGTATTTGAGTTAGGGGAATGCAAAAATGAATGTCCAAAATGTTTTATCCTCATACCTTAGCCATTAGCAACTTGTATTAATTCTGAACCTGCATAATCTGAGTTTGTCAGTAGATTTTCAGGCTCAAAGGTCAAATGACGAGAGGCACCACTATCTAGATACCAAGCTGAGTTACTCATAGAGGCTAATGTTGCAAGATAGGCTCTTGGTGTAGAACTCTAATATGAGGAACCAGGATTGTGGAAAGAGGTAGGTAGAGGAAGTTGCTGAGGAGAGGTTATGTGATTTGGATTCTGAAAGGACTGATTGAGTCTATGGTAACACTGCCATATCACATGCCTAAATTTTCCACAAAGTTGGCACTGTGATTGATTTCCACTGTGAGACCTTCCATCTTGAAAACCTCTTCCTCGACCTCTCCTACCTCCTCTGCCACCATTATCAGATGAATTTCTTCTTCCTTCTTGAATTGAGGTTTGAGTAAGGTTTGCTTGCTCATTTTCTGAAATCTTTTAATTCTTTCCTTTTGTGGTAATAGTTGAGCTTCAATTTCATCTACAGTGTAGGGATTAGATCTTGAAACAATAGTAGTTATGAATGTAGCATAATCAAAATTTAAACCATCTAGAATGACCTCAATATGTTCCTTTATTGTTAATGGTGCACTTATTGCAGCAAGAGTACCTACGATTTTCTTAATTTCCAACAAATATGCAGAAATAGGTTCTTCCTTTTTCATAGATTTGAGTTGAGTTCTTAGTTGCCCTACCCTAGCATGAGTTTTGGAAGAGAAATAAGACTCAGTCTTTGCCCAAATTTGATGTGCATAGTCACAACTAACAACATGATTGGTGAAAGAAGCATCCATCGAAGCCAACAACCAAGAAACAATGAACTACTCTCGAGCTTCCCAATCAAGGAATTCTTGGCTCTCCATTTCATCTTCTTCATCCTATGAAGTGTTGAACCTCTTTGGCATTTTTTCCTTGATCACATAGTGCTTTAGCTTGTGCGCCTTGATGGTTGCTAGTGCCTGATGCTTCCATGGATAATAGTTGTCATCCTTAAGCTTGAAGGACACTGGATTTGCAAAGCTCTTTGGAACAAAGCTTTGGCTTGAATTTGCAGCAGAATTCAGAGAAAGTATAGGAGTCTCCATGGATCTTGTAACTTTGATACCATGAAAGGTATTAGGCACCATATAAAGAAGAAAGAAACTGAGTAAGAATGAAAGTGGAGTTGAATGAATGTTATTGCTCAAATGAATCATTATACTGAGTATGGTTTATTTGATTGCTAGCAGTGCAAGCTAGTCAAAACTAACATAATAGAAAACAAATTCCATCTTTGGCTAACTAACTTATTCTCACATGACATACAAAGCTATATTCCTAACATGATTTAATCCCAAAATTTTTTTTTTGTTATATTTATGTCCATGATATTTTTAAAATATTTTAATCTTACCCTTTAAATAGATGACATTCAAATTATAAATTGGAAAAGCTAATGTGGGAGGTCGGGCTATAATATTAGTGATGCTCAAAAATCACCAATAGAGATTGTTCACTTTCAACTCTCCAAGGGAAATATTGGAGCATGGATTTTAGTAGAAAAAAGATTAATTAAACGTTACAGAGGGTTTGTGTTAGAGGGGGAAAATCTTTTATATCTTACAAAAATATGTTGAGAAAATGATATGGATGTCGTCTATTAAAAAGGTAAATGCAACTTGGCCTCCGCATCATCTTTTTCTATTTATAATTTGGATACCGTCAATTGTAAGGGTAATATTAAAACGTTTTGAAAATGTCAGGGACGTAAATATAACAAAAAAAAAAAAAACTTTTGAAAATAAATCTAAATATTTGTAAAACGTATGAGACATAAATAAAACTTTAACCTTTTTTTTTAACTTCCTTTTTCTTTTAAAATAAATGAATATTTAGGGAAAATATTGTTTAACCCAAACTGTATAAACATTATATTAATATCAATGTGGATAAATTTAGACATACACATATATTAAAATACTAAAAAAATTGTATATATATTACTTAAGAGATATACTATTATATTTGGTGTTAATATATACGAAGTGGCTATTGCCACTCCTCATTTATTGTTTTTATTTGTAATATTTCTAAAATATCTTTAATTAAAAACTTGTTTTAAATTTGTAGTATATTGCTACTCATATATTCTAAATTTATATTTAATAATTGTACTAATTAATATTAAATATAAAAATTAACTATAATTAAACTTCTAATTAACACAAAAAACTCCTAACTTAAATATAATGATTTTAGTAGTGAAATAAGTTTTAAATAACTTGTCAAATTTGATCAAATAAAAAAATATAACATTTTTTTTATATCATACTTGTACAAAAATAATACATCCAAATCTTAAAAATATTGTAATTCCATTAAAACTCTTGATAAATAGATTGAGAGAAATTATCAAAATTTAGATTTATTTTTGTTTTGTAGTTAATATTCTATGATAAATAGTATCTTATGCACTTTAAAAGAAATTTTTTTCATAAGAATTACAAAACAAAGAGATTTATTTCTAAAGAATTCATATCAAAACTTGTGCTTTTAAACTACGTTTATTTTTTGACTGGGCTTTTAAACTATGTTGATGAAAATATTATTGAGTCTTGTTAGATTTTGGAACACACTTGATACTATATTTTATTTTTAAATGATTAAATAATCACTTTTCAACATGAATATAAAGAAAGACTATTTATAGTTGCCTAGTTAAAAATATGAGAAAAACATTTAAAAAAAATTGAGACGATAGAAGTATAAATATAATCAATCTTAAACATAATAGCCTTGTTCAATTAACAATAATTCTTTTATTCTGGTTATTGAGATTTCAAAGTGATTATTTTGAAATAAATGAAAAAATGATATGTCAAATCAAACATTAAAACACAATGCATAATTAATAAGATGTCAATAATTTTCACAAGTTTATGAAATTAAAAATTAGGAAATAGATGGAATTGCAACATTATAATATAGATAAGTTTTTTTTTTTTTTATGGAATTACAACATTATAAGATTTGGATGTATTATTTTTGCACAAGTATGATGTGAAAAAAAAGTGTTATATTTTTTGTTTGATTCAATTTGATATGTTATTTAAATTTTATTTCACTACACTTTTTTATTCAAGTTAATCATTATATTTAAATTAGGAGTTTTTTGTGTTAAGTTAGAAGTTTAATCATAGTTAATTTTTATTATATTAATTAATATTTAATTAATATAATTATCAAATATATTTTTTTGACATGAATATAATTATTAAATATAAATTTTAGAATATGAGGGTGATAATATATTACAAATTTAAAACAAGTTTTCAGTTAAGAACATTGTAGAAATGTCACAAATAAAAGCAATAAATGAGTAGTGGCAATAGATAATTGGGAGTGCTAATAGCCCCTCCCTAATACATAATGTTCAAATAATATTATTAATCATTTAGAGGAGGATATGTGTTAGCTTGTTACAAAGTCGATACATATTAAATAGGGGTGTCAAATGGGTTTATCTAGCCCATTACTTAGGCTCAACCTATTTAGACTAATGAGTTGAATGGGTCGAATCAACCTTGTAGTAACA
Source organism: Pterocarpus macrocarpus (assembly GCA_031439585.1). Taxonomy (NCBI): domain Eukaryota; kingdom Viridiplantae; phylum Streptophyta; class Magnoliopsida; order Fabales; family Fabaceae; genus Pterocarpus; species Pterocarpus macrocarpus. The sequence continues at coordinate 20,481,998 of CM062520.1, forward strand.
AACCAAAAAATATATTGACTTTGACCTGTGTAAGGTTAGCATATGGACCTAAATGGGTTACCCCATTTATATCTTTATTTTGTTTTGTTAATTTTAAAATATATTGGACTTGCTTTGACATTTAAAAGCTATTGGACTTTTTTGTTTTGTTTTGGACATATAAAAGTTATTATGTTTTTTTTGTTACTTTGTTTTTTTGGGTAATGGATTGGGTGAACTTCAATTATTTTAGGCTAATAATTTGGTGGCAATTTGTTTTCTTTTTTATTTTTTTGAAAAAAATAAATGGGTCAGCCCATTTATCTATTAGGCTAGCCTATTCACTTCATAGGCTAAACGAATCGGGTTAAAATTAAATTGATTTAAATGGGTAGAGATTTTTAAGCTCAACTCATCTAATTGTGGCATGTAAACTAGCTGGTTTGCCCCATTTTGACTGTGCTAATACTAAAGGCTTAGCAATGTTTTATTAGAAATGTCTGGTGCAAATCACCTCATATTTGCCTTATGTGTAGAAGTGGGTATGCGGGCTAGCCCGGTCCACTTAGTCCGATTTGCAACATACCATATTTAAACTGGCTGGACTAGGTTAGTTAGCAAAAGAAATGGACTGTCAGTCTATAGGCTCATGTTTGCACCGCATAATTCGCGTCTAGCTTGTGGGCCAGTCCCCACCTCAAATTTTTTTTTCCTTTTTTTATCTTGTAAATTTAAACTTATAAAAACGTGGCCGACGCTTATACTCAATCATAGTGACAAGTTATGCCATAAAGCTTTATCAAAGTTCTTCATTGAATCAACGAGAGGTGTTCGCGGTTTGATTTGGTTTGGTTTTGGGAGAAAAACCAACCGATCCAAATAACAAATTTTATTTCGGTTCGGTTTGATATAATTGAGAAATCGAACGAAATCAAACCCATTTAAATCGTTTTGAATTGGTTCAATTTTCGGTTTTTTAATAAAAAGTTTTATAAAGTATAAAAATTAAATTTTATTTTGAGGAAATTAAAAAAATTAATAGATAATTACAAATATAAAATATTGAGTTAAGATATAATAAGAATATTTGAATAATTCTAGTATTAAAATATTATAGAATATACTTACATGTATATTTGTAAAAAAATAAATATGGATAAGTAATATATCTCATATACATATATAATTATTAATATGTAATATATTATCAGTTTAGTTCAGTTTGGTTCGGTTTTAGAAATTAAAACCGAAAACCAAACCGAACCAATCAATTTTTTATAAAACAAGAACCAATTAAAACTAATTTATTTCGGTTTTAATTGGTTTTCAATTTTTTTGGATCGATTTTTGGTTTTAATTCGGTTTGGATCGGTTTTGAACACCTCTAGAATCAACTACTTTGATATCCATATTTTGTACTTGTCTCCAACATTATTTTTTACTAGCATATCTTAACCTAAATAAACCAAGAAACCAAAAGAGAGTTCTAAAAATATTGGTTGTTTTGAATATAAGTTTAATTATTTGTATTTTAAAATTAGTGTGCTGACCTCTTAGTCACAATCATGTTTGAAGGTAAAGATAGTATACTACAATAATTTTAAAAGTTATAGTTTAAAATAAAAAAAATTATAACTTATGATAAAAATAATTATGACATTAGAATATTTATTACGACATATGTTAAAAAAGCATGGGGGAGCAGAATTTTTTGAAAAGCATACAGTAAGACTCAGTTCACGCTGCAACCTCATAATTTTCAACACCATAGCTATTGTATTTTTAATTTTAGGTTAAACTTTTTTATTTGAAACTATAACTTTTTTTTCTAAAAAATAAACTTGTAGCATACTACTATTTTAAAGATAATATCGAAGTAGGTGCTGTTAAATATAATGTTTCTTTCACAGAAATATGTGATGGATGTACCTCATTTCAGTTATCTCAAATATACATGCATCAATATCTATCCACTCTTGTAGTGGATGAAAAAAGAAATTGGTACTCAGGGGAGTTTTATTCTCTTAATAGATTGATCCGACTCAAGTTATATTAGTTGAGTTTAGTGGACTCTAGATGTTAATGGTTTAAACAACAACAACAACAACAACAACAATAACAATAACAATAATAATAATAATAAACCTCCAAATCAATCCTTAATAATATCATCAATAAACACATTAATCCCTAACAAAAAAAAAATTGGCCCCAAAGTTTCTAACTATTGTAAGAATTGGACACTCATCGTCTTTAGGTCACTTATAACTAGTTACACATGTGATGTGAAGATTGTTGACTAGGCCATTAATCCTCATCCTATGTGGAGCCATGTGGCAAGGATCATTGAACATATTTGTCCCTGCCAAGGCTCTACCCCACCCCCACCTATTCCACCCACTAATTCCACTTTCCCCATACATACACCCTTTTTCTCCATTCACATAACCAAAGGATCAAAGACATGGAGCCAAAAAAAAAAAAAAAAAGTAAAAGAATAGGGTGTTAAAAATACATGGAAACAAAATCACACATGTTGTAACCAAAACCAAACCTAACAATATCACCATCGAAGAAAACCCAACCATCACCTACAACACAAAAAAAAAAAAAAAAAATCAAAGGGAAAAAAAAGCATAAAAATTTGAAACATAAGCACTGTGACAATGGGACGTGAGGGTGAGAATGAAGGGAGGGGGCACAGTGAAGGTAGGGTGCGGGTAAGGTGAGCTTTAACCGAGACCAATGTGTCTGGTGGTTTCTATCACGTGGCTTCACATGGAATACGAATTAGTGGTCTAGTCATTATGTTAAATTCCACATCATATGTGTAACTACTCATAAGTGACTAAAAGATCATTGGTGTCTATTTTTTGCAATTGTCAGGATTCTCAAGACCAATTTTTTTATTATTAGAGACCAATGTCTCAATCAACAAGATTATGAGAGACTGATTTGTAAGTTTTATAGATATTTAATCTTAGTTTTTTTTAATATTTAGTATAATCAGTAATTTGGCCAAGGTTTGTGACCCATTGTCCTGTATATGAGAGAAACAAAACAAAGTTTAAAGTTGAGCATTTTTTAATTAATAAAACAAAGAAAGAGAATCCAAGCATTTTAACTTTGGGGGTTCCTCTCATCTCTCTCATCATATCCATTGTCGACACCGCCAAACAACAAAGCAAGAAACAAGGGTATTGCAGTCAGATCACTGGATTTAACTGCATATTTCAATTGCATATAAGTCTCACATCATTTCAAGTGTTCGCAGCCCGCTTCTGCTACAAACACTACTATTGAGTAATATCAAATTCTAATAGCATGTTTTAATTGTGGCCAAGGTTAAAGTAGCTACTAGGACAAGGTTCTTTTATTTAGGTTATTTTTTGGTTTAGTATATTCTAGGTTTGGGATGGGTATTTTCTGGAATTTGGCAACTAATTTAAAGGCAGCTCGTGGCTTTAGTGGGTTTGGTAGGGTCGTAAGATTCTACCGATTCTATGTGCTAAGACACAATCCCACAACGATTCAAGCAAAAATGAGTTTATGCTAGAATTTGGATAACTCCACCCTTTCAAGCTCGTAAAATTGTACATTCTGAGTTGGAACTTGATTTTGACAACTATTGATAAAATATGCCTAGAGTTAAGAAATGAGATAAGAACTCAATCAAAAAAAGAAAAAGACACAAGATAATAATATTTTAAATCTCTATTATCCAATTCTTAAATTATGATATGAAACTTGATTTAAGAATTAGATAACAATGATGTAAAAAAAATGAACTTAAGTTTTTTTTTCTTTTTTTAAATCTTTTAATTTTTATTTGGTATGATTCGATTGGTCTAGTTTAATTCAATCTGGTCTGGCTTAGTTCAATTTAGTTCAGTTTGTTTTATTTCAGTTTGGTCCAATATGGTTCAATTTGGTCTTGTGTGCTGACTAAAATGTAACAAAATGAACATTTTTTTTTTTTTTGGGTTTGTCCAATTTGGTTTGATTTGATTTGATTTAGTCTTATTTGGTTTGGACCAATTTGATTTGGTTTGGTTCTATTTAATATAGTTTGGTTTAGTTCAGTCTTGTATGATCTGCTTTGGTTCAGTTTTGTCCAGTTTGGTCTGATATGATCTAATCTAGTCCTATCCGATTCAATTTAGTTTGGACTAGTCCAATTTGGATAAATTTAGTTAGATCTAATCTGGTCTGATTTGATTTAGTTCGATTCGGTTTGGTTCAATTTTGTTTAGTTTGACCTGGTCAACCTTGGTTCATCTTGAACATCTATTTTATGATTTAAATATATTTTTACTTCTTATAAATATGAATCGTTTTAATTTTAGTCCATTTAAAATTTTTAATTTGATTTTGGCTTCGCTTGAAATAGGGATTAATGGCCTACTCAGCATGTTAATCTCCACATCACGAGTGTATAACCCGTCACATGTGACTTGAGGAACACGGATATCCAATTCTTTGAATTGTGAGGGACCTCAAATCCAATTCTTTTTTTGTTAGGACCAATGTGTCTATTTACGATATGTTCACATACTGATTCGGGATTTTAACGAACCACCAGAAGGTGGAACCTTGGTGGGCTAAATGTCACATGACTCGAAAGATGAGCTGAGGTGAGTGCTGACGCTCCTTGCTAGGGAATAACAAACAACCTAAGATGGCTCTACTGTTTCATCCTTGCTTCCGCGTCCACACTCACTTCCCTTGTTTCACTTCAACTTCACCTTCGCTTCCGCTATCTCCCACAGATTGCCCCTTTGGCCATAATCACTTGCCTTCACTGTTCACACTCACAGATAGAACAAGGACCATTCATTCTGTAACAAAAAAACTTTTCCCCACCTTTAATTCCACGTGTTTTGTTCATTCCCTGAAAACCCATTTGCGGCATAACCATTGTTCCTCAATGGCTGCTTCTTCTTCTTCTTCCTGGTCATCGTTGGATGAGGGCACAGGTAAAAAATCCAAGAGAGTGTGGATATGGACCAAAAACAAGCATGTCATGACTGCTGCAGTGGAGACAGGATGGAACACCTTCATCTTCCCATCAAAGCATCAACAGCTTGCCCATGATTGGTCATGTAAGTCATCATCCCCCACTTCACCTTTTTAGTCTTTAAATTTGTCATTTGGAAGGAAATTTTACTACCCATATTTTTTTGTCCTTGTTTGAGTTTAAATTTGATTCACAATCGGTATAAATCTTATTTACAATATCATGTAATAATGTATTGGCAGACAATTAGGAAAATTTCTAGACCAAAAATGTCAAATTTTTGTCTAAATATAAACATCATTAGCCGCTCCATCTAGTGGGATAAGGCTTATTTGTTGTTGTTGTGATATTCAAGCTTCCATAATAATTGTTAATACATGATTTGTTGATAATGTAAAAAATGTTTTAATTGAAATTAAATCCCTTTTTTATTTGTGTATGCTCCGGTTGCTATTCTAATGTTCACCATAAGAGGACCACAATTGATTTGTGCATATATGTTGTTGGTGGTGAAGTGGATATTAGCAAGTCTAGTTTTATGAATTTGGAATTTTGGCCATGTTGGAGGTACAGCCATTGCAGTAATATGCCCTCTTTTTCTTGGTGAAGGAGAGATTTTGGATGGACAGAGTAAAAAAGTAGCCTCAATTTTTGATGTTTCGACTCCAGAAGAACTAGAGCAACTTAGACCTGACGATGAGCAGGCACAGAACATCGTAGTTAATTTACTAGATTGGCAGGTATGCTTGTTGCAGAATGCTCTAAGAGTCGTAAGTTTGTGATGCAATAGTTTGCATGCGTGTCATCTCATGTACTGATTTGCTTTGCAGGAAGATAAGATCAACTTGCTTTTCTACTTGATGAAGTATGCTTAATATGGAACAACTTTTCCTACAAAAACTTATTTGGGATCCTGGAGTTTTTGCATGTTTATGCTGGTTCTGGCTCTTGGTCTCATTGTAGAAAGTGAGATCTAGGCTACAATATAGCATTTGCAATCAATAATTTGTTAAAAAATCTGTTGTATAGCTTCAGCCAGTTCTGTTTAATATGAATTGGTGTGACCAATTTATCTTTCAAATATGCTTTGATTAATTTTATGGATTCCTAGCCTTTCTATGGAAGTTAATTTGTGTCCCACTACCATAATACTATGGATGCAGTTGGGCCGTATATAAACTTCTTCACAATATAATTAATGTTTATGTGGTGACTCTCAGACTGCTTTAACTATTAACGACCCTGACAGTTAGCCTGATATGCTTTCTGCATCTCCTCAAAAACCTCTTTCTTCTGGCTTAATCTCGTAAAACTAATAGTTGCTGCAACAGAAGCTTGGACTAGTCTTTTAAAAGTATAATGATAATTCGTTTTCTATAACCATAATTGACATTTATCATGTTCAATAACATATAAATGCTAATTTTCCTTGTATATAATTACTTAGGTAATACCTGCAGAGAACATAATTGCTGCATTTCAAAACAGCCTGAAGACAGTGTTTGCCATCTCCAATAATACATCCGAGGCTAAGATCTTTCTTGAGGTATATAATACAGGATACTAATGAAGTAACTTTTCATTGTTAAAGCTCATGTGACTGGACATGATAGTACTCTTATACTTGCTGCTTTCTCCTTACAGTTGCACCCTTTGAATATTATAGGCACTTGAACAAGGTTTAGATGGCATTGTTTTAAAAGTAGAAGATGTTGAACCTGTTCTTGAGCTAAAGGTAATCTATACCTAGGTGAAGTTTCTTGACTTGAGTAATGAGGCTTGACCTCTTATTTCAGTTGGAAACTTTCAGGAATATTTTGACAGAAGAACAGAAGAAAGCAATCTACTGAGCTTGACCAAAGCCACTGTGACACGAATTCAAGTGGCTGGAATGGGGGATCGCGTTTGTGTAGATCTCTGCAGTCTCATGAAGCCAGGAGAAGGACTTCTGGTATGCATCCATTTCCTTTGTTAACGTTAAATTATTTCTTGGCTAATCTAGTGAAGCTGCCATTCTTATGGGCCAAATATTTTCCATAGGTTGGATCTTTTGCCAGAGGATTATTTCTCGTTCACTCAGAATGCTTGGAGTCAAATTACATTGCTAGCAGGCCTTTTCGGGTGAATGCTGTAAGTTGTGCATTTAAGTCTTGTGCTTGAAATTAATCTATTCCTTTCCTTTGACATCGGATAAAATTAGCTCTGCTATCATCAAAATTCACAACAATGGCGTGACAATGTGAGATGAACAATCAAAACCTGCTCGGGAAAAGTTTCTGTGATGATGTGTGTAATTATCACCATTCAATGTGAATCAATGGATCTATTAATTTTGTACACTTGTTTCTATAAGTTGATCGAAATTAGTCTGAAATAATTTCAATGATCTGACAGCATTGAAAATCTATGTAAATTATACTTACCGCTGTGCAAGTAAACATCTTCTATAGTTGGGAAACTTAAGAATCGATTAATTTTTCTTTTCGTGTATATTTTTCTAAATTCTATTTTGCTTTGCACTAAATCGCGGTTCATTTACTTTTCAAAGCAGACTTTGGTCAAACTTTTAGTACAACAGTACATCACTTTTGATCAATTTTTTCCCCTTTTTCTTTCATGAATTTTGAATGTAACTTACATGTTCAAGAAGTGGTGCCTCGCACTGATAGGGAGATAATTAAACTTGTCATCTGATAGCTGAAACTATTCTAATCTTTCATGTCTCATTTTGTTCATTTAATTCATCTTATTTACTTCCTTGAAAGTTGAAAGTTTGATGTTTTAATCTATCCTTTTTGTGCATTCATAATGCCTTGCAATTTCTGGCTTACACAATTTATTATGCAGTCAAGAGTAGTTGTTTGGATCCTTTTAATTGACTGCTTCTCATAACAGGGACCGGTACATGCTTATGTTGCTGTTCCTGGAGGAAGAACATGCTACCTGTCGGAATTAAAATCAGGAAAAGAAGTTATTGTAGTTGATCAGCAGGGTCGGCAACGAATTGCAATTGTTGGGCGTGTTAAGATAGAGACTAGGCCCCTAATCCTTGTGGAGGCAAAGGTTTGTATATGCATATTAGGAAAAAAATGTTTTCCCGTTTATGTTTCAACTGCATTTCTTTAATGAGTCTGTTGTGGAATATCACGCTAATCTAATAAATATATTCGCTAAATCTGTTGACAGCTTGACTATGTACAATGAGATTAGAACTTCTCTTAGTTGACCCTTGTAGTCAAATCAAGGTGCTCTAATGGATTATTTTATGAAATCATCTCTGAAGTTTTAAATTGTTGGTAGCCTATTTTAAATTGAATCATTACTCTATTACCTTATTGGCCACAAGATTTCAAATAGCTGACTGATAATTGCTTCATACAAGCTATTTCTACTATTGAAAAGATTAAATGTATGCTATAGAGTTACCATGAGTTGCTCACTCTCTTATTCCTGTTTTCTTAGCTATTAACAAAAAAATGAAAAATGTGAAAAATGCATTTAGTGCTGTCCTTCGTTTGGGAAATATTTGATGTGTCTACAACCACACTTTGTTCATCTGATAGATCTAGCATATGAAAACTCAGAAGTTAAAAGATATATCAACCATTGTGCCTATTTTTTAACCTATCTTTCATGTAATAAATTGGTCAGAAAATATTGTTACTGAAATATCCATTGTCTATGTAACCTAAAAACAAAACCATTGTCTGTGATTCGAGTTTTCTACATGACAACTGAATTCATAGTTTTAAAACTTTTGTTTTTGGGGTAAAGGTTATAAAACTTCTTTAATTTGAAATAGCAATAGAATGAGTAAAGATGAACGTTTAAAAAAACAAGTGCTAATGAAGAGAAACATATTTTAGTCCTTGCTATGAATATTGAGAATTGGTACAAGAGTTTCAGAAACTTTAGTTGAGTGGAAGAAGTTTGAATCATTTATAGTAGACTAATAGTAATAATACGATACAACTGGTTAAGTAGAATATCTAATTCTGTGTACTTATTTTGTAGAATGGTTATTAGCTATGTCATTTAATTATCTTTAGGTATTACAAGGAGCAAAAAAATTCATTGTGTCATGTGAACAACTCAAATTTAAAATTTTAATATATATGGACATAACAATGCTGTCCTAAGGCTCCATGGTAACTTTCTTAAATCTCCTAGAGGGCTATCTGCCCTTTTTTTTTTGTTTTTTTTTTTATTCTACTCTTGTTCTCCACTACTTGACAACCCTTGAATTTTTTTTTTAAGTCCATTATTAATATTTATCTGTCTTATGGGTTCTTCAATTGCAAACATAATTTGTGGCAGAACACTATGGCATCGTCTCATACTTTGATCCATATAGCTGACCTTGTTGTTGTATGGGCTATTTAATTGCTCTTTTCTGATACTGATCCAAAACTTTGATTTGGTAAATAATTGTGTCATTCCAGAGAGACTCAGATAATCAAACTGTCAGCATCCTTTTGCAGAATGCAGAAACAGTAGCCTTAGTTTGTCCCCCGCAAGGTAATTCAGTCTGTTTTCCTATATTCTGGATGTTGATTTCCTTGATTTTCCTGAAGTGTTATCTCATACCTGTTGCCCTATTCAGGAGATATGATGTCTAAAACAGCTGTCCCTGTGACATCACTCAAAGTTGGAGACGAAGTTCTGCTGAGAGTACAAGGAGGGGCTCGGCATACAGGAATAGAGATTCAAGAATTTATAGTTGAGAACTGAACAAACAATGTATTCAGATGATAATTTTTCATTCAGTTTGTGAATTTATATGTTCCATTATCATCATCAGCATGAGAGGATCCAGAAGCAACTGGTTGGGGCTGCAGAATCGAGCAGTGAAATCACTTCAAGTTCCAAATGTGGCAGCACTGCATAATTACACTTGACTGAGGGTAGTTTGGGAATTTCAGAAATTCTGCTAGCAAAGGTTAACACCGTCTGTCTCAAAGGTGTCAATTGTAATTTGAAAATTTAGGAGAGGACAAGTGTAATATCGACAAATTTCAAAAAGGGTCAACGTAATTTTTTTTTTTTCCTAATATTAGATACATACATCCTGAGCTGTGGTGGTGCGATAGCACCCTAAGGCACAACATGGTTGCTGGAGTCTGGAGACATGGAAAAGGGTTGGTTTTTTTTTTTTTTTGGTTGGGGGGGGGGGGGGGGGGTGTGTGTGTGTGTTCTGAAAAGGGTAGTTTATGTTGTCTGTCTATGCAATGATGTTGAAACTGTGGAGGTGAATTGGATCAAGAGGGTTAACATTGTTGCAGGACTAGTACATGCCTTACACCTTCATCATGATTGCGCTCCAACAATCATTCAGAGATGTTAGTGTAACCACAAATGTTGCAAATTTGTTGATGTGGGCCTTTCTTTATGACTCTGGCATGGCTAGATTGGTAAATTACAGTTCCACCAATTGAACATAACTTCGCGGCACCTATACTTTTTTGTTGCTTTCTTAGAATAATAAAGGTAATCACTTTATGGCAAATAATAATAAACTACAAAAGGGAGTTTTTTTTTGGTAAAAACTGTAGTTTACAATAGATCTTAGACCGTGTGCCGCTGATAATGACATAGCAAAAATGAATTGCCAAAGTGGCTCAGGGAAGCTAGGATTTGCGAGCACGAGTAACAAAACTTTGGAAGAGCTGGTGCGGGGGTGAAATGGACTGTGGAGGCTAGCATGCTTAGCCATGGCTATCAGGAGTGCATGGATTAACTGGTTTAGTTTTTACCAGTTTGACACTGATTTTGCCTTTGTCACATTGATTCTAAATTCTGAAAGTCTTGCAAGCAATTAAGTTTAGCAAGGATAATGGAGAGAGAAAATCTGGTTGGCCTTTCAATATTAATAAATGGGGATTGCTAAGAGGTTAGCAATTTCCACATTTTTATTTGGAAAAAAAAAGTCCACATCCATAATTTTTTTAATCAATTTATAATTTTAGGTAGTTTTGTAATTCCATTTTATCCACATTAATGATGACATTAACTTTTTCTCACATGACCTTTTTTTTCAACTATAATAATATTCTCTTTTTGATTTTTTATCTTGAATAATATTGAATAATTGAACACTCAAGTTATATTATTATATGTTTAACAAATTCATTTGAATGATAATTTAATAAAATATTTATTTTTAAACTTGTAAAAAAATAAATAAGATATGATTTTCTTTTACTTACAATAAGATATCATATTAATACGTGCAAAATTAACAATGTAAATTTTATATATCGTATTCAAATAAAATACGATTTTCTTTTAATTATTATATTATTCAAATAAGATAAAAAAACATATTTATTGAAGTAGGTACACTAGAGATAAACATATTTCTCATTGAAGTAGCATTAAAATATATTTATTCAACATATAATAAGGCGCAACACAAGTGGTTTAAGTTTTGGTCTTGTGAAAATCTGCACCTACGAGTAAGGGAGCATGTTCGACTCCCAAAGGGTCTCAGAGAGACCCCAGTGACAAAAAAAAAATATTATTTGATTTTTTAATACTTATATAATATGTGAGTAAGAGGAAAATAGAAAAAAGAGAACAATGTTCATGTGGAGATAAATAGTGTTGAGTGGATATTAACTAAGTGAAAGAAAAGTTAGAATAATAATTAATGTAAGTAAAATCAAATTAAAAAGTTGTCTAAAATTATAAATTGAATAATAAAAGAGAGAAGTGAACATTTTTGTCCAAAATAAAATGTGAGAGTTGCTAACCTCCTCATGAAGGCATGGAGGTTAGTAATTCCCATAATAAATAAGTTAACAATAATGTACCCAAAAAAATAAGTAAACAATATATTTCTCTTGTTTTATGGTAGAGTAAAGATGTATAAAAATAAATATTATAGATCCCTGTATGGCTTTATCACATTTACAGTATATGTGGATTAGCTTATATGAGAAGAAATAATCATTTTTTCTCCTTCAGAACTTTTTTAATTATAAACTGTTCTGCAAATAAAATAAACTAATCCATATCTTTAGAGAAAAAACAGTTATATAAACTCAATCCATATATAGGTGTTAATTAGCACCTTAAACTCAATTTTTTGTTTGGGTAACAAACATGGTAAAGATTCCACGGCACTCACAAAGGAGAAATTAAGATCGGGGGAGAGCAAGGTCCACGAAATTTTATGCATGCTTATTTACTTTGTACGTTGAATTGCTATCTCGATCACTCAGTTTTGTTTGACAAACAGAAAAACTTAAGCAAGAAACTGGACAAACATTGTGTTTTCGGCGCATTTCGAACAAATAGTTATAGGCATAAGAAACTGGACAAGAGTTGGAACAGTTATTTTGGTCACCTCATATATAATAGGAATTCAAAAGATGTAACAAGAAATCGGAGAAACCTGACAGTTTAGCGTTCAGTCTCAGAAGCAATTAGACCTACAACAGAAAACATAAATCAAGTCTCGGCTTTAACACCAACCTTGAAATATAGTCCTATATATTTCTTCATTTCCTAGTTCCTATGCATACCTCAGTTTCTATAAGTTAATGTAAATTATAAAGTCAAATCCACTGTTAGGAAATATCAGAGAAGATGAATAAGATCTCAGGTGCGTGCATGTGCATCACATCTCAAGCCCTTCTTCCACCATTTGGCCTAGGCTTTGGTGTAGGAAGAGTTTGGTGGTTCAGGTTACACGGTGAAGCCTGAAAATGACTTGGTACATTCCTTGATGATGAACCACTAATTAAAAGACCATATTTGTTTGAGTTAGAGGGTCCAACTTGCATAGCATGAGATAATGAGGGTACTTGAGGAGCCACGTTATCATCATCCACCATATCAGGCAAAGTCATCATCACTCTAACCACTTCACTCATTGGGGGTCTTAATGAAGGGTTATTGCGAACACATTGAGCAGCCAGCCTCAGTGCCTTGAGGGCACCTTTCACAGGGTACCTACCTTGAAGTCTTGGATCCACCAGCACCATGTGGCAGTACCTTCCTCCGTCCCTTATTAAGGGCACTGCCCATTGCACCAAGTTTGTCTCCCCAGGTGGCCTAAGTCTGTCTATGGCCTTCTTTCCAGTTACCATTTCAAGTAGAACTACTCCAAAACTGTAGATATCACTCTTGGCGCTAAGGCGTCCTGTTTGAGGGTAGCCAAGTTAGAAGGAGTAGTCATCATGAAGCATATAAGGCATAGCATATTATTAGCGTGTTTTTTTTGGTTTTCCAAGGGTTCTTCTCTTCTTATTGTGAGGAAGGGAAATTAATCACTTTCGAACGTAGTTAAGTTTATCTTTTCAATTGGAGTTTTCTCCAAAAATTAAATCATGATCCTTTTTGAGGCTATAGTGACCTTTATTACTATACCAACTTTCTTATTAGTATTTTTTTGTTTATAGTTTTAATTACAAAATCTTACATTATTTTCAATTTATTTCCTATTTTTAGGATTTTGTTAGAACAATTAAAACAAGAGAATCATGTTTTGTGTTTTTATTTTATGTTTTCACTATTTCTTTCACAAAATCTTAAAAAACAAAAAAATATATTAAAAATAGGATGACATTTTTATAATTAAAATTAAAAATAGGAAATAAAAATAGAAACCAAAATACCTTTGCCCTTTAGATAAAAATCAGTCATTTTTCCATCCACTTTCGATAATTGCCTCAACAAAAAGAGTCATGCGCATGTATGTTGTTACTCATTCATTTGCAAGAAGTGTCTTGAATTTAAATGCAAAACTAAAGCTTGGCTTCCGCTAGTGGCAGAATAGATATTTTCTTGTTTCATTCCAGGTTAAGCATGTCGATTCTGAACCATTCCTAATAATTGTTTTCACATTGAAACCCCCTAATTAAGTTCAACATTGATTGCAGATTCCACACAGCATGACTTATACAGGTTGCAATGCATAAAGGCAAAGGGTATATCTAAGAGCGTGGAGTTGTATAAATATGATTTAGATAATAAATAGTGATTTTCACTTCGATCGCTTTCACATCAGTACACCCTTGAAAAGAATCATTTAACCTCAACTTTTCATCTAACAATTCTGTTTTATAATAAGAGCCCTCATGGCAAGCATGCGGATACTTGATATCAGAAATGAAAGAAGAGAAGAATGAATAGGCAAAAATAATTAATATCTATAGTTATTCGATGGACTAGAAGCAACTCAGACTCAAGGGAATGGATAACATTCTGATAACAACATGAAATGGAAGAAAAGGATGATTTATACTTATATAGTGTGACCATATATACTAACCTGTCATCACATACTCAGGGGCAGCATAGCCTCGTGTTCCCATCACTCGAGTTGACACATGACTTCTGTCTCCCTCTGGTCCATCTTTTGCAAGGCCAAAATCGGAAAGTTTTGCATTGAAATCCTGAAATAGAAAATGTTAAGACGAAGGAAATATGCATATGAGGAAAACTAGCATAGTGTGCACCATTTTAGTTACCCAATCCAATAGGACATTCGATGTTTTGAAATCCCGAAATATCACTGCATTTTTATTATCATCCTGATGCAGATATGCAAGGCCCTTTGCAGCATCAAGCATAATTTTCATTCTGATAGACCACGGAAAGGGCAATGATCCTGCCAACATATGAAATTGTTAATTAATTATTGTTTCATATATCCAGTACCATACAATCATTAACTTAGTTGTTAAACCAAAAAATGAAAAAAAAATGAAAATTGTACCAAAAACAAAATGGAAAATACATCTTTTTAAAAGATTTCTAATACATTCATAGAAGTGAATTGAATTCATGTAGCTTTGTTATCATTATGTTCATTGGTTGAGGACAATAAAAAAGCTAACACTGCACAGATTAATTAAGCTCTTATATTCCAATCCACAATTGCATTTAAAACCTGTTTATTAATAAATATTACTGGATATTAAGTTGACATCACAGTAACTTTTTCATTTTTTCCTTGGAGTAGAAAAATAAATTATGGAAAAAATTCATTCTGATTTCTTCTTCTCTAAAGAAAAGGTGTATATATATATATATATATATCCATAAGGACACTCATGAAAAGAGTGATAGGAAATGTAGGAGAAGAAATGGAAAAAAAATTATGATGAACACCACATTTTCTCTTTAGATGTCAATGAGTGCGTTAAATTTGCAATGTACAAAATAACAAACCTTTTTCTTTAAACCCAAGCGTAGATGTTTCCTTGGTGTCCTCTGAATATGTATTTAAATAATACTCCTATTTTTCACGAGACTAAAAACCAAAGGAAAAGTAATTTTTTCTTTTCCTTGTCCCTATAACCATAGAATCAAAGTTGCAGCTACCTTACTATTTTTAGTTGAACAGCGTAAGGCAAGTTCAAACAAAATAAGTTCAAGGAAATTACTATGATAAATCCAAAAATAAGTTAATTAGAAGACAATAAGCATGTATTAATGGATGAGAACAGAAATTTCATTGAAATAATAAGTTAAAAGATGCACTCCTAAACAGATGGGACTCACGGCTTCCTCCAGGCATGAACTCATACACTAGTAGCCTTTTATCACCTTCATTGCAAAAACCAATCAGCCTAACTAGATTCGGATGCTGAACCTGACCAAGGTAATTAACTTCAGCCTGCCAAACATGAAAAAAAAAAAAGGCAGTGGAAATAAATAGCTAGCAAATAAAGAAGAGAAGTTCTTAATTGCTCTCAATATTATTTAATGTTCAACATCTCTATTATTGTATTAAAAATATAATTGAAGTGTGAGATGAGAATGGTCCATAAAGCTAAAGTGTTGACTATCAAATGATACTAAGTAATAATTTTTTCTTTTTTTTATTTTATTCTGAGAGCACTTAAGAATTTTTTTTTTTTGATAGAAAAAAGAGTTTCGACTCACCAGAAGCGAGGAGTCAAAAGCAACAGCACAGAAAAAAAGATCAAAGGAAAAAAACAAAAAAACCACTAGAACACCCACAAACCAAAGTAGGGAAGCCACCTCCCACACACAAAACAAAGCAGAAAATACACCCGCCACAGCACAAGAACCCCAGCCCCAAATCAAAAGACCCACCCAAATTGAAAGAGCCCAAGAATTTTTTAGTAGAGTGATATTATTTGTATTGCTCTTTGAGATATTTTTAAAGGAATATCTTAAAATATCTCTTAAATATTAATAGAGAAAAAAGTTGGAATATATTTACAACTAATATTTAAAAGATATGTCTCACAAAGTAATACAAATAATATTTCTTTTCTCGGTAAAAAAACATGTGTTTATGATTAGTAAATTTCATACAAGCCATTCCCTATGCCCTTGTAGTCCATCTTGGTTAAGAGTCTTCACAGCAACAGGCATCCCTATTCCAGGTCTTGTTGGAGTCATTGCATCCTCACTGAGCCAACCTTTGAATACGCGACCAAACCCTCCCTCACCAAGAAAATGCTCTCTTTTGAAATTCCCTGTTGCCAATCTAAGGTCATTGTAGGAGAAGTTTCGAAGATGGGGATAAGCTCCTTGTTTTGGACTTTGGTTAGGAATGGATCGAACCACAATTACTGAATTGCTAGAGGTTGAGGATATCGGAGTAACTTGTTGGTGTCTTTCATTGTCATCTGGGGAACCATTTCCTGCTGATTCACATGGAGAAGATATCAGATATAATTTCATAAGCAACGTAACATGTACATCAAACACATTTATATGCAATTGTATTACACGAGTACTTCCATTAACATAGCATAGTATTAGTGTAAAATACAAAAGGGAGTTCGCAAGATTGATTGATTCATTAATCGACCACTAACTTTTCATTAACGATTGCTATAGTGCAATGATTGATTATTTCACTTCTGCCAAATTTTGAAATGATTTTACAAAGAGATAATCGATATACCAAAATGTGATAACTGATTAACCCAATTAAAAAATTACTGCCTAGTTTTTGAAATGAGCAAAAAAATCAATTACCCTCTTAGATTAATCAATTACAATGATTCAAAATGCCCCAAAAACGACTAGTTTACATTTCTTACCTTCAAAAATTTGTTCCCAACGGTCATATGTTTTCTAAACTCTGAAAATAGGAATATTATGGGCATGTTTTTGAAGAGAAAACAAGTGAAATATTTTCTATCATTTTACACCTTTAATTTCTTATTGCTCTATGCTATAAGTGAGTTATTTTTGAAAGCTCATAGGCTTCAACATGTATTATTTACTCTTTTAGAGAGTGATCCTATTTATACACTAATGTTTTTCTAAGAGGATGAGGTATGTCTCAATTTTGTTGTAAGGGTGAGGTATCCCTTACAAGTTAAAGGTTCATGTATTCCTTTGAATGAGTAATGTAAATACTCATTAAGGGTTAGGTATCTCAAAAGTAACATTGTAAAGGCTTTCAAGCTCATACAAAAGCTTGGATACTGTGAAAAGTCGCTTGCATTGTCTTGAGAGCTAGACATAGGTCACAAACTAAACTAGAATAAATACATGTACATTGCTCTTCTCCTTTATCTCTTTATTATTATTTTCTTTTATATGTAAAGTTTTCTCTTTTGTACTTAAAGTTTTCAAATTTATTTGAAAGATAATAATCTATTTAAAATTTTTTTAAAGTTTTTGAAAAAAACTCAATTCACCCCATCTTGAGTTGTGAAGACACTAGACATGTAACGTTAAGTAGATAGCGGTCTATTTTAATTGACCGACACAACTTTTGGCTTAAATGAAGAGAGATAGGTCATTGGTAGAGATTGGAAGGAGACAGTTATAATCCAATATCTTGACTTAGCAATGTCAAGTAGGTCAAAGTCAAATTAAACTAAAGGTTCATTTTATAGAGGCACATACGGCAAAAAGCAGGGTTAGAAAAATATTATTATATGATTGTGGGTTATATCTTATCTTAAAAAGGTCAACATGGGGTTGGAGTCATCACTAAGAGAGAAGAAAAAAATTTCAGATATTTTAATTTTTAGTCTTAATTTGTAATAATTTTTTTGTTTCGTTAGATTTAATATTTTAATAGTGTGACAAGATTAATGAAAAGGAGAGAACATCTAAAAAGAAATTGATTTTATAAGGGAAGAAATCAAGCATACCATCTTTTTATATGTAGTATTAGAGTAGTTTTTAATTTAAATTAGAGAATGAAGTCAACTCTAAAGAAAGCTAAAACAAGGAAGAATACAATCTTGTTTGTTGTCACCTGGAGAGTCTTTTGCTTTGTATAGGCAACTAAACAAAAAGTTGAATTTCATCCGAATTCCTGATCGATCTACAGCTTCAACACCTTTATTCTTTTTTCCTTTCGATTTTCCCTTTGATCCACCTTTAGGATAGGGCATATCTTCAAGCTCCTAAAAATGGTGGACATAAACATCAACAAAAACTCCAAATAGAACAAAAGAAAGAATTGGGAAGTGCATGCGCCTATAACAGAAACGACACATAGTGGTATCAAAAACTCCAAATGCAAAGCAAACCACCAAAATTAACAAAAGCAAAGGCCTAAAATTTGTAGAACCATTGAACACACAAAATGAATGAAACCCCACATGGCTATTTGGAATTTTTTTTTTTATCATAAAAAAATGGCTTAGAGTCAAATGAAAAAAACATAAACATAAAAGAGCATCACCAGAAGAGAGCGAATTAAGGCAACTGGAATCTATATTAATCACTGGGTATTGAGTATATGAGAAATAAATGGGTGAATATTAGGTATGTGCAATTTATATATATTCTACGTGACACTGTCACTACTACTGTGTGGCTTAGGGAAGTGCTGGTTTTTGCAAGGAGAGTGTAAGAAGGAGAGAAACTAGAGAAGAGAGAAAGAGAAATGTGTGTTAAGCATGAAAAGGAATGAATGTTCCTAGAGTTGATATAATTTAACACAAAAAAAAAAAAATAAGACTAAAAAAGATTTTTAGGTATAAGAGAGAGAAAGAGAAAAAAAGTGAGAAAAAAGTTGAGTTTGAAATCTAGATATTGTGGATTCAAATTAAATGCTTCTAAAAAAGAAAAAACATAAAAAATACAAGCTAACCGAAATCTGTAGTGGACTTAGAAGGTGAGTTAATGCACAATAAAATTGATACAAAAAGGTGAAGAGAGAGCACTGGAAGCTGGTGCTACCAAGCCATACTTCAAACGAGACAAAAGAGAAGGTGGGAAAGAGAATAGAATATTTAAAATTGAACTGTTTTACTACAACGATAAGGCAGGCGGGAGAATTTTCACCCACGAGATCCAAGTTACCTAGCCACATTTAGATCTTATGAATTTGTATTAGATTTTATACTATTATGATAAGTGTAGCTATCTAATCTAACAGGGTTTGACTTAATTCTTTAAATTAATATTCTTGTTTATTACTTGAAATTCAATACCTTATTTATAAAAGTAATTGAAATTAATAATAACTCATTATATATATATAATCTTTATCTATATCTGTATTATAATATTATTTTTATTTTTTAAATGAATCTATAATAAAGAAATTGTAATTATGTATTATCCTATGAATTGCAACTACTTTCAAACACTTTAAATAAACAATAACAAATATAAATTGAAAAGCAAGTGATATTGGTCAAAATACTTTATACTTGCAGTGTGTAATTTTAAAAAACTACGATCTTATTAATAATAGCTATTCTATATTACAAGAATCAGTTTCTTTACGATAACGTGGTCGATCTAATCCTCCAGTTTCTCGGTCAAACGACATAACAAGAAAAACCGTTTCAATCCGTTAAACCCCCTCTTTTCTTATATCCATGACAGTTACGCTTCATTGTATGGAAAAAAAAGATTGACATTATTCTATAATAAAGTGACCAACCTTCTATTTAGTTTTTGTTTGAAAATTCCAAAGCAATTTTACGTTATTTATATTTTCTTAAACAAAGTGATAAAAAAAAATACTAACCATGACCCAAAAAAAAAAAAAAAATCGAATCCTTAACAAATACCTAATTTAATAGTTATAACTAAATTTTGTTTTTAGCTTCCTCATTTTTTTATACCGTTTTTTCCCCTCTCTCACTTTACTTTCTCTGCAGCTATTTACTGTTAAATAACATACAATAATTATAAATTGATAACTTTTATATTGTACAGGTTATGTAAATAAAATTTATAATTATAATTATATTTTTTATGTATATTTTGTTTTCTAAAAATTATACATCATAATATTAAAAAATGTTTAATTTAAAGTTTAATTTAACGTGAAATAAATAATGTAAATATAATTTTAATAATTTAAATTACAATAAAAGACATTTATTATATTATATTCTTATTTTGTAGAATAAAATTTAAATACACTTTTTAATTTTATAAACATAAAATAAATAATAAAATTATTACATTTATTTTAACATTTTAAGGAAATTGTTTTTAGTATGTCAAAAATCTATATAATTTTTACTCTTTATTTTTTGATAAAATATTATTTAACTCAGTCTTAATTGTATTTTAATAATTTTTACTGTGTAAGATATTATTTTATCATGTTTATAAGAAAAACTTAAACCTATTATACTAACATTAAAAATGAATACATTTTTTTTAGACTGAAAAATGAATACAGTTTTATTGCTATTTTTCAAAAAAAAAAAAAACAAAAACAAAATAAGAAGAGAAAAGTTTAGAAAGCTACAATGAGAAAATGAAAGGTACAGATAAATTGAACAATATTAATAGTAGTTAAAAAATCTAAAGAAAAGTGTCATATGATAATTACAATGGAAAAAGCATAAATGAGAAGAAAAAAATATACGAATAATTATAAGTTAACAAATTTAAAAATTTAAAATTAATACAAAGTGGCACAAGACAACAATATGGGAGAACTTTTATATTATATTTACTAATTATTTTATCTCATACATGGTTCGAAATATGTAAATTAAATATTTATATTTATTATTTTAATATAAGAAATTAATATTTAATATATTTTATTTTATATTAAAATTAAAATTAAAATTAAAATATTCTAATAAAAATCAGTTAAAGCATTTGTATATCAAAAAGTAAATTAAAGTAAATATAATTATAATATTCTAAATTATGATAAAAATACTTATGCCTAAAATTTAATAATTATTTAACTGAATTTTTTATTTGCTAGGTATAATATCTATATATTTTTTAAGTTTATATACATAAATTAAATAAAAAAGTTATTATATCTATTTTAACATTTTAAGTGAGATTTTTAAGGATGCGTAAAATCGTTATAATTGTTGCTCTTTATTTTTCTTCAGTGTATATATAGTATTTAACTCAATCTTAATTATTATTATTATTATTTTTGGTAAAACACTAATGTTCATAGTCTACCGGACACAAATTAACTTAGTTCATGTCGAGTTAGCTGATTAGTGTCCTATTGTTGTTTTTTGAAACTACCAGCCGATTCCTTGCTTTAGTATGTAATTTTTAATTTTTTTTTTGTGGATATATTAGTGGCAATGATTCCTGATCTTATATACATTATTTAAATCTCTCACCACTAGACTACTTTTAATGGCTTGTAATTTTCACTGTTCTAAAACTACCAATATTACTTAATTATTTAAAATTATATAGAGAATTATATATAAAAGAAGATGAAACTGAAATATATCTTATTACTTATTTAGATATTTAAAAATAAATTTAAGAAGATATAGTGTTAATAAATCGAAATGCCTATTTAGTTATTTATATATAACAATAAAAGAAGAGATTTTTCAAATAATCTTTGATATTAATTAGTTTTTTTATCTTAAGAACAATAAACTGACAAGGACATAGTGCCAATCTAGACACCAGTTCTCGCAATGAGAAATGTTAACCTCACTGGCTCACTCCTTTAGATGACTATTAGCTATTAGATTAAAACATTCATTTTATCTTTTGTAAATCAACTCAAATAGCTTGCTTTAAATTTTATCAAAAAAAAAAAAAAAAGCTATCATGTCAAAGCTTTTCAGCATCAGAAATTTATTTTATTTATTTATTTATTTTTTTAGACAGAAGGATGGGAATATCAAATGGGACATACAATGAATCAAATACTTTTGGGATAAAAAATATTATAACCACATCGTATACTTACTTGCCCTCGATGTCTAATTTAATATCTCTATTTTGGTCCAAATAATAGGACTCTTCCACTACGAGCCCTAGGTTTGGGTGAAGGACGAAGGTGGTTCAGCTGACCAACAGATGATTGGAATCGTCTTGGTACATTACTTGATGATGAGCCAATTCTAAGACCTTGGTACATTAATTAGGATGCATTTATAGTGTAAAATTTTTTTACATTGTCATCCAATCAAAACTTTCTATTTGCATGACCATTTAAATAGTAGGTGGTTATATTTAAGACTTTTGCTGATATGGCAATACATGATTGGATGTCTATATAAAAGTTTTTTACACTGATAATGCATTCATCTCTCTCTATATATATACACACACACACACGAGAGGATGCTTTATTACGAGAGTGAGAAGAGCAAATATGGGTTATATAACTATACATGAATGGTCAAAATTTAAAATTATTTAATAATTATATGATCATTTAAAAAGGTTATGTGACTTTATATTTTAATTTTGATCATTCACGTAAGATCTAATGGTCAAAATTTCTTCCTCTCACTCTCACAATTAACTACTCATACGCTACCTATATATATATATATATATATATACACGGGAGAAGCTACCGCCACTCATGGTGAAGGAGGAGCCGCTTCTGAGCCTGCTCGCATAGCATGAGATAATGGTAAGGGTGCTTGAAAAGCCATGTTATTCACCAAATAACGCACCTTCATCACTCGAACCACTTCACTCATTTCGGGCCTGTCCGAAGGGTTTTTGCAAATGCATTGAGTAGCCAACCTCTTCGCTTTAAAAGCACCTTTCACTGGATATTGACCTTGAAGTCTAGGATCCATAACATTACAGAACTTTGCTTTGTGTTTCACTACCCATTTCACCAAGTTTGTCTCCCTTGGAGGCCTATGTTCGTCTACGGCCCTTCTTTCGGTCATCATTTCAAGCAAAACTACCCCAAAACTATGTACATCGCTCTTGGCGTTAAAATGTCCTGTTTGAGAGTAGCAAAGTTAAAAGGGGTGATAATGAAGCACATAAGGAATAGCATAGTGGCGTGTTTTATGATAAGCAGTTAAAAACCAATGTCTATATAGGAAAACCAAACCCCAATACCAGCAAAAAAAGTCATTCGTAATCAACATTACCTTTGAGATAAAACTCACTCATTTTTCCATGCACTTTCGATGATTGCCTCAAATGAAAACAGTCACGTGTGCACATATCTTGTAAATCATTCATTTGCAAGAATTGTCTTCAATTTAAAGGAAAACTTAAGTTTGGCGTCCATTAGGCTATGGCTATATGTTTGGAAATTTTATAGATGATTAAAGGGAGTGGTTCATTATGGAATGGAAAGGAAAGGTAGGGGTGGATTGGAGCGCATGGTGTCAACCTCATGTTTGAATGTTCAATAAAGTTTTTTATGAGAGAGGAGAAGGAAAATATATCCCATTCCCTCTTTGACCTTGTAATTTGAAGAGACAAAAAATGGAAACTTTGATAGCGGCAAGGAAAAAGTTGTTGCTTCCTTGTCATTCGGCTCCTTCCTTTAAAATCATTTTCAAATGCATTTTTAACAAAATAAGTCACTTTTTTTTTTTTATCATTCCTTCCATTATCATTCATTTAAGCACAGCCTTAATTAGTTGCAGAATAAATATTCTTTTGAACAATTCTACTAAGAAAATTTTTGCTAAAATCATTGATAGAAATTATGAGTGTGGTTGAATGAAATGAAGTAATAGAACCTACTCATTCATTTAAAGATTCATAAAATACTGCATTATAAATACTACCTTCGTTTATAGTCCATTTTTAAAATTTTATTTTTTCACAAATAACTATCCGATTTGAAAATTTAGACAATATTAATTATCTTTTTCTAGTTATATCATATTTAACAATGGAGAGAGAATAAATAGAAAAAAAAAAGAGAGAAAAGAGATGAATAAAGTCAAATCCATTGTTAGGAAGTATCAGAGAAGATGAATAAGATTCCGGTGCATATCTCAAGGCCTTCCACTGTTAGGCCTAGGCTTTGGTAGGAAGAGCTTGCTGGTTCAGGTTACACGGGGAGGCCTGAAATCGACTTGGTGCACTCCTTGATGATGAACCACTAATTACAAGACCATATTTGTTAGCACCACCAAGGTTTGAGTTAGAGGGTCCAACTTGCATAGCATGAGATAATGAGGGTACTTGAGGAGCCACGTTATCATCATCCACCATATCAGGCAAAGTCATCATCACTCTAACCACTTCACTCATTGGGGGTCTTAATGAAGGGTTATTGCGAACACATTGAGCAGCCAGCCTCAGTGCCTTGAGGGCACCTTTCACAGGGTACCTACCTTGAAGTCTTGGATCCACCAGCACCATGTGGCAGTACCTTCCTCCGTCCCTTATTAAGGGCACTGCCCATTGCACCAAGTTGGTCTCCCCAGGTGGCCTAAGTCTGTCTATGGCCTTCTTTCCGGTTACCATTTCAAGCAGAACCACTCCAAAACTGTAGACATCACTCTTGGCACTAAGGCGTCCTGTTTGAGGGTAGCCAAGTTAGAAGGAGCAGTGATCATGAAGCACATAGCATATTGTTAGCATGTTTTCTTGGGAGAAGTTAAAAACTAATGCATATATAATACAATGAATAGGAAAACCAAACCCCATGAGTAGTAAAGAAGCCATTTATAACAAATTTCTTTATTTGGTTTCTATTTTCATTTCTTGTTTATAGTTTTAATTACAAAAATATTATATTTTTTTTAAATTTATTTCTTGTTTTTAGAATTTTGTGAGAACAATTAAAACAAGAAAATCATGTTTCTAATTTTTATTTCATATTTTCATTATTTCTTTTATAAAATCCTAAAAACAAGAAATAAATTGAAAATAAGATGATATTTGTACAATTAAAACTGAAAGCTGGAAATGAAAATAGAAAACCCAGAGACTTTTACCCTTTAGATAAAAATCAGCCATTTTTCCATCCACTTTTGATAATTGCCTCAACAAAAAGAGTCATGTGCATGTATGTTGTTACTCATTCATTTACAAGAAGTGTCTTGAATTTAAATGCAAAACTAAAGCTTGGCTTCCATTAGTTGCAGAATAGATATTTTCTTGATTCATTCCAGGTTAAGCATGTAGATTCTGAATCATTCATAATATTCTCTTTCACATTGAAACCCGTAATTAAGTTTCATTGATTGCAGATTCCACACAGCATGACTTACACAGGTTGCAATGCATAAAGGCAAAGGGTATATCTAAGAGCGTGGAGTTGTATAAATATGATGCAGATAATAAATACTGATTTTCACTTAGATCCCTTTCACATCAGTACACCCTTCAAAAGAATCATTTAACCTCAACTTTTCATCTAACATTTCTGTTTTATAATAAGAGCCCTCATGGCAAGCATGCGGATATTTGATATCAGAAATGAAAGAAGAGAAGAATGAATATGTAAAAATAATTAATATCTATAGTTATTCGATGGACTAGAAGCAGCTCAGACTCAAGGGAATGGATAGCATTCTGATAACAACATGAAATGGAAGAAATGGATGATTTATACTTATATAGTTTGACCATATATACTAACCAGTCATCACATACTCAGGGGCAGCATAGCCTCGTGTTCCCATTACTCGAGTTGACACATGAGTTCTGCCTCCCTGTGGTCCATCTTTTGCAAGCCCAAAGTCAGAAAGTTTTGCATTGAATTCCTGAAATAGAAAATGTCAGGATAAAAGGAAATATGCATATGTGGAAAACTAGCATATAAACATTCTAGTTACCCTATCCAATAGGACATTGGACGTTTTGAAGTCCCGAAATATCACTGCATTTTTGTTATCATCCTGATGCATGTATGCGAGGCCTTTTGCAGCATCAAGCATAATTTTCATTCTGATAGACCACGGAAAGGGCAATGATCCTGCCAACATATGGAATTGTTAATTAATTATTGTTTCATACATCCACTAGCATACAATCATTAACTTAGTTGTTAAAACAAAAAAACAAAATGAAAATTATGCCAAAAACAAAATGGAAAATACAGCTCTTTCAAAGATTTCTAATACATTCATAGAAGTGAATTAAATTCATGTAGCGTAGTTATCATTATGTTCATTGGTTGAGGACAATAAAAAAGGTAACACTGCACAGATTAATTGAAGCACTTATATTTCAATCCACAATTGCATTTAAAACCTAGCTATTAATAAATATCACTGGATATTCGGTTGACATCAAGGTTGCTTTTTCTTTTTCTTTTTTTGGGAATGGAAAAATAAATTATAGAAAACAATTCATTTTGTTTTCTTTTTCTCTAAAAAAGGATATCTTGACATAGTATTTTTTATATCCACAAGGACACTCATGAAAAGAGTGCGGAAAAATGTAGGAGAAGAAATGGGGGGAAAAATTATAATGGACACCACATTTTTTTCTATAGATGTCAATGAGTATCTTAAATTTGTAATATACAAATAACAAACATTTTTCTTTAAACCTAAGTGTAGATGTCTCCTTGGTGTCCCACAAAATGTGCATTTAAATAACACTCCAATTTTTTAGGAGACTAGAAACCAAAGGAAAAATAATATTTTTTTCCCTTCTCCCTATAACTATAGAATCACAGCTGCAGCCCCCTTATTTATTTTAGTTGAACAGCTTAAGGCAAGCTCAAACAATATAAATTCAAGGAAATTACTATGATAAATCCAAAAATAAGTTAATTAGAAGACAATAAACATGTATTCATGGATGAGAACGCAAATTTCTTTGAAATAATAAGTTGAAAGACGTACTCCTAAACAGATGGGACTCAAGGCTTCCTCGAGGCATGAACTCATACGCTAGTAGCCTTTTATCACCTTCATTGCAAAAACCAATCAGCCTAACTAGATTCGGATGCTGAAGCTGACCAAGGTAATTAACTTCAGCCTGCCATACATGAAACAGTGCAAGACACAAAATTAATCGTAATCTAACAAGATAGAAAGTGATTAAATCATAAACATTTTGCCAAAAAAAAAAAAAGAAAATGTAGTGGAAATAAGTAGCTAGTAAATAAAGAAGAGAAGTTCATGGGTGCTCTCAATATTATTTAATGTTCAACACCTCTATAATTGTATTAAAAATACAATTAAAGTGCGAGATGAGAATGATCCATAAAGCTAAAGTGTTGAACATTGAATGATACCAAGGCAACAACTTTTTTTTTTTTTTTTAACTTCAAGAACACCTATGAATTTTTCAATAGAGTGACATTATTTGTATTACTTTTTTAGATATCTTTGAAGGAATATCTTGATATATCTCTTAAATATTGATGGAGAGAAAAATTGAAACATACTCTTAACCAATATTTAAGGAAGATGTCCTATAAAGTAATACAAATAATATTTTTCTTCTCACTAGAAAAAAAACATGTGTTTAGGATTAGTAAATTTCATACAAGCCATTCTCTATGCCCTTGAAGTCCATCTTGGTTAAGAATCTTCACAGCAACAGGCATCCCTATTCCAGGTCTTGTTGGAATCATCGCATCCTCACTGAGCCAACCTTTGTATACGCGACCAAACCCTCCCTCACCAAGAAAATGCTCTCGTTTGAAATTCCTTGTTGCCAACCTAAGGTCATTGTAGGAGAAGTTTCGAAGATGGGGATAAGCTCCTTGTTCTGGACTTTGGTTAGGAATGGATCGAGCCACAATTACTGAATTGCTGGAGGTTGAGGATATCGGAGTAACTTGTTGGTGTCTTTCATTGTCATCTGGGGAACCATTTCCTGCTGATTCTCATGGAGAAGATATGATTTCATGAGCAACGTAACATGTACATCAAACACATTTATATTCAATAGTATTACACAAGAACTTCCATCAACGTAGCATACTATTGGTGTAAGATACAAAAGGGAGTTCGCAAGATTGATTGATTCATTAATCGACCACTAACTTTTTCGGTTGAGATCAATCTATTAGTCACTTGTATGGGTATTTAGTGATTGGAATCCATCAATGTGGCTAAGAGATTAGATTAAGTTGTGGCATTCTGATGATAACAAACAATATCAAGAAAGGAAGTTAAATATGGACTCAAGCTTCAAAAGAAAATAAAATAAGGCCCAAGAGAAATAAGATCCAAGAACTTTAATGATGATTCAATATTCAAAGAAGATCTATGAAGAATCAACTAGATTTAGGACCAAGGTTTATTGTGAGAGCTCAATTTGACTCACTAATGGCCTTCTTTGAAAATTGTTTTACAAAATCTTTCTCCTGGCAAAAATGTTATACAAAGCTTTGAAAATGTGTATTTAAGTGATTTAATCAATTACAATCGTTTTGCAATCGATTAAATAGGTTTTGAGCTTTTGAAAGTTAGTTAAAATCTTTTTTGGCTTTAAATAATCGATTACCATAAATTGATATTCGATTATTTACTCTTTGCCGCAAAAAGAATGCTTTTTTCAAAGAAATAATCGATTACTTTGTTCTAAGAGGTTTCTAGATTCCAAATGAAGGCAATAATCGATTACCATAGTGCAATGATCGATTATTTCACTTCTATCAAATTTTGAAATGATTTTGTAAAGAGCTAATCCATATACCACAAAGTGATAACTGATTAACCCAATTCAAAAATTGATGCCTAGTTTTTGAAATGACCAAAAAATTCGATTACCCTCTTAGATTAGTCAATTACAGTGATTCAAAATGCCCCAAAAACGACTAGTTTACATATTTTACTTTCCAAATTTTTTCCCAACAGTCATATGTTTTCTAAACTCTGAAAATAGGAATATTATGGGCATGTTTTTGAAGAGAGAACAAGAGAAAACAAGTGAAATTTTTTCTATCATTTTACACCTTTAATTTCTTATTGCTCTATGCTATAAGTGATAAAATTTTGAAAGCTCATAGGCTTCAACATGTATTATCTACTCTTTTAAAGAGTGATCCTATTAGAATTAAGCGGGTCTAAGTTAACCCCAAAAGCTAGTTCTTAGAGGGAGAATTATCCAATTTCTTATAAAAACTATCTTAACTATATTTTCAAGCAATGTGGGATTCTAACATGCACCCTTATGCCAGAGTTGGATATTTGTGGGTGGCCTAATAATAATCACAAGATAAGCTGTGATACTATATATTAAGAATTAAGCAGACTTAACTCAATTTCAAAAGTTAGTTCATAAGGGCAGAGTTGCCCAATTATTTATAAATGCTATCTAGAACATATCCTTGAATAATGTGAGATTCTAATAGATCCTATTTATACACTATTGTTTTTCTAAGAAGGTGAGGCATGTCACAATTTTGTTGTAATGGTAATGTATCCCTTATGAGTTAAAGGTTCATGTATTCCTTTAAATGAGTAATGTAAACACTAACTAAGGGTTGGGTATCTCAAGAGTGAGAAATTAACTCGAGTGTAAAGGTTTTTCAAGCACATAAAGAAGTTTGGATACATTGAAAAATCGCTTGCATCATCTTGAGAGCTGTACATAGGTCACAAACCGAACCAAAATAAATACATGCACATTGCTCTTCTCCCTTATCTGTTTATTATTATTTTCTTTTATATGTAAAGTTTTCTCTTTTATTTAAATTCTATTTTCTTTTGTGCTTAACATTTTCAAATTTATTTGAAATAGAATCATGTAATTAAAAAGTTTTTAAAGTTTTTGAAAAAACTCAATTCACTCCACTCTTAAGTTGTGAAGCCACTTGGCACATAACGTTAACTAGATAGAGGTGTATTTTAATTGACCGACACAACTTTTAGTTTAAATGAAGAGAGATAGGTCATTGATAGAGATTGGAAGGAGATTGACAGTTATAATCCAATATCTTGACTTAGAAATGTCAAGCAGGTCAAAGTCAAATTAAAACTGAAGGTTTATTTTATGAGAAATGATAGGAGGATTCATTTTTTGTGTGATACCGTACTGATTCATCACTTTTTCACTATTGGATGGGGTGTGGATCAAATTTAAATGAGGTTCACATTTTATCTAATGATAGATGAATGATGAGTCGGCATGGTGTCTTACAAAAAATGAGTCCTCTCAACATTTCTCTTATTTTATAGAACAGCATAGACTGCGAGAAGTAGAGTTAGAAAAATATTAATATATGATTATAAGGGAGAGAACATCTAAAAAGAAATTGATTTTATAAGGGAAGGAATCAAGCATACCATCTTTTTATATCTAGTATTAGAGTAGTTTTTAATTTAAATTAGGGAATGATGTCAACTCTAAAGAAAGCTAAAACAAGGAAGAATACAATCTTGTTTGTTGTCACCTGGAGAGTCTTTTGCTTTGGATAGGCAACTAAACAAAAAGCTGAATTTCATCCGAAATCTTGATCGATCTACAGCTTCAACACCTTTATTCTTTTTTCCTTTTGATTTTCCCTTTGATCCACCTTTAGGACTGGGCATATCTTCAAACTCCTAAAAATGGTGGACACAAACATCAACAAAAAAATCCAAACAGAACAAAGGAAAGAATTGGGAAGTGCACCTATAACAGAAACGACACACATTGATATTAAAAACTCCAAATGCAAAGTAAACGAAATTAACAAAAGCAAAGGCCTAGAATTTGTAGAAACATTCAACACACAAAATGAATTAAACCCCACATGGCTATATCGGGCTTGGAATTTTTTTGTTATCATAAAAAATGGCTTAGACTCAAATGAAAAAACATAAACATAGAACTAGAAAGAGCATCACCAGAAGAGAGCGAATTAAGGCAACTGGAATATATATTAAGCACTGGGTATTGAGTATATGAGAAATATGTGAATCTTAGGTATGTGCGATTTATATATGTTGTATGTGACACTGTCACTACTACTTTGTGGCTTAGGGAAGTGCTCGTTTTTGCGAGGAGAGTGTAGATGAAGGAGAGAAAGTCGAGAAGAGAGAAAGAGAAATGTGTGTTAAGCATGAAAAGGAGTGAATGTTCCTAGAGTTGATATAATTTAACACATAAAAAATAGGAATAAAAAAGATTTTTAGGTATAAAAGAGAGGGAGAAAAAAAAGTGAGAAAAAGTTGAGTTTGAAATCTAGATATTGTGGATTCAAATTAAATGCTTCTAAAAAAGAAAAACATAAAAAATACAAACTAACCGAAATCTGCAGTGGACTTAGAAGGTGAGTTAATGCGCAAAATAAAATTCATAAAAAAGGTCAAGAGAGAGGCGCTGGGAGCTGGTGCTACCAAACCGTACTTCAAACCAGCCAGAAAAGAGAAGGTGGGAAAGAGAATAGAATCTTTAACATTGAACTGTTTTACTACAACAATAAGGCAGGCGGGAGAATTTTCACCCACGAGATCCAAGTTACTTAGCCACATTTAGATCTTATGAATTTCTATTAGATTTTATACTATTATGATAAGTGTAGCTATCTAATCTAACAGGGTTTTTGAGTTAATTCTTTAAAGTAATATTCTTATTTATTACTTGAAATTCGATATACCTTATTTACAAAAGTAATTGAAATTAATAGTTGAGATTAATAATAACTCATATCATATATATATAATCCTTAGCTATATCTGTATTATAATATTATTTTTATTTTTTAAATGAATCTATAATAAAGAAATTGTAATTATGTATTATCCTATGGATTGCAACTACTTTCAAACACTTTAAATAAACAATAACAAATATAAATTGAAAAACAAATGATATTGGTCAAAACACTTTATACTTGCAGTGCGTAATTTTAAAAAATTACGTTCTTACTATAGCTATTCTATACCATAAGAATGAGTTTCTTTACGATAACGTGTTCGACCTAATCCTCCAGTTTCTCGGTCAAAAGACATAACAAGAAAAACCGTTTCAATCAATTAAACCCCCTCTATTTTCATATCCATGACAGTTACGCCTCATTGTAAGGGAAAATAAAATTGACATTATTCTATAATAAACACTCATTATTTAGTGTATGCTTTAAAATTCCAAAGATTTTACGTTATTCATATTTTCTCAAACAAAATGATAAAAAAATTCTAACAATGACAATAAAATTAAAAATTGAAGCATTAAGAAATACCTTATTTAATAGTTATAAATAAATTTTGTCTTTAGTTTCCTCATTTTTTTATAACTTTTTTTTCCTCTCTCACTTTACTTTCTCTGCAACTATTTACTATTAAATAACATACAATAATGTACCAAAAAAAATTAACAGAAAATAATTATAAATTGATAACTTTTATATTATCAGTTATATAAATAAAAATTTATAATTATAATTATATTTTTATATATATTTTTTCAGAAAATTATACATCTAATATTAAAAAATGTTTGATTTAAGGTTTAATTTGACGTAAAATAAAAAATGTAAATATAATTTTAATAATTTACATTACAATAAAAGACATTTATTTATTTCATATTCTTATTTTATCGAATAACATTTAAATACACTTTTTTAATTTCATATACATAAATTAAATAAAAAATTATTACATTTATTATAACGTTTTAATGAAATTGTTTTTAGGATGGAAAAAATCTTTATAATTTTTACTCTTTTTTTAATGAAATATTATTTAACTCAATCTTAATTATATTTTAATAAACTTGATCTTAAAGACATTAAGTTCTGTGTAAGATCTTATTTTATCATGTTATAAGAAAATTTTAAACATACCATGCTAACAATAAAAATGAATACATTTTTATT
Source organism: Pterocarpus macrocarpus (assembly GCA_031439585.1). NCBI lineage: Eukaryota > Viridiplantae > Streptophyta > Magnoliopsida > Fabales > Fabaceae > Pterocarpus > Pterocarpus macrocarpus. The sequence continues at coordinate 20,514,856 of CM062520.1, forward strand.
GCTATTTTTTCAAAAATAAAAAAATAAAACAAAATAAGAAGAGAAAATTTTAGAAAGATACAAAATAAGAAAAATGAAAGGTAAAGATAAATTGAATAATATTAATAATAATTAAAAAAATCTAAAGCCAAAATGTCATATGATAATTACAATGGAAAAAATATAAATGGAAAAGTGAAAATATAAGAATAATTATAAGTTAAAAAATTTACGACTTTAAAATTAACACAAAATGCCAAAAGACATCAATATGAGAGAAATTTTATATTATTTTATCCCATACATTGTACGAAATATGTAAATTAACTATTTATATTTATTATTTTCATTTAATAAATGAATATTTGATATATTTTATTTTTATATTAAATTTAAAATCAAAATACTCTAATAAAAATAGTTAAAATTTTTATCTATCAAAAAATAAATTAAAGTAAATATAATTATAATATTCCAAATTATAATAAAAATACTTATGTGTAAAATTTAATAATTATTTAACTGTATTTTTTTATTTGTTTAGTATAATATCCATATATTTTTTAAGTTTATATAAATAAATTAAATAAAAAGTTATTATATCTATTTTAACATTTTAAGTGAGATTTTTTAGGTTGCCGTAAAATCATTATAATTGTTACTCTTTATTTTTCTTCATCGTATATGTAGTATTTAGCTCAATCTTAATAATATTTTTTTATCTAAACCACTAATATTCATAATCTACCAGACACGAATTAACTTAGTTCATGATGGGTCAGCCGATTAGTGTCCTATTGTTGTTTTTTGAAAACTACCGGCGGATTCCTTACTTTAGTATGCAATTTTCACTGTTCTAAAACTGCCAATATTACTTACTTATTTAAAGTTATAAAGATAAATATAAAAGAAGATGAAACTAAAATATATCTTATTACCTATTTAAATATTTAAAAATAAATATAAAAAGATATAAGTGTTAATAAATCGTAATACTTATTTAGTTAATTATATATAACAACAATACAAGGAGAAATTTTTCAAATAATCTTTGATATTAATTAGTTTTTTTATCTTAAAAACAATAAACTGATACGTAGTGCCGATCTATACACCAGTTTTTGTAATGAGAAATGTCAACCTCGCTGCTAGCTCACGCCTTTAGAAGACTATTAGCTAATTTCACTTTTTATTTAGATTAAAATATTCATTTTATCTTTTCTAATCAACTTAAATAGCTTGCTTTAAAAATCTTCCGCCTCTCATCTCAAGGCTTTTCGCCATCAGAAAATGTTTTTTTTTTTTTCACACAGAAGGATGGGAATATCAAATAGAACATATAATGAATCAAATGTTTGGGATATAAATATGAGTTTAATTGATATGTACTGACGTGTAAAACTATTTTATACTGTAAACTAATATAAATAAGAACAAGTGAGAAATTTTGGTAGATCCCTCATTATAATAGGTAGTTATTTGTATGAGTTGATACTTTCTATTATTTTTATTGGTTAAATTCTATAAATATATCTTTTAATTTTATGTAGACCATATTCCAAATAGCATATGACTTGCTAAAAATTAAATGTATAGTAGTGGCCCCACTCCTCACGGAGCATCAATGACTTGGGTAGTTTTTATGAGACTAAAAATCAAAGGGGAAATAAAATATTTTTCCTTGGCTCCATAACTATAGAATCACAGTTGCACCCTCCTTTCATTTCTCCTTTCTTTTTTTGGTTGAGCAGCTTAAGGCAAGTTCAAACAAAATAATTTCAAGCAAATTACTATGATAAATCCAGAAAGATAAGCTAACTAGAAGACAATAAATATGTATTAACGGATGAGGAATTATATTTATTTGAAATAAAAGGTTGAAAGATGTACTCCTAAACAGATGGAACTCAAGGCTTCCAAGACGCTTGAACTCATACACTAGTAACCTTTTATCACCTTCATTGCAAAAACCAAGCAGTTTAACTAGATTTCCTTGCTGAAGCTGACTAAGGTGATTAACGTTAGCCTGCCATACATGAAACGATGCAACAGACAAAAAGAGTTTCATAGTCTAAGAAGATATATAGAATGTTACGTCACTACATCATAAAACATTTTGCCCAAAAAAAAAAAAAAAAACAAAGTAGTGGAAATAAATAGCTAGCATATAAAGAAAAGAAGTTCTTATTTGTTCTAAGAGTAAGACTGTGACTTTTTCTTACTCTTTGCTGAAATACATGGCAGAGCTAAGAAAGATTGGAGAGTTTAGAGAAAATGTAGAAGATGAATTTTATTGGTAGTCTTGAAGAACCTAATAAGAAATTTTCAACAAATTTAAAAAACGTGTAAAGTTCCATTCAAGCCATTACCTATTGCCCTAAAGTCCATCTTGGTTAAGAGTCTTCACTACAACTGGTATCCCCAGTCCAGGTCTGGTTGGTAACATCACAACTTCACTGAGCCAACCTTTGAATACACAACCAAACCTTCCCTCACCAAGAAAATGCTCACCTTCGAAAATCCTTGTTGCCACTGCAAGGTCATTGTAGGAGAACTTTAGAAGATGGGGATAAGCTCCTAGCCCTCCACTTAAGTTGGGAGTGTATTGAGTAGCAATTGCTGAATTGTTGGTGGTGGAGGATACTTGAGCATCTTGGTGTCTTTCATTATCATTCGAGGATGTAGTTCTTGCCAATTCACATGGAAAATATATTATATCAAGTTATCATGAATAATCTCTTTCAAAGTTTAAATTATTAGATAAAGACAAAAGAATAATTTTATATCTTGACAAATCTTTTAAGATTGAACTCTAGATTATTAGATCCTAAAAGCTATAATACTATATTATAAATTATCTTTTCCAAAAATTTAAATAATTGAATAGAGGCACATGAATAAATTTATATTCTAAGTTTCATAAGCAACATAACATATATATCAAACACGTGCACAAAGTCTAAATTTTCCATCGCCTCACGAGGAATAAAAAAAGCTTTGCATTCAAGCCCGTGGTCAATCATGATTGGTTGATGTGTTAATCGACCACTAACTTTCTATGTTGAAATCAAGCTATTAGTCATTGTACAAGTATTTAGTGATTGAAATATACAAATGTGGCTAAGAGATGAAAATTATTAGTCCGAAATCAGAATCAAGTCAAACTGTGATACTTGCTGAGAGGCTTAAGTAGACAGAAGTGTGCCTTAATTAACCAATATAACTTTTGGCTCGAGTAGAAAAAGACAAATTATCGATTGGTGATTGGAAGGTTATGAGCCAACGTCTTGATTTAACAACTTCAAGTGGTTCGAAGTCAAATTAAATTGAAGGTTTGATTTTTAAAGGGGCACAAATTGCTAGTAGTAGGGTTAGAAAAAAAATTGTTAGTTGTAGGTCACACTCAAAAAGGTTAAGGTGGGATTGGTGTTAAACATTAAAAATATTTGAATCTTATCACTCTAATCTTAATTTTTAATAACTATAATTTTGTTATTTAAGTTTAATATTTTATTATAGTGACAAGATGGATAATGGGAGAGATGTGGAAAGCGACTGATTTTGTGAGGGAAGAAATCGAGCATGCCACCTTATTACATTATAGTATTAGATATAAGGGTTTATTAAGAGTAATTTTTTTATTGAAAATAGAGAATGACGTCAAATCTAACAAGAAAGATAGAACATGATAGAATACCATCTTGTTTGCTGTTGTCACCCGAGGAACCTTTTGCTTCGGGGCACAAAGCCATACAACTAAACAAAAACATGAGTTTCATCGGAAGCCTTGAACCATCTTCACCTCCAACATCTAATTTGTTCTTTCTTGCATTCAATTCTCTCACATTCAAAACTCCAACCTTCTTTTTTTTTTTTTGACATCTATTGTAAGGCTCAACTCACCCAAACAGTGAGGAGCAAAGCAGTACAAAATAAAAACACAACCATATTCAAGGCTAAATTACACCCAGTAATCAAAATAAAATACACTCATAAACTCCTATATATTCATGCATTACAGAGACATTGATTTGTCAACATAAGAGAACAATCTTAGTAACTCCCTTTCAAATTATAAGTTGATAGCAGACACAATGATGCAGAGCAATCACACGAGAACTTCCAAACTCGGGTTTAACGTATTGCCTCTAGTCACCTTATATATGAGCGTTGCGATTAAGTCTTGATTAGGTCCGCTTCCATTGTCGTTAACAATAGGAAGGTTAGGCTCAGCGCACATGATTGCATTATCTTCTTTCTGTAGTATTGACAGCCCAATTCCTGGAGGGACTTGTGGGTAAGAATTAATAGGGCCTCCTCCTGACTCATGAGTGTCATATTGCATCCAAACTTGATAAGCTTTCACCACAAGACGATCTTTTCCCGGCCCATGTTGAGATAAGCCCAAATCCCTCAAAACCTCTTCAGTGATTCTATCATCATCCAATGTAGCGGTTTCGACTACTGATGAGGCTTCAGGTTCATGCTCCAAATTACCCATGTTTCTTCAGGTTCAAAACTCCAACCTTAGCACCACCATTAATAGGACTTGCCATATCTTCAGTCACTGTTACTTAAATAAAATGGACATAAACATAAACTTCACCACCAAATCCAAATAGAAAAAAGCTATTAAAGAATGGGAATGGACATACACAGTAATCAAAATCTCCGAATGTAAAAACTAAAAACAAACCGGAAAAATCAATAAAATCTATTAAAGGCCAAAAATTTTAGTACTGTTGAACACAGGAAAACAAAAACCCCTACATGGCAAAACCAGGTCTTTTTATGATCAAAAGAAAATGGCTTAGACCCAGTTTAAGAAAACGGATATGCAAAGCGACAAAGAGAATTGTGATAGTGAGTTTGAGACCAGAAGAGAGAGAACTAAGGAAATTGGAAGCTATGTTAAGTAGAAGAGATTGAGTTTATGAGATGTGGCTTAGTCTTACAAAGTGTAGAACCATTGAACACAGAAAATAAACAAATCCGACATGGCAAAAATAGATTTGGAACATTTTTTATGATGAAAAGAAATTGACTTAGACCCAGATATGAAAAAGGAATATATATGCAAAGATAGAAAGAGATTCACTAGAGTGGGTTTGAGAACAGAAAAGAGAGAAATGTGGCAATTAGAACTATGTTACGTTAAGCACAAGAGATTGAGTACATGAGTATATAGAAGGTATATTAAGTGAGGCGAATGATTTATTATGAAGTAAAAGGAGTAAATTTAGGTTATATAATTATATATGGATGATCAAGATTAAAAATTATTTAAAAATTATATAATTACTTAAAAAATATTACATAATTTTATAATTTAATTTTGATAATTTATATAAGATCTAATAATCAAAATTTATTCCTCTCACTCTCAGAATAAATCACTTTCAGCATTGCTTGGCACTACCACTACTACCGCGGCTTAAGTTGATTGCACAGAAGTGACACTCACTCGCATAAGGTTAAAAAAGGGGATATCATAAGCCAATGCACCAAAATCAAAGGGAAGTGTTGGTTTTGCAAGGAGAGTGTAAAGGAGGGAGAGAAAACAGGAGAGAGAGAAGTGTGTTATGAATAATAAATGTTCTTAGAATGAATTTTATTTAACACTTTAAAAAATAGAAAAACAAGACTGAGGTATGAGAGAGAGAGAGAGAGAGAGAAGAGGAACAAAGTTGGTTTGAAATCTAGATATTGTGAATTGTAATTAAATACAGCGAAAAAGGAAAAACATATAAAAACACACAAAGCTAACCGAAATTTTGAGCGGACCTGGAAAGTGAGTAAATGCACAGAATAAAATCCATAAATATAATAAAATATAAGCTGACGAAGAGAATAGAATATCTAACATTAAACTGTCTTACTGCAGTTGACGAAAAGAAGAAAAAACAAAAACTGTTTTACTGCAAAGATAAAAACAGGGCACGGAGAAGGAAAACCTAGAAGATTCTACTTAGCCACAAGATTTTGAGAATTTTATGTTTGATTTAGATTTTATGTATATCGTTATGATAAGTGAAGTTATCTAATCTCAGCGGGTTCTTTTGTAATTCCTTGAAGTAATATTTTTATTTATTATTTAAAATTCAAAATCTCATTTATAAAGTTGTTATGGTTAAATAATAGTTTAATCACTTGGCTAGTATTATCTGATTTTGATTTAATCTTTATCTGTATCTATATTATAAATAAATTATAAACATTTAGTGCTCTATGAATAGTAACTAAGGCCAAACTCTCTTTAGTCTAGTTACAGTTTTTTTTTTTTCAAAAACCTTTATCATTATAATGGACTTCTCATTACTATTCTTATATTTTTTTTTACTTCAATTAAAAAGACAACAAATATAAATTGACAGGCACATGATATTCATCAAAAGATCTTATACTTACAGTGCGTGATCCATTTGGAATGGTGATGTGTTCTACTTGGAATTTTGGAAAGACGGTTATTTTTTAAAAGAGAGATCTATGCTTAGATGACTTTGTTCAAGGTCTGCATAATAGATGGCAGTATTGGTGTCTGGACTACTGCAAAATCAAATCTCAGAGTCTTAACAGAGTTTTTGTTGATAAAGTTTGCTGTAATAGCAGTGAAACAAAGCAATGGACAAGGAAATTCAATGTGAATATATACCCAGTGAAAGATAGGAGATTTAAGTGTTGGTTATTCGCTGACTTTCTGCCTAGGCTTCAAGTTTATGCAGTTGGAGGCTTTGTTGATGATGCGGATAATGGCAATTCTTATAATTACATTAAAGTCATATCGGCCAAGTCACAAGGTGAAGCAGATATAGTTGCTTTAAAATCTATTCTGCTGTTTTCTTTTGAGGAGAAAGGTATCTTGCGTATAGATTTAGCTATGATATCCCATTCCAAGATGTTGGATACTGGAAGATCTAAATTAGTCACCAAAGGAGTACTTCAGTTCTCTTCAATAAAAGATGTTATCTGAAGATTAACTAGTTTGGTGAAGAAATTGCAATTAGTTTTGGAGTCTTGCAGCAGATGGCTCTCAATGTTAGCAATTAATGCTTTTGGATTATCCACCTTGCGGTTATGCTTTGATAATTTTCAGCAGCTTCGGAGTTTGATACAAATTGCTGCAATTTTATAAAAGTGCAGACCTGGAAGATCGGATTAAGGGTAAATCTTTGATTGTGGTTATAAGATAAGTTTAAATGGGAACTCAGAATTCAGAGGAACCTTTTAAGCAATATGAGGGGATGGTTGAAGAATACATCTGTTACAAAATGTTGTGGTAGCCTTAAATAAGGCACGAACAAAGTAGCTTAAAATCAATATGCGGAAGCGTAAGAAAAGAAGACACAAGAATTTAATATGGTTCGGCAAATAGCCTACGTCCACGGGCAAAGACAACAAACAAATATTTCATTAAAAAAATATGGTAGAGATACAAAAGTGATAATACTCCACTCAAACGCAAGTCCCCAAATACACCCAAAATACCTCATAGTATTTTTTCATCGATGTATACACTCAACGTACAAAAGCGAAGTATTCAAAGAGAATCAAAACACACTTCTCTAACATCCAAAGCTAAGACAAAGTGAACTTGGAATGTTCTGTATCAAAGCTCCATACCATGCTCTATTTATAGAGCTCCTCAGACTTCATTTTCAAAGAAAGCATTAAATGCTTTATCAACTTGATGTACCATGAAAATTCATGTGGCATTGCATGTGGTTTATTATAGTTTAGCAACTTATAAGTCCACTTGATAAGTATCCAAAGAAAATGACTACATTCAATGCACAGTTGCAATTTCACCATCGCCTTTTACTTGGTAAAAGTTGAATCCAGTGTTTTAAATTGCGATTACGGTCACATTGCGACATGGTATTAACTCGCGATGCTAATTGCTACTGCTATGACGTAATTTTTTTTTTTTTTTTTGGGTGCACAAAATGTAAAAATGAAAGCAGTACAGCAATTGTAGCACTAAAAGAACAAGTTTCCAACATATTTGATACAAGCTTGTGTCTCCAACATATTCAAATACAAACTTCTCATGTTTTCAGAATAATACAATAAAGTTAGAAATTCTATGAGGAATACAACTTGCTGCAATAGTGATCAAGTTATTAATTGTCCAATCCAATGAACAAGCCACCAATTTAGATATATGACTTCACTACAAAAGACATAAACACAAATCATAATTAGAATCTTAAGATTTTAAGAGAATCAATGTTTTCCTTCAAATATTAATATAATTAACTAAAAATATCATTTAAAACTAAAAAATAAAGCACAATAATTTAATTAAAATAAATGGGAGATAAATGAAATAAAACTTACATGATGCTTATTACCACATGGTAGAATGACGCGGTAGATCATATCCTCCACTTTCATTCTGACTGTCACTTTGTGTATCTCCTTGTCAAAAGACATAATGAAAAAATCCACTATTTAATGGTTGATAATAAGGATTTTGGTGACTTAGTGGTAATTGGTAGTATGGTGGAGCTTGACCACTTGTATATTGGTCATATGTACTCAATAAGGATGCTGATACTATGGTGGATACCCTGACTGCTTGGAGATGAATCATCAATACCCAAGTCACTAAAACTTTGTTCAATATTAGAATTAGAAGACTCTTCATTTGCAATATTTTGTTGTCTTCTTCCTCTTTTAGAATGTGATCCACCCCTTCTACTACCTCCAAATGAACTATTAGAAGGCATATCTGGCCTAAAAGATGTCATATCAATCACTAAGCTCCTGTCACGTCTATTGTATGGTACCTCCTAATATAGATCATTTTGTCTTTGTTCATCACTATCATCCTCATCATCATTTTTTTCAGCTTCTACATTATCACCACCATTACCACTGTTATTACTTGGTGGACTTAAACCACCACTGTTTTCATTAGAATCAGCATCATTACTACCAACTTCCATATTTTCATCATCAGAATCGATTATAGGTAACCACTCAGTATTTTGTACTCCCTCTAATAGTGGATTTTCTCTTTCTTCAATCCATGGTGACAATGGATCATCATCTTGAAATATGTAGTCAAAATTAATTGGATTGAAACTAGCTTCGATCTCTTCTTGACTTCTTCTCATTTCATGTCTCATTTTCAGCTTCATATTATAAAATGTAAAGATAAGTTTTTGCAACTTTTTATACTTAAGTCTATTCCTTGCCTTGGTATGGATATAACTAAATGTGCTCCAATTTCTCTCACAATTTGTGGCTAAAGTTGTTTGACTAAGAACTTTTATTGCCACACGTTGAAGTTGAGGAGCACATGAACCAAATATCAACCACCATTTAGCTATTTTATTTAATCAAGCAAAATAAATAAATTATTAGTTATATAAAAAATAAAGTCAAAATAAATTTATTTTATCAAAATGGAGCAAAGACAAATAATACTTTACTTGGATTAATTTCATGTGGTGTGCCAAATGTCTCGCCCATTTCTCTAAAACGCATCAACTATATAGCATAATATAATATGTTAATATATAAATATAATATTAAATTATGAATGTATTAAATTTTAATCTAAATATTTATTACTAACCTGATTCAATGCTTTAATTTGTTCATCTAAATTTCTTTCCAATTTAATGATCATATTCCTTTTTCCATCAAATGCTTCTTTATAGACATTAGTCCCATGTTCAACTCCATAATGAAATTATGGGTTAAGAAATAGCCTAAAAAGAAAGTTAATCAATTAAAGTGTCCTGAAAAGAATTTAATCAAATAAAATGTGCAAAGCCATGAATGTAAAATTTTAGAAATAATATAAATTAATAATTAAACTAATCTACCTACAGAATGAAGATCACAATGCATGAATCTCCAACGTTCATCTATTATTTCATTGAACTTGGAATGATAACGAGAATTTTGTTCAATAGATTGCTTGGCTCGATCAATGGCTTCATATATAAAACCCATTGTTGGCTTATCGTTACCATCAACCAACTTCAAAACTTTTACTATTGGCTCATATACTTTTAGTATATCATTAGCCTTGTTTCAGAATTCACTACTTACAACAATGTTTCATGCTTCACGTGCTGGTCCATTCTTCTCTCTCCCAAATTTAGATCTTTTAAATTCTTCAGAGTTGAACATATTTCTTAACCCTTGCTTTTGCTTCACAATTGCTTGAAGTTGCAAGAATTGTGTTACAAACCTAGTAATACCAGGACGAATAATCTCTTTGCATCCAGTATATTTTTTCATGAGATTTACTATCCATATATGGTTATAGATAAAAGATGTCCCAATCTTTGCTTCATCCAATATTTTTTTCACATTTTTCTTTTTTCCTATATCTTTCGAGCAAAGATCCAAAAAGTGAGCTGCACATGCAATCCAATAAAGATGCGGCCTTTTTTCCATCAATTTTTGACCTGCTGCTTTCAATGCTTTTTCATTATCTATAACCACTCGAACCATATATTCTTCTCATACTTCCTCTATAACTTTAGCAAGCAACTGGAAGTAATAATCTGTATTTCTTGTATTAGCACTAGAAGCATCAACAGATTTTAAGAAAATTGTCTCTTTACTATAGTACACCAAAAAATTCATAATATGTGTGTGGTTTATACTATCTATCTAACCATCACACATTATTATGACTCCTTTCTCCTTCCATGTACTTTTCAACTTATTTATCCATTCCTGCATGTTTTGAAATTCATTTTCTAAATATATATCTGAAATTTCATAAGGAGTTGGGCACTTAACTCCTCAACCTACTTCAGCAGCAGCAACAATCAAATTATGCAACCAAGGAGAGTTAGATAAATTCATAGGTAAACACTCCTAAATAATAAATTTGCTTACACCTTCTCCAAGCTTCTTCCTTAGCATTTTCATAAAGCCAGTACTAACTTTTGGTTGCTTTGTGCTTTTGCTTCTCATAAGATTAACATCAGTAGACCTTAAAGCAAAAGAGATATCTTGTGAGATTGCTGCTCCACTAGCACTTGCATGAAAGCTTCCACCAGGCTCATATATATTATGAAGTGCTCCTGTTTATTGTCTAAATCTTTATCTATCTTCCCACTTACGTTGTGATCTTATACTTTCTTGTGTGGCTAGCCTTATCTGTTCATCAACATGGTCTTCAATTTCATCTTCATCATATCCTCTTAAGCGTGCTTCAAATTCTTCTTTTCTTTTTTTGGAGTCATTTTTTTTTTGACTTTTGCATCTAGAAGGATCTTCATCATTCTTTGTTGAACCAATGTGGTAACTCTAGCACATCCCGCCACTTGGCCTTTAACATGTGCTATATGCTACTTCAACCTGGTAATGTCACCCTTTATGACTTTGTCACAAAGTTTACATCTGATGTTATTTTTATTTCCAGCCACAGGTTCTCCAAAATGCCATCCAATATCATCACTTGGAGCACCTTCCAACCTTCCTACTGGAAACTCTTCTCTTGGTGGCATTGTAAAATTTTACAATTTCTGCTCACAGAAATAAATATTAATAATTAAATTTAACATAAGATTTTGATATAACATACTAATTAATTGAACATAACTAAATTAAATAAAATACATTAGACATAATTGTAAATTTAAAATTATTTATTTTAACTATTAATTTCCTAACATTTATTTATATATTTTTAGATAAAAATTATTACATATGTATTCTTAAATTTACATTATTTTAATTTTTTTTTAAAAATAATCTTAATCACAATATAGTTATCTTTCCCCTTTTCAACTTCACAACCACATAAATGTAAACTAAAAACAAAAAACAAAAAACACCAAGACCTATTAGAAGAAAAAAAATTCACATCCACTTTTTAACAAAAAAAAAAAAACACTCAAAACCATTTTTTTTCAAATCAGAAGTATCAACACATTTTAAACAAATAAAACCCAACTCAAATATTAAAAAACCCACCCATATGACAAAAAAAAACCCCACTCAATTGACCAAAAAAATACCCCACCCCAATGTGTTCTACACCCACCCCAAAACAAATTTAAAAAATGCAAAAAAAACAGGACCACACCAACTATCCCCATACTCCACCCACCCACCCACCTATTTGGTTCTACAACCTTCTATCTACCCCACCCACAATTGTTCTGCATCCACCATTCTCCTTCTCCCCTTCCAAACCCAAAACACAAACCAGTCTCCATTCTTACTTCTAATCTCACCAACGAGTGGATATGGCTTCAACTTCTTTCTTTTGCTATGACTTGCTTCCCCTTCCCTTTTCTTCCTATTTCCTTCCCTTTCCAATTTTCCCAAACAACATGTAATTCCGAAAAATCTTATCGTTAATAACCGAGTTGGTCGATTTTTATCGAATAAGTGACTTTAATCGGAATTTGATTAAGCATTCACTTAGAGCCAATGAAGTGTGATTTAGAAGTGATTAGGATTGATGGAATTAGATTAGGAACATAGGAAATCTCACATAATTTTTCTAACACCGGTTTACCGATTTAAGAGAAATCGGTAAGATTTCGGTATTTTAAAACTATCGGAACCGGATCAATAAAACTTACATCATGAGTGCCCTAGGATGAATGGCTAGGATTTAGCCAAACCACCCATATATATGGTGCCACCTTCAGCCAAGGATGACAGCTACAAAATCAAATTAAAACTCCAACACACATCCACCAATCACCTAACTCCTTGCTCCACAATTTTGTGTTCAATTCCTTCTTTGCCCTTGTGAATTTCGGCCAAGATAAGAAGCTGATCCCCCTCTATTTCTCTTCCATTCACACTCCTTTCTACTCCATCTTCAACCTCTCTTCAAGTCTTATTAAGAGTTGCTTCCATCTAAGATACCAAATCAACAAACTTTCAACTAGACAAGGTAGGAACCCAACTTCTCTTCTTATTTTTCTTGATTTAGGGCTGTGTGGGGATCTTGTTTTCCTCATGATATTGATGTGATTTGGAGTGATGATGATGATTTATAACTGAATTTGCATATGTGTTGTGATTAGAGTTGGAATTGGTATAAAAGAACTTGAAGAGAAAAGAAAATTCAAGAAGCTATTAGGATTTTTCCTTAGTGATCTGTACGGCGGAGTGTATGGCTCTGCCTATAGCTTTTTAAATTTCATGAATCTATTTTTATGAGAAACTAGACATTCAGAGCTTTCCATACATATATAATATAAGGCCATTGGATCAGTATAGAGGTAGTTATGAATTTTTGAAGTTTGACTTAGAAATCAAGGCTTTCATCTGAGCAGTGTGAGTTGAGAAGGGTGTAACTCACCTTACACAACTCCAAATTGAGTTAATCCACCGTTGTTTGAAAGCTAACATATAAGGGAACATCCCATAAAAATTTTAGAGTCAGATTCGTTGCCAACTGTCCCCAATACATCAATGAATTCACCTTAAGTTCAACCTAGGCTAGAAAAAGGTAGTTCAGTAGGGTCAAGTTTCAGGGCTTATATCTCTAATTATACTCATTCAAATAATATGCAACTTATTTCATTTGAAAGCTTGCTCTGTTATCTTTATAGTGATATAAATTTCGTATGATTTCACTCAGATTTCTATTTTTGGTGAATTTTCTCTTATAAGAGTGCAATTCTGGTTAGACACATATATGAATACTAGATCAGATTTAGTTAATATCGGAACTCGGAACTTAACAAACAGAGAGCTAGATCGGGTATACTTAATGTTGAACTCAGAATTTAGTGAATAGGAAGCTAGATCGGGTATAGTCAATGTCAGAAACTTGGAACTTAGGAAATATACTCATAAAAGTCGTGGAAGACCAATTGTGGATTAAGGTAGCAGATTGGGATCACAAGCACATAAAACACCTTGAAATCGGAAGTCAAGGATTAAGAATATAGAACCTAAAATACCTAAACCCGAAAGTCGGGATTTTTCAACATAAACTTGGAAGTTGGTACCAGAATATGAAACCTTATACCTGCATCTCGGAAGTCGAGAACTAGGATGCTTTAAAACTTTTATACCCGTAATTTCAAAACTCGACCCAGAATCAATCTCGGAGATCGATCATAACCCCGGAAGTTGGAACTTATATAATCTCGGAACTCGGACCCAATTCAATCTCGGAACTCGGTCCTAAGCTCAAACCCGAGAACATCAATAGAAATTAAAAGCTTGCAAGATAGATTAAGACTTAAGATTTTAAAACTTGCACCTAAGTACCTAAGCTTTGCTCATAAGACTTTGTTGTGTGTGACAACTATTGAAGATATGATGCTTTATATCGGGTTTGTTGTTTGATTAAAATTTCCTGGTTATTTGGCACTATTCATGGGAAAGCGGACATGATCTGTTATGCTACCCAAATTTCGGTAGAGATTTCAATTAATATGAATTTACAAGTTACGTATGCATTGGTCAAAGTATTAGACAAGTATTAGACAAGCAATGCTACCCTTATAAGAATGAGGAAGGATTTCCATATGACTTGAGCCAGCCCCTGAATAAAGTTAAAGAGAATAGATCAGTGGGAAAGTCGGGAAAAGTAAACCTGGCAACCCTATATAGGAACGAGCTTGATCCTGAAAAGCAGACTATTATCCAGGAGTCTTATGGCCAATATAATCCCAGGGGACCAAGTATAGAAAAATATGAGTTAAGTTCAAGTGCATTATTTCTTATGTATATCCATACTTTCTGTTATCATGCATTGAGTTAATTGCACCATTGGATGTATGCATATCCACAATTTCTGTTTTATCATGCATTGAGTTAATTGCATTGAGTTATGGCTGCCACTTAACTATGTCAAAAACACAGGTTTAGTTGTTTATTTCTCTGTTTAATTTCCTTTATTTCCTTAAGCAAAACAAAGCTGTGTTTCGGGCTATGATTTCTATAACTAATTGAGTAGGACATCTTGTTGATGCAACATTTTCTTTTAATTAACCAAAATCTGAAACAACTGAGAATGACAGCGATGACAGATAGATGTAAGATTTAGGATCCCTACTGAGAAATCTTTGTTTCTCACCCTACTATATGTTTCTGCGTCATTCTCAGATTATGGAAAACGCGGCTACCGGCGTCCTGTTCATTGAGTTTCTTGAGCTCCACATCCACCTGGACCCGTTTCTAGACTGTATATATGTATCTGGTAGATGTCAGTTCCGTTTTTATTTCTTCTTTTGTAGAGATTTTGCTGTTCTCCTTTCTCATCCACTCTTCGACCCCGCCGCACCTTACATTGCTATCCCGCTATACATGGCCCATCCCTTTCCACCACCACCCGCAGTAGTGGCACCAGCAGCAGTACCAGCCATGGATCCTCCAGCCTCACCACAGCAGCAGATCCCCTCCATCTCGATGTCTGAGGAGGATCCGTCTGAGACAGTGAGTTCATCTTCCTCGTCCTCTGCTCCGAGCGTGGACTACACTCCCACGGATGCCAATATGGCAAACGGATTCCTTTCCTCGGAATCCAGCTAGATAGTGTGCATGCCGTAGCAGTAGTAGATGTACAGGATGACCCTTTTTTGGCAGTCTGGGTCATGGGCAGATGGGTAGGAGTTAAGAGTTGTAGAAATGTCCCGTGGAGACCAGTTAGGGTACTGTTCTTAGAGATAGGCCGATTTATTTTGTGTTAGCGGCCTCATTTTTTTACTACTCTGTACCATTTTATGTATCATTTGTCAACTTTGAAAACAGACGTCTATGTATATATTTATGATGTAGTTTGCAGTAGTTCTGTCTATTTTACACTTTTATTTATGTTACGTTACTTTTGGTACAATGATTATCTGGTATTTCCTTCGCCGTCAAATAGAAAATTTGTTAAGTGAATAGTCATCTCTATATGGGCAATTAATAATGCAATCGAAAATAGAATTTAATCAGCTCGCTACGTGTAATCACTTATCGGATAATATATTATAACTTAAGCATAGTACTTTGTCTGGTAAGGTGTTACACACCACCCCTCTCATCAGTCCCCAATCCACAGATAATGATACACAAAGTGGAAAAAGCAAAAAAATAAACAGTATAGAGACCTTACTTGTTGTGGTGATTTGAGATCTGGAAGTGAAATAGAAGATGAAGGCGAGACAAGCTTCGAAGTGGAAGAAAAGATGAAGTGAAATATGTGCTTTGCCTCTGAGGTAGAAAAATAATTTTGTGAGCATTTTGAAAAGTTTAATAGATCAGATATTTGAATATGGATTGGTCTCTATGATGTGTATTTTTGTCATTTTTCTTTATGGAATCTTTTGTTTTGGTTAAAAATAAAAAACTAATTCACGAGAAAGGGAAAGGGAAGAACGGAACAAAAATTGCGTTTGTGTCTGTTGCGGCCGCAACACCATTACGTTGTGACCGCAACACCATTACGTTGCAGTTATTCCTGTGATTTAGAATCACCCCACAATTGCGGTCCAATGCCATTGCGGCCATTGGTGTAATGTCCTCCTCTGTATAGTACTATGTCTAAGTCATAGTATCACATTTTGGAGTTGTTACTATTACCTAAGTAGATCTTATCTGACAGCAACTTCAGCTGTCTTTGAAACTTCTCGAACTATCTGGAGATAACACAGAAGCAGGAGTGAGAATTTTAAATTCTCAGTAGGATTTACTAAGAAATTTCATACTGTGTCATCGTTATTATCTCCAGCTGCTTCAATTTATTATGAAAAAGGTGGACATGTTATATAAACTGTTTAATTTTATAGTTTGAAAACATATTGTTCGAAGCAGAGTCCATTTTATTCATACACTTGTCATTTGAGTGAGCCAATACAAAATAAATTCATGAGTTATACTATGAATAATAACTAAAACGTATCAAAATATATACCACTAATATAACAAAAACATAAAATCTGCACATGCCTTTACTTGTACTTAAATTTATGTAGATACACATAATTTTCTTTTCTTCCTATATCTTTCTTTACTTGTTATACATATTCCAGAGTATGATCACCATGTCATAGGGGTGTGATCACCATGTTGCACTCCTTAGGAATATGTTCATCCTACCACATCCCAGAGTATGATCGCCATGTCACACTCTATCGGGATGTGATTGCCATGTCATATCCCTTAGGGTGTGGGATCATTATGCCATATTCTAGAACATGATCGCCATGTCACATCTTTCGGAATATAGACTCATCATCATATCTTTCATCATAGAATCTTTATTATAGCTTTCATCGTAATCATGAATGCATATGTATCAAAGTGTATTTCATATCCTATGTATAGGCTTTGCCGAAACTTCGGCAGCATGACGGATCAAGTCTGCTTCCCTGTGAATAGTGCCAGGCTACTAGTACAATCAATTAAGTATGCAATTCAATGTAAAATAGCAAGTTACAGCAACATTATTGACCATATGGTATGTCAAAATCAATAGACATATCAACAGAGTTTTCTGCTCACTCTGCCCGAATTTTGTAAAATCCACCTTTACTTCTATTCAACTCACTTATATCTGTATTTTGGATATGTCATAGCTCTATGTGTCTAGTTTCCAACCCTTTTTGTCCCATCTCATTTTGATTTGTATAGCTCAAGTTATTAGCATTTTACTTCAGACTACCCTGTACTTAGCCAGAAGTGTACTCTTATAAGTAAAAATTCACTAAAAATAGAAATCTGGGTCAAATTACACAAAATTTATATCAAATTAAAGTTAACAGAACAAGATTTCAATTGAAATAAGTTTCATATCATTTGCATGAGTATATTTTGAGATATAAGCCCCAAAACTTGACCCTACTGGACTACCCTATTCCAGCCCGATTTGAACTTAAGGTAACTTCATTGATATGCTGGGAATAATTGGCAATGAATCTGAATCTGAAATTTTTATGGGATGTTCCCTTATATATTAGCTTTCAAACAACATTAGTTTCACTCACTTTAAAGTTGTGTAGGGTGAGTTATACCTTTCTCAACTTATACTGCCCAGATGAGAATCCAGATTTCTAGGTCAAACTTAAAAAATTCATAACTAATTCTATACTAATCCAATGACCTCATATTTTATATGTATGGAAAGCCCTTAATGTCTAGTTTCATCTAATTCATCAAATTTAAATGGCTATAGGCGGAGCTGTACACTCTGCCGTATGGACCGTCGAGGGGAAAACCCTAACTGCTTCTTGAATTTTTCTTGGATTCATTTTTTCCTTAAACCAATCCATCCAATCTTCAATTCAAACTCACATATACACCTTAAATCAGCCTTAATTCATCATCCCTACCCATCACAACATCAGAATCATGGATGAACAAGGGACCCTAGGCAGCCCTAATTCAAAGAAAAGAAGGAGAAAGTTGAGATTCCTACCTTTCTAAGGTGAGATCTTGTTAGATTGGTGTCTTGGATTGAAGAAGCTCTTGATGAATATTGAAGGGTTAATGAAGATGGATTGAAGATGAGTGTGAGTAGGAGAAAAAGGATGAGAGCTCAGCAGCTTATATTGACAAAAATTCAAGGGGAGAAGAAAGGAATTATGTTAAGACTTTTGAAGGAAGTTAGATTGTGATTGGTGAATTTCATTTCACATTCAAACTCAACTTGACTGCCCTCTTTCATGGCTGATTGAGGCGCCACTTGTAGGGATGTTTTGGCTAAATATTGGCCATCCATCCTAGGGTTCTCACAGTATAATTTCTATTGATTCGGTTCCGATAATTTGAAATACCAAAATCTTACCAATTTCGTTTAAATCGGCAAACTAGTTTCGAAAACTTTTTGTGAAAGTTTCTGTGTATCTATTTTAATTCCCTTAAGTCTAGTTTCTCTAATTAACACTTAATTAACTCTTAATTAACCTTTCATTAACTTCTAATTAATTCTACACATTTAATAAAGTCAGATAAATCGATTAATAACGTATATTAAACTTAGCGTAATTCGTGGCCCAATTAGCCAAGAATTTAGTTTCTACGTTTCTACTATATGGTTCTGCTTTGCTTAAAACCCTCTTATACTAATTCTATTTATCTAGAGATCTAAATGTCATTTTCTAAAAAATTTAGGAGCAAGGTTATGAATAATAAAAGTTTGTCCAAGGACATTTTTATTATTTCCTATCACATTATATGAGGATGTTACAACTGGCGCATCAAACGCATTGAAATTGCACAATCAAAGATTTACCCTTAATCCGATCTTCTAGGTCTGCACTTTTATAAAATTGCAGCAATTTGTATCAAACTCCCAAGCTGCTGAAAGTTATCAAAGCATAACTGTAAGGTGGATAATCCAAAAGCATTAACTGTTAACATTGAGAGCCATCTGCTACAAGACTCCAAAACCAGTTGCAATTTCTTCACCAAACTAGTTAATCTTCAGATAACATCTTTTATTGAGGAGAACTAATGTATTCCTTTGATGGCTAATTCAGATCTTCCAGTATCTAACATCTTGGAATGGGACATCATACCTAAATCTATACGCAAGATACCTTTCTCCTCAAAAGAAAATAGCAGAATAGATTTTAAAGCAACTATATCTGCTTCACCCTATGACTTGGCCGATATGACTTTAATGTAATTATAAGAATTGCCATTACCCGCATCATCAACATAGCCTCCAACTGCATAAACTTGAAGCCTAGGCAGAAAGCAAGCGAATAACCAACACTTAAATCTCCTATCTTTCATTGGGTACATATTCACGTTGAATATCCTTGTCCGTTGCTTTGTTTCACTGCTATTACAGCAAACTTTATCAACAAAAACTCTTTCAAGACTCTGAGATTTGATTTTGCAATAGTCCAGACACCAATATTGTTATCTATTATGTAGACCTTGAACAAAGTCATCTAAGCATGGATATCTCTTTTCAAAAATAACCTTATTTCTAAAATTCCAAGTAGAACACATCACCATTCCAAATAGATCACGCACTGTAAGTATAAGATCTTTTGATGAATATCATGTGCTTGTCAATTTATATTTGTTGTCTTTTTAATTGAAGTAAAAAAAAATATAAGAATAGTCATGAGAAGTCCATTATAACTTACAGTGCGTGATTTAAAAAATTACATTCTTATTAATAATAGCTATTATACATCACAAGAAAAAAAATCTATATGAATTTCTTTACGAATGATGTGTTCAACCTACTCTTCTAGTTTCTAGGTTAATAGAAAAAGAGAACATGAGAAGGGAAAAAAAATGGATTTTGATGTTTCCTCTTGCTTGGTTGAGGAAAGAAAATTTGGAGGAAAGAAAAAAATTTGTGTGAGACCCACTAAAATATTTTGTTAAGTTTTGGAGAAAAAACGGGAGAGAAAAAAGGCTTTTATTCAAAATGTAAAATTTACTCCTATTTATTTATCAATATTACATTATATTAAAATATTTTTTATATCTCGATAGAATTACTGGTATCCGAATCCTATTACCAGGAACTTGATTAATCAAACCCAACTTGACAGAGATCCTTATAAGGGGTAGGGATCTACCAATGAGATATATTATATTAAAAGTAAACAAGTCATTTGATATAATTATATTTTTCTTTATTCTCACTTTTCTCTTCACCAAAGTAAGGGAAAGAAACTTTTTTTTTCGTTCTTTTTATTTTTTTCTTCGCTCAAGCAATTGAGAGAAAAGTGAACATGTCTTTTATTTTCTCTTTTTCTATTTTTCCTTCCATTTTTTTTTTCCCATTTTCTCTCCACATCCAATACAAGAAGTCGAGAAAAACCATTTCCATTAGGGTTGTACCTGCAATACACTGTGACAAGTAGGGAGTGTGATGCTCCTTGACACATTATTTAATTGTAATTCATCTTGATGGAACACAGATACAACCACACACTGGAGCACTCCAAAATTTCCTTTTCCCTCAACATCTGCTCTCTTCCATCGCTATCTCCCTCGATTTGCCTCCTTCTTCTTCACCAACTGCCATCGAACTGGCTTCACTCATCCTTAGCCATTGACCAAGCAATTGAAATAGCCCTTTGTCGTTGAACAAACCTAGAAGAAATGAAAACCACAACTAAAACCATGTAACAAAGACAACAAAAATGACAACCCCATAGATAAAAGTTTCAACCTTTATCATGAAGAAAGGGAAGCTAGACCCACCACTATCAATAAAGACAATAACCCTATAAAGAAAATTTTCAACCTTTACTAGAAGAGGGGAAGCTAGACCCACAACTATTCGTGCTGCCTAACAAGCTCACTCTACTTAAGTATTCATGTTGATGATCTTCCTCTACTTCCTCTTCATGAGATTCGAAATCTCCAAGTTTCCACCTTGAGCTTCAAAGAGAGCTTCAACAACAAGTCCTTGGAGCTCCACAACTTCACGAAGCACACTTGGGTCATGGCAGAGGTTGTCATTAGAGCCAGAGTTAGGGAGACAGGGGAAGGCAGATGATGGGGGTTGGGGGAGGGAGGGGATGATGTGGGTTTGGAAGATGACATTTGGGCAGACCTAGAGTGATCAAAAAAAAAAAAAATCTATAGATCAAAGTAGTGGGTGGTCACTAGCATTATGGTGGAGTCGTTGTTGTCTATGGCGGTCTATTGGGAAACTGTGTCAATGCATGAGATTGAGGATGTAAGGAGGATGCTTGGAGCGGCAAGAGTAGGAAAGGGAGAAAGGAGGGAAACAAAACAAATTACAGTGTATCACTTATGTTTAGCTACACCAATACACCTGTATATCTGACCCTTCGATAACAAGATGCTCGATGCAACATATTTTATGAGAAGCATGGCAGCAAGCGCCTTCAATCAGCTATGCCTTTTTTTTTTTTAACGATTATTCCTTTTTTTCTTTTTCCATAAGATGTCTAACATTTTTTCATTAATAAAAAGACAACACTCATATTAACTTCTATTTGAAAATTTCAAAGCAATTCTTACATTATTTATATATTTTCAAATAATGATTAAAAGAAGTTTATTTATGAACAAATACTTTATTTAATAATAATAATAATAATAAAATAAACTTTTTCTTTAGCTTCCACATTTATCCGATTTTTCTCCCTCTCTTGCCTTACTTTCTCTGCAACTATTTATTATTAAGTGATGTATATTAATTATAGGTTTAATTATTCTATAGCTCTCTATAATTTCATTCAATTTTTAATTAGGTTCATATAATTTAAAAATTTATAATTAGATCCTTACATTAAATAAAAATTTGTAATTAGGTCCCTGGAGATATCTACCGTTACAAAAACATTTGATGGTGCAGGGTTATGATGCATTATCTCAAATATATTGCATTGTGCACTGCCTTATCTAAAGGTTGAGATAGTGATGGTTCACTCATAGACCGATAACCCTTTATTCACCTTAAAATTATTTATACTCTCTTTTCTCCCACACCCTCACTCTCCTATGGTCACAAGCCAAAAATCAATTCCAAACCAAGTCACACCCCAACCCAAAATCAATTCTAGATCAAAAAATAAAACCTATCCCCCAAATCACAAACCAAACTCCAAACAAGCCAATCAAGCACCAAATCAAAAAAAAAAAAAAAATCATCATTATTTTGAGCTGGAACCACCACCACACTGCATGCTGGAGCTGTGGGTGTCGGATGGTTGTTTGTGATTGGCTTTAGCTTGGGGGTAGACTGTAGGCTTGCAAAGGAATAGTGGCGGCGGTTGAGGGCTGAGGACACAGTGGTTTGCGATGGACTTCAAAGAAGATAAAGAGTGAGGGTACGATGAGGTT